>OX411741.1:15901633-16518089 GCA_948252205.1 Orthosia incerta
AGCACGCCACCCGTCGCGCGCAGACTTATCTTGCGCGCACTCTATCAGCTCGCTTAACCTTTTCATATCATTCATCATCATAGATCTAATAAACAAGGAGATATGGCGTGTAAACGAAAATATATCGGAAACCTGTGTCTCCAGTTTGTCCCTACCACACGGCAACTACTACACATGCAGTTCAGTAAAGGCAATAGATACGCAGTCGCGCACACACCCGCATTTCTTAAATCCGAACGTACTACACAGTCAATTATAAACTTTATCTCATAAACACAGCGTGTATTTACCATGCACCGTACAACTTACGCACACAAAAACATCAGTCGCTATGGTTGTGCTGTGCAAAAGCAATTTATTTTACATTTACGCTAGTGATTGACTAAATCGGAAAGTTATCGATTCTCCCATTTACTATATTACATTTTTTTTTGTAGTCCTGTAAATAAAATACATTCAAAACAGCATGCCCAGAAAATATTATATTAAAAATAAACAATATGTACCTAAAACCTACTTAATAATTTACAATTATTAAGTAAATCAAAAAATTCAAACAATCAAATTTCTGGTTACGTTGGTTTATGCTGTCATAACGTATTGAAACAGGAGGTATTGTTGAACCCTGCTATGGTGTTTAGTCCATGACCTGTAAAGTGCAGGTATTTGTGCAGCACTTGACACTTTGGTATTACTAGGGTGGCATTTTTTGTAAAAATGTTAGTAACGCACTTCTCTACCACGCTGTAAAATAATCAAAATAAGTAATAAACATTATTTCACATCGATCTTCCAACCGCGTTAAAACGGTTGACAAATTGAAAAATAAACTATAAAAGCAATATTTCATTCGTCAATCGACGTTGTTGTCGATAGCCTACGTTAGTGGATCTGCATAAGCACAGCACTAACTCGTCGCAAGAATCAGCGGCCGTACTACGCGATGCATCCGCTTAATAAAGTATCGTTTTGTGATTTTTACATTGCTTGTTCAGTCACTCAGCGGCAAACTTAGGTAGTGGTTAAGAAGCAATTTATATAATGCAAAAATAGTATAGTCGCTGTGCTATTTGAAACCAAAAATAACATAGTAGAGGCAAGAAATATTTTACGATTTGTTGTTTTTCATGATTTTAAAGACAAATATAATAAAATACTTGTACACATATGGTAAGTGATTCCATGATTTACAAAATTTTTATAGATTATTATTTTCCGAGTGACTAATAACTTAAAAGTCGACTAAATGTTTTCAACAAATAAAATAACTTGCCAGCGATTAAATATTTTCGCGACTATTATATTATGTAAGGTTCAAAATTAAAGGTGTTATAAAAACTAAAAACTAGCAGCTGCGTTTAGGTAGCAAATAAACTATACCAGTCAAATAAAATATTAGGCGAGGAGCTATAAATAATGACTTGGCGACTAACTAAATTGCACCAATTCTATATTAAAACAACATAACAACAACAATGAATTAACAACATCATAACAATGAATTATTTATTGCCAAGAGCGAGCGCAGCGAGCTCGGGAGCTTAGGGCACCCCGACACGGACAGGTTAGGTTCGAAGGGGATGACGGGAGCTGAAGTGAGCGAGCAAAGCGAGCGAACTCAGCTCCCGTCGTCCCCTTCGTGTTAGTTGACCATGTTGCATAAAAAGCTATTAAAAGTCACACAATATATGTATAATATAAGCTAGTTTATATTTATTCTTCATACAAACAATTTTAAATAGAATCTGATTTATATTATTTATGAATGCCCATTTTCTATTTTATTTTCGCCATTAAGTTTCCGCTTAGATATTAATTCAGTTCCCAAAAGAAAAACTTGATGCTAGTTTAAATTAAAACGGAGCTTATTACTGATATATTAATATGCTATCTATTACTTATTACGATACTCCTTATTAGCTGCCAACCCATTATATATGGTACCCACTCTATTTTTTTTTAAAACCTATATTCATTTTACTTAGTTGCCGCATTAAATACATGCCAATTTTTATTAGGCTTCGGTTTTTACAAGAAACCACTGAACAACACGGCATTCTTATAAATTTTCACGATCACGGTTGAAAGCGCACTAGTTCGCGGTGACGGCCATTTGTCTATGACATGCTCAGTCAGACCACGTCGCGCGGACACCGACACGCCCCCTTGCCACTTCTCCTGTATTTTATATTTCTATGTTCATCATCATCAGCCTTTTTAATGTTCCCACTGCTGGGACACAAGCCTCCTAATTCCTGTATGTGGGAGGCAATCAGATATTGAAAGAAAGGTGAGTATACACTAGACATTACAATGTAGATAATGTAACTTTCTTACGAATGGTAAAATATAGACAAATGCTCAGTTGCCTAAAGCATTTCCATTTAATGTAACGTTCTTGCGAATGTTTGACGTAGTCATTACGGCGAGTGAGCAATGTGAGCATTTACCTGTAACATTTCTTTAGTACCTTGCGTTCATTATTGACTCCATGTCACCGCTCGTGACTTTGCTCGATAAAATGTTACACCAAAACGCTCGTTGGTTTTTTAAATCAGGTTGTAACAAAACGTCGAGCGTCATGTTCGAAGTTTGGTTCGAGTAAATTTAAAAACGGCGAATGCTCAATGTTCTGTTACAAGTAAATGCTCTATGCCTTAAGGGTTTTTGTCAGTCCATACTTACACCAGGCACAGTTAGTTGATCAGGCAAGTAGATTGAGCCTCGTGACAAATTGCCATTGGAGTTACTTGTCGTGTTATTGGCTAGATCTACTATTTTCTGGTAGAGAGGCATTGCTGAAACAAATATCAATCAACTTCACACTATTTAGCACAATGAAAGCGAAATATTGTCTAAAGACACTTTCACACAGTAGGTGTAGACATTTAAATTTAAATAATTGATACAAAATAAAGCGCCTGTCTAGGTTCGAACCCACGACCTACAAATAGTATGTCACGGCTGTTACCTCTGTGCTACCACTGCTTTTCATCCTAACTTAATCCATTGAATTTGCAGGATCTTAACAGAGTTGTTAATAACCCTGTCTGCAAGTCGAGCACTACCACCAAAACTTTTCTGAATTTAATAGAGGCGACGATAAAATCAGGGTCGTAAAATAAAAAATAAAATTATCTAAACTATTGGTAGATAATTATCTACGTAATAAGGTCTTTTTCTGTTTTTAATATTTCTATGATTTCAAAAAAACAAAAACGATGGGCGCAGTGGCTGAGCGATTGGCTGCTGCGCTGAGTGTCACGGGCTCGATTCCCGCAAGTAACCAATATTATTTTATATCGCTTACAGATACCTAGTTGTTCCGGGTCTGGCTGTTTGTGTATGTGAGTTCTAATATTTGTAAACATACCCACGTTAAAGAAGGATTTCTATGTGAGTGAAGCGCGTTATAAAAAAATAACCGGCCATGTGCGAGACAGCCTCGTACACTGAGGGTTCCGTGCATACAGATACATTCACCAAAATAATTAGGTAACATTACTGAAATTATATAACGATCATAAAAGAAAAATTAAAAAAAAACAGGTTTCTCTAGGCATATTTATTGATTCAAAAAAGGCCTTTGCCACCGTCAGTCACTCTCTGCTTTTAAAGAAACTTTAAAGTATCGGCATAACTGGAACTGCATTCGAGATTTTCAGGTTTTAATAAGTCATCGCAGCCAGGCTGTTAAAATTGGATCCTATCAGACTAGCTATAAACCCTTAACTTGCGGTGCGCCCTAAGGTTCTATTTTGGGGCCCTTATTGTTTCTAGTGTATGTAAATAATTTACACCAAGCAAGCTTGCAAGGTCACTTTACTTTTTACGCAGACGATACATAATTGTTTCTTTTTTGGAAAATAAACTAATGCAATCATTAAAATGGCACAAGATGATATAAATATACTAAACTAGCTGTTGCCCGCGGCTTCGCTCCCGTGGACCACCCCACAGGGCCCGTTTTCGGGATTAAAACCGATAGCCTATGTCACTCAGGAATAATGTATTTGTTTTGCTTTCTATTGGTGAAAGAATTTTTCAAATCGGACCAGTAGTTTTGGAGCCTATTCGGTACAAACAAAAAAAAATCTTTCCTCTTTATAATATTAGTATAGATAAGTGGTTTTAGTGTAACCATCAGACAATATCTCTCTTAAACTTCATACATCATGTTTAGAGCTAAGAATAAATAAATTGTAGTTCTAAAAACTAAAAAACACGCTTTAATGGTAAATTGAACTAAAAAGTTGCTAATCCTGAAGATCCTGTTAAGGATAATGGGACAAACTATTTAAATTATTGCATTGTCATCAGTCCTTGATAAGTGTGCAAAGTTTCACATCAATCCGACGTTTTGAAGGGAGTGAAAATCACGTTCAAAGATTCCGTTACATTGATACATAGATATATAGATACATACATACCAAGCTAATAAAAGCGTGTTAATATTTATTGCATACTAGTGGGCTCCCATTGCTTCGCTCCCGTCAACTGGTTACCCTACCTACCTAGGATACCTAACTACCTACTCTACCCTACCTACCTATACTACGTATTTTTTTTTAAATCTTTCCTTGTATTCTGGCGACAAAATGAAACAAGAATTATTCAAATTGGTCCAGCCGTTTTTGAGTTTTAGCGGGACTAATAGTATGCAGTTATCAAGTTCATTACTATTGTCAAACACATGTGATTTATAAAAAAAATCAATTGCTGTTTGTTAGTTCCGCTAAAACTCAAAAACGGCTGGACCGACTTGATAATAGTATGTAGTTCAGACACAGGCAGAAAACTGGTGGATTTCGGCACTGGGCTGTAAGCAGTCCAAAGAAGCTCTGCCATCTTTGGACAGTAGGCTTACCAGACGTCTGCTACGCCTGGACAGGAATGGCCTACGCCTGGTGACGGGGACCATCACGGGACACTGCCCACTTAACAAACACTTCCACACAATAGGCATAACGGACAGTCCTCTGTGCAGCAGGGCATGCATGAGGCTGAGGAAACCGTTTCGCATGTTATCTTTGAATGCACAGGGGTCACCCAGATAAGAACACAAACCCAGATGTTCTAAGAAAACCAGGAGCCCTATTTAGCTTCTGGGGGGAGGTGGGCTGGTTGGAATAACCACCAAACGGCCGCCATAGCCCATCTGAAGGACTAAGTGCGGAAACCAAACCCCCTATCATAGATAGTATGCAGTTTACATGGAACCTGTTGGGAACAGCAATTAAGCTGATGGCATGCACTGGTTGTGTCCCAGAGGCTTTTTCTTTTCTTTTTCTGTTCTTTAAAATACAGAGTATAGTGTGACTCAGAATCCAACAATTGAACACACAGTAATCCCCAATCTTGTTGGACCGGCTCAACATAGGCTTTCTGATGGTCATGGCATGGCGCTCTGCTTTTTTACTAAGAGATTTATTACTGCACACCCATTGTAAACCATTCCAGATAGCCAAGAAGATTGGGGAGTACTTACTCAGTCTGCCATATCTCAGTGTAATGGCCATCAACAATTATGTTATGCAATTTTGATTGTATTTTTATTTTTGGAAAATAGTTTAGTTTACCATTTTGAATGTACATACCATGTTGTAAACAAGATTCATGTGGGGATACTACAGGCAGCACATGAATTTTTGCTGGATATGAGGGAGGCAAAGGCAGAGCTTGCACCATCCTGCTTCTGCCTATGGCACCCACACCACTGCTTCCGTCGGTAATCTGCAAATTACATTGAATGAATCATGTTGTAATATATATATGAAAACTTATTTTTTTTTTTTAATATTTACATTTAGGTAGGTATTGAATTTTTTTAAACAAACTTGTTATTGATTTTGACTGTGATTTTACATAAGATGCAACTGAATTATCAATTGTTTGCCATACCAATATTATCTGCACAGGTGTTTGGCATCCTCCCCACTCATTAAGTACCAGCTGGTTAACACCAAGAAGAGCGGTGTCTATGCAGGTTTTATCTCCTTCCTCCAATACCAACAACTTACTGCGTATACTATCAAACTCTCGGGTGAAAGGAACAGATACTGAAAAGGAGTAGCAATGTTATTACTAAGTTAAGACATGGAATTAAACTATTGTGGAAGAGTTTTTAACTTTAATGACCACCTCACCTTCGTACACGGATGAGAATGTTACCAACGCAACATATTCCAGTTTAGCATGTACGCTTAAATAGTCCAAAAACGTGTTAACAGCCGCCGTTGCTATCGTATGCCGGGTATGCGTCTCTGTTGTGTCGGAGGTCGGCACAGGACGCGACATCGATAGCGAAACGTCCAGTAATATCACTGTAGGCATTTTGTTAGTTTAAACTTTTAACATACACTCAATAACAACAAGAAATCAAATATTATTTGTTTTGAAGCCAGTTCCAGTAATCCAGCTTTTAGCGAGGTGTTTCGTATAGAATGTTTAGATTTTTTTCATCAAGTTATATCCCAGTTTGAAAGGTGAATACGGAATTTGGATTGCGTGAAAGCAAAAACCAAAATATAATGCTATAATAAGCGTCTTTCCACGAACTGGAAATTGGAAATTTCACAATTGCAAAATGTCATACATTTTGAGTATTTTTGAGTTTGACTTTGACATGACTGACAGTCAATAAGTGTTGCCAGGGCCCTTAAGTCAAAAGCTACGTTTCATTTCCTGAAATGTTACATTTTTGCTGCAAAAGTTACATTTTATTTTTAATATCAAGTTTTTTAGGTCGGAGGCAAATTCATGTCAGAAAAATGGCGGAATATAAAGGAATCTATGATATCTAATGGTGTATTTAATCTTATGATAAAACAGATTCTAGTTTCAATTGTTCACAGCGCTATCTTCACAGTTGTTGCTATCTATTCCAGCACCTAACATATTCTATTAGTTTGAACCTAATCCACGAGAGGTGGTGAGTCTGTTAGTTTTACACTGAATTAACTACTATCTATACTCGATATGTATAGAACCCTCTTAACGTACTTTTTACCATATGATCTTAAGAGGGCTGTTAATAAAGGGCAAAATCGCCTCAATGCAAAAACAAAAATAATACACTATCGACGATGATTTGTCATCTCTCTTTATTGAGTTCTAGTGAATCGCTTTCATTAAGTATTGCTCTAAACTTTTTTTTTTTTCTGTAGTCACAAAACATGGCAATTAGACAGGCTTATTATACTAAAAAAATATTGTTTAAATATATAGCGAATTGGAGACAAAAAAACAAACATCAAATCCACCAACCTAGCATGAGTTTTTAATAATATCGTTATGTAATAACCGTAGAGGTTTAAATCACATTAGTTAAAAATCGTTGATTTGTTTCCACACTTTCTACTAAAATTTTACCTGCAATAAAATATTTGTGCTTAAGATATTTTTATTTTTCTACGTTCTTTCTTCTTCTTTTACGGAACGGAACGGCCCTTACTTCTTCTTCGAATCTTTTACGGAACATTGATTACCTACCGAATTTCGGACTACTTACTACTTGACCAAAGAGAAGTTATTCATCTCACAGTTCTATGACAACAAACATTAACACTACGCAACATTCAACAAAACAAATCACCAGACAGTTTGTAATTGCAAATCACAATCAGCCATGTAAATTTTCTTTTTCGAGCTAAGTATCTACGTAACCGCGTGAACTCGCAAAGTAGGAAACGTACGCGCACACGCTCTACCAAAATCAAGTTTTAATGAATGCAGAATACAGAGACGTTGTAATAACTAGACATAACATATTTACGACGAAAAAGAAACTGTCAATTCTTTCGTTCTTACATATAGAAAAACTCTATGAGAAAGAAAGAGACAAACATAGACAAACGCAACCATCCTAAACGTCAAAGAGACAACTTTTTAGTCACTGTTGTAACCCATCGGTTAGCAGCTCTAATTAAAGTTTTTCGCTGTTTTCATGCCTTTGTTTCGTTTGTATCAGGAAGAATTCTGTTGTTTAATTATCTGCATGAACCATGTCGTGTGTAGCTATCGGTTGCAAGAGTAGAATGAGTGTATTAACAGAACATAATCAAAGGATATCTTTCCACAGGTGAGTTATCGACTAGCATACTGAAATTATTGTGCAGGGAATAAATTTCATAGGCTGTCCGGAATAAAGGAATCTAAGTTCTAAATACGTCGAGGACGCATAGTATCATTTAAACCATTCTATTTAGTGAAATAATTCACTTTTATACGTTCGATGATAGAGCTATGACAGTTTACGTACTTACGTTCTGATGTTAGAGATGTGACAAAAGTCACGAGTAAGATTTATCGATACTGTATTTTTATTTTACTTACTTTAATTGATTTCATAAAGTTTATTTGCTATTTGTTATTTTTAATCTAATATTGATTGTGCACAGATTTCGTAAGAGTACTTATTTAAGAAATAAGTGGATCAGGAATATAAAACGAGCTAACTTGACACCTTCACTATATTCTCGCTTGTGTTCACTGCATTTTAATGAATCATGCTATCGCTATCCCTTGACCCATTTATGGACACAGGTTGATGAATCATGTTTATTTTCATATATTACTTTTTTAAATGAAATTATTATATTTAAACCATATTGTTATTATTTACTTTTATATACATACTCGTCTGTAAATTTTCTTTTCAGTCATCATCAGTATATCGATCAGTACATGTCTATACAGTCGTACAAGTGTACCAAAAACTGTCACTTTGATCTCATGATGTACCTTGTTTTTGCGCAAGATATGAATAAACATTATTATACAACTCGTGTAATGCGCAGAAAAATTACGAAAGAATGGAATTGTACTCTTACAATGACTCATAAGTTCACTCTTTGTACGAGTACACATTCACTCTTTAAATATTTATAAAGGTATTACAATGTCTCTGGCAGAATATGTTTCATTTTGTCATGGGTCGTTTTATTCAGAGCCATCTCTGAGTATTAGCACTTGAGGATATTTATATGAAGTCCATGCTCTTGAGTAGGATATGGTGTGATATACTTTTTAGACGCACCAGTTTTAGGTACGTTCAATTTGGATGCGTTCGTAAACTGTTTGCAATAAAAATCTATTATTACAAATCTCGTTGTTCTCAAAAGTTACGAAAATTGCCTTAAATATAAAAATTACTTACATGTTACGCGAAGGGGTCAAAAGTCACGAAAAATGTAAGAAATGTAACCTTCTGGCAGCACTGTTTAATACCATAGATATATATATATATTTCCTTCGCACTACTCGGGGAGGCTAAGGTCTTGTATCATACCGCCTCGTCTTCAGTGCAATTTTATCATTCTTTAGTATGCATTAGAATGAGGATGTAACAGACTCTTAATGTTTTTGGAGTATTTGGCAGCAAATTTATATCACAATATCCATCATCATCTGCCTAGCCTTTTCCCAACTATATTGGGGTTGGCTTCCAGTCTTACCGGATTCAGCTAAGTACCAGTGTTTTACTTGGAGCGACTGCCTATCTGACCTCCACAACCGTAACTGGGTAACACGGTACGTCTTGGCAAGACTGGTGTCAGATCTCAAGCTTCTGACTACCCGTAACGACTGCCAAATTTCTTTGAATGACAGCCGGGATCAACGGCTTTACGTGCTTTCCGAGGCACGGAGGAAACTCGGTATGTTGAAATGGACACCCATCCACGGACCGACCTCGTCAAGCGTTGCTTAACCTTGATGATCGACCCATGCGGCTGTTATTATTTAGCCACGAGCTCCTCATCACAATATCCACTGGGCATCAATTTGCAAATAATATTAACAGCCGCTGAACTTCACTCGAAAAAGCCCGCCAAAAACTCATACCATAGATAGAGAGATAAATAAACTTTGGCCGAGTTTTATGGTGCAGTTTAAAAAATACGTTGTTGATTCTTTTTTAACACGCTTTTTTTAACACGCTTTTTTATTAGCTTGGTATGTATGTATCTATGTATCAATGTAACAATGTATCAATGTAATGGAATCTTTGAACGTGATTTTCACCCACTTCAAAACGTTGGATTGATTTGAAACTTTGCACACTTATCAAGGACCGATGACAATGCAATAATTTAAACAGTTTGTCCCATTATCCTTACCATTAAAGCGTGTTTTTTAGTTTTTAGAACTACAATTTATTTATTGATGATGATGATGAGTTGCAGAATGTTGGGTCTCAATTATTTACTAAAAACAATATTTTTTACGTAGTAAATATTATTTGGGTATTTTTGAGCCATTAAGTAAGTATAATATCTATCGTGGTGGCCCAGTGGCTTTTAAGACCTTCCCGTCTCTCGTTAAGCCACGCTTGTTGAGGTCGGACCGTAGATGGGTGACCATCCTAGCATACAGGTATCCTCCGTGTTCCGGAAAGCACGTTAAGCTGTTGGTCCCGGCTGTCATTTGTAGATCTTTGATAGTCGTTACGGGTAGTCAGATGATAGATAATCTGACACCAATTATGCCGTTTATTCACGACGCGACACACGACACTACAAAATGTGGTCACGATTCAGAACTATATACCTATATGTATGGACCGTTTCTTCATTGCATGACACCGCACCACACGCGACACAATTTCGGCTATGTCGTCGATGCCGCTATGTCGTCGCGGTTTTTTTGCGGTGACGATTTAGCGGTTGAACAAAACCGGTATGTTTCGTCACTCACGCGCTTATAAAACAATACAAGTGCACTGCACTTAGAGCATTAAATGCTCTAAGGCACTGCAGTGTCGTTGCAAAATCGTGCCTGGTGAACAAACGAACGGAGGACACACCGTAGATACGCAGTGTGTCGTGTGTTAAAAATCGTGACCGCAAATCGTGTCGTGCGGTGCCTCGTGAACAGACGACCTTAAGTTGGCAAGGGGTAGGGTAGACCAGTCGCTTCATATAAAATATTGGCACTCAGCTGCTGGGCGGCCTTCCGTTCTGCGAGCAGTGTGCCCTGCCCACTGCCACTTAAGTTTGGCAATTTTACAGGCTATGT
The DNA here is from genome assembly GCA_948252205.1 of Orthosia incerta. Lineage (NCBI taxonomy): Eukaryota > Metazoa > Arthropoda > Insecta > Lepidoptera > Noctuidae > Orthosia > Orthosia incerta. The sequence goes on from OX411741.1 coordinate 15,912,650, forward strand.
CGTTAAACCTGGTTCTCTTGCGGATCTCTACATTTCTGATTCGATCACGCAAGGAAACGCCGAGCATAGCCCTCTCCATTGCCCTTTGTGTGACTGTAAGCTTTTTGATAAGGCCCATTGTAAGCGACCACGTCTCAGAGCCATATGACATCACTGGCAACACACACTGGTCATAAGACTTTCGTCTTGAGACACTGTGGTAAGTTGGACGAGAAGATACCCCGCAACTTCCCGAACGCTGCCCAGCACTCGGCTGGGCTCGGATCTGACGGTTGACCTCTTTCTCGAAGTTGGCTCTACCCAACTGGATCGTTTGTCCCGGGTGGACATAGTCGTCCTCAACTTCGAGTGCAGAGTCTCCGAACTTGATAGGAGTGGATGTAACATGGGCATTCAACATCACCTTGGTTTTGTCCATTTGACGTTGATGCCTAGCCCTCTCCAGTCCACAACCTTGAAGACATCTTCCAATGCAGCGGTAAACAGCTTCGGAGATATGACGTCTCCCTGTCTCACACCTCGCTGTTGTCGGACCGAAAAGAAAAAGTTAAATTATTTTGATTAAAAATAATTTAACGGCGGTCCGTCCAGCGTTATTGTATGGGTCCGAATGCTGGACGACAAAGAAGACCCATGAACAAAAGGTCCACACCAACGAAATGAAGATGCTTAGATGGGCGGGAGGTGTCACTCGACTTGACAGAGTGCGAAATGAACACATAAGAGGAAGCTTCAAAGTGGCACCTGTTACCGATAAAATGACCGAAAACCGCCTTCGTTGGTATGGGCACGTCAAGAGACGTAATGAGGACCATGTGGTGCAAATCGCTCTACGCCTACCGGAGCAAAAAAGAGGTAGAGGCCGCCCGCCATTGACCTGGTGGTCCACTATAGAAAGAGACCTCAAGCAAGCCCAATTGCCCGAAAAGACAACCCAAGACAGAATAACTTGGCGCAGGAAAGTGAGGAGACCCGACCCCAAATAATGGGACAAGGGAAGGAAGAAGAAGTTTAAAAATAATTTAACTCTTTTGTTTTTGGTCAGACATAAGGGCGAATTAAGGGCTTCGCTTTAGTAGTTTCGATTTTGCTTGTCTGAGTCGTCACAGTAATAATCTGCCAAAACGAAATAATGATACTAGACTGGAACTTCTATGTCTATCAAATCGTGGGATACAGTTTTAGAAACTTTTGCAACTTCTGAAGAAAGTGCTTCACGCCTTTATTTTAATAAATTTATAATCCTTAAAAATAAATATAATATGCGAGATAACTCAGACAGCACAGCACTACGGTCACTTCATACAGTGGTATCGTTTAACTTTAAAATACCCACCGTACCACCAGAGGTACGGCCAGGGGTACGGTGGGTCTGTAGTGGAAAAATTACTTCAATTTCGGCAGTCGGTGTCAAACAGCAAAGAAACGAAAACAGGAACACCGAATGCCGAAATTGTAGTTAGTTTTTACTATGTAGTAGTGTGTTTTTTGGAAGTCGGTTGTATTTTTTTTTTGTTATATTATTTTTATTTTTTTGTTGTACTTAATGGGCACATCTGCTTAGCCCTTTTTTTATCCATCGATAGGCTTAAGCTTAAGCACGCTTGCCTAGAAGTAACCTATTCACTATTGACTTAAAGGCCCCAAGGTTGTAGCTATCAGGAAACAAATACTCCGGCAGGGAATTCCACTCCTTAGCTGTGCGTACAATGAAAGTATTCGCAAAACGTTTTGTAGATGTTATGTTATGAAATGGTGTAAACAATTAACAGGCATGCGATTGCAGCAATCCCAAGAGATTATTGAAAAGTTCTGTTGTATACCTGCACAGACTTGAAAGCATCGGCTTATGGGGGTCTCCTCTCGAGCTATTTAAATCCTACCTGAATAAACGCAAACAAACAGTAAAAATAGGTGAGTATACTAGCTCAGAAGAAACAACTTCGTACGGCGTCGGGCAGGGAAGTGTCCTTGGTCCGACATTGTTCCTTATTTATATAAATAGCCTATGCAACATGAGTATTGACGGGGGTCACATTTTCTCTTACGCGGATGATACCGCCATAGTCTTTGCCAATAAGACTTGGGCTAAAGTTAGAAGGTCAGCCGAATCCGATCCGTCAAAGATTGCAGATTGGCTCAAACGTAACCTCCTCACACTAAACGCCTCTAAGTCCAACTACATATGCTTCACCAAGTATGCACACACTCAACCACCTCTCGAATTCCAAATAAAGATACACTGCTGTGCCAACCTCCCAATTCCTGACTGCTCATGACATGCAAATATTGACAGGTTACAGTATACTAAATATCTGGGCATCATGATTGACCAGCGCCTGTCCTGGCACATGCATACTGAACTGATCATGAAAAGGGTTAGAAAATTAATATGGACTTTTAAAACATTGCGACACATTACTTTAAAGAATCTTCTGCATAAAGACTACTTATTGCTGGCCCAATCGATTCTTACGTACTGTTTGCCATGCTGGGGTGGGACAACAAAAAATAAATTTTTAGAGCTTGAGGGCGCAGCGATCTCTGCTTAAGGTTATGCTCTTTAAACCCTATAGGTTCCCGACCCAAAGCCTTTACTTAACCTCTGACCTTCTTTCTGTAAGGAAACTTTACATACTCCATCTTATCCTGAGAAAACACAAATCTCTTCCGTATGATCCCATAAAACCGAGTATGAGTAGCAGACGGCGCTACTTAGTAGCGCCAACTGTCCCAATTAGACCAGTTTTTGCTAAGAGGCAGTATGCAAGGCAATCTTCCCACTTATATAATATTTTTAGCGACCAGGATGGAAAAACAAATAAAAATAACAATTCGGACAAACTAAAACGAATTTATTTCAGAATAGACTTTATTTTAACAATTGTTCAAGTAATCATTAAAATTCGAGCAATCACAAACGACCGTTAATATTCAAAACGAGAACTAATAACACAAAAACCCGAATAGCACAATATGGAACGAACTTACTGCAAAGTAGCGAAGGTACCGATAACCTTACCGTGCGACGACTCAGGCGAAAAAGGGACGATACTCGCTCGAGCGCACGCTTTTATATTAATCGGTAGGTACCACCACTACCAACAATAGGTTCTGCTTATACGGCCTCTCCTGATCTTGCACCGTCCTCGGCTGCACCATGTACTTCTTCGGAAGCACTGCCAGGTACAGCGAGAGCTTGATCGCTGCTTTCGTCCGACTTTGTCCCGTCAGTTGTCGAAGCACCAGTAGAACCAGCAGATGCACCTGAAGGCTCAGTCACATCCTCCAGAGTCGTCATCCAGTAGAGGCATAGACGGGTCAGCCACGCCACACGCTGTGATCCGGCTGCAGGCACCGTCTCATCTGATTCCGCATGCTCACCTGGATACAAAATTACATTAAGAAGACAATTCAACAAGACTAAATGAACACATTTCACCATTCACAACTTTCTCTACGTCATCTTTCAATTAATTCACATATCATCTATCAAAAGATTCACACAGCAACCTCACATTCATCTCTTTTAAAAATTCAAACCCGACAGCCTTTTATTTTGAAGGTCTCCGTTGTCCTCGGGGCAGCTCCCTGCACCTCGTGCCGACTGTCCTTGACGACCGGTCTTAGTTATCTGAAACAATGCTTGACGCAGACCGTATTCATACGTCAAGCTGCTTGACACGCAGACGTATTCATACATGCAAGCCTGTCCAACATGCAGGCCATGGTCCATACATGACAAAAGGACAACTTTGATCAAGTGCAGCGATAAACGCCCAGTGACGAACGCCCGAGTGACTAGTACCACAGCGACTAGCACTTACACTTAAGCAAATGCCTGACACGCAGACCGTATTCGTACGTGCAAGCCTGTCCAACATGCAGGCCATGTCCATACATGACAAAAGGACAAAAGGATCAAGTATAGCGACAAACGCCAAGCAAAGAACGCCTGAGTGACTAGTACCACAGCGACTAGCACTTACACTTGCACACAGGCACCAACCAGGTGCAACAGTGCACGGCACCAACCAGGTGCAACATTGCACAAGCTCTGATCAGGTGCAACAGTGCACAAGCACCGATCCGGTGCAACAGCGCACAGGCACCGACCAGGTGCAACAGCGCACAGGCACCGACCAGGTGCAACAGTGCACGGCACCGACCAGGTGCGGCAGTGCACGGCACCGACCAGGTGCGGCAGTGCACAGGCACCGACCAGGTAAGGCAGTGCACAGGCACCGACCAGGTAAGGCAGTGCACAGGCACCGACCAGGTTCAACAGTGCACGGCACCGACCAGGTGCGGCAGTGCACAGGCACCGACCAGGTGCGGCAGTGCACAGGCACCGACCAGGTGCGGCAGTGCACAGGCACCGACCAGGTGCGGCAGTGCACAGGCACCGATCAGGTGCTACAGCGCACGAGCATCGATCAGGTGCTGGATCGCAGTGCACAGGCACCGACCAGGTGCAACAGTGCACGGCACCAACCAGGTGCGGCAGTGCACAGGCACCGACCAGGTGCGGCAGTGCACAGGCACCAACCAGGTGCGGCAGCAGTTCACAGGTGCCATACGGGCGGGCATCGCAAGCTAGAACTTGCCCGTCGACTGGGCTTGTTTTCTGCAAAAACTTAGATCAAGGTTAAAAGTACGAGGAGGCTTACCGCCGCCCCGAAGCTCTTTGTCGACTCATCTCATAGATAGAGGATCAAGTAACACTTTTCTTTATTACAGCTCGGTCTTACCTGACCACGACTAATATTACTATGTGAGGTGTATTTATTATTGTCAGGTTCACACACACAACACAACAACACAACATTCACAGCGTTTACTTTTAGTACCTTATCCGATACATGAGTCAAGTACTGTCCATGTTTTGTGCGAATAAACTTGACACCATCGCGATTTAGTACGGCAGTCCCTATGATACACATCCCATTCATAGACGACGCGGGTACTATGTCAAAATCTATTTCAAGCGCGATAATACTAACTCTTAGACTCAAACTGATGAATTCGCGAGCAACAAACTCTTTATCACTTAACAGTTTCAAAGAACACTTTATTTGTTTACATGAACTGGAAAAGTAATTTACTACCGCTGATTCAAATTCAAAATTCAAATCTTTATTAGCCCTACCTTCTTACAGAAAGAATCAATCTGTCTAGCATTATTACTTCTACCGTCTTTATCATTGATATTACGCCTCGTGGTGCACTTCTCTTTATAATGCCCTGTTTGGCCGCAATTAAAACATTTGTTTTCAGATTTACTGGGGCCGTTAGAATTATGCCTTTTACGCCCGATTTTTCTGGGTTACGATTATCAGACTTACGAATAGGCTTTACACAATTAGCTAAGAAGGAAACTAGGCATTCTGACGTTAGGTCAGTATTGATAGCGGCTGCACTTACCTGTACATCACTGATACCGTGAACCACTATTAGAACCATAAGTTCTTCGCTTAACACCATTACGTGAGCGACTGCGATGTGATCGTAAAAGAGTTATGTCATTAAGTGAACGCGAGTGAGTCCTGTCACGACGCGAATGCGAACGATTTCTACTATGGCGTGACCGTGATTGAGTTTTACCGTGAGGTGATCGTGAACCATGCTTATGTTTCGCGATTCACTGCGACGGCTACGCCTACCCTCAGAGCGAAGCGGCGTTCTAACTAGCTCTTCAAGTGGCATTTTTATTTGAAATCAACGGTTGTTTGTGTTGGTAACAAGGCTAATAATTATGAGCAAATGAGCTGAATCCAACTTCTGATTTTAGCGACCAGGATGGAAAAACAAATAAAAATAACAATTCGGACAAACTAAAACGAATTTATTTCAGAATAGACTTTATTTTAACAATTGTTCAAGTAATCATTAAAATTCGAGCAATCACAAACGACCGTTAATATTCAAAACGAGAACTAATAACACAAAAACCCGAATAGCACAATATGGAACGAACTTACTGCAAAGTAGCGAAGGTACCGATAACCTTACCGTGCGACGACTCAGGCGAAAAAGGGACGATACTCGCTCGAGCGCACGCTTTTATATTAATCGGTAGGTACCACCACTACCAACAATAGGTTCTGCTTATAATATATTAAATAAGGAACTACACGTCTATCCTCTGAAACTCCGTGACTGTAAATTGATTGTAACTGAATGGCTTAAGACTAAAACCTATGACGACATTGAGGCCATGGTAACTTCTCTTCCTTAATCTGTCCAATAACAAATAAGTCCTCAGTAACGAAATCGTTAGTGGAGGAGGATTTTTTTTTTTTTTTTTTTTATGTTATCTATAGGCTTGCGCTTGACCACTATCTCACCTGATGGTAAGCGATGATGTGGTCGACGATAGAGCACGCTTGCCTAGAAGAAACCTATTCACTCTTGACTTAAAGACCCCTAGATTGTAGCTATCGGGAAACACAGATTCCGGCAGGGAATTCCACTCTTTAGCTGTACGCATAATAAAAGTGTCCCCAAAACGTTTTGTGCGTATGGGTGGGATGTCCACCATGTACCGATGACGCATCGCCGTACGTCTGGTAGTCCGATGATGGAACGGGCTGGGCGGAATTAAATCATGTAATTCCATCGCACACTCCCCGAAATGTAACCGATAAAATACCGACAAACTGGCAACTCGGCGACGATGTTCAAGGCTCTGGAGCTTTGACTTGACCAGTGCCTCATTACCGATGAGTTTCTTGGCCCGCTTTTCGATCGACTCTAGTGCATCAAGCTGGTATTTGGCAGATCCATCCCAGAGATGAGAACAGTACTCCATGCACGATCGAACTTGCGCTTGATACAAGTTGAGCAGCTGTTCCGGCGTGAAGTACCTTCTCACCTTCGCAAGGATCCCCAACTTTTTGGCAGCCAGCTGAGCCTTTGCCTCAATGTATGGCCCAAAATTGAGAGTCGATGTCAACGTAACGCCAAGAAGCTCAAGATGGTCCGTTATTGGCACGGTTACATCACGGAAAGTAGGAGCCGGGTGGAATTGGCTCCTTTTAGCGGAAAAAAGACACGCCTGGGTTTTAGCAGCATTAAACCTGACCAGATTGGCATCGCCCCATTCGGAAACTGCCTGCAAGGACAAGTTCAAGCGCTCCACCATGGCCTCCCGGAGAGACCGGACCTGAGGCCCGGTAGCACGCGCGTTGGACAAGTATCTCTCAGCAACAGTGCTGTCGTCTGCATACCCAAAGGTACCGGGTTTTAGCAGATCGTTAATGTGCAGCAAGAATAAAGTTGCTGAGAGAACTGACCCCTGAGGGACCCCGGCATTAATATCCAATTGGTCCGACGAGCAGCCATCGATAACCACTCGAATGGACCGATCTCTCAGGAAGTCTGCAATCCAATCACACAGACCACCGGGCAAACCGAATGAAGGAAGCTTACCAATAAGGCTTTCGTGCCAGACCCTATCGAAAGCCTTCGAGATGTCGAGGGAGACGGCAAGCGCTTCCCCATGCCTCTCGATGGCCTCACTCCATATGTGAATGGCATACGCTAGAAGATCCCCAGTAGACCGATTTCGGCGAAAGCCGTATTGGCGGTCGCTAAGGATATCGTTACTTTCTAGGTATGCCAGGAGCTTAGTGTTGAGTACACGCTCCATACTCTTACAGAGTATGGACGTTACAGAGATGGGTCTGTAGTTGGCCGGGTCAGCTCTACTGCCCTTCTTGGGCACGGGCTGGACGTTGGCTTGCTTCCAAGCATTCGGCACTGTTCCAGTCTCATATGAAAGGCGGAATAGGCGTGTCAAGATCGGAGACAGTTCAGGCGCACAGGTTCTAAGAACTATAGCTGGTATGCCGTCAGGGCCGCTAGCCTTGTTCACGTCGAGGTTGCGCAGCACCCTACGGACGTCCTTTTGATGGATGCGAATGTCCGACATACTCGTCTCGCACCCATCAGGAGAAGGAGGGGGCCGCGAATCACCAGGATTCAGACGCGAAGATTCCGCAAAAAGGGAGGCAAACAAATTTGCCTTCTCCTCAGCGGTGTGAGCCAGTGACCCATCGGGTTTCAGCAGTGGTGGTAGTGAGGGACGGCAGAAGTTCGACTCGACCGACTTAGCCAGGGACCAGAACGCTTTACTACCTGCTGGGTAAGAAGCAAGTTTGGCCCCCATTCGGCCAATGTGGTCGAATCGAGCCCCACGCAACACCTTCTTGCAGGACTTGGCAGCCCTGTTGTAGGCTTTCTTCTTCTGACCCAAGTCACTCGCTTTACGCGATCGAGCGTCGACCCATGCCAGGTACGCCTCATGTTTAAGCGCGTCGGCGCGACGACATTCGGCGCCAAACCATGGCCGGTCAACGCTGGAAATCGTTATGTCAGAGAACGGAATGTAGTACTCCATTCCCTGACGCAACACATCAGTAACGGCGTCCACGCACGACGAAGGATCAGCCGAAGAAAAGCAAGTAGGCTGCCAAGGATAGCAAGCGAAGAAAGAACGCATGCCATCCCAATCTGCTGACCTGTACCGCCAAACCCGCCAGGTGCCTCTTGGGCTGGGATCGGGCGGGGAATAGACGGACACAGACTTCACCAGACAGTGGTCGGAACTGCCCAGGGGTGAACTTATCGACACAGAGTATCTGTCTGGATCTGTTGTCAGCAGAAGGTCCAAGCAATTCGCTGTGTGCGAATCAACATCCGGTACCCTCGTTGCCCCCTGGACCAGCTGGGTGAGGTTTAGCGTTAGCGAAAGCTTACGCATCTCCCGTCCAGCATGGTCAGTGCACTGGTATGGGAAGAGCCACTCCTGATGGTGGGCGTTAAAGTCCCCCAGTAACACTAATTGGGCGGAAGGGTACCGTTGCTGTGCCGCATCAGCCGCCTCACTGAGGTACTCTGCGAGCCTGGATGTCTCCTGATCTCCGCTGTGCGAGCGGTAGACACAGGCGTAGATAATTTTATCCAGACCTGTGTCCACTAGAGCCCACAGCGTTGAAAATTTTGAGTCCTCAAGGTTACGGAGACGCCGATAGCAAGTGTCATCACGGGCGTACATACACACACCCGCGCGCGGTTTATAATTGTGCTCCAGGGTAAACCCTGGGTAAGATAGGTACGACGCGTCCGACGGACTCGCTATCTGCGTCTCCGTAAGAAATAACAGCGCTGGTTTCTCAGTCTCCAGGTGGTAGTGGACTGCAGAGAGATTTGAGTGCAGACCTCGAATGTTGGTGAGGTGCACTTTGAGGGGGAGGGAGTGCAGCCGCTGTTCAAATTTATTATTTCTTTTCCTTGGCATTAATATGATGATAAGAGTGAATGGAGGAGAGGAGTTGGAAGTGAGACGAGGTTCCACGCTGCTAACCTTCAGACCCGCACTGAAAGGACAGCATCATTGGGGCACTAGTCCGGAGACTGCGGGGACGCCCGAGCCCCCCCGGAATGTCCATCGGGCCCTCCCCATCTGGTCGCCAACCAGCACGATGGCGCATCCCGGGATTTTTCGACAGTTGGCGGGGCAGCCTTTCATGTGTGGCTGGCACACTACTTGGGCCCCCAACTACCTGCGGTCGGCCAGCGGCGCACCGTGCCTCGGATCCCGCTACCCTCCGCGACCAGTCTCCCGATACGTCCATACCAGCGCGTGTCAGGCTGGTCAGTCTGCAGTGGAACAGCTATCTCGACCCAACTCCTCTTGTGGCTACACCGAGCATCGTACCGGAACACGGCTAAGCCGCTTGGCGGTACGTCTTTGCCCGGTGGGTGGTCGCAAGCCTTCGGCCGAAGCCTACCACCAGTTAGTGTCACCTGATTTGCACCACCCGGGGACCACGTGTAGGGTAACGGAATGGGGTACACTCCTACGGACGTGGGTGACTCAGCCCCCAAACCCCGGATGTTCCTGGCTCCCTCCGATCCCAAGACACCACAGATTACAAGAGACTGTCGCAGGTGGGTTAGCCCTAGGACGTAACCTAACTGAAACCTAAACTTATATCTATATGCAGGCAATCGAATTTAACATAAATTCAATCTACACTCACACTACTATACCTACTCATGCTCGCATACACTCACACTATTACACACACACTCAAAACCTACTCGCACAAATCGCACAAGCGCGCTCCTTTTTGTATTTTCTCTTATTGTTTTGATTATTTATTTTTTTGTTATTCTGTTTACAATTGCATACACTGTATAATGTTAAGTGGAAGAGCGGAGTCACCTATCACAAACATCTTCTTGCTTAAAAGGTGATCTCCATATCACGTATGTTAATGCTTTATGTAATTGAAATAAACAAATTTTTTTTTTTTTATACCTATCTCCGAAGTTCTTCATCAGATCTTTACCTTTAAATGGGACCAATTCGGGAGAATACTCTTTAAAACAAAAAAAAATATTGTTTACGTGTGCCTTTAAAATTTAAAGAGTTCCCTTGATTTCTCCAGGATCCCATCATCAGATCTAGACCTGATGACCATGGGCACACCTGGGAAGTATGCACATTCATACAAAAGAAGAATTTTCCAGGTTGTTCCAGTTGTCTTTGGATAATCGGAGAACATACATAAAAAGATGCCGAAGAATTGAGAACCTTCTTCTTTTTTAGGGTTCAGAAGTCAACGAGGAACCCTTATAGTTTTGCTCTGTCCGTCTGTCCGTCCGCAGCTTAGCTCAGTGACTTTAAGTAAGGTTTTTTTTTTTGTGCTCCTCCTATAGACGTTAAGTGGGGATGTTTTTTTTTCTTTTCTATCAGATGGTGTGGGGTATCGTTGGATAGGTCATTCCAAAATATTACGGGTTTGTTGATACCATTTTTCGATTCAGGGATCTTTTTGCGTAAAATTAAGCTTTAAATTGCAAATTTATGTAAGAGTCAAGTGTCCTCCCTCCCTCTGCCAGCGAAATGTTTGGTCTTGGCTATGTGAAAAAATTCACGGATTTAGTAAATATAACGAAATTAAAAGGAAAACTATCACAGATAAGTAGGCTTTACAAGTTTACGAGTAATAGTCGACCAACTTATAAAATGTACTTGGAACCGTAAAAATGTTGTACAAATGCCTTTGAAAAATTACATAAATAACGTTTTTAGCTGTGTAAAACAGATAGTAAATATATGCATAAGAACGATGTAAAAATCTACAAAAATAAAATCATAACATCCATAATAATAATTATTTTTAAATGAATAATGTTTAAAGCCCGAATAACGCCTCGTGGCCCGTTTTTCAATCGACAGTGCATAATGCTGGTATATATTTGGCAAGATTCGTCCCAGAGATGAGAGCAGAAACGATGATGATGATGACAGATTATAGAAACTTTTTTAATTATTTAAATAATTCAACATAATAAAACTTCCCACTACTAACTTCACAGACACTGAGCATACTAAAATGAAACCATCTAGATTTTCATCTGGCGGCTCGTAAAACTAAATAATTTATAATGGAAGGAAATGCAAATGATAACAAAATAATTGATACCAATAATCATCAGGAGAATTTAGAGTACCATTTTAATTTTATTAATACACCATGGGATGATCGATCGACCAAAAGCAAAGTTGGAATCGTCGTTTTATTGGTTTCTATATTTGCAGCAACGATTGCTTTAGTCGTTAATAGTTTAATTATACATTATAGAGGATTCCGTTTTATCAAAAAATATGGAAAAAATTGTGAACAAGCATGCTTTAAAGTAAAGTTGGATGATAATCGCTTCGTTGCTAGAATTCATTCGGTAACTTCGCAACAGCTGTTGTGTATCGGTGCTGTTGTAAGCCGGAGTTCTGTTCTCGCAAATGGTGTCTGCGCTAAGTCTGGACCTATAATGATGTATCTGGGGAGCCCATTGAAGTAAAGTAACCATTTTAAAATAATTATATAATGAAGTCCTAAATATTCATTCTCGTGTCGGTGTTTTCACTAAAACTTATTTTTCACTAAAGCTCAGCCACGTAGTTGCAGTGTTAGCTATCTAGGTGTATGTCTATGATAGTGTAGGACAGTGCCATTTCACAAATAGCATGAGAACCTAGAGAAGCCATGGTAACTTTTCAGATTGGTCCTACATGTCCAACTTGGTTTCATGGGTATCATGAAACCAAGTTGGACATGTAGGACCAAGTTGACTACTATTACACAATAAGGCTGCAGCTAATTGCGTAAGTAAATTCGGCAAGGCAAAGGGCAAAGAGTATGTAATATCTAGTTATCGACCAATCACATAGGCGGAACTCCACATCGCGTCTTTCTTCTCGCAGCAGCAGGCAGCTATTGCTAACTGCTAAACTTTTCCAAACACATTAAAATAATTCCCGCCTTATGTAGGCACCCCATTCATATAAGTGTACAAAGTGTACATTAGTACATTATATAATATAATAAATAAAGTGGTCTACTTTCATTGGGTGCTGAAGTCATGATGGATAATCAAATAATACCTCTTTATTTTTCAGTCCCCGCTGCAAAAGGGGTTTCTCCGTCGACCTCTTCGAATCAATACATCACGACGGAGTAATTTCTAAAAGGCTAGTCCTTTTATCTAGTTATGAAAGTATAGAGGCTTGCTCAGAAGTGATACTGATCGGCACCAAGTTGGACTGGAAACAAAAAGTTCATATCCTTGGGCGACCTTTTTCTTCATCAAGATTGTTATCTCGGCAGCACGTCAATTTGGCGGGCAAGAACATAGGAAGTTCAAGTATTAATAAACATTTGAATTCGAATAGTACGATATGTGTGAAAGATGTGACGCGGTGTCCCGTGCGGGCTGGCGATCTCTTGCTGCAGAATGGACAGCTGTACGGGTTGGCATCCACGAGTGTACAACGCTTAGGAGTGGCTTGTTTTGGCGCTTTGATGATTGTTAAAGATGAGTTAATGGAGCTAGATTCGGAAATAATTTTTTCTGAAGGTTCACCCCTAAACCACGTCGTCGGTAAGCATTTGGTTTTGGAGAGGCCTCGGTCTGAGAAATCACCCTAAGCACAGAATAAAGGTAATATTAAAGCTATATTACCTTTATACTTGTGTTATTTCACTTTTATACAGTGTAAAAAGTAAAAAAAGTGTCTAGGGCGAAGGCAGAAGAATTATCAATATTTCCATTGTTCACTCGTGGAATGGTTCACCCTGGCTTATCGTTCATTCTTCGACATGCAAATCAACTGGTAGCTGGCAACACCAAGTCTCTCATTTTTGCATAATACTCGCAGAGGCAGAGAGTAGTCAAAAGGTGGCCCAGTGGTTACGGCCCCGACATTCAATCTTTCGACCGGTTCAAACCCAGGCAGACACTTTATTTACATCTATTTAATCACTTATACTATGTAAACTGCGTGCAAAGACCAGCAGATGTGCGCGAAGACGCGACGCACAAACTAGATAATTTGTTGCTTCAAATCGACTTTGTCAGGGTCCCTTAAAGAGATCTTTGTCTAATCCTTGAGGAAAACAAAAAGTGCAAATGTTATGTTAAATTTATTTGCCTATCGGGCTAGCCGCGTGTTGACTGTGTTGATGTGTGATTATTTTTACAACCTTCTGGGTCTTGGGGTCTTAACTACTTCTGCCGCCATCGCACATCGGCACCGTCGTCAAAGCGCCGCTAATCTGTAAGATCCCTAAGCGTTGGCAAAGCGTCCATAAATAAAACCAAAATCTGAAGTGAAATAATTTATTTAAAAATTATACAATAAAATTGTTACATACTGATTGCACTGTTATTTTATTTATAACTTAATAATGACTATGACTATGTGCATGGTTATGTGAATGGTTATGTGAATGTTTGCGGCGGGAAGACGGTACTTGCACTGATCCGAGGTCCAGTTCTTCTGGGCTGGTGTAACCCTTCCAATCCTTAGTGAAGACGTATACGAGTAGTACCACGAAGAACGTCAGTGCGGTGTATACCAGCAAATAATTATGGTTGAACTTCGAGAGTCCTGTTGTGTCTAATGACACCTTGATGTTATTCTTGCCTAGAGCTTTAGCAGTCATGGTGTTGTTTTTGCTTGATTTCCGGCTGAAAACGTTTTTTTACAGAATGAAAAGGGCGGAAGGGATATTACGTGTCTGAGGCAGATTGTGTCTTTTGAACCGTAATAATTATGTTACCTACGTCACTACGCCGACGAGTAGGGTAGGGCGCAGGGTAGAACCACGAGAACCGTGCTCGTCGTGCACGTCCGAGCAGCCGCACTGTATAGCAAGGACTTCAAGGAAAATGTTCGTGAAGTTTTGAATACGTGCCTCGTCCGTGCCTCGCACGGGGCTCGGCTCGCACCCGCTACGGTCTAGGACTATTCTTCCTTTACTTGGGTTCTGTCATGGGAATAACCAACTAGTTTTGGGAGTACGCAAAGCATAGAGCTCGGGACTTTCGAATAAGAGATGACAATATTTGTTGATCGAATCAGTAATTTAAAATGCAAATATATTTAATCTTTCTTCATTCCCGCAAAAAATTATAGGTAACAACATAGCAACGAAATTTAAATTATATGTTAATAAACTGTAAATTGGGTTGTCAGTTTAGTTAGGGTTAGATGATCGTGGCAACACTGACCCAATTGTGTGTCCAATTTAACATATCTGATAGTGGGACGACGAAAATTATAATAACCCATTAAGTGCACGTCACACGCACGATTGGATGTCACCCGCTAACAGTGATTTTCCGGAGGGTAGTCGCGATACAACAACTTGTGTATCTACCCGCATATTGGCGTCCACAATTAAAATGTTAATTTGACTCTCATGAACTGACACGCGTCACGGTTTTATTGGGACACGCTGTATTGACTGACTACATTAAACATTATTATATTCAAAGTTATTTTATAAGTGATCTTTGTTATGTAGCTAATGATTTGTCAATCGCTTTTGGTGGTGAGTGTTTTATTAGCTGCTTGAATGATCAACCGGTCATCTGCCCAGAGTTAGAACATGAGTTTAGTTTCAGAGATCCTGGCAGTAATAATAAATAGTTAAGGCGAAAGATGTTATAACCGGAAATTGAAGCTATTTTGCAAATCAGTTGGGATCCTCGGTATATGAGCCAGTTGACCAGCTGCTGGGCCGGTGATAATGGTCGCTACAATTAATTTATTCTTCAATCTATACTATTACTATATCTATACTTATATAATATTATAAAGCTGAAGAGTTTGTTTGTTTGAACGCGCTAAACTCAGGAACTACTGGTTGGAATTGAAAAATTCTTTTTGTGTTAGATAGTCCATTTATCGAGGAAGGTTATAGGCTATATAACATCACGCTACGACCATTAGATAAAATAAATAAAAAATAAAATCTTTATTTCTCCATAAATGCATAACATTATTATGATCTAAATAAATTGTAGTTCTAAAAACTAAAAAAACATGCTTTAATGCTAAATTGAAATAAAAAGTCGCTAATCCTGAAGATCTTGGTAAGGCTAATGGGACAAAATATTTAAACGCGCACGGTAGAATGAACTTTCATTACTTGTAAATTTGAACCAAGTTGAATAAATATATTTGACTTTGACTTTGGCTTTGACTAAATTATTGCATTGTCATCGGTCCTTGATAAGTGTGCAAAGTTTCAAATCAATTCCACGTTTTGAAGGGGGTGAAAATCACGTTCAAAGATTCCGTTACATTGATACATAGATAAATAGATACATACCAAGCTAATAAAAGCGTGTTAAAATTGCTTAAGCTAGTGTTCCAGAGTGAAAAACCCTGACTTTTAAACTAGGTTTATATACCTGTATCGTAGAAGCCAGTGTAAATGAACCCGATAGATGGCAATAAGCTCGCACCTATTACATGGGACGGTTCCTCGCAGGTCGTGTATCGTTGAGATGAAACCGTGGTCAGTGGGTCGTCTTAGACCGTGCCTCACTCGGGGCTCTGCTCGCGCCCGCTACGGTCTAGCCTAGCTACATTTTGGGAGTACTCGAATTTCGTGTATCGTTGAGATGATGATTGCGTTGAGAATTTCAAGAGCTGCCACGCCTTGCTTAATGAAAGAGGCAGTATGGTGGTAGGACATATCCAGTTAACGGAAAAGTACTTCATGGGTAAAACTTTTAAAAGGTCTTCAATCCGCATCCGCAATCCGTAAATCTCAAAATCACATTTTACAAGTAACAGTTTACTTTAAATACTTACTAATACCAACCACTTAAGTTAGGGTCCCCACTACAACACGCTACGTAATAAGTACCAAGTACAATGAAGAAAAGCCGCGTTCACTTAGGAATAATTTCATCATACTCATGGTAATGCAGACGATTTTCATTAAGTTGAAGCATATCTGCTCTAACAATCTTAGCTGCTAAAATGTGAGATTAGGAAAACTTTCATGAGTTTAAGTCTTTCAGCTGTAAGGCCCCAGTTTTTACGTGGGAAGAAGGATTTCATGAATTACAAATTACTGCCATGGAATCCTCGGTCAATCATTGCGGATTTAAAAGTAAATTTCTAAGCTTTCACAGTTTTTTCTTTGCATCTTTCGTGCACTTAGTACGGCATATTTTCAAGCTTCATGTTCCTTCAGTCTCAAGATGATCAGTTATTGTTGCAGTGCCTACGCGTTGGAAATATTATTATCTACCTTCAAATAGCCATCAGGTAGACCAGCTTTAACAGAAGCCAACAGAAGCTTAGGGTGTCTTCTACAGGACAGAGGACAGGGCTTAGGCATAGGGGGATCTATTGTGCCGATGGTTAAATAGCAAAACCACCATAGATTCCCGATCTGTCACCACCATAAGTCAATACCGAGCAACTGTGAAAATTTATTTGCATTAGGTATACTCACAAATAGGAAACCCAGCACACGTTTTTCCGTGAATTTAGCATAAAGGACTTCTTGTTTTTTATTTGCTGGTATACGTACTTGATTACTTTATTTTTATTTCAATTGTTATGTTACATTTTATCGGATTGTGAATTCACCATAGATTTCACTGCTTTTGATTTTTTTGTAAAATTGTTTGATTGTCAATGTGACATTTTAAAAACCATAATACTTTTTGTATAAAACGGAAACGTTATTTTAAGTGCAACCTTATTGGTGCCAGCAATGAAACTGAGTCGTGGTGAGATATTTTTGTCTAAGCGAGGCATTACACTATTAGTCCAGTCAAATTAGACCAAAAAATAGGGGTAGGTTTACAGTAATTCGCATAAGGCTGAAAATTGGTACACAACATTATAAATGGATTGTAAAAAGTCCCCATCGATCCCACACTTGCAAAAAAAATTATTCAAGGTCCAAGTTCACAAATATGGGATTTTTGAGATTTTTTTCCGAACGGTAAGTTTTATTATAAAAATAGGTCAAACAAAAATGTAGATTATGCAATTATCTATAAAAATAGTTTTTATCTACAATTCTAAACGTCACCGTGTCAGAGATGTAATGCTTGAAAAGTTGTATTCTTCATAATATACACACGTTTCCACGCCACCTGGCAAGTAGTGTAGGTGTCGCAGTAAGATAGATGAAGCCGTAACATAGTTATATCCCTAGGGATATAATTATATACCGTAGCATAGCTATACGAAAGCAATTCATTACTATCTCACTAGGAATATAGTTATAAAACCGTCCAAGTTTAGTGATATACTTATATTACTAGATTAAGTTCAGTGTTATAATAGTACATTATGGTACAAGTGTGCAATGTTGGTGATTACCGCTGAGGCGCCATTGAGACCCGAGCCGTAGGTGAGGGTCTTAAGAGAGCCGAGGACGGTAATCATCAATACACACGTGTATCATACGACGTTTTTCAACACACTTGTGAAGAAAATAATACAAAAAAATCATTTTCATCAGTAAAAACGAGTTGTGATTTTTTTTTCACAATGGCGGGCAAAATTAATCAGTTTTCCTATGCGCGCGCATTTAACAATGGCACAGACAATGGCGATCGGCCATAGACTAAAAGAATGAGGTTTCTTTTTTTTGGCTTTTCGTGGATAGTGTTTTAGCCACGTACAAAATAGGGAATTCAAATTTTTCTTAATTACAGAGCAAATAAAATTTATATTTAAGTGAAAGTTTTATTTGTTAAGCACGTACAAGTTGAAATTATCTATTTAAATACGTAGTTGCATGAAATGAGCAAACAATAGGTACATTAATTTATTTGTACTATTGAGCACGATCTTTTTTGTATCGAAACTTTTTTAAGAACAAAGCAACTCAACCAATAAATAAAAAAATAAAAACTATAACTCACTTGTGAATAATAGCAATGAAAAAGTCACAGTTTGATAACACGTATCATTATGTGCCTAATTGCGGTGAAATTAGAGCCACTTTATGAGCAAGTGTGTTGAAAATATATTACTTGATTAAGCTTAGTGAAATAGAAATCATAATATAATCATATAATTGGTGAGGCGCGTCTTCGTGGATTGAACGAACTATAGATAGGTCTTGGCCGCCCAAGTGTTCTTAGATAAGTACCGTTAAAAAAAAGAAGCATGGCGGATTTTGGGCGCCATATTGTAGGGGTTGCAATTTTTTTTATTCGAAAACCATTGAGTGCGGTATCAAAATGAAGGGTTTTTAGAGGTGATTACAAAAATATATACCACTTATATGTTTAAAGTCAATCGAAAAAAAAGTATAACTAAAAAGTTAATAAAATCAAAAAACGGAGATATCTGGTTTTGGTCAGCCAGCTCGCGAATCTGTATCCTCCGACTGCACAGCAAGATTGTCTTCTTGTTTACATATTTATAGTTCGCTTTTTAAGCAGTCGGGTATTTTGATTTTATTAACTTTTTTATTTAACGTGGTTGCCCCGATAGGCCTATTCCACAATCTATTGTGATGTTGCTTAATTCAATACTATTCAAAATTATGTAAAAACTGGTACTATTGGCCCAGGGCTTGAGCCAAATTGGCGCGCGCGTGAACTGCCAGGGGATGGAGAGAGCCATGGCTTGCAAGCGTCTGCAATGCTGACATTGAGTCACTGTACAAACCATATCTCGTCTCTTGCCGCGTGAGGATCACGTCCGTCGCTTTGCAGATGGCCAGGATTTCCGCCTGGAAGACTGTGCAGTACCCGGCTAAATTAAGTTTGAGGTTCCGGACTTCGCCTTCATTATTCCAAATGGATAATGCGGTTCCGACCTTTCCCTCAATCTTGCTGCCGTCGGTGAAGATTCGCACCGCCTGCACATTGTTGCTGTCTAGCAACTGTTGGTCTGCCAGGCACATGAACTCCAGGGCTCACCTAGGTACTCACCGCCCAGTCTAACCCGACTGGGAGGGTGGGTTCATACATCCCCTGGCCCACCTACCCGGGGACTTTCACTACCCGTCCCAAATAGATAAGACAAGGTATTGTTTACAATATCTTATCTTATCTCTTTGTTATTGTTTTATCACTTGAATTAATTCTATCAATAACGATGCATCCCGTAGAGTTATTGATAGAATTAGTCAAGGACTTGATGTCGGACGATCCCAGTCCGCTCAGGGAAAACCAGAGGAGGTTCAAGATCATCCTTGCCTCTACATGCACTCATGCATGTCGCTCTGCCAGTCCCATGACCGTCGCCGACGCCTCCCAAGGTTCGAGCCGCGCCCCCAGTCCTATTAAAGCCCCCAAAATCCCGAAGCCCCCGCCAGTATTTCTCCACGATAAAAACAAGTGGACCGAAATTTCTAAATCTTGCGTAGAACGTAAGATTAATTATGTCAATGCCCTCGCTCGCCAGATGGGCATTAAAATCACAGTCCCGACCTCTAACGATTTCAGAAATCTTACTAGATTTCTTAGGGAAAGGAACATTTCGTTCCATACCTACACATTAGCCCACCCGTGTGGTTATAAGCATTCCGAAAGAAATCCCAATAGAAGATATTCGTGCGGATTTGATCGCACAGAAGGTCCCAGTCATAGCTGTCCACCACATGCATAAAGCTAGAGGTGGACAACAATTCGATATGGTGGTGGTTGAGTGCAGCCCTACCGAGTCCCATAACCCAAACTTCGGAATAACCTCAGTTTGTTCCTTATCCGGTATCTCAATTGAGAAGTCCTACCGCACCTTCGTAATTAGTCAGTGCCATCGCTGCCAACTATATGGGCAGTCAGAAGAAGTGTTATGCCACCCCCAGCTGCCTGCAATGTGACCAAGTCGGTCACACGGCTAATTAACTCGCCATGGGGTAAACTCAACCACCAAAACAGACCATCCCAGGCCTGATGGATCACCCCATCCTGGCACCAACCCTCACCCCGGCCCCTCAGGCCCCTGCCGCCCCCATAACCACTCATGCTGCCATGTGGCTCCCACCACTGCCGTCGTCGCGAGCCCGCCCTCTAATAAGCACAATGCCAGATGCAGCGTCGTCAACATCATCATCGGTGCGTATGCGATCTGAATAACAGACAAGGCACGATTGCTGGCCGCTGAGATCGAGATATCGAGGTACTAGACCAAACCCAGCTGAATCCCAAGCCCTATTCATAGGTACCCGTCAATAACAAGAGAGCTAGATAGCCTTGTTTACAGAAACGGTCAATGGGTACGCAATTAAGTCGTACCCATACCCTTTCAATTAGTATATATGCAATTAAGTTTTATGGTTTCGCCAACTGAGGCATATTCTCTGACCACTATGACCCCTCCACTCTGCCCCTTAAGAGCCATAGGGAGTGGTAAACAAAAGTAAACAAACAAAACGATTCGTTCCGTCCTCGCCGCCGAGGCCCGTCGCGTGTTCTTTCAATAAAATTCCGCCAGCTCGCGATTAGCTGAGCATTAGTTAAAATTATTAGATATAAAAGGAGTTTCTTATCCGTTCTTCTCCACTTAGGTAGTTTACGAACGGAAAGTAAATTCATTAATCTAGATCCAGCCATAGTTGTCCCCCAGCGACGCCCTGAGCCGAGGTCCGACCCCAACTGGGGTAGCCCTCAGCGTTGTCGCTTAGGTTTAGAAATTTGTGCCTGGCTGGAGGCTATATAGTTTAAGTCTCCACAGGAAAGTCCGGTTAAGCAGTAACCAATCACTTTGATTGAAGCTGCGAGAGGCACCTTATTAAAAAAAAATGTATTCAGGAAGGTAAGAAGGGTAGGATAGGCAGTCCGATGACGGCAACGAAGCCGCGGGCACAGCTAGTCCTAAATATAATAAAATATGACCTCTAAAATCATATTTCTCGACCTGAGACGCATAAGGTCGGATGTCGAGATTAAAGCAATAGAATTTCTATTGCTTCAATTTCTGCATCCGACCAGCGTCTCAGGTCCAGATTTTGTCTTGTCATTATCATAGTTCTTTAATCCTATTTTCGTCATATTTGGTTGCAATGGAGGACAAGTCGGTTGTGTGTACTACTATTGCTTTTGCAGTGTGAACAGCAGTGTTCCCAACAATATTAGACTTCCACATCCACTAAGCATATAGTGAACAAGTAAGGGAATGAATTTTCAAATTTCGGACCATATTTGCATGTTTTGTTAATTTCGAAATTCGAAATTTCTAAACTTGATTTAATTTAAATAATATATAACTTTTTATAAAATTATGAAATTTATTAATGCAACCAAAAGAGAATCATCTGAAAATGAGTTTGAATACGAGTCTAAAGCCGATTAGACCGTTGTGCCACCAAGTGACCGTGTGAAAGTAAGGCCAACTATGGTGAAGAGTAGTGAAAGAAGCGCTTTATAGGAATGGTGGCTAGCGAGGGGAATACTTTTACAAGGTCTACAATCATTTGCTGGGCATTCCCATTTTTTTTTCTATTTTGGGACAACCTTACAAGATCCGTAAAGTAAAAAAAACTCTAGATACAGCGTGTACATTATCCAACATAATATTGCGTTCATTCTGCCAAAGTATACACTCCCGTAAGATATGATGTGCAGATTGTACATATCAGAATACTGACATAAAGGCGAGGCAACGAGCTTGTAGGAAAATAATTTACTTTTAAAGTTACTATGCCCTGTGAGAAATTGGGCAACACAGTGATCCACCTCCAGCCACGTCATAGCCAGCCCGCGAACGGATGGAAAGAATTGGTGGAGGTGTGGGCCTTTGATGGAATTATCCCACCTACATTGCCATTTGGATAAAAGTACGGGGAGACTATAAAGTATCGTGATCACTGTGCCATTGTCTTTCCTGATGTCGACGGACAGAATCTCCACTCAGAGCGCCCGAAACCAAGCCGTTCGACTTGCCTTAAATGATACCTACAGGCGGGACTTCGGCGTGTTAGGCGTCGAGGAAGACTCGGCGAAGAAGCCATCTTATCTTGGAATCTGCCCCCTCACGATCCCCCTCGGTGGCTATTTCTCTCTAGTTTTTTGTTTCCGCTAGCATATTACTCAATAATACTGGCAGAGACAGCAACCAAGAACCCACCGCTCAAAGCAATGGCATTTGCCGCAGCTTCTCACCCAATCCTAGTCAGGTACTTACCGAAGCAACCGTGCCCGGTCAATACCTGTACGTGCCTGTAGAAGATGCACTCCGCTCTTTTTAGCCAGCTACTTGCTATTCAAATAACCATTTTCCGCTGCAGGCTGTTAATTTTGATTCTGTAGCGGCGGACATATGGCAGTCTTTCTGCCTTCGAGATTGGGTGGCGGGCAGTCTATGCAAAGCACCCACTGGCTTATCAATGCGGGGGAACGGGCCCTCGAAATACTCTTTGAAGCCCCGCCGTTCAGGGTTAAATCAAGATAGTGGACATGCGTATCTCATATTGTCACTAACGAGCTGAGTGGCAGTCTGTTCTTCGGCAGCGCCTTAATTTTATGCGGCGCTGTCTGTAACTCCAGCTAATGACTCTTGCCACTCCGAGCTCGGCAAGCTGGATAATATCGTCGAAGGTGTCCCCGGGAGTGGAATATTTCTGGTAGAAGTTTTGAGAAAAAGAAAATCCATTTTGTTAAAATAAGTATTAAAAAAATTGCCACTTAGGCAACTCCAGACTACAAATTTTACATTTTCAGTTTAGATTAAGTATTATTCCGATTTGCTATTACATTTGGCTCCTCTAATTTCGAAAGCTAATTTAATAAACCTATCCAGACCACAAATATTACATTTTCAGTTTAGATTAAGCTAGTTGAATGTGTACGAAACTGTCATAATGATATTGCTTTATTGAATTATCAAATTTATTTTCATAATTTCCTGATACAAAATCTGTGCATAAAATTATGTGATTTTGCCGTTTCAGTTATACTACTGCTATATTCTAATTTCTAAGGCAATTGATTATTGTGAAGGTTTTATTAACGGAATAAAGTAATTACAACGCAATTTAATTCTAAAATTATTGCTGGGAACACTGCTGTACACACTGCCGAAGTAATAGTAGTACACACAACCAACTTGTTGTCCCCACTGTAACCAAATATGTTCTTTTTATAATTTTATTCACTGTCTTGCAATCAGTCGGTACAGATGAAATATTGTTGATGCTTTCAGAGCAAAATAGCCCTTGGAAAAATTTCCATAGTAAAGCAGATGTCCATTTCCAAAATATGTCTCCTTTTCAGTCTACGTATTGGTTCTGCAATGGTCAACTACACTGCTAGTTGGTTCGGGTGGATTGCAAGTCGTGCTTGGTATTTGGACCAGTATATAAGTAAGTAAGGTCATTTATTTGTATAAAAATTGTACATACATTGCATGCAAGATATTAAATACAGAAATGTTCTATCATGTTTAGCCGCGTATCGTGGCGTATAAATTGGTAAGAAGAGATGGAGCGCAAACCGCAACTGTAGATATTTATTAAAATTACTTATAAATTTACTTATTGAATCATATTTAGTTATGATCGTATCTCTTTCTTGACCGTCCTGATGTTCCAATGATCATGTTACTCGAGACCCTCAAGAACCAGGGTGAGTTGGAGATTGGTTTCAGGATGTAATTTTGAGTCCTTTGTATTATACTTATGCTGGTGTTACATGCTGAACCCTATAGTTCGATCCCATATGTCCATAAAAGCATGGTCATGGCATGTATATAAGGAGCTTGTTGTCTAGGGATAACTTTGAGTTCCTGGCGAGTGACCAATTAAGTCCCCTATATTTTATATTTACTTCATCCCTTTTCTTTCATTTCGTCAGGGCTTTTGCCGATAAGCCGACGACGTAGCGGCCAACATGTAGGTTGCGGTTCTGCCTGGGTGACATAGCAACTGAGGCGGGCCGCGATGTTGTATGGGGCCTCCCAAACCCATACGATATCGCGGCTGAGGATTGGAGGCCGCGGCGGGAGATGTGTGTTGGTATTGCGGCGCGCCGCTCTCCCTACCTTCCGTGGCCTGGACGGGGTCGCCACCGTCAGATGGTGGACGCGGTGGGGCTGCAGGAGAGGAGGAGTGTCGGTATAGCGTTGGCCGCTCTCACTATCCCCTGCGACCAAAAAATGGTAGGTGGCGGGTCCATTGACCTTGACCCGTCACAAAGAAAGAAAGAAAGAAATCTAGTTTATTTGGCACACGCAGATACACACAATGTACAAATAAAAGGGAACTTAATTTTAAAACAATATATACATAGTGCGCCAAAATGGTCCAGTTCAGCAAAATGCCAGACAAGGGGACCAAGGGTGCCATACACGGGGTCGTCTGGCACCCATGTACTGGTTTGGTCCCTGGAGTGGTCACGGCGCACAGTGTGTTCTGGTGCGCTGGTGATGGGGGGGTCCTCCCCATAGGAGGGTCCGAAGACGGACAGCCGCAGCGGGTTCGCGGTGAGTGCTAACGCGTGCCCGTGTTCCCGCCATAAGCGGCATAGGACGACACCGTGGCGTTTTAGTGGGCTGGAGTCCCACATAACTGCGCTATATCCCTGTGGTAGCGCAGTATGAACATTTCTCCACGCTAAAAAACAAAGGTGCATTCCTAGGTATTTGGCTGAATCATCTTGTGGAAGAACATTATCACGCATTGAGACAGAAGGGCAGTTTCCTCTGCGCAAAGCGAATGTTACATGGACTGATCTACAGGCTATAGCTCTTATCCTCCATTTGGTCAGCAACTCTTCAACGTTGTTCAAAGCGCTCTGCAGAATTAGGGAGGCTCCGGTAGGACAATATTCAAGAAAATCTGTATCATCCGCATACGTTGCTACCGAAACATTGTCATCTTATGGCAGATAGGAGGTGTACAAAGTATAAAGCAATGGGCCCAGAACCGATGCTTGTGGCACTTCATCTAATATAGAGTGAAACGTTGATGTGCACTCAAGATGAGTGCACATCAACGTCATCAACTTTTATTTGTTAAATTCTTTACCTTAGATAGGATTCTATGACAGTAAAAATATATAACAATAAAACCGGCCAAGTGCGAGTCGGGCCACGCGCGGTAATAGGGTTCCGAAGTTGTATAATAATGCGGACTAGAAAGAGGGTTTTGTCGTTGTTACATAAACATTAAAATGGTTTCAGCGGCACACAACTTCTAAAAACGGGCCTACATTGGAAGATGTTTTTTTTTAAATCTAGGTATATGCTCGCGTTTGATCACTATCTCACCTGATGTTAAGCGATGATGTGGTTTACGGTGAGGCACGCTTGCCTAGAAGTAACCTATTCACTCTTGATTTAAACTAAAGAAGGACTAACTGGTAACTGAAGAAGGAGTTATAAAATCCAACTTCGCAACTGAAGTTATTTTTTTTTTTTTTTCTATGGGGCGTCTCGTAGTTCGGTCAAAGTGACTGACAACTACTTAACCGGGCTTCCCTGCGGAGACTAAGCTATATAGCCTCCAGCCAGGCACACAACTGAAGTTAGAAAAATATTATCTATTTGAGTACTACCGCGGGTGCGAATTGCGAAAGGAGCCGTTACGAGCGCGCGTTAGAGCCACGGGGAATGGTATGGTCCGTTCCTGGATACCTGCGCGCACGCTCCTTGTTTATTTATTTTTCGGCATTTGAAAATTTTCGTATGTATTAACCACTAATCTGTGGTATTCACTATTTCATTCTGGAAAGTTTTACGCTACTCAATTAGTGATGTAGTCGGGTCGAATATTGACTTTATAGATGGATATCGACAAATCAAAATAAGTAATTTGCTTGGCAATCGAATCTAATTTGACTTTAGATTACAAAACGTCGAAAATACTTCTGCACTAACACAAAATAGACTCCCCCGCACGCATGCGCTGTATGGACTACGGACCGGTACTGCCAACGACTCCGGCCATTGCAATGCGTTATTCGAGCTTAAACATTATTAATTTAGAAATCATTATTATTAAGGATGTTATGATTTTATTAATGTATATTTTTACATGGTTTATGAGCATATATTTACTATCTGTTTTACACAGCTAATAACGTTATTTAAGTAATTTTTCAATAGCATTTGTACAAAAATGTTACTGTGCCAAGTACATTTTATAAGTTGGTCGACTATTACTCGTAAACTTGTTAAGCCTGTCATGATTTTATTTTTGTAAATTTTTACATGGTTCATAAGCATATATTTACTCTGTTTTACACAGCTTACAACGTTATTTAAATAATTTTCAATGGCATTTGTACAATTTTTTTACTGTTCCAAGTACATTTTATAAGTTGGTCGACTATTACTCGTGAACTTGTAAAGCCTACTTATCTGTGATAGTTTTCCTTTTAATTTCGTTATATTTACTACTGCCGTGATTTTATTCACATAGCCAAGAGCAACCATTTCGCTGGCAGGGGGGGGGACACTTGACTCTAACATAAATTTAAATGAAAAAATGGAATCAATGAACTATGATAATGTGATACACAGATATGATTCTAGAGGTCATATATTTAGGACTAGTGACTCGTCCCAGCTTCACCCGTGACAAATTGTATAGAAAAACCTTCCATGTTTCTCACTCTTTCTATTGGTGAAACCGGCATGAAAATCCGTTCAGTAGTTTTTGAGTTTATCGCGAACAGACGCGGCGGGGAACTTTGTTTTATAATATATAGGTATGTGGTGATAAGAGATAGGATCCTATGTATGATCCTAGATATATGATAGTGCATTAGTAACTAACTTTACATTTCAAAAAACCTTCAAGCGGAAATGTGGAAATCAGAGATTTTATCTCCAACAATAGTTTATGGGGTGTAATATGGTGTTTTGGATAATGTCCAAAAGACTTCACACATTCGGTATTTATTTTTATTTTTTATGGTTTTTCAGTACCTGTCATGCTTTATGCATGTAATAGACACAGAGAAACTTATATCGGTAATAGATTATGAAGATAGAGAGTCTGGCAAACGCGCGTCAAATTTAAAAAAAGCGAACTAAAAAGCCATAAACAAGAAGAAAATTATGCTGTGCAGTCGGAGGATACATCTGGTTTTGGCCAGCAAGCTCGCGCATATGTATCCTCGCTAATTCAGTCTCTACTTTCGTTTGCCAGACTCTAGAATAGAATATGTATCTACCTACTGGTAAATATCAAACATTACCATCTTTAAAACATTTGAAAGTATGTTTACCGACCAGCGACTTCTGGAAGGATTTGAGTTAACCGCAGGAAATAGAAACGGTGGACGTGTACGTGCAGAGGCGTAACGTAACGTAACCAATCTGCATTGTACAGATATAATATAATTTCTGCTTTCTAGGAATGAGAGTCCCATTTTCAAATGTCCAAACTTTTAGAAATATCTTCTAAGTTGTTGGTAAAGCATCGCATCGTTTTATGTGGGATTGCATCAGGAATTTTCGACTGACATCTTGACATTTAGTTAGACCACTTATTGTTTGAGTAAAAATGTCTTCTTTCTCTAGAAAATTACATAGAAAGCTGGGAGAGTTTAGTTTAAGGTCTAACACAAGTTGAAGATATAGGTACTAAGTAGGTTAGGCATATAGAAATATTTGGAAACTGTATTTGAAGAAAGTCTTTCAGCTAAAATTAATCTACGCATAAGTTAGTTTTATTCAATACTAGCTTCTGCTAGCGGCTTCGCTCGCGTGAAAGTCGAAAATTATCCCGAGGGAACATATTCCTGGCATAAAAAGTGTACTATATGCTATTCCTGATAATAATCTATATCTGTGCCAAATTTCATCCAGATCCGTCCAACCGTTAGAGCGTGATGAAGCAATAACAAACATTCGCCTTTAAAATATTAGTGTGAAAACGCTATACAAAAATTAAGGAAAATTCCAGCCAGCTTAATTGCGATCACTAGATAATGAAAAACATAAAGAAGATCAATCCGAGGAGAGTTTAATATTGATGAGCGGGTGTCGCGTCCGTCGGCGGCCATCGTTAAAAATATTAATTGCTGTCCTGTTCGCCTCGTAAACGATTCAGTGCACATGAAATATTTACTGCCTATACACGTTAAGTGTCACTTTTTTATTTGAACTAGACAAAAACATGGATACGCTTGCGAATTTTCGTTTTTCAACGATTTTTCTTCATATACAATCTCAATAAGAAATCAAATCATCAATCGTTGACACGTCATGTTTCCATAACTCGGTTTGTGGCAAACCGATTCATTGATCTGTCAACATTTCAATTTGGGAAGCATCTAAATTATTGGTGAGCGAGAGATTAAAATGACAATCTACTCCAAAAGTTAGCATTTCCAAAAAGCGAAGTTAATATCATTGGCGTAGGGTTCAGATTCGTTTCAATAGCTTCTTATATGAGCGAGCAAATCAGCTCGGTAATAACGTTTCGGAAAACAGCAGTGGGAATGCACTAGAGACATTTGCATAGAGCATATGGCGCCCAACGGAGCCGAGCAATACTGGAATCGCGACGTGGTAGTTTTAAATCACAAGCTAAACATGTGTAGGTATAATAGATTAAATGAGTGGCCAATTGCAACTGCACTCACCGTACTTTTCTATGCTGAATTTTTCAAGAGGCTGATGGATTTTGGCTGTTTGTTAATCGTTTGGATAAGTTAGTTTTGCGGACCGACATTACTTAAAAAAGCGTTTGACAGTTCTGAAAAATATACCTTTGCGGTTCTAGGAAAAGTAATTTAGCAACTATTTAGGCTGCGTCTTGACCTAACTTCTGAAAACAGTTTTTCTAGTACTTTTTTTTTTCCTAATTTGGTTTTTTCAACATGTCATTTAATTTTAGTAGATTTACTATGTTTAACAGTGGCCTATCAGAATACCACGACGTTATTTATTATTTTTAAATAACGCTGCAGATGTTGAGATAGGAGCCTTTTTGGTTTCGCACGGGGTTATTTTTTATTATTATTTCATTTTTGTTTGGTCACACACAATGATAACATAAATATTTCTTCACACTTATGAATTTCCCTCTCTCATCTGAATAATATCAGCTATTTATCAAAATTAACAACCTCTGATAAATGTTTGTCAGTGGCTTATTGATTCTCTTTAATTAGTTTTCCTGAGGGTTGGAGTTGAAAGGGGCAAGCCGGGATAGGTAAAGCAGATGGGACGTTTCCGCCCATCGCTCTTTGTTTCAGTTATCTAAATTAATTGAATAATAATCACTATTTTCTAATACCCCGTGGTCCTGAGTTAGCAACATGGAACACTTACGGAATAATGCTGCTTTTTGTCTGTCTGTGGTGGTCGGTATTCTTAATTTTTTGTACATATTTGCGTAATAGATTACATAAATGTATGTAAAGAAATTCCTAATTACATAAGTAGAGTAAAGGTAGTGAAAACTTGCCGAAAACAAGGTATTTGAAATATGTAGGTACCTGCTATTTTCATTTCATCCAACAGCTCGCATCTTTCTAAGTATCATTTAGAAATAGACAACATTATTTAATTAATTTATCAGACCAAACTACTGTTAACAATTTTTTTTCGGGTACATTCATTGAAGTCATTTAATGGTAAGTTTTTGAAGAATTGCTAAAGATGTGTTCTTTATTAACACGCTTTTATTAGCTTGGTATGTATGTATCTATGTATCAATGTATCAATGTAACGGAATCTTTGAACGTGATTTTCACCCACTTCAAAACGTTGGATCTGATTTGAAACTTTGCACACTTATCAAGGACCGATGACAATGCAATAATTTAAACAGTTTGTCCCATTATACTTACCAATAAAGCGTGTTTTTTAGTTTTTAGAACTACAATTTTTTTTTATTGTTTTTCCCTAACCTTTGCTGTCACACTCCTGGCGAAAGGCATACCCCAAGTTTCTCCAGACAATCTTTTCCAGCGCCGTCTCGAACCAGCTCTCATAATTTATATAAAAAAAATAACTTTTACATCTCTCATGTTCGGTAAGTAGGTTCTTATTACCTCCAAATGGGGCTTGTAGGTGACTAATTAGCGCTCTAGGGTAATAATGTAGCTAGAAACGCCCTAGGGCGGTAAGTATTTAAAAGAAATACTTCTTTCTTTCAAAAAGTTCGCGTACATCTAACCATCATACTGGCAATAGACATCACGCATTCAGCCCAATGACCAAAGAGGTCGCTTTGCTATTCAGCCTTGTCTTCGTGTGAAGACAAGGTTGAATAGCAGAAGTATTTCTTTTTAATTACTTACCGCCCTAGGGCTGTAAGTAATTAAAAAAAATACTTCTTTCAAAAAGTTCGCGTACATCTAACCATCATACTGGCAATAGACATCACGCATTCAGCCCAATGACCAAAGAGGTCGCTTTGCTATTCAGCCTTGTCTTCGTGTGAGTATAATAGTCATCAATTTTATTCTTGTAATGCCGGTTTTATTCTACTTACCTCACAATCGAGATGTAAAGCAGAATAGTTAGCTCAGGTGTAAGTACCAATTGCACCCTCGAACTAAATATTTCGGGCTGCAATTGATGCCTTACAGCCCTTGGCTACTAATCTACTATTACAAACTAGTCTTTTAAATTAATAAAAACAAATGGGTGTCACCGAAGAATAGCTAGAAATTTAAAAGCTCTAATCAGATTAAACGATATATCCATCTAGACTAAAACTCAGAAGAACAATTTATATTTCTAAATCTAAACTGTTTTTATAAATGTCTGTTTCTATTCTAATATGCAATGAATACTTTATTTAATGATTTCTCAGGGTTGTTTTAACGGCTTTTGACCACTGAAAAAAGTCAGACAATCATTACCTACACTCACATTATGCAACATAGATGTAGTACACAGGTGACAGGCCTTGAAGGGTCATTGTCATTGCCACCGATGATCGATACTTTGCCTAGCCGCATAAAAAGTACGTAAACACTATCGTACGCCATACAGCACTCGTGACTAGCTCACTATACTGTTTAAACTGAGAATAAAGGGTACAATGACCTCAAGTATTCTTTCTCGCGAAACGCTGTTTTGTATGGAAAGCACTGTTTGCCGATTTTTCACGAGAAAACGAGTCATGCTTTTGTCGGGAGTACTTGTAACGGAGAAAATTTTAAATGCACTTCTAGCTGACGTTGGAATAATTACGCTGTTGTATGAGCTTGTGCAGTTGTAGAAATATTCTGGTGCTAAAAATAGAAGAGCATTTAACATGCTCGGACGGAGGCCAACTGATATCAAAATTGACATTCGAGATGGTGAAGCAGATACCTACTAGAGATAATTTAAAAAGCTAGTTTTTGAGGGCAGGCCTGGCAGTGGTCATTGCGTCGTTACAATTCTTCTTCTCATATGTCTTTTAATCAACAACGGCTGGATGTAACTTGCCGGATAATATCCACTTCCAGGTAGGCAAGGCTCTGGTAAAAGCTCATCATCATAATACAATTTACACAGCCAAATTCGCCCACAGCTGGGCAAAGGCTTCTTTTTAGGGTTCCGAACCCAAAGGGTCCAAATGGAGCCCTATTCACTCACGTGTCCATCTTATGTCTGTCTGTCTGTATAGTCTGTCACACAGGTTTTACAACCAAACAGTTAGAATTACAGTCTCCAAATGTTTACAGTATTAAGCTTCTTGTTGACCCAAAGCCATGCAAATTCTCAAAAAAAAAATTAAGAGGGCCTTCCATACTGGGGAGTTCCAATAAAAAAATTGACCTACATCATCCAGTGGGGTATTGTTGCTAAAAGCGCGTTGAGTAGTTAAATGCTATATATTTTGTTTAACAAATAATGGCAAACAAAGGAATGAGAAGCCACCAAAGCCAGCAATTATTACAAAATTTTGTCCCGACAAATTTTCTTACTGTCCATTGACCTATGAATTTCAAAAGGTGTTAATGTTTATTATTATGTATATTTTACTAAAAAAATACCAATACATTTATAAATCAGATTTTTCTTTGATATTTCCTATTTTTCCCTATTACAATCAACTAGTTTTTGCGGTTTGGTACGGAACCATAAATGTGCGAAGTTCCGACACGCACTTGACCGATTTTTTTCTTCTGCCAATCCTCACGGTCCTGTGCCACCCTTTTCCAGGTTCCCCAGGCCACTCGGTCACTGCCTTACTCCACCTGACATCACCTCGCCTTATCATGAGTTCCATAACACGTTTTTCAACACACTTCACACGCTGGTAAAGTGAGCCTTATTACATCGCTTTTAGGGCTAAAATCCGAGCTATAACATACACGTGCGTAATAACATTACACACTAGTGCGTAATATAATTAGCCCTACATAGTTACATTAGTAGGTGCCTTTCTGCAAGTTATAGGCGAGTAAATAGAGCATTTTTAATTTAACCGGGTAATACAGTATTTTTTTTTAGTAACTACAAAGAGGTTTTATGCCGCTGAAAATCCATATACATTTTTGGAATAAATATATGTGTGCGTCTTAATTAAGTCAAACAAACATTTATTATTATCAAATTATACATAATTCACGATAATTTGTTATAAAATATTTGCATTTTATCACTTAAAATTATAATTTTGAACACTCACCTTGCATTAGGTGGATGAAAAAAAAAGCTTGCGCGCCATTTCCCATAATTTTTATATTTTGTTTTTGTCTTATTTGTCGCTGTGGTAAATTATTTTAGAAATGTTAAGTTTTCGTGCAGAACATGAACATTATTGATAGAGTTATCCCCGCCAGAAATACTAAATGAGCTGCTTACGATAGTTTCCTACAATGGAAGAGCAAGGTGAAAATGTGCTTTTTGCGTATTTCTCTGAACTCGCCAATACTTTTATGTATTGGCGAGTTCAGAGAAATACGCAAAAAATGTTTGAGCACCACAAGGAACTGGGCTTTTATGCCTAGCTCCTTGTGGTGCTCAAACATGGTGTTGATCTCAAAACGTACTGTAACCTGATGGCATTCATGAAGAGACGGCTCGGACGGATATATATTGGTCGGCAATCTAATGTTTTGTCACCAGCCGACGTTGAAAAGTTTATGAAAGAGATTCCGTATGGTCACAGTGCCTAGCAACAAAGGTACGTTTTGAATATTATTAGTCTAAACGTATCTAAATAATTGCGTAACCTGAGCATAACTCTTAAAAACTAATTAATTGATTTCGTTGCGGGTTGCCTTAATATTCGGTGTTATTGGTGCGTGTAGACGACAAGAGCTTCATAATATTACAAAAAAGGATGTAGAAACCCGAAAGCAGGCTCTATTCATACAAAAATGTTTTTCCCCGAACCACAACCATGTATATCTCGTAGCATGCGTTATTTGGTTCCTACTGTTCTATGATTTGCCTGTCACCGAAATTTACATAAGAATATACTTTCTTCTTATGTAAATTTCGGTAAGAGGTACAGAAGTGACAACCACCAATGTAACACAAACCGTGAAATTGCCATCCAAATCAATCCAATATCGCTTTGAAAATTGCAAGCAATACATGTTTGTTTTTTTCTTGGAAACTCGTGAGTTCTGCTCATTACACGCTCGACTGAATTACGCCCTCGCCTACGGCTCGGGCTGCAATGTGCCTCGTGTGTAATGAGCAACTTAGCTCACTTGTATCATAATGTACTATTATGATCTCGAAAACCTTCGTACGTCTTCGGATCTCGACGTTTGGAACTCGGTCTAGTAACTTTACGTTCTGCATTACTCTCTGGGCTACTCTTAGCCTAAATACAACTTACTACGTGTGTATCCATGTCTCAGCACCGTAAGTCATGGTTAATGGTGGCAAATTGCGTTAGGTTGAGTTCCTGAAGTATTCTGATAAATTGGACTACTTATTGGAAAAGACTTCACTGTTGAACGCCGTAAAAGGTGAAGAAATACAGTTACCTATACAGTAACAAGCATGTTTAGTAGATATTCTCTCCTAGATACTTAACTAAAATGTTGGTGTGCCCGACAGCCCCCTAATTGTTTCTGTTATTATTATTTACCACCTATATGTACATTATGGATGCAATTAATTGTAATAAGTGTAATAAATTAATATTTAATTGAACTACTACTAGGGGGTATCAAATATGCCTTTGCACAATTATGTTGCGGTCGGTTGCCAGTCTTACCGGATTCAGTTAAATACCAGTCTTTTGCATGGAGCGTACCACGAGCCCTAAGAGCGAGGTTATATCTAGAGATGCTACGAATATTTGGCTATACTTCGGTATTCGGCCTATCTGGCTGCTTTTATTATTATTCGATATTCTGCCGAATATTGCTACCAGCATTCGCCTAGTAAAATAAATAAATTAATTAAAAGCCTTTATTTACTGATAAACTTCATTACCGTTAAAATATAATATATTAACCAAACATAACAAATTATTGCGCTTCGGCGTCTTCATCCACAGCGCATCTCTTGACGCATTAGGCCTCCTCCAGGCTCGTCCACTTGTCACGGTCTCGAATACCAAATCATGAAAAAAACAACTAATAATACGCATTAAAAATAGGTTTAAACAGCATTTTAATACTTAAAATATATCAATGGTAAGCCACGATGAATGAAAAAATAATTTCAGCATTTGGTGATAGCAAACGATTGCACTTTTCCTATTAAATTATACCTGCTTCCGAAAATAGCTGCTCACTGTATGCGCTGCTTCCGGCAGAAGATAAAGAAATCTTAGCAAATTCTGCTAGGTTGGATACTGTTTTTGGTTTGCTGACCACCACTTTTATGGTGCAGGTTGGAACTTGTCACCCGCGAAATGTACTAAGTGTTCGGCTGCCGTATATTCGGCGATTCGGCTTCTTCGACTATTCGTGGCATCCCTAGTTATATCCATAGAGCAAAGTTATTTCAAAAGCTCATGGTACGGGCTCAGTCTCTGAGCCTCTCCCACTTTGACTAGGCCCTTCTGAAACCCATTCAGAATCTCGGGCTTCTGATTACGTATGCACGATATGCGATTGCAGTAAAAAAACTATCTCGGTATGTAAGTAATGGATTGTCACTTATCCATGGACTTAGCTCTGCAAAAATTGCCTAAACTTGAAGATCATATATCATCATCATTTCAGCCGAAAGACGTCTACTACTGGACATAGGCCACCCCCAGGCGTCGCCACATTGACCGATCCCGTGCGTCTCGCATCCAGGTCATCTGTCCAACTAGTGAGAGGCCTTCCAACGCAAGGTAAATATACGAGTATATTAGGAAAATTCAGAAACAGAAAATAACCTCGCATAAAAGTGTTCTCAATCAACTAAATAACTAATAAACAATCTGCATGTAACAGATTATTCATATTCCTTCTTATGAATGAACCGACAAAAAGGACCTTTTTATTTGAGTAGGTAGGTACCTATCTCTCAATAAGGAAAAATATTAAAAGATACAAGTAAATATAAATAGTAGACTCTGTAAAAATAGATTTCTTTTGCTCGTATTTGAACAGGATCCGATTCATGATCTTTTGAAATTGTAAAAATCTGTAATTTGCCTCTAATTTGTATATAATATGTAATGTTAAATAGATAGTAAAGTCTGTATATGAATTGGTTTCATAACTAAGAATTAAAAACCTTAGAAATGTGAAAGGATCTTACAAAGAAGACTTTGCAAGGTTACGCAAGGTTACGCTCTAAACGGTGCATGGTTTTAAACAGACTGCAAACCTTGGGATCTTACTATCACCACACTTTTCTTCTCAAGTTTTAATTTGCTTCCTCACCTCATGAAATAATGCTTACTGAATGAGCTGGACAGCTTTACATAGGGTGCTAGGATCTTTGATTTTTGGTAGCTTTCCACCGCAACAACTCTGGGAGAGTGAGTAAATATCTGCCTCATACTTTCGAAGTAGTTGGATTTAAAAATAATGCTTCATTCTAATCACCGGACGATGATAATAATGATGTATATATTATTATGGAAATTATTCGCTAGTCTTTTATCAGTCCATGAGTCAGTCAAGTAGGTATGTCGGCGAAAACTTTTCCTCCTTCAAAGTTTTCCGTTAAACAAACATTATGGAGATACTTATAAAGTGGAATAATTAACTTAAGATAAATAAAACTCATGTAATTTCACTGTTTACGTTTACGAACGTTTTCATTTGCGAGTCTTCTGTACTGGGCTGTTAACTTAAACACTGTAAAATTAGCTATGGCACACTGAGAACCATCTCTCCGTCACTTTTCTTCTTAGAGAATGTAGGAAGTTTGAAAGAGGCAGAAAATTATATAGTCCTAACAATGCTGTTTTAATTTTATGATTACGAAGAAAATTCATTGATGTCTTGTTTCTAGTTACTTTAAATGAAAGCAATCTTTACGTTAGATAGGAACTTTCTAGAGAATCGATATAATTATACTTGTCCTACAAATTGTATCATAGTATACTAAACGTGGTTATCTTTTAATATTATAAAGAGGAAAGATTTGTATTTTTGTATGTAACGAATAAACTTAATAACTACTCACCGATTTCAAAAATTCTTTCACCGTTGGGAAGCTACACTATCCCCAGGTGACATAGGCTACTTTTTATCCCTGTATTCCCACGGGAACGGGAACTACGCGGGTGAAACCGCGAGGCGTCCGCTAGTTAGCTTAAAATTTCGTAGTGTTGTGCGAATGGCAGGCCCATCCCTAATTCCGCCGTTGTTACCAATTTTCAAGCTGTGACTAATTATTTTCACTGTCTTTAGGCGCTTATTTGCTGTTTGAGACCCGTAGAAGTTGCAAATTGCAAATGGAGAATGGGTCAATCCAATAAGCAAAATATTCACTTGTGCCGAACCTGACAGATGCTGTCTCAATCGCCTCAAGAACCAGAGCCTGAAATCTCACACTTTCAGATTTATTATACCTCTTTATCCATTATTTAACACTTGTTCCATAATAACTCAACTGAGCTATGATTTATGCAAGTTTCGTTCTTACCCTTGAATTCAGGAGCTGAGTAAATCCCGCCTTACAAGTATAGGCTTACAAACTTTTATCGGCGGTCCGTAAGTAACATAAATCACTTTTATCGCGTGGCTGGTGATACTTACATGCATCGCGAATACGCTTGGAACTTAGAACTTTAGGTGATCGATGTTCATGTCTATTTGATGTGTTAATGTGGGATTATTTCTGGATTTTAAGTGGCTTAAAGCAGGCGATCTACCCTGTGCTGACTGGTCAATGTCGCCTTACATGCCTTTGAAGGGGTCAGTGCATGTAATAAAGCCTGAACTCTCCAAGCCAGAACTCAGCAATGCTAACATTAACATTAAAAACGGGATATTTACCATGTTTACTGTTTGTTGCGAGTTCCCGATATTTTGGTGCTGTTGCAAGCACCATGATCACGGATAAACTGAAAGTCCCGTCCCGTTTTTAATGTTAATGTTAGTGTTAGTGACCATGACAGTTTAAAAACTCAGCAATGCTGCTCAGATTTTGGCAGAAACAGGTATGGTGATAATAGCTACTGTCTCAGATGAGCTCTTTCATAAAGAGCTTCAGGGATGGATTTATAAATTCTTTCTCCAAATATTTATTTTTCCGGCGTGCGTGTATGACTAGGTTGAATGTGAGTGAAGCAAAAGAAGTATGTAAGGATCGTAGCAGGTGGCGTTCTGTAGTTTCTGCCTACCCCTATAAGAAAAAGGGGTGAGTTTGTGTATGTATTTATTTTTCGAAATTCATATAAGACTTGTAATATTTTGATAATTGTTGCCAAGTTCAACAACTTCTGTCATAGTTGCACAGACCAATTCAAGTAAATTATCTAGATTCTTCCAACTCAAACTTAGCCATTTTGATGTAACAACGGTATCGAGTTGACCCTGTAATTGGTGTCCGATATAGTCAGTCTATAGCTTCTGAAATACTCTTTTAATTGATACAAAAATCATCTTAATTAACATGGCTATATTGTATAAAAAAACACATTAACATAATCGCATTTTTTCAATGTCATATTTACGCTACGAGTATTTATTCTCGTACGTATGAAACAGTTTTTCAGCAGGGGGACCAAGGTAAGTGACATGTCAAAGTTAACCCATTGAGTGCCCGAAACGTCTATCCACGCGAGACACAAGAGATAGATACGCGGGACACAATCGCGAGACACGCGAGATACAGAACTATTGTTTCGCTAAGTATGGGCATTCAAACCGGTTAGCCTCCCAAAAATGGATGATCGATGGTTCACAATGTAACTCGATACGCGGGACACAATCGCGAGACACGCGAGATACAGAACTATTGTTTCGCTAAGTATGGGCATTCAAACCGGTTAGCCTCCCAAAAATGGATGATCGATGGTTCACAATGTAACTCGATGACCTGGTGAAGGCCACGAAAATCCGTTGACTCTGAGATGCACTGGAACAATCGATGTGGCGACGCGGACGGTCGTGGGCCTATGTCTAGCAGTGGACATTTATCGGCGGACATGACGACAATTCCGTTTAAATATAAGGCTTTCTCAAGAAGCCACGGCGTATGCGCATGCTCGCAGCATCTTCGGCGCGCATCCACCGCCTCTCTCATGATGACTGCTACAACGTTTATCATGCTGCTGTCTAATTGAAAGGAAAAGTTCGATGTTTGGAAGACACTGAATCTACGTCGTACCTAACCTATTTTTTATCAGACAGAAAGACAGGTCTGCTCTGCTCTGCCGCCAATTTTACCGGCCCCATTGGTCTCGTGGCGACCTGGGTTCGATCCCAGGTCGGGAAAAGTAGGTATAATTAGGTTTTCTCATGATTGATTTCTTCATAGCAGCCTGGAGTTTAGATGTTGGTGGAGTGGCACCCCCGTGCATCGGAAACCATGTAAAGCCGTTGGTCCCGTGCCGACATCTCTGCAGTCGTGTCAGTTTGCCATCCCATTGAACTTTGAGCGTATAGGAACAGAGGACGCAGCTGTCTGCGCACACATATGTGTTCTGCTTACTGGTCTAATCTCCGCTCTCTCTCAGCCGAAATTCGGTTGGAAGGATTATATTGGATTTCGTACAAGCCGCAATCTGATGTAACCGCAGTCTGAAAGGACATATGCAATACCAGAAGCATCGCAAGATGTTGATGTTTCCATCTCATACAGATGAACTATCATATAACTATGATAATATACTCGTATACAGATCAAATTGTATGACTGTTTATAAAGGCAACCTATGAAAAAAACTGTCCCGCTTACGAAAATTATTTCACTAACAGAAAGCTACAGTATCGCTGCTATACTTTTTTATCCCGAAAAAATCACGTCTGCCGAAGAATAGACCACGAGAGCGAAGTCACGAGAAACAGCTAGCGTCTTATTAACCTGTATGTCCAATGGCACGTACCTTCACCTACGTAGTTTAGCTAATAATCCTCGGATGTCATCAAGAGGAACAATAGAGATGTGACTGCTAATATCGGCCACGACGCGTGACGTATCAATCGAATTAGGTCTGCTAATTCGATATTATGCTAATACCTACACCTACTTGTCTTGCAACGGATATACCGGATACACAATGTAAATCACATCTTGTTAATTGATTGATTGAGTTAATTGATTACAACTACAAATAAAAATAAAATTGTTTAAAACTAAAAAAATACCAATTTGTTAGTAGGTACGACCTACTATGGAAAAGTTTTCATGAGTGTGTGACACATTCAGCATATCTTACTTTTTAAACGACAATTAAATATTTTGGGAGGAATTAATATTAAGCTTGAATGAGTTTATTTGTTCGTAGAGACCTTTATTTGTTCAGCAAGATAATTTTATCATACAATAATTAATTCTTGCCTTTGCAAGCGCATGAGTTTTATCTTGATCTTAGGTAAAGCAATAAAAATTAATATAACAGGCAATGTCAGAAAAAATTACTCACATTTTAAATAAAGAATAAAAAGTACAGTCAGGTGATAAAATGGATGACATAAAAATATAATAATTAAAAGATGATGACGTGTGTAGGGCGGTCATTGAAGAGAGTGACATGAATGATTGTCGCGCATGCGTGCAGGCTCCGCCGTCCGAGAGATATAAGCACGAAGCCCGAACCCATCGACACACAACTTTGGCGCGCCCAAACGTTCCAACAAGAACTTGGCGACGACGGACACATAATATTATCTCAATATAACAACTGCATATAACTTCAACACATTTATTTTCCAACAACGACCTCCTCCAGTGAGTTGTGACTAAGTTTTTAAAGTGAATTTTACTTTAGCTAACATTTTCCGCGAACTTTCAGTTAGTTTCGAAGTTTTCGTCGGCGCGACAACTCCGACTCTGTCGAAGGTGAGTGCACTATTAATTAACTTTAAGCTATTAGACGTTAGCACACGATATTATCTTTACTGATATTTTAATAAATAAACATATTTTCTGAATTTTATACAAATAAAATTATTTAAAACTTTATAAAAATCTTAACTAGGTACTGAATACTGCAAATTTAAATCTTTAAAGTTGGGTTTAAAAACTTAACTTAAAAAAAATTAAGCCCAACTTAAAATTATGTGACTAGTCGAAAAACTGTTCGTTTAATATATATTTTTAACTTTTAACACACGATTGATTTTTAAATTAAGGCAACTGTATTTTTTATTAAAGTAATTAGTTAATTGTCTATTTGGATATTTTAGTAAGGTCTAAAATAAGAAGTATATTATTACAGAAAAACAGATGTGAGTTTACCTTATTAGATTTTATCTCAAATCTCGAAAAAATATCCAAGTAGATCACTTTAATGAAAAAATACAATTGTCTTAATTAAAAAAATATGGTTAGGTTATTTATGTATACATTAAAAACTTTGTAAACAAAACTTACCTATGAATAATTATCGGCTAAGTATGTAGTATCCATGAGCTACCTATATACGCCTTTTCATTATAGTTCAGTAGATACATGAGTCATATCTACCTTTGAGCTTAGATAATAATAATAATATACAAAAAATCCACACTGTCGACTTTTGTAAGCAATCCGGACACGTTTATGAATAGATTACAGTCTATATGATGTAATGTTCGAGTTGATTGAAATAATGCCAAAAGAGATAAGATAAACGAGGGTATAACAATTTATATATGTGACAATAATGTGGAGCCGAACCCGCGTGTGTTCACCGTTCGAATTTTTCAACAAGTTTCCTTGTTAAAAACCGAATTATACAAACAAGTTACACAATATCGGGGCCGACGGATTTGTTTCAACGTCAGGATCTAGTTTTCTATACAATTTTATGTTTATACGGAAAATTTTGATGATGTAATTAAACTGCTTGTATTTTGTTATGCCATATAAAAATCTGTCGTTTAAGAAATTAAAGAAATTTGTATTTTTATATTTAGGTATGAGATTAATAAATAGGTAAAGTCAACTATTGACAAATTTTTATTAAAACCAT
Organism: Orthosia incerta; assembly: GCA_948252205.1. Taxonomy (NCBI): domain Eukaryota; kingdom Metazoa; phylum Arthropoda; class Insecta; order Lepidoptera; family Noctuidae; genus Orthosia; species Orthosia incerta. The sequence goes on from OX411741.1 coordinate 15,954,379, forward strand.
CAATATAAGTTGATCAAAATAAAATATACAAATATTGCATGGTTAACCCGAACATTAATAAAACTCTGTGTAATTTACCGAACACGAGAAATAACGCCACTTTTCTCGCTGGCCGTCGAAAGCTTAATTGTTTTATGTTTCCCTGCGCAATAAATTAAGAAATTACATTTAAATCAGAGCGTAATTTAAGTGAAAACCCGAGACGAGTAAAAAATTAAACGGTTTTATAAATCAACGAATTGAAAAATATAGCGGAATGAGGAAAACGGGGAATTGTACGGACAGTTTGCGGCGGAAAACTTGCTAGCGAAAGATCTTCATCGTTTTTCTGGCTTCCTTACATGAACACTGCAATTAAAAGGACTTCATACTGCCTCATTTAATACCTTGCGATATGATACATTGTGCAAAGCTCTTCGCAGTATGCGGTTTTACGCTTTATTATATTCTACAGAATGGAGATTCTGTAAAAATCTGTTTTAATTAAGCTCTGAAAATTAATGTGTAAAATTTAACGTTGTTATATTTCTGGTCATACCGAAGGTAAAGTTAAAAAATGTTGCATTATTGTATGAATTATTAATAGTCTGAATCAGTTGTTGCACAAGAATTTATCACTCGATATAATTTTGAAATCATTGAGGTGATTTCGCAAATTGTTTTTTGTGAAGTTATCAGTGTATATATATTTAATGGATGTATAGGTTAAAGTATGTATAAACATGGTGTAAAAGTATGTCAATCATTTGCGTAACTGTATGAAAAACCTGTACGTAACACCACACGCTGAAAGTATTCGAGAAAAAGATACGACACGCAAAAAATTAACTCTCAGGAGATCGGCGTGTTTCATCAAAAATAAAACAGAATATGAAATGTCTCATGAGAATATAATATGTAACGATAAATTACTCATAACCGGAGTTTCCCCTTTTAAAATAAATCTTTATTTCAGAAAGATAATGTTATCAGATAGTTAAAATAAAAAGTATAATAAAAACATATGAGTTGTCTGGCTTGTAACGTCGCAGGGAATTCCTTGTCAGCTTATGTGTTTCAACTTTGATTACATTTTGTCTGTTGGGATCCAATTTTGCAGCCCACATTGTTTTATTTGCCGTGTATTAAGAAAAATAAGGGTAAAACTCTTAATTTCACCTCGGGGGATCATAATTTACCATGTAATTTGCAACGCGTTTTAACACAAGTCAGAAACAGATGTGAGAGATGTACCTATGGTATGTGATTTGACCAACCAAGTTGGATGCTTTCAAATAAAGCGTAGTTCATGCTTTTCAGTTTATAGATAATGCCTATTGGTCAATACTTATCATAATAGAACACTAAAAGCACATTTGAACAGACTATCTGCTATTTTGAGTCAATTATAGTTTATCTTTTCGCAATATTTGCGCGTATGATGACACATTGATAGGGGTTCCATCAGACAGGAGTCGATAACCTTCTAAAAATAAAACTTAATTGACGAAGTTGAATCTTAAAAATAATTACCTAACTTGTTTGGGCTATAAAAGTGGTAATGATATACATTATAACAAAACACACTCATTTTGATTAAAATTATGAATAACTGAGCGAATTAGTGCTAGTTAGAAAACAACATCTAGCTACATAATTAATCTTGTCTTTGCAAAGTAAAGTGCATCTTTAATGATCTCTTTTTATTATGGCTGAGGCTTGTAGGATTTCCAGAAGCGCCTTAACTCTGACACCATAGGTGGCCACAACCTCACATGAAAACAAAAAGATTATGATTGAGACTTGTGCTTACTCGTTATAATACTGAAAAAATACTGTAATCTTAAGATATGTGGGACACGGGGGTTAAGATCAGGTGGGTGACCATAAGCTCTTAGAGCGGTATCAATTTGATATCGAGTAAGTGACAGATGTATCTGACGTGTATACCTCTGTCCCTTATTCTATATCAAATTGATACCGCTCTAAGAGCTTATGGTCACCCCCCAGAGGAGAATCGCTTCAGCAGTTCCGCTATTCAAAATCTTAAATAGCAGATCTACAAAGTTTACAAGCTCTGCTATCTGGGCTGGAAGCGCTGAATGGCACGTAGGCAGACTATTGTGTGGCCATACACACTGTTTACGTACCGAAACTATTATATTTTTCTGTTTATAATACAACTAGTGGCTCGCCCCGACATTGTCTGTGTCATAATAATGCATAGCCTATAAACATCTGGAATAATGTAAATACTTTTCTAATTGTGAAATCTTTTCTTAAAAAAGGTGTAGTGTTTCCCTACTTGTCTGCACAAACTCACAGAATTCTGACTCTCTAAAACTATAGCGTTTTATGCGCAATAATTGCACTGCGATATAGAAGTTTTAGTGTGCTTGGCGGTATTTTTTGGAATAATTGCATTTGAGCGAGCGATTAGCAAGCGATTGTGTAGGACCTACCATACCTACACTGTAGGTAATACCGGTTGTCAGCGGACAACGGTGAAGGAAAACATCGTGTGGAAACCTGGACTTATAGTTAATATAATTTTGAAATCACCAACCCGCATTCAGCAAGCGTGGTGATTAACGCTCGTGTTTTCTCTGTATTAGAAGAGGCCTTGCTCTGCAGGGACAGAAACAAGCTGATATATATTAGGTATTCTGTTTATAACGTATATTCTGCGATACCTAGGTCTGATTGTCTACAACTCAACAATAAGCAAAGGACAAAGTTTGCAGTGAGTGCGGAACTTGCTAAGTGAGATCGGGAAACAATAGGTGTTCTTGGGACGGCATCTGATTCTGAATAATTGGTGCAAACCATCTTGTTGAAGTCAATTTTCAGCTCGTTATCAGATGATCTTTGTTCATCGGACGACGGAGATGACTATCGGGCAATGTCATCTCATTGTTGGACAAACAATTAAGGAAGTTTGATTGTACACAGATAAATAATAATTATGGATTCAATTGAAATTGGACAAACAAAATTTACAGGTTTTCAAGCTACATAATTTATCTACTAGTAGGTAGACACGGTTCGCCTGTCAAACAAAAAAAACCGATTTCAAAATCGGTTCATCCGTTTAGGAGATATGATGACACAAACACACAGGTACACACATCAAACTTATAACACACCCCTTTTTTCGTCGGAGGTTACAAAAAGTTATCAAATTAAAGCTTCTTCTTCTTTTGTGTCGATTAACTCAAACAAGATAGTCACAACGATACTGATTTTGTCCGACCAGTATGTAGCTACTTGGCCAGTATGTTATTCGCCATGTTCTAATCTTGAACTACTAAACCTAAAAAATTTGGAACAAAAACATTCAAAGGATTTCATCAAAGCAAAGAAATTAGGATTCAACTTCGCTATCGGTTTATGGTTGAATTTATGAATAGCTGTACCTTCAGGCTCCAAACTTTCGTATCAGTTAAGAGATTCCGCGTTCATAATTTTGCAAAGAAAATCTAAATCAAATGCCAGTCATAACTTGGAACGTCTTTTGTTTAAAGGTCGGTTTAAACTAAACGAGCGGGTGCTCATACTCTCTACAAAAATATTTGTGTATAGTGTGACTTTTAATTTCGTAGACTAAATTGACAGCTGCCATTGACATTTTTTTTTTAAATGTTGCCAGCGCGGAGCATAGTGTTGTAGGTAAGGTTCAATCATATCTGATTCATCGAATCGATGTGACATGTGACTCCTCAATTTAATTTTACTAATTGGTGTAAAAAAATTGTATGAATACAAACGTAATATATTTAAATATAACAGTATAAATACACATAGTTCAACAATTATGAAATCTACAATAAAATAAATGCGATCGACAGAACGCAGTCTGCCATAAATGAGTAGTAAATGAATAAGTGCCGCTAGTTTCCTAACAAATGTAATTTGTCTACCTTGAAATAGTTCCATTTTCGATCTACTTCAATTTTCGATCACTCAGGATACGACACTATTTTTATGTAACGAATCTCCCCAAATTTCAGTTTAGTCTACGAATTTAAAAATCACATCAGGCCATTCTTTCGGTCGTATCCATACTGAAATTTCAACAAAAATGCTCTTGTCCTGGTTCTGCGTTCGTTTATTCTAAACCCACCTTAAAAAGATGGTGGAAAGCGGTCATCCTTAAGGAGGTTAAATGCTCAAGTAGTTTTTAATCACGTCGCGTCAGAGATGGGAGGGAATGTAGTTATGAGTCGCAACTTTTTGCAGCGGTAATCCTGGTAAGATCGCTAACACCACTTTACCGCGCATACGAACACTGAACACTGCCGTCTGACTGATTCTTGGTAATACTTTGCTGTAACTTTTGAGGATCTATGGAAGGAAGACTTATCGTGAATTCGAAAAGAATATGTTTCTTTTGTTTTGTTATATTCAGCCAATATGTTCACCCTCTCATGTTTCGAGATGTCAGCTGTTTTGAAGATTGTAAGAATAACTGATCTGCTGGTCCAACATGCAATGGATAGAGTTTTTTGTGTTGTGTTATACTGGCTCAACATGCTTTTAGTTAAATCAATACCAAGGATTTTAAAATAAGTAATCAATTTTACAATTTTTAAATGAAACTTCAAAGTTGTCTGAAATTACATAAAGTGCTCGCTGAATTTTGCGGTCCTTCATACCTCGAGTTCGATGTTATTATATGTCAAAAGTTAAACAAACTGTAAACTGTGAATAAAGATTGACATTCTGGGGTACACCGTTGATAGCATTTTAATAACATTTAATATTTTCCCTCGACTCTTTGGCGCCAGCAACCACCAACATTGGCCATCAATCGACGCGGCTGATTTGAATGGTTTTTCATCGACCCCATCTCTGCTACCAACAGTTGGAGCCAGCGTTTGAAACCGGGGTTTCGCTGTTAGCACTGCATACAGCATTTTGACAAGCATTCATATCGTAAAAGGTTTTTCGTTATGAATACCTTCAAACGTGATGTTTGCATGTTTCTACGATTTTCGAGTTTTATATTGAATGGCAAATAACTGAGGCCAATAATTTTAATGGCAAAAACCAATACATTTAATACCAATCACTTTTAAAAATCCACACTAATTAACTAAAAAAGTAACTTGCGAAAGAAAAAAAACACTGAGACAATTTTGATGATTTTTGCCATGTTATAGGGACAGATTGGTCTATGGAGGATAGGATTTGATTTGATGGACTCGGTCGAAGCCGCTGGCGGAATCTATTGGAAAGATAAATTACTAAATCCCACTTACGCCAATGACTGCACTCAGAGTTACTTGCTAACACGAGGTTAAATAACAAATATAGCTTATACTATAGGCTTGGTTAGCTACTAACTCAGAGTTATTAAGATAAACCCAGGGTGGTGCAAACGGGCCTAAGTAGGATAAAAAAGTACAGTAATAATAGTTCCTATAGTTTGTAGTGTTTAACGTGTAATAAAAGTACACACAAACACAACAAGGAGGTCCATGTGTACCTCGACCTTCCTGCTAAGTAAGTAGGGAGTGTAGTGTACCACTTGATATTAGCTTAGAGGAACTAATTGCACTCGGGCTAAGTTGCGGCTACGCGGTTTCGTATCGAAGAGGAAGTGTCTTTCTAAAGGGGTCTTAAAGGGACTGGCGGTAGTGAAATTGTGTAATGAGAATTAAAAGCGTTTTCATTATTATTTAATTAAAGGTAAAGTTAATATAGAACTAATGGCTTTCAGATATATAGCAAAAGAATATGATACAGATGCAAACAGAAGTAAGTTATCGCTTTGTATAAAATTTGCCTTTGAAAATCAGAAATGCAGCTTTCTAAATATCAATTCTTGTGTCGTTTTATGGTACCAAAACCATCAAATATTAATATTAAAAAAAAACCTGTCTAAACTTTTCCCAATTATGTCGGGGTCGGCATACAGACTTTGCTTTGATAAGACTGGTGGTATTGGTATTAGGGTATTAAGGGTGCCACACACGGGGTCGTCTGGCTCCCATGAGCTGTCTTGGTCCCTGGGGTGGCCACGTAGCATGCAATGTGTTCTGGAGAGGAAAAAGGAGAGAGCTGCGGCGGGTTCACGGTGAGTGCCAACGCGAGCCCGTGCTCCCGATAGGCGGACACCGTGGAGTTTTAGTGGGTTGGGTACTCTCACATAACTGCACTATCTCCCCGTGGTAGCGCAGTATGCATGAGCATTTCTCAAATATAAAAAAAAGCTTCTGAGTACCTGTACCGGCTGTCAAAGATCTAGAAATGACAGCTTACCGTGCTTTCCGAGGACCGGAAGAGCTATTAATATTAAAACTTACAGGTACATAATTAAACCAACCTTTGTTTCCTCCAGTCTCCAGAGATTTCACTAATGATCCAATTTATATGACTAAAGTCTAAACACTGTACAAATACGAGTAATATGAATATGTATCTTTGATGTGGCTTTATGGGACACTCATTATTGTAATACACAAATTGCCAATTAAGTATATTGTGATTGCTTTCGTGAATAGTCGGTGTTGCGGTGTCCCTGATTTCATAAATTATTTGCAGAGCTAAGGAATACGGACACCCATTTAGATGAACTTTGGTAAGGATCAAATTAATTATGATCCTACCTTTGCTTGACAATGCTTAGGTTAACAAGAAAAAAAAAGTTGTTTGTGTACCTCCGCCACATTTTTATTTAATGCTACATAATTGATCTAGTAGTAGACACGCGTCGACCGACAATCTATTTAACACGTAATTATGACACATATTGCCAAAACACCCTGATTTAAACAGTAAAACGTCCGATAACTTTTGAACGGCTGCACCGATTCTCATAAAACATAGCTAAGAACACTCTCGATAAAGTTACCTTTTAAACAAAACGAAATAAAATCAAAATCAGTTCATTCGTTTAATTTAGGAGCTATGATGCCACAGACAGATAAACAAATACACAAGCACACACGTCATCTCACACCTCTCTTTTTCCGTCGGGGGATAAAAACTACGATTAAACATGGTGACTACGGAGACATGATTGTGTCTAATTAAAAATCCGTACCTGCTTTAAGGTTATCACCATAACCATCATCATTTCTGCCAAAAGACGTCCACTGCTGAACATAGGGCTTCCACTTGGTTAATCGACGACCTGGTTAAGGCTACAGGAATTCGATAGTTGCGATGCGAGATACACAGGACCTAAATATTATGCCACAGTTTAAATATCTTCATACCTTTAGGTGTTCCAAGGTATAGTTGCAAGGGCGTATTTTACTCGTGAATGCATGCATCATTTGAGAAAATCCTCCAATTAGCAACAGACGCAGCAAATAATTAATTCCCTTCCAAAATTGGTGAAAATTTCGCCGAAACTTTACTAACAAGTGCATGTTACTTACCGTTAACACTCTATCAAATACGGATGTATCGCTTACGTAATTGGTTCCTGATTAAATTCTGTCGTAAAGAGCTTGGTGCATGAACCGCAGCTGATGCGTCTCTCGATATATTTCGCAATAAATTCTCACCATATTGCTGACATGTATCTGTGTGAACAAACAGTAAAATACCCACATAAAATTGTCCGTGGCAGATAATAATTTATATCCATGTGAGATTTTCATCGCGTAGGTGACAGATGTATACAAGTCATATACATCTGTCCCTTACACACTCAAAATAACCTTACTCTAAGAGCTTATGGTCACCACCCTGTTCAATCCGCCCAGTGATAGGTATTGTTATTCGGCTGAAAATTGTGTTAGTTTGCAAAACTCTACCATTTGCCTAAATAACCAACCAAATGTTTAACAACTCTGTTTCTTTCTCGTAAATTTGACGTCTTTATTTATCAACTGTAAGAAACGAGTTTTAATAAATGACTACGGGCCGGTTTCTGAATTGAGTATCTGGAGCTAAGAACGTGTCAAAACCTACTTTGATGCCAAAGTATGGGAGGTTTTCAGACTAAAATATATTTTGACAACTCAACATCAAATTCTTAATCAAGAAATCGGGAGTTAGTGGTAAAACAGCATCAGTGCGCATTGTTGTACACCAAATAAATCCTAATCATTTTAAAAAGTTTGACCCGGAAATGTTACAAAATTTCAAGATTACTTCCTTTAGTAATCTTGAACTTTTTGACGAACACAAAGGTACAAAAGACAAGGTAGATAAACTAGCGCCAACTAACACAGAGTTTCCGTCACACGCAAGTTCAGTATCTCGACCAAACTTACAAGGTTTGACGATGTGGACACACATAAAATACATAGTCAATGTCATATTGTCTCATATCAACGCAAATTAATCTTTTACGAGGTCAGTATGTCAGTTGACATCTTTGATCCCAGTGTCTAACTCTGTATCAAAGGTGTTTACTAAACTAATTCGCACGTTCGCTTCGGAAAGTAAACCCCGTGATTATGGTTGACCGCAAACTTTCTGGAGGCATATTTGTATTCCATAAACGTCTGTTATACTTCGTGATTTGGCGTATTCAAAAACCGCAGATTCGGTCCTCTCATCTGAATTACTTTGCTGCCCGAGTAGGATAGTAGATTAGGAATACCAGGATAGTTGCCCCAGGGGTATAGTTGACCCGATTGTAATTACTCTTCTGTCACGGATGAATCGCATGCATATTTTATTAATCTATCGAAAGACTCTCCAACTACTACTTAGTTGACCGTATCTCATGTCTCTGTGCGATTGCATGGGAAGGCAAAATGCGATCAAAGTTTTTGGGGGATAGAAATCTGTTTCTTGGTGGGCATCTATCCTAAACGAAATTTACATGGATCAGGCAACTATCCCCTATGTGGGATAAATGTCCCAAAATATAGAGGTCCGCAAGAATCGCTAATACTCTGGAAATATTAGAGATAATAGTTTTTACTTTTCATAAAGTAGATAAAAAACCAAAGTAACTACTGGCTAGTTTTACAAATGAAGTATTTTGCTTTTTGTACTGAGAGATATGGAGTGATTTCAAAAAGTATGGCAACTATCCGGCTTTTACCCTATGGTTATGCTTTTGGAGTAAGTTTATTTATTTTATTTATTTATTCATTAACACATACATTTGTTTTAACGGGTAAGACCCAAGCTAACAAAAGTAGTCATAAATTGCTAATAGCAGTCCCAAGTAACGGGTTATTTTGCTTTACACTTATTTCTTCAATGGCTGATCTTAAAAATAGAAATAAGGGATATACCAGATTCAACAAATTGCCAGGGCGGCTCTGAAATTACGCGCGGAAGCAACCCACTTCGCTATTCCACAAAAAAATGCTGTTACCGACGGCAAAAATTATAACTTGTAGATAAACAACTCATATATCTACATAGGTATATATCGGTAATCCATGTCATCATAACAGAAACCCCTCTTTGATAACAGGTGATTTAAAAGTTTTAATTAGATTCCTCTCGTGACTTATTTCAATTGAAACCCCTGTTTGGAATATCAGCTAAATTAAATAATACCGAAGTTTTTCCATTTCCTTTCTGTGAGGAAACATGATGAAAGATATAAAGGGAATGTGTCCATTTTCAGTTGAGGAGATATTTTTAATTTCATGTATACCAATTTGGCATGTTTTTCCCATTTTATAAAAACGCAGACTGTTGTTTTTGTCTCTGCTCTTATTTCAGCTCCTTGTATTTTAACGTGATTATAAAGTATTTTAATTCTTCTTTATCTTACAATTCTGGATTAAAGAGCGAGTTTTCTTAGTCAAAAGGAAAAGGAAAAATGCTTTGACTGTATATAAAGGGCTTTGCGGTGTGGCAAATTATAACAGATAAATAGAAAGACATCACATGATCTGCGTCTTTGAGATTTGACACAGTAGGTACCTAGTATGCAAATATATAAAAACTTACGTACGAAATATCTTGTTCTTAAGTTACCAAAAATATATCATAATATGTAGACCTCACAGTTCCATATAGGCCGATGCAGGCCCGAAGATTAATTTTAATTTTTTATGAAGCTCGAGTTTTCTCTCTAGAGAATTCCGAAGTTGCCATTCGCACCGGGAGAAGTGGGGTCGTATGTTCTCAAATGTTTTTGTTGTTCAGTTTAATGAACTTGATACTTGTGACATCCCACAAGTTTTATAAACTTCATAAGTACTCGTAGGTCCAGTGGCGCTGCATGGTACACGCGGCCGGCCGGTGCCGCGCCTGTCTATGATTTATAGCTGTTTGCACAGCTACGATAAATCAGTTCTATTGATTTATTATAGCTTTCGATGGAGAGGTTTATTAATAGTTATACAATCAGCAAATTAACAATACAGCCCGTCCTTGATTGCATCTGCAATTTTACACAACTGTAATCACTCGTTTTATATACGCAGTTGAATTGTAATTCCAGTGTAGTTTGCAATGTGAGAAACAATGCTATCGTGTTGAGTAATGTTTGTCATTTATTTTCGGATGTGAGTGCGTATTAAACCAATTAAGATATTCTGCGAAAACCGAGATAATTTTAATTGTTAAAGTGATTAATAATGTACATAATTATGCTAGAATAGTGTCATATCTTCGGTATTAGACCTTCAAGAAAAAGAAGCAGTGCTAGACAAGAGGTCGCATTTCTTACAGAAAGGTACAAGCTACCAGAAGCCAAGTTAACCTTTAAATATAACGGCCATATACATATATTATGTAAGCAAATCCTTGTGGTTTTATTTCTAACAATAACTGACATTGTCCTGTCACTCGGAGAAGTGGGCGGTTCTGCAGGAGGCAGTATTTCATTCCGAGCGAGCACACATTTCGAAATATTGTGTCGTTTCTTTGACCTGACGCATATTTTTTCACTACGGTGAGACGCTCAAAGTATGATAGTCATTTTGTAGGCTTTTATACAATATGCAAAGGTAAAAAGTTCGCAGACTCGACTAGATGACAACTTTATGAAGTTATAATAGTTTTCTTTAACATTAATACCTCATTCTGGCGCGAAAATGTATCACTCTGAAAACATTTTTAGTATCATCATTGTTCATCATTGTTAGGGTTCCGTACCCAAAGAGTAAAAACGGGACCCATTTCTAAGACCCCACGGTCTGCCTGTCCGTCTGTCTGTCTGTCTGTCACGAGGCTGTATATCATGAACCGCGATAGCTAGACAGTTGAAATTTTCACAAATGATGTACATATTTCTAATGCCGCTATAACAACAAAAACTAAAAAAAGAATAAAATAAACATTTAAGCGGGGCTCCCATACAACAAACGTTACTTTTCTGCCGATTTTTGCGATAATGGTACGGAACCCTTCGTGCGCGAGTCCGACTCGCACTTAGCAGAAATATGTATTAAAATCAACACTAATTGCTACCCACGTTTTTCATAATTCATCCGCCGCTGTGGCAAACTTATAGGGTGTCGGAAACCTTAATGTAACAAACACTGACAACCTTTGTTTTATAATTGGAATTTCTTAACAAAGGAGTAGACTCTTTGAGCAAATGTTTTTACCTGGTGTTGACTCAAAACTTGTAGTACTAAAAACTACAGCACCCGAGTGCAACACAGAATCCGAATCCGAAGCTGTGTCCGAACACAGATTCGGGTTCGGAAATCAAATCTTTGGAGGAAAAATATGGTCATCAGGAATCTAGGTAAGTACCAAGTTCATAAGTTGTCCAAGTTATTATAATAATCTCAAAACCTTAAATGATAAGATAATTATAACAAAACACAACGAAGTATAAGAGGATTTAAATATTTTTAGAAAAACTCTCTTCTCATCTTAAGTTTATTTCTAAGCTCTTTTGTTCCTACTAACTCAACGTTAAAATTTACGACTGAATACGCTGTAGTCTCGTTCAAGCCCCCGTTTCTTGCAGTATAGCTTGCTGGCTAATTAGACGTTAATTCCACTCCATATGCCACGAATCAAGCAATGCATGTATGCTAACTAACTTAAATTGCTTGAATAGTACGAGCGAGAATGTTTGGCAAGGAATTGCAGCTTCCGTCTGAATCCCGCAAAATTGCGTTGCTATAACGATTTTAATTTATTTTCGACAAACAAGTAGTCGGCAGTCAGTTTTGACCTCTCGATATTTTCTTTTTTTGTTTTACGAAAGAGGTTTGATACAAAAAAAACTTGAGTGTAGCAAAAGAGAGAAATAAAATCGGATGTAGACAGTTAGTGATGCTTCTTTAGTATGCGGTTAGATGCGGTTATGTTATGGCCTCTTTCCCTCACCTTGGTAACTTCATTCGTACCTGGCACAAAAAGTTTCAAGAATTTGAAACTAAATTTAGAATATAGAATACTATTTATGTTTTTTCGCAGTGTCATTACCTCACAGAACAGTTAAAAGAGGTTTTATATGTTCTGTGCATTACTTGGATAGAAATTCTAAACTTGAAAATGTGTAGCCATTTCGCGCCATCCAATTTGGCTGATGTTTACCAGTGCCCGATTTGGCTCTCGCTCACAATTCGGTCTCTTTGTTAGTTTATATTTTTTATTCGGTGATTAATTTCGCAGCTTGTATCGCATTTTTGACTACAGTCCAGAATCTCATTTTATTTGGCTTTTTATCCGAGATCCGAGAAGCGTGAAGTAATCGAATTTCTGTTTAAATTACTTATTACGGAAGGATATTAAGATCTGTTTTACAAATTACATATTTATAGCTTGAGTATATTTGAATTTCGTATTTTAATTCTCACATTTCGAAATGCAAATACATCTTTTTGATTTAAATTTCAGTGTTCAATATTATTCCTTAACAAATTAATTTGTATGTTATGATTGTTCGGCTTGCCACTTGTTGATCTAGAATTCCAGTTTTCATATGAATATGTAGTTTTAGAAAGAAGTTTTTGATAGATCGATAAAGTATTATTTAAAGGTGATACCCATTTAAAAATAGCTAAGGGGAAGATCTATTTGATTGACATAAATAATATACCAGGATTGTCCCATATTATCTCCGCAGGTCAAACAAATACAAAAATAGAGTTGAGAAAAATTAGACATTCGTTGAGGCTAAGAGGCTTTCTTCTTTCTTCTTTGTGCCATTCTTTAAGCATATCAAGTTGATTGTTGCTTTATAAAGGCACTATCTCTTTAAGTTCCTTAGAACTCGGGCTCGAGGTAGATTGTTGGTCCAGATACCTTTGGTAGGATTTTCGTGGGGATATTTAATTATCAGGTAAATCATATTTGTGGGCGAAAGAGGGTATTTAGTAAACTGTGTTATCTCAGTATCGCCCACAGTTAACTAGGTGGACGGACGACGGAAAGCTTAATTTTCTCGGGCAGGTAATCTGGCCGATTTACACAGCTTTTTAGAATTGCCCTCTAAAATCGTTATTAAGGTAAATAAAATCATTGATCTGATGTAAATGTTACTGTGAAAGCCCGAAATACCGTAAAACCTAGGGTTTACCAAGTCTTACATATCAAAGTTTAAAATGTTTTAAACATTTCTGTTAAAAACATTCGAAAATCTATTAAAATCATTTACTGCAATCACACGATATATTTTAAGATTATACTATGATACGGACTGACTGAGCTTCGCTTAGTTTGTAAACTAAAAAGTAAAAGCAGTAAAAGTAGTAAAAGCCCGAAATTAGCGAATATCACAGATCATTTCAGACGTTTACCGGTCATTCTTAGGATTTACCGGTGAAGCCTCGATTTTGCCGTAGTCCGGACTTTTACAGTGTCATAATTATATACCCTCGTAGTTGTATTAACGTAGAATTGCTTGTGGTGCATAAAATAGAGTTTTTATTTTAAACTTTTTCTCTTGCTGCCAGATCACAGGTCAGGTCTTACCTAGTATTTTGCTGTTGTTGATACTATTTACTATGAGCCCTACCAATCATGTAGTCCGTTTTTTTTTTTTTTATTATTTACTCTGTAGGCTCGCGTTTGACAACTATCTCGCCTGTTGTTAAGCGATGACGTGGTCTACGGTGAAGCACGCTTGCCTAGAAGAAACCTATTCACTCTTGACTTAAAGACCCCAAGGTTGTAGCTATCAGGGAACAAAGACCCCGGAAGGGAATTCCACTCCTTAGCTGTACGCACAATGAAAGTATTAGCAAAACGCTTTGTGCGTATGGGAGGGATGTCCACCATGTACCGATGGCGCATGGCCGTACGTCTTGTAGTCCGATGATGGAAAGCGCTAGGCGGAATTAAATTGTGCAGTTCCGTCGCACACTCCCCGAAATGTAACCGATAAAAAACCGACAGGCTGGCAACTCGGCGTCGATGTTCGAGGCTCTGGAGCTTTGAGGCGACCAGTGCATCGTTGCCAATAAGCCTTTTGGCCCGTCTGTCGATCGACTCAAGTGCATCAAGCTGGTATTTGGCAGATCCATCCCAGAGGTGAGAGCAGTACTCCATGCATGTCCGAACTTGCGCTTTATACAAGTTGAGCAGCTGTTCAGGCGTGAAGTACCGTCTCACCTTAGCAAGAAGTTTGTTATTCTTATTTCATTTCCATAGCGAGAGAGTTGTTCAGATTTAGCAATGAGGCTGAAACATTGCAAGAATGGGAATTGCATTGTCTGTGTATTTCTTACAGATGCCTTATGAATACTAGAGGGATCAGGATCAAGAGGTCTTGTTGCTAGTTAGTAGGTGGGTACTTTCGGTACTTCCAACATCCATCAAGAATTTCTTGTAAGCGCCACAGTTTTTAATCAAATTAAAACGTTCATACCCGAGTGGTGAGCTCTTTCTTTGTGAACTTGTTCAGGCAGCGGTTACCTACGTTTTTTATCTTTTTTATTTCGATAGTTTTTATATCTAAAAGCTTTTCTTCGTTCTCCTTAACAGTACTTACTTTAGTTGTTGAGAAGTTCTTTTCCATTATTTTTCTCAGCATTGTCTCTGGAGATTGTTGACATATTCGATAATATTAGTTTTACCCGTTATTCTTGGATAAATAGATCACGAGTGGTTGAACTATACATTCGTATTTTCTATATTCATAAAGAGTGCTTAACCATTAAAATGGGAGGACTTAATTCAGTTAGATCATAATGTGCAAGCGCTCCGTTTGTTTTGTGACAAAATAATGTTATCATCAAGCGCAGGTGTTTAAATAGCGAAGTGCTCGGTCACAGCATAAACAGCACACTACAGACCACAGACAATGACTAACCGGGTACGTAATCCACTTATCAACAAAGGATTACTTTCATGTACCTACACCTCCGTGAAACAACATGAATTTTTGTCTACCAAATCACATTTTCATATTCAAAACCATTATCTCAGATCCCAGCCTTATGTAGACAATTTTTATAATGTACCCACGAAGCATCAACCTCATAAATATTGCGTATATGTACTATATAAAATTTCACGCAAGTATTTGCCGCAGAATTTTCAATGTTGGTTCAAGTGAGCTTTGAGCTGCGAAAAAAGGACTAATGAGAAACCGTTTCCGCAAAATCTGCATTATATTGCATTTGAAGAGTTAATAAAACTATGCAGATTTAAAGTTGAAATTGAGAAAAGCTCTCTCTCTGAATCGCATTAAGAGAGAGAGAGAGAGAGTTTAGAATTAATGAGAACAGTTCGGGGAAATGAGGACGAAATTTATATACAAGGATATAATTGTTCAGGAACGATTTTGAAGGATCATATCGTTTTGAATTAAGCATCAATAAATTTCCGTCAGGTGCAGATGTCCCGATCAGAGACACTGACGTAGGGATACGTCTAGCGGCGTGGCGCGGGTCGCTCGGCCTGCCGATGCCTCTCTCTATTTTATGTTGACAAATTGGAACATCGGCGCAAACCGATGGGACCCTGAAGACGGGTGTTTCGCAAAGAAATACACCTCCCGGGGTCACGAAATATCGACACAACAACAACTGTATGACGTGATTTAGGTAATTGAATCAAACTGACAAAATATTCAACGAAATCTTTGTGCCGTCTTTTTCGAAGGAGCCTACGGAAATAGCTCTATCCCATTTTGAACTGATATAATATTGTGAAGCAAATGAATCCCATTGCATGTGTGACCTTAGGCCGGTTACTGTTTTCCTTCTCCTTGCTTTCTTGGTAACGTAAAACCATCTCACATTTGTAAAGTGATAAAGTGAAAGGCACTTCTACGAGTAGGTTTACTTATCTATTTGTGAGTATTGACTAACAAATAAACCCGTCACGTTCTGGGAATACTTTCATAATGCGTCTAGCTATGGTGTGGTATTCCCTGCCGAAGTCTGTGTTGCCCGATAGCTACAACCTCGGAGTCTTTAATTCAAGAGTGAATAGGTTACTTCTAGGCAAGCGTGCTTCATCGTAGACCACAGCATCGCTTAGGTACCATCAGGTGAGATAGTGGTCAAGCGCTAGCCTATCAATTATAAAAAGAACAAATCGTGACCACAACGTCCATACATTAAGTTCGTTGTTTTTCTAAGAATAGAATAAGTACCTATTAGATTTACGTGTTATAAAAACGTTTTATTGGCCCCTTAAATGATATCGAAGATGTAAACCGTGTTACAGGTGGTAGTTAATCGCAGGTTGTCGGCAATTCGTTCGTTAAATTGCCGAGCAGTTACTTGTGCCATTAATTTTTCTGACGACACCCATTCGAAGTCATGGCATCATTCTTCTAAAAGCTTTGAATGTTCGGCGACTTAAAGGATCAAGTGCTTTGAATCGTTTGATAAATGTCTTTGCGACGATGCTACTTGGGTCATAATCAAAATCGAAGTTTGGTTATTGGTGAAAATAAAAGTCGTCAGATTGCGTGCAAAATCAACATTTAATTGCAAAATATTCAAAATAATATAATCACATGTCTGAAAAAGATCGACTTTAATTACTTTTGTAAATATTGCCACTATTTACTTTTTATAGGCCACAGAAAATATCAAGCTGACCACAGAAATGATTGAAAAGAACTTTTAAAACAATAGTGTAGGTATTAAAGAAAAACAAATAACTTGTAATGATTAAATGTCTCCGGCGTAATCAAATAACCAATTTTTTCTTTAAATCAAATCACAGTAAACTCAAATAAAAAAATAATTGTGAGATTCCACAGGAAATTATTAATTGTCCACAGAAGATACCAAAATAATCAAACATACTTCTATAATTGACACAACTATTAAAAAATTTCTTCATCAGTATCACTATCCTTAAAAAAATTACTGACCATTCTCTTGGTTCTATGAAGTGGTACAACAAAATCATCAGAATCGTCTGAATAAACATCTTCTATGTGAATTCTCTTTCTTGATACTGTAGAACGTATTTCTATTGAGCCTTCAGATGTGGGAGAATCGCTTAAATTGGTATTGGTAGTAAAGGCATTCGAAGTTCCTATTCTAGATAAAGGTCTAGGGCTTAAAGTAATTGGGATTGATGCACTATGTGGCGAACTGGGTTCTTTTGATGGTGAATGTAACAAATCAGTCTCAATTTGAATTTGTCCAATCTCATAGTGGCTATTTTTGTTAGCCCTTATTAGGCGCATTTTGTATTTGTTTAGCTTAGACTCTAGAATGGTTAACCTTTGCTTAAGGTAAAGATTTTCAGATTTTAATTTACGCTTATTGCGAGCAATCACTGCTCTGCCTGATGCAATTCTTGAATGGGTTGAAACAGAGGAAGTCGGTGTGCAAGTATTTGATAATTGTTCTTGCTGCTTTTTATCCTCACGACGTTTTCTTGCTTTATCTCGCCACATCTTTCTTATTTGGCGCTGTTGACGTGGTGTATATTGTTCAATCGTTTTCACTAATCCTTGCTCCTTCTTTTTATGATACCTGTCTCGATCTTTTCTCCTTCTTTCTTCAATAGCTGCGTCATCTAATCTCGCCCGAGCACGACGCATACTTTGTTTTTTTTGTTCTCGGCGTCTTCTCTTTTTTTCTTCCTCTGTCATTTTTTTCCTTGGAGGCATGGTTGCTAAAACAAAATAAGCTACATGCAATTTCTGCGATTAAAATAAAACAAATACACTTGTGTGTACCCATACAAACAAACAAAATACACACAAAACAATAATAGTAAAATCTAGCTTTTTTATTTCATAAGCGCATTAAGCCAATAATATATAATTTAAAAAAAAGCCAAAACGTGAGTAAATTGAGCAATGGTTATTATATAAAAAAATATTAAAAAAAGAGCATAAACACAATAGCATAACTTCTGAGAAATACTATCGCTATCACTATTATTAATATTATCTATTCTGTTGACAGTCGTCCCTTCGGTGGACACAGAAACACAGAAAAGATTTCCACAGAAAGGACTAACTTGTACAAAATTGAATAAAACGTCGCAAACTTATAGGTTAGAAAAGCAACAATGAAAAATTCGTAAAGATGTTCATTTAACTCAATAAAGCAGAGTTTTTCGTATTCATTTAGTACACACTTACCGAAATATTTTATATCAAGGAAAGACACACGATCTTTGACGAAAAACTTGGATATCACAAATTTTAAATTCGTTAAAGCGCACTGTACCATCACATCATCTCAGCAGATTGACAACTGACAACTACATAAGAGTTGCCAGCGTCAAAATAAAAATATCGATTTGTAACTTGTGAAATCGATTCTTGACTGCGGTTATCTTGGGTCCACAGAATGGATACGGATTCTGTAACGAGTTGTTTAATCTGTTTTTACTAAAAAACAAGTGGTAATATTTTTCGAAATTGCAAAAATATGTAAGTTCAAAACATTAGTGATTGATTATTAACAGTCTGACAATGATAAAAGTAAACATTTATTTTTGACACGCATGCAAAGTTACGAACTCCCATTAGTAACAGGTCCACTGAAGGGGACTTTCACCTACTATAGGCTTAAAAAAACGACATTTAAAAATAAAATGAATAATCTACATCACGCACATGTTACTTTAGAATGAAAATCTTGTCTATGATCCGATTAATTATTTATTATGTCTCATTAACATGAAAAAAATAAGTGATAACACTTTTTCCGCCGTATTTGATTATGACCCACTTACCACCATTTCGTGGAAATCCGGATGGCTTTGTGAATGCGTGCTCGATAATGAGTTATGAAAGGACGAGTTAAAAATTGCTCACAGTGAAAAATTAGTATGGTTATGCTAATATTATATTATCTGTGGTATGCTGCTGGTGAGGTTCTTGTTTTGTAATATTTAGAGAAGAGTTTAAGTTGCAGATTTAGAAATCGTGATACAGTATGTTTAGCTATGTATTTTTAATTTTGTTTGCACCTTTGACGTGCAGTCATTAAGTAGGTTGTTAACGTTCAGACAATTAAGATAGTTTCAATATCTTTCTAAATTCTTAAATCAGTAATTTCTTATAAAACACTTGATCAAGAAGATTTATTATCAGCTCAGAGCCTTGTTAAAAGTCTTAAACAGCCTTGACTTTCCATTCTAAAACGCTATTTTGCAAGAAACGCTAATGACGTCAGATTTTAGATTCGGCCATAAATCCTTTGAACGTTACCGTGCAAAGGAAACGAATTTTGACATTAAGGTTGGAATTACATTATGTTGGAAAATGAACAATAAAGGTACTTACAAAATAGGTTTTCGCACGGAGACCCTGATTTATTATTGTAGAAAGTTTTTGGGTACACTTTTATAAGGGTAAACAGAATTTTGTTTAACCTAAAACCATTGCCCCAGCGGTATACATCAATGAAGATCAGTCAAGCGAAGTTTTAGTTCAAAAACTTTTAATGCGGGCTCTCGTTCACTTACATGCGTAGATTAAATTTTAATAAAAACTGAAATATGTTTGAATAACATAACGTTTAAACATTTTAATTTTACGAGAAAATTATTTGACAAAGCGTATTTAAAATCATAAAGGACGGTCCTCACTGAGAGCATTCGCGTTCGAGCGTTCCATTCGAATATTCGAGTGATGTGGACGTTGAGCCGAGCGTTACAAAGCTTACACGTAAGCGCGAACTTCAGCCGGTGTGGACGTCGCTCGCAACGACTTTCGCGGAAACGGCTCGCATTCGATTGTTCACCAAAATAAAACGCTCGAAAGCGAGTGCTCAGATATTGAAATTAATGAGCTTGAGTATGTATGTAGGAATAGTACTGGTAACTTGTAAAGTAAGGAGCAGTTCCTTGATCTTAAGTGTATATGACATTTAACGAGCTCGTATTCAAATGCTTCAAGCGTGCAAGGGAATGTTCGATTCGAACGCATAGTTTTGCTCGAAAGTGAATGCTGGGCTCGCTGGGAAGCATTTGTTGCTCGCCTACGATTGCTTGTTTAAAAATGCTCAGGCAAGAATGCTCCCAGTGAGGACGTTCCTTTAGAGAACACTATCTCCATTAAATTTTTAATTACGACTTAAAATTACAATTTGTAATAGACAAAAAAGGTTTCAATCTTTGCTAAAATAAAAATGTAAAATGAATAGTAAAATCAAAGTAGGTACATAATAGAAAAATACGCACAATATTGGATGCGACTCAATAAAAGATGAGCAAGTCGGCATGAGGAATTCTCCCTAGCCAGTAGTCGGGCTTCGAAACAAATTGCTCAGGCTATATAAAAACAAAAAGATCAAGTATAAATGTTGCCCGCTTTTATCGTGACTTGCTAGGGGTGACATAAGGCTGGTTGCACATTTAACGGATTGCCTTTTGATAAACGCTGTTTAAGAATGTTTGACAAGAAAATATTCCTTATTTTTTATATCTTCGACAGTCATTACAGGTAGCCTGAAAATGGCGCCCACTGTTCTTTGAGGTCAGATAGCCAGTTGCTTCATAGACAATACAGCTGCATCGGTTAGGTTGAATAGGAAATATTACGCAGATTGATTGATTAGAAAATATCCTCTAATATTTTTTTGTAAAAGTAAGTAAGTAAGTAATCATTTATTTGCACAAACATGAGTACAGTACACACAACAAATAATTGTCAATATGTAAGGCATGTTAAAAATTATAAAAATACAGCGCGTCATGTTTGCCTTAGATGGCATGCAAATATTTATAATAGAACACAAATCAAAATAATTAATCTAAAATATCATGTCATATACTCAAATGATTTTAAAATGTCGTGTAAATGTTCAAATAATCATTCTAGAATGTCAAAATAGAAATATTAAAAATGTCAAGATATTAAATTAAATCATAATAATAAAATATACAAGTTTGTCATATTGAGCCAAATTATTATGAATATGTAAAAATAATAATAATAAATTTTTGTTCAAGAATGTCAGAATAAAACTATAAAAATGTCAACATAAAAAATAACAAACCAAACTAAAAAATTACAAGTCCAGCATTAAATTATTAAAAATGTCAAAAATATAAATTAGTACAAAACTTATTAATATTTCTCATTTAAAAGCTCATTTATATTATAATAAGCCTTATCTGCTAAGAAATCTTTAACTTTTTTTTTGAATGCTAGATTATTCAACTGCTTCCATTTTTAGGAAATTTATTGTAAATTTCTGGAGCCATGCAAAAGACACTTTTACGCATAAGTGCCGTTTTGTGCTGATGTTGACAAATTTGAGTATTGTCACGTCTGTTTCTGGGGAATTGATCTGCCATGCGAGAAAATAAATGCGGATTAGCTCTCAAGAACATGGCATTTTCTAATATGTAAAGGCATGATAATGTCAAAATTTTGAAATTTTTAAAATAAGGTTTGCAGCTCTGAATGGATTCAAGTTTAAACATCGACCGAATGCACCTCTTTTGGGTTTTGAAGACTAGTTCCCTGTCAGTCGAGTTGCCCCAAAAAATGATGCCGTATCTTAAAATAGATTCCACGAGCCCGTAGTATGAGGTGAGCAAAGCATCAACCCCAACTACTGCAGCAAGTGTGTACAGAGCATACGCTGCGCTACTCATTTTCTTACTGACAGTCTCAACGTGTGCCTTCCAATTTAACTTTTTGTCAATAATTAGTCCTAAAAATTTGATTGTATCTACTTCGTCAATGTTATTATTATTGTAATGTATGTCAAGATTATTTAAAAATGTCAAGGAACGTTGACTAAAGTGCATAATTTTAGTCATTGTCAAATTTATTTTTAAGTTATTATTATTTAGCCATTCTATTATTGCAGTCAGTGAATTATTAATGTCGCATTTATATGTCTCTCTATTTTTACACTCAATTGTCACTACACTATCATCGGCAAAGTATCTAATTTTAATTAAAATATACACAGCGTCGGATTGAGCTTCGTAAATATAAATTCTGAGTCAATATTTAGACCTTCTCAGTTATATTAAATTCAATATAGACTTAGGAAAATGTACCTAATCCTTGATCTTCAGTTCATGATTGTAGGATTATCTACCTTGTAAATTTTAGTAAACAAAATAATACGGAATGAAGTAAATTAACCTCAGAAATCCTATCTGCTGCCAGTAACTCATATTGAGTAAAGTCAAACGTGCAGTTACATCCCATTTTTTGTACAGGATAAAAAAATCAGTTCAACAATGTAAGACTCTGCTCCGATTTCTGAATTTAGTTTAAGTTGAGTAGTTATCAAACCCCTCTCACAGAGAGGAGACCTGTGTCTGTGCTGAACTGTCATAATTTTGTATTAAAGTAGGGTAGTTTGACATGTTCTTAACACCCAATTAATCAAATACCAAAATCCGCCCTTTACTTTTCCCTAGTTGTAACGTTTTTGTGTGTTTCTTGTACAATTGAAGTTAATAAAATACATTCATTATTGTAGGAAGAAAAAGAAGTTTTCATCCTGCAAAGTGTTTGCTGCACATTTGCCACACGAGCGTAACCGTAGGCAAAATCTAGCACAAGAAAGTAATTCCATAGTTTTGCTGTCCCTAGTGACCTGCTCGTGTTGACAACTACTTTTAAATCTATCACCGGATATTGTTCCCTTTGCTTTTATCTTGCAATGCGATGAAGGCTTAGCTCAGACGTAAAGCATGACAGCCGGGTTCTTCTACTTATTATTTCTTGCTGCCGTTTTATAAATATGTTCAAGTATTTGTCTAAAGCAGTACTGGTATTGTCTTTGAGTTAAATTGACCGTATTTTTATTAAATACACATATTTGTCTGAAACTGTTAATCTGCACTATAGGACTCGTAACAATTATTTCGAGGAAAAAAATATTCCTACGGTCGATTTTGGATGAAAAATAAATACCTATATCCAAATATTTTACCCAGAGGACAGATTTCTCCGAAACCTACAAATTACTAGAGCAGACTAACATGTTAAATAAACTGAACAGTGCCTCATAAAAACAAGCGACAGTACCCGTGGGTCCCATGCAACAAGTATTCGTTCAACCAATAGAGACGCCATGTTTGTCCACAGTCGCCTGCGGTCCTACTAGAATGCAAAAATTATTCAAATGACTACTCTGTGGCACACATGAACATATATTGTTATCATCGTTGCGACCCTAGCTCCGATAATTTGCACTTTTACCCATCTTTTTGTAGGAGTTACAATAAAATTAACATAGAAATGTGATGGGTAGAGTACGCGAGTACTATAAGCATGCGTTAATGGTACTTCGACAATGGGTGAACAGATATATGTATTTTTAACGTCGTTACTCTTAAGGCGTTTATTCTGAATGTTTCTGTTATAGCAATTTCGTATGTATTAAAGAAAACAGTGGAAAGTTTCTCTTTAATAAACTTTCCACTTTCTTAATATTAAAACAACTAACATTGATTAAAGTAACAAAGAACTTTCCAGTTGAATATAGGTTTCAATCTCTCGAGATTGAACAAATTTTTTCGAAGAATAATCTTTTCAAGATTGAGTGTACAGATTATGGTGCCTATTAATAGAATAAAAAGTTAAACTTAAATGAAGGGACAGCATTAGCAAACCATTAAAAGTTGACTTACAAATCGTCATTGAGGCGCTGATCTCGCAAATCATACTGTTTATCGTTTAAGCAGTCGATCGAGCAATTAATCTCGAGGCTGCAAGTCATCAGGGTCCAATCAATCTTGCCCAGGTACATACTTACTCATTTATAACGCACTGGACTGGCTAATTTTACCTTTCGTCTGTTCAAGGCTTAACATAGCTTTAGAATATATTTTTAGACTGTAGGAATTTGATTTATTGGAAATGATCGCGCCAAAAATATTGTTAAAGGCCGCGTGACAGCTACTTACCCTAGGTCATTTATTAACTTAAGGTCCAATCATTCAACTTCAAGCAAATTAATAGTTCAATAGCAATATAACGTATAGAAGATAGTGGTGTAGACAGACAGTTTATAAATGTGACATGCTCAGATTTATCGAACCAATTAGAAAGCCGTCTACTGGCACTTCTGTAAACGAGTAAATGGCAATTAAACTAATAATTTTCCCATTAATATAAGTTAAGAGGCAACTACTTTAAATGTTCGCAGTGATTGAAAAATTAAGCTAAATAATCTAAATATGATTATGGACGCCCTTGTGAAGTTTGTTGACTTATTAACCTTGTTTAACATTGAGAGATTTTCTGATCATTTAACTAATGCATTGACATGAAATTATCATGTAGAGATAACTTTTACATGAAGATAAAATGTTGGCAGCTGTGAACGGATGTATATAGATATTGTTTACTTGGCTTTTAGTAGAAATCACTCTGCTAACGCATAGCGTAGCTTCGTAGCGGCCGACTACGAACTTCAAAGTTACGGCTGCAGTTCGATCATATCCGAGCCAATTTTTTACCTGTACTAAAGAGTAATATCTGCCCGTTTTTAATACCGAATTCATCGATCCCATCGTTCTGAAATAGCTCCATTTCAGGCTATATTACTTCACCAACAAATGTAGTCGAATAATAAATACTCATTTGTCAATTTTGATGAATTGTATAAATACCAAATGATGTATTCAGAGTCTAAATATAAATGTAAATATTCATATTGTAGATTAAAACTCGAGTCATTTATTTCTCTTTTTTCCATTTGTGTGCTCTTTCGGACTTCACGGAATCGTCTTTTATTGCAAGACAACTTGATAGGTACTAAATGGACGAGGCAAAATGTTAATTAATTAAAAAAAATATATCTTATTCTTTGAATTATGCTCTCAATTGCTCTAATTAAAAGTATGTAGCTATGGAAGAAGACGCGTTTTTGTGTATGTGCTGAAAAAGTAGCAAGACTTTTGATTTTCATTAATTTCGGTTTGCGCAAATAAATGTAAATATCGTCCATGTTGGCATGAAATTAATATGCAATGAGAGAATGTAATTACAATAAAAGAAACCCTGTTTCACATGTAAAACCAATTCTGTTCACGAAGCCTTATGTTTGAAACATGAGAAAATATTGTTGCCTTGTTTGATGAGAATGAGTATCTAATACTATAAGTTAACGTTTTGTTCGTGTGTTCATTTTGTGATATATTCAGCACATTCTAGGTGAACAATAATTAATTGTTCTAGGTATTTTGGAGCAAGCGATATCGATATTAATTATTTTCTAAATACCATTTGAAAGTTCGAAAATGAATGTGCTACATCTGATGCTTAGCCCAATAAGATATAAGGCCTATTGTACACAACCTTAACACACAATATTTCTCGAAGTCCTGCCTCAACGATTTCCGATTAACCTTAATAGTTAAGTTTACATAGTGGCATCTGTTTACAAGAATCTTCTAAAGCTCTCATTAACACCGTTACAATTATTCCAAAAAGTTTAGCATGGTGTAATCCGACCCTAATAAAGCCAATAGTTGGTTAAGTCTGAACCTTTGAGACCTCTCGGGCTCTCTATTAAAGAGTCCGGTCTCGTTAAGAAATATTAAATAAATTGCTCCGGGGTGATTAATTGAGTCTTAATTACGATACCGTTTAGCATCACCTCTGTTCATTACGCAAAACAAAGGTACCTAAAATTAACAATTAATTTGATATTGGTTAACAATTATGTATTAGGTGAGTTAGGAATTGTTTGTAGTTGGTACACATTGTTGTAATCTAATATGTGATACGGATTAATTAGTGTTCATTTGTTTAGCTAGATTTGAAAGTTTGTTTTGCAAATGCGAATAAGGGCTAAATATTGTTTTATAATTTGTTTGCTATAGTTTCGTTACAATTAGGGACAACGTTTTTAGGAGCGCTAACAACTCTCATTTTAAAGTAATTATGCCTCTTTTAATCCTACAATATTTTTAGCAAAATGTCATGATATAAATAAACCGCAAATATTTATTAACCTTAATATTTATACGGCGTTTTCATGATCCGTATAATACCGGAACGAAAACATTTAGGTCACCGGCCGTAAGCCCCATATAGTCCGGGACGAATAGTTTCAAACTAACTTCATGAATATTTACTCAAATAGTTTTTAAGTCCCTTTTACTAACAAATATGGGTGCTTTGACTAACAAAATATTTTATAATTAATTTAAATTACTTATTAAGCTGTCCTGAATATAAAGTTGATAAAGTCGTGTCGAGTCTTACAGTATGGTCTTTATTGACTAAATTAATTTATTTAAGGACCGTTTAGTCTGTTGAAATTTAATGTGTATGCCAGCAGTCAGCAACTTGTGTGACTCTCTCAGGGGGCTATCAATCTAAGCTAGTGTGGCAGTGGTCAGCTAACTGAGCAGAAAAAAAGGGCATTGCAGTAATGGACGACTGAAGACGAGGATTGGTAATTTCTTCACCATAGAGTTTTTCAGTATAGTTCTATGCTCAAATAGGTTTAAATGGTTGTTATGCCCAATTTTGCTTTCTAAGTAAACATCCTATGCTGTGTAGATACATATTATATACATATATAAACTCAGGCCTTTTTCTTATAAAGCAAAAACTACAAAATGCCATCGGCTACGATCCTTACATCACCTTCTGCTTTGTTTCCGTACACGCTATTTATAAGTAGGTACAGAAAAACTATTTTCATAATGTCCCTCGGCAATCATCGCATTGCCGAATGCAAACGAATTCAAATTTCCGTATCCATCAATTATAAGATTTATCATGTATAGTAATTTGAATTCAGAACTAAGTACTTTATTGTGTAAATATCAATAAGTTATAAGAATATTAACAACTCTATATACTTCCAAGTTGATTGAGAGTGTCCGGTCTGTATCTGATAGAAAGCCGACGACTGAGGAAACACGAAGTGTGCCGAGGGACATTAAGAAAATAGTTGTACTGTACTACGCTGATAATGAGTACATACCTACACCTGGTCTATCTCAAGAAGATTTCAAGATCTCTTATAATTAACTTCTCTCTGTCATCTTAGCTACATCCAGGAATCGGCAAAGTTTTACAGACGACATAACTGGTAGTTTGAACCGCAAACTTAGTCAGCTCAGCTTGTCAAATATATATTCGCATTTAAAATAAATATGACGAGTATTAAGAACAAATTGATTCCGCAGCTTACCGCCCCACTTCTTGGAGTTTACACTCAACTATAATTACGCGGTGCTCCACCGACGGGAGCGGTCCCATTACAAAGTTCAATCAGCTTTTCGAAACTACCATAGACATAAATCTTTCTAGATAAGTCTCTCCAACTGTATAAAAACTAATCGTGCCACATTTTCACACACAATTTTAGAACAAAAAAAAACGATTACACAACACATTTCCATTATCTTGGCCAACTATTGTTTGTAAGGCTTTTACAGCTCAATATGGCATAATTAGGTATTTCTAGTATCGATAACGCTTAATAAAACAGCTCAAAGTATGAGCATTGTTCGCAATTTTACACCCTTTTTTGACATGTGATGTCATACATTTGCGTCATCTAGTTAGATTTACGTCTGTGGAAACTACCGAACACTTTTGAAGTACGAAAAAGGCGTTGAATAACCCTAAACTGCCTTCAACACGTAATACTCCAAAATGTTTGAATATTTTAACAGGATAAAAGGGTTAGCGGCGATTAAAAAAGTATTATTGAGACTTTTTATGTTGTATGAAAGATTTAATTCGGGTCGGGACGGATTCGTAGATCAACTGATTGATTTAGTGTGTGAAACGTATCCGTGGTCAAGCCAACCAGATAGTTGGTTGACTATTTTGGAAGTATCAACAATGTAGACGGGCTGAAACCAATAGTGTAACGGAATTCTCTTTCGATTGTTGAAATACTGAAATGTAGAACTCAAAACCAAGCCTGAAATTTTAGATGTGACTTAAAGCCGGTTTCAGGATTGAAAGTTTGTAATTAAGAAACGTGTCTAATCCTACTGTAATGCCAAAGCTTGACAGATTAATAGGCTAATATTATAATGCCGAAAATTATCCCAAGGGAACATATTCCCGGTATAAAAAGTATCCTATGAGCTATTCCTGACTATAATCTATCTTTGTGCCAAACTTCATCCAGATCAGTCCAGCCGTTTGTGCGTGAAGAAGTAACAGACATACAAACACCCACAAACACACACTCACAAACTTTCACATTTATATTATGACTAGCGTCTGCCAGCGGCTTCGCCCGCGTGAATGTCGGAAATTATCCCGAGGGAACATATTCCCGGGATAAAAAGTATCCTATGTGCTATTCCTGACTATAATCTAGCTCTGTGCCAAATGAAGAAGAAGAACGTGAAGAAGTAACAAACATATAAACACACTCACAGACTTCCGCCTTTATAATATTAGTGTGAAGTAGAGTTTGTTAAATAATCACCTTTAAATTTTTATTTATTCAGAAATCGAGATTAAGTCACAACTCTAATAACATGACAATATGTGCTAGGGAACTTAATCTGGAACTATTGGAACAATAATGTGTGACAAAAATAACTTAAAGTCGTCAATTAGAACTATAAAGTTTTCAAAATACAAATAAATAAAATATTAGCATAATGTATTTAATACTCGGCCTTTCAAAACAACTATCATTGCCGTTGCTGTTTGTAAAGTAAACCAAGTTTCTGAGCAAGCGGTATTGTTGATACTAGTTATTATTTAGACTAAATTGTATCAACTCTAAATATAGACTCAACAATACTGACCTCGTGTTTGTTTAGTTACTTTAAACAGAAAACGCTGAGGTTTTGGTTTAGTCAAAATTGTAGATTTTGAGAATTTGAGTCAATATCTATCTGCTTCGATGTTTTTCAAATATTTTAGAATTGGCGATTATTCAAACGTATTGTAGCCAAGTTGACAATCTACAATCGATAACGCCAGTAGAAAACGAATCAATGTATGGGAATGACACATCTAAATGTTAAGTCACGTGGTCAGACCATACACATAGAAGGTGTTAATGATTGTAGAAAAATATTCGATACGAAACGTTTGTAACTTGGCTAGCAGGGCAGTATTTTACATGGCACTGCTTATCTGACTTCTACTAATCAGTTACTGGTCGATACGATACCCATTGGCTACCCTTTAAGATTGTCTATTTTGTGAATTGTATTAATAAGTGTAATTTACAAAGTATCTACTCTTGTGTGGACTTTCGAAAAAATATAACGTCCTCGTGATAAAATTGAAAAAGCTATAAAAATATTCTTCAGCCTCGCTGTCATTGCAAAATGTACCAACGAGCTGTGCAGGCATGTAAAATGATACTGCTAGTTTATTCTATAGTAGAAATAATTATCATCTTGTCACTTCTTTTACACAATAATTGTGTCGAGTGTCGATTGTTTAATTATGTACTAAACAACACAAGTACCTACTTGAGCACCAGTAGATCCAATACATCTCTCAGTTTAATGAGCTTGCGCTCGCATTCAAGATCCTTTAATTAACTACTAAACTAGGCACATTACTCATATCGCTTCATTTACTTTATATAAGTATACGTGTGTGTGTGTTTGATATACGAGTACACCCCACAATAAGCGTGGGCAGCCAATGATATTTCACTTTGATACCAATTCATTTATCAAATACAGATTCATTTTCTATTGAACCTAATGATACTTATGATATATTGAACAGAATACAACAGAAAATAATCATGTATGAGTATTTTCACCTAACTTTAATCAGTGCTACGAGATTTGTTGTTGCTACGAAGGCGTAGCAGCTTCGTAGTACGCTACGAATTTTGCTACAAACTTTGACTACGGTCAACGACAAAAAATTTGAAATGTTATTAAATATTACATTTGAAATTGTTTATGTCGTAAAACAGGGTTTTGTGTATTTATATTTAATTAAAAAATCCGCTTAGATGTTCTGAGACAAACTTGCCAAAATGTGTTTAAGATTTTTTTACAAAAAGACGTGTCCTATTTACGGATTACGTGTACACGAACATAAATACGTATACAGAAAACGTGTTTTGAAAACGAATTACACATTATTGCAATTAGGGGTTCCCAAATGAACGTATTTAACATGCAAGTGAAATACTGCGTCCGAAACCACCCTCCTCGAGTAATTATGCGTGTGACACAGTTCCACGCTTAGCAACTGGTGTTAATAAAGGATTACTTTGTTAAATTAGACCCTTGTTCTGTAATATGATGAAGTTTTCTAAAGAAAAGTTTAATGACAATGTCATATTTGATTAATTTCCCCTGAGCCTTGCATTGATATAGCAACCAGACAAATTTTTGGCAGTTATGTTCAAGACCCATGCATTGGGAAACGCTCTTTTTGTTAGAATTATCATAATCCTATAAAGTTCCCCATTCGGGTCACAGAACTCTTCTATATAGGAGGGAGTGGGCCGTAATCCACCACGCGGGCGCAGTGCGTGTTGATGAATGTCACATGTTTTAAAATTTTTGGTGATAGGGCAGACTGGCAGCTATTGACTGAACTAAAATGGAGAATTTAGTCTGCTACTTGAAAACAGGTTGTAAAGCCCAATAACACTATGCTGAAACCGCGGATAGTACTAAGGATTCCATACTTGATAAGTAAAATAATAATAAAACCCACACATTTTTATTTCTCTACTAGATAAATTATGTAGCACAGAATTTATCTAGTAGTAGACACGCTTCGATAGACAATCTATTGAACACGTAATTATGACGCGATATCTTGCGAAAACACCCCGGTCCAAACAGTTAAACGCCTATATCTATAGATGTTTTAACCGATTATCATCAAACATAGCTAAGAACACTTTTAATAAAGTCACCTTTCAAACAATAGAAACGAAATCAAAATCAGAGCATCCGTTTTGGACTAGGAGCTATGATGCCACAGACATATCCGAAAAAAAAAATGAAATAAAATTATCATATAAAATTATCACAATAAAGATTTTTGTCACATAATGGAGGAAATCAAACACTTTTAAGATATCGTACGTTCTGCCCGTAGATTAAGAAACATGAAAATTGGTGAAAAGAATGATAATAAAGCACACATGAAGGAAAAAAGGTTTATATAGGTTTATATAATAAACCTTTTTAAAGGTTTATAAAGAAAACCATTTACGTTACGGTTTTCGCACAAAATTAAATTGAATACATAATCGAGGAAATCAAACACTGATTTCCTCGATTACGTATTAAACAATATGTGACAAAAAATCTTTATTTTTATTATTTTATTTCAATTATCTATACTATAATATAATAAAGAGTAAAGATTTTTTTGTTTGTTTGTTTGTACCGAATAGGCTCCGTAACTACTGGACCGATTTAAACAATTCTTTCACCAATAGAAAGCTACATTATTCCTGAGTGACATAGGCTATTTAATCCCAAGAACGGGTTGAGAGCGAAGCCGCGGGCAACACCTAGTTAAACTATATAGGTAATAATTAAAACTCATTCGTAAGAGCAGTCCATTGATTAATAAATATTCGATGAGTCATTCAGTCGAAGTAGCGTTTGGCGAAAATATATTGTTTCGCAATAAATTCCATTTGAACAATAGATCGTATGACTCTCGAAGTTAAGTTACGGACCCACAAATAACACTCTACTTCTTCCGTCGGCAACAACGCTTGCCACCATCAAGCGTAATACAGTCAAGACAGTATAAACTAATTGAAGCATAGTTATAATTAAGGAGTTCGTAATTAAAGTCCTGTCCTACGACCCTTATCAGACTTGTGAGGTGATGTTGACTTATGTACGCAGGTTAGTTTGTCTCTGTTCTATTATTTAGTAATAGGCCGTTCATCGTTTATCATTTTGTCGTTCATCAAATCTAGTGCTCTTTTATTAGGCCATTCGTTTGTTTGATTAAAAAGGTAATTAGGATTTTAGTGCACGTAATATTATGCCATGATAGTTTTATGTATTTTTGATAATATACCGATTTACTAATCAACTTTATAATACAAATAAAGTATCCCATTAAACATCAATCAATCCTACGCAATTGTATCGGCATCCTACGCAATTTTGTGAAATTGACATCAATAATTGTTTAGAATCAAATGAAAATGCCGCGCATTCCAATTTCGTTATTAACATACACACAGAGGTAGATGATATGCTTTTAATTACTGGTTACCTACATGAAAAGAAAAGTACTGCTTACAGCAAAGAGAAATTTCTTCTCGTAACTTACTATTCATATAAACAACCACACCATTCAGCGACTAATCAAGCCACAACACGTAAGTTAAAATTTTGTTTGGTTTCATTTAGTTAAACTTGAGGTAATTAATCAAAAACGAGGTAAAAAGGTATAGTATACTTGATGCTAACCTTTCAAGGCTTCTCCTAAAATATCTTAGTAATATGTCTCTCGATAAGCGCCGGAAATTCAAAAGCAATAGTCATTTACAACGTAACATTATTACCTATTTAAAGTCAGCATATGGATAATAGCATTGTGCGTACTACCCGTATAAATACTTAATTTGGTAGACAAAAGAGTTCACATTTCACGTATGAGTTCAGGCAGATTAGTCACCTACCATAAATAATCAAGGGGTTTGCCACAGAAAGGGCGAAGCACCCAGCTAAGCTAAGGGATCAGAGACGACAAGCAAATATTACGAGTTTTCACTTTCATAATTTTCGCTTTTCAATGTTGGAATTAAATTCAAAAGTTACGAAATAATTCCGTCTACACTAATTCAAACGAAAACTCCAAAAGAAACAAACATTTTAATTCTCGTGAATGTATAATTTTTTCTGTTGTATAAAAATGTGAGTGGGTATTTCAAAACAGTTTTATTCACATGCGGTTGATGCACGTTGAATGCCCGTGAATGTGATGAGCAACAAAACGAGAAAAGTACAGCTTGAACTGATACGAGAAAAACATATACGCCTGAATAGAGTTACGTATCGCAAGTAGCTCGGCAGGTTGTGGGCGTACCAATAGCCTATTGTTTTACTGAAAATACTAAAAAATGCACCGTATTATTCGAATAAGAACATTGAGCTTGTAAACCTATCCAGTTTGATCTAGAGTGTTCTGTTCTGAGCTACTAAACTTTCAATTTTATTACGGTCAGGGCAAAAGCAGCACGCGTAGCAGAAATTAATGTATCTGCTGATTTAATCCACGAAGGTTCTAGGGGATTACATTATTCGATAATGTTCATTATGGAATAGACTTTTAAGTATCTACCATCTGGTCATATTAACGGAAGCTAACTTCTACGGTTCGTTAGGCAGTCTTTTATTCCGACAAAGTTCAGCGAGCACATTTAGTAAATATTCTTTCGTTTCGTGATGATAATACACGTTTTTTTTATTGGTCTTGACTCTCAGGAGAAATTGAACAAAAATTCGTGCGGTTCTCTTGTAGTGTTATTCGGTTGTCTTATCAGGCATCTATTATTAAACCAAGTAAAGAATGTAGAGAAACATTATCTCATGACAAATTGCCGTTAAAGACGGGACCAAAATTGCTATACTTATAAAATGGAGGGCGTTGGCGCGTCGTTTAAAATTAATTTTAAATTGAGTACGTACCTATCAGTTTCATTTGAGACTAAAATCGGATCATGGATATTATAGTTTAGGTTTATAGGAGGAAGAATGAAATGTTTTTCAATAGTCAACAGCTTTTGTATAGAAATTAAGTCAAACAGCCTTGTTTATTCTTCAGTTAAAAAATATCCAATTGTTGAAAAATTGCCTGTAGTATAAGGAAATTGTAAAACATTTATTTTTGTTATCATTTGTATCATTTCGAAACACTATGACTCTAACGTCTTTGAATGTTCACGTACGCAAAAACGTGCGAAACGGCTTGTCACAAATTCAGTTATTTAGAACATACCATTATGAATTCCATTCACCGCTGTAAAGGAAACGTATCGCGAAAAGTGACATCCTACTTTCTTATAAGTGAGAAGGAAGCGAGACATGCGACATTTGACACGTAGACATGGTAGATATAAAGTATTTCGCAGGTTTCACGGCTCCTTTGGGAAACAGTGACACAATGTTTCAAATCCAATAACAGCCATATATAATATTTATAGTACAGGGAAAATTATCATAGTCATGTTTATGTAATACACCAAAGCACACGGTAGATCATAGTTTCATGGAAGTTGCGTGTTTGTTGCGGTTAGTAAGTAAACATTGTCCTAGAATTTAGTACAGAGGCTGGCTTTGCGTCTAAGCACGGAATGTGCTTACACAAGCTTGTAAACATTAGAGCTGATACATTGGCATAATATTTCCAGGAAACATAAATCGGTTACTTGTGACCTAGCAAATATTACGCCGATGACACTTTGTCATTATATGTATTATTCAGGACAGATAGAAGGTATTCTCAAATCTGCTCATGCTTGGCATCAAGCTATTTTTATCATGCTAATTTGCTCTTATACTGTGTCACCACTTACTACTACCATTTAATTTACATATATATGTAGATCAGCGTATATGAGGTTCTAGTGATGTATGTCTTGAGCTAACGTAATTTTTTAGCTAAAGATGACGACGCGACGGTATTGATATGACATATCTTAAGAAACTACTAACCTAATACACGACTAGAATGTCGTGTTTAAACGTATAGTTGCCGGCACCTAACTTGGCAAGTGTCGTTAGATGCGTACAAGTCGTTTTTTAGGTCTCTTTCGTTAACAATCGGGACGCGGCGAACGTTAAGCACCGTTCCGAGCGTGCGATTGGTTGGTCAGTTGACACACGGGTCGACTGACCAATCGCGTCAAGTCCTCGTTCCGTTCGCTCTATATGGTGGTTGGTCAGTTTGCGCACTATGCGCGACCTTACCGCCAAAACCTCGCCAAGTTACATGCCGGAGACTGTACTAGTTTAATAATCTACACAATTAAGACAGATGACTCTACAGTGCCTACAAGTGAACAAATTATAGTCCACCGATTTAAATCTAACAAACGTGTAATAATAATGAGGATTTGTACCAGCCCCTTAGCGGGGTCGCCTGTGTTACCGCTTACTACGAGTATGCGTTATTACGCCATTAAGGGCCTACATACGCTTTATTGCCGTAAAACGGCAACTTCCTAAAGCATACTCCTTAGTAACGGCTAGGTTAGAAGGTTTAAAAAATATATATATTTATAATTGATTCATGTACATAATTTTGAACACAAGGTTTTTACGTGTAACTAATAGTTTTTCTTTAAAAAAATAATTAACAACACGATAATTTTCGCAACTTTTGGAAACTCCTCCAAACCGACTTGGATGTTTCAAAATATTTTTACACAGACAAATTGATGGCTGGTATTTCTTCATAACTAACATAGCATATGTAAATCAAATAATATTTTGCAAACAAAACTGTTCAAAAGGAGGTTCAATTTTGATATTTTGGCATCGAGCGGGCGCACGGTCAGTACTGCGTTAGCATTGGGGTGTATATATCGCCTTAACAAACTGCAACACAAAATGCGGGGTGAATACCAGCCGGGGTTTACCTCTTAAGATTTTGACGTAACCCTAGATTTCCCAGACGAGATATAATAATAAAGGGTAAGGTTGTACTTCAAAAAGTTAAAGTAGGAGCTTTAGTAGTCTAGCTAAGTCGACCAAGGATTTGTCATCTATATCCATTTTCTAGAATTACGTGTTAAGTTCGTCGCATTATCTATCCTCTCAGACATTGAAATTCTCTAAAGTTAATAGACTAAAATCCCTCATATTTCTATAAGTACTCCCACATAGAACTTCAGAGCTATTCAGACATAGTATCCACAGAATTTGTCAATAGGCATAAATACAGTATAATTGAAGGTAATTAGTGTAATAGTTTGATACTAAGATTATATTGTGTCCATTTAACTTGACTATCACGTACCAACCTGTACGAAAGGCTGTCTCATAGTTCAACCCGATCACGTACGTACGTCCAATTATTCCAATAATTATTACGTTATTATCCACCCCGTAATTGTATTATTACAGTCTACAATTTATATTGTGTGGCTAACCACCAATTGTATAGTAATTGAGTATTGATTAATTGGAACAATAGTTGTCGGTGACAACGGTGAAGAGGTTGCATGGATTCGTACCTCCTTTAGGGACTTATAGAGTTGGGTCACGAATCTAATCAATGGGTCGGGGTTAAAATGTCGTTTTAACGATAATCGATTTACATATCTATGCCTTTCATACCTTGAGGTTAAATCAATAATAACTATTGCGCTAAAAATTATC
The DNA here is from genome assembly GCA_948252205.1 of Orthosia incerta. NCBI lineage: Eukaryota > Metazoa > Arthropoda > Insecta > Lepidoptera > Noctuidae > Orthosia > Orthosia incerta. The sequence goes on from OX411741.1 coordinate 15,990,889, forward strand.
GATAATTTTACCGCCTCCAATCTGAATGGGACCTTATATTCAAATACCATTACGTATGTATTCGTTTACTTTGTTTTGTTTATTTCTTCTTATTAACGTTACAAACAGTACCGTAACCTTTAATTTCCCTCTTCGAAGTTTTTCTAGTATAATATTTGGTTTGACTCGATTTGTTTTATCGGGGAAAATCAATTTCAGTGTTTAAAAGTTTTACGTGTACCTCGAGAGGGAGGTAGATCACTTCGTAAAGTGTTTTGTGAATATTTACTTAAACAATCTAACTTTTTTACATCATTGATGCTGCATTGGTTTATCTTCAACATATTTAGGTCTCGATCACATCTTGAAAAGTTTTTTAAGATATATGATAGCTTGCCGGCTTCGTAGTACTCGTTTTCTCGTTAGAGTTTTCTTTTGCGTTCAGAGCAGAACAAGATATACTTAGATGTAACTCATTCCGTAAGAACTAAATGAAAGAAATAGTGCAAACTGGTGATGCATAAATTTGTATTCATATTTTTTACATTTACGTGAAGAAAGCAGTCCTCAGTACATCTAACATAAAATATAATGACAGAATGTTATTACAATGTAAAGCAACGAAACGGCAACCGAAAATAACTGTTTAAATAATATTAATAACCAAACAAATTATCGGCGGGCGGAATAATTTGAACAACTAAATAGCGGGTGTAATTCACCTCGTCAATTACATCTGAAGTGTTGACCGGTGGGGAGTGGGGATCGATCACACCGTCGGACCAAGCATTGTTCCCTTAATCAGGACCCGTCGATCGGTACTTACCGACGCGTCGGTCGCATTCTCTTGTTGACACCTCGTATCGACGAGCGCCTCTTAATTTATAGATCACTCATGTGACTGCGAAAATTCCTGCAAAGGGTGCCGCCATACATTCACGCTTTGCAGTTACGTTTTTGGTTGTTGTCAATGACGAACAAGGGGGTGGCCATAAGCTCTTAGAGCGGTATCAATTTGAGATCGAGTAAGTGACAGATGTGTACAAGTCATATACATCTGTCCCTTATTCATATATGGTCACCCTCTGTTTCCAGTAGGTACTTTATAACGTTTCGATTTCGACGTTCAATTGAATTGCATGACCTTAATAAAAATCAATGCTGAATCTAACGTCATTTTATTAAAAATTAATTACTGTCCCGAGGCAATTTTGAAAGCTAAGCTTCATAGGTTTACTTTATTTAATTTTTCGACCGTTTCCCGGCAAACTCGATAGTCTTTAGAAATTTCGTTAGAAATTAACCTTTTGTGCTGCATTTCTAAAGAATTAACCGGCATTTACCACTACGTAACTTTTTAACATAACATTCTTATTGTTGACAAGGAATATTATGGTTAATTAATCATCAAGTACTTGGTACCACACATGCAAGTGTCTAGAAATACCACTTAGCGCACATTTCTAAAGAAATTACCGGCATTTTTCACTACGTTACATTTTTGATAACTTCCATAATTACATCAAGAAATGTTCGATACTATCTATTTTAATTATTTATACGGGTAGATACTTATAGTAAAGTGCGTACGTCGTACTAAGGAATACATTCCAATCTTTCCATGTTTACATTTTCTGTATTTTTAAACATACTGCGTCGGTTTCTTAAATATTATATGACGTAAACAGCTTTAGGTACCAACTGTAAGTCGTACCTACACCTGTCCCCATTTCTGTAGTCAAATATAGAAAAGATCTTTGATTTCTTTATCATGATACTGGCAAGCTCAGACTTTTCGCCACGAAAAGGTTAAACCTGTATACAAACATTGTATACGAAGATATGCCTGCATTTTTTTTGTTTAAGGTAAAGGGTCCAGTAGTGGCGTATTGAGTTAAGACTAGATTCGTTATCTAGAATAATCAATTGATAATAAGGATATAAAAAAAACTAAAACTGGCACACCTTTATTTTTAATCAGACATTTATTGTTGAAACTTTACTTGTGTTTGTATGAGGGCAACTTTACTAAACTGCGTATATCTCGAAAACTAAATGCCGAGAAATGGACCCTTTGTGCTTGGACGTCCAAATATTGCTGGTATTTTTTTATTGGGTTTTATCTCTTGAAGTACTAACCCATATTACTAAAACAAAATTAACTGATAGGAGATACACTTTTGATGAGGGCCTAGGCTTTTTTTAATCACGGAAAATATAAAATTTTTGTGGGTTAGGCTACTGAAGCAAAAGCGTGGCAAAGAGTTCTCGGAGTCTTTGTTTCCTGATAGCTACAACCTTGGGCTCTTCAAGTCAAGAGTGAATAGGTTACTTCTAGGCAAGCGTGCTTCACCGTCAACCACATCATCGCTTACCATCAGGCGAGATAGTGGTGAAACGCGAGCCTATCGATAAATAAAAAAAGTCACCTAATCTCATTACAAGGCCTAGGTTTCACGATAAAGTCTGAAGTCTTTTCTCACAATTATTCGTGTAACCCACAGGCACTTTCAAGTTATAATACTCAACCAAAAAAAAATACTTGCGCAATAAATCATTTTCTATTTCCATTCCCAAAACCTGAAGATTGCGTGACTTACATAGCAAATACTTCTCAGAAATCATTTCAGGAATAATACTTAGTAAACAATGTTTCTTATCCGAAGAAACAAAGTTTACCCAACTATTCCTCTCTGCACCGACAAAGGTGCTATTTGAGGCGTTATGCTTTTACGAATACCAACTGATTAAATAGTTATAATAATTAATAATACTTGGGTTAAAATAGGCTTCATTATCGTTCAAAATATCGTTATGTATACCGTCAGGTATTTGTGATGTTCGATAATTTCTTCCAGACAAACTTGAAAGGCTTGCTTTTGAAGAGAACTATTAGTCCTCCTACACGTAGATATCAAAGACAATTTAATTTATACAAGTAAATATTACAGCATAATTATAAATATCATCTCAATTAAAAGGTTTCTCCCTTTTACACAGCTATAAAAAAACAGATCATAAATTAAAAACCGTAATTGCTAAAAGCACTATAAAAACTTTCCAGATACGACTCAACAAAAATGAAGTACAAACGTCGGTATGCATCAGGGTGCCTGCATAAAAACACGACACCGTACCTCGAAATGAAAAATTTTGCATGACTACGAAAACGAACACTTAGAACTAGAACAGATCTACGAGCTAATCTAATAATCTTCATCTGGCGCCATTGATGCAACTCCTCATGCACCTGACATTTCAATTTTTTCCGATACTGTAGCGTACCCAACCGAATGCTTCCTGCAAGTCCGAATTGGGGTCACGTCGATCATTTCCGTTTTAACTGAATGCCACATGTTACCGAATATTACATTACTAGTGGCCAAAATGTACCTGATAACTCGTCGGAAATTTAACTCGGAAAATTAATTTGATAGTAATACTGTTTAATTATTAATTAATTTACGGAATAATCTCGTGTGTCGGATTTAGTTTTGTATTAACATTTCACACACGTTCATCATTTTTTTTTAGTATTAATTGGATGTTTCTTTTGGTTACAGATTATTTCCCGAGTCCGTTCTCACACTTCTAAAGCAAACATGGTAAGTTTGTGATTGGCTTAAGATTTGCCCGCGTGTTTTAAAATATTGGCTTGATGAAAGATGTTATTTTTATTAGAAAGATGTTATCTTATCTTACTATAATATATAGTACCTGGGCGACCGAGCTCTGTTCGGGTGAAAATAGAGAAAACGACGATTTCTAAAATTTAAACCTAGCTAGACCGATTTAACGCCCCCGAAAGGCCCTGCATACTTAATTTCTTGAAAATCGTTGGAGCCGTTTTCGAGATTCAGATTATATATATAATATATACATATATACAAGAATTGCTCGTTTAAGGTTACACTAGTCGATTTTTTTTCCATACAAACGTAGTCTAGGGATTATTCCACTGTTTGACGATGTACGTTCAAAACAAAAAGTGATATCAATTTGTCTCATCATTATCTAGCCATGTATGGAAGCGAAAAAGTAAAAAAAGAAAATATTTGAAAGTTATGAGCGTCGAAAGTTCCACATTTCGACACTAATTTTAACGTATTTTTGGGCGCAAATAAATACCATTAGAAGACGGAATATTGCAAAACGGCCTCCATACAGGGATAGATTAGTAATTCAACAATGCATATAATTTTATTTTGAACAGATAGATTTAGTCGTTTTTTCATGATATCTAGACTGCCAAAGGTCTGTTTATAAAATTTCGCGCTCTCGGTTTCGTCCTAAATCATTATCCATTTCGCTACAAATTTGCAAAAGTGTGTATTCGTACGCGAACTAGCTTCCTACTGCTCATCACAGCATCTATCTCTTCCGCACGTGTTGTCGGTTGATATAAAATGCATTTTAACCCCGCGCACAAAATAGTTCGTGCCGTCGACTAGTGTACCCTTAAAGGTATTCGATTATATTATAATTGCGAAAGTTAGGATGGATGTATGTTTTTGACTCAATCACGCTGGAACAGCTTAACAGATCTTAATGGAATTTGGCACAGATATAGATTTTAGTCTGGAATAGCATATGTTCCCGTGGGATGATAAAGCACTTTGGCAGAAACGCTGGCAGAGGCGAATTTTAAATATATTTTAGTAATTCTCTTAAATCATCTTGAAACTTATATTTTGGCTAAGATGTCAAATAAAAAAAAAACTAATATATTCAGTCTCTAATTCTCTAGCGCTTAAGACTAAAGTATCTGCTAACTTTTAATAATGCTAGTTTTTAGGGTTCCGTATACCCAAAAGGTAAAAACGGGACCCTATTACTAAGACTCCACGTTCCGTCTGTCTGTCACCAGGCTGTATCTCATGAACCGTGATAGCTAGACAGTTGAAATTTTCACAGATGTTTTATTTCTGTTGCCGCTTTAACAACAAATACTAAAACAGAATTAAATAAATATTTAAGTGGGGCTCCCATACAACAAACGTGTTTTTTTTGGCATTTTTTGCGATAATGTTACGGAATCCTTCGTGCGCGAGTCCGATTCGCACTTGGCCAGTTTTTCTTTAATATTCTTATGTTTCATACTTTCTAAAGGCATTATAACATGTTTCGATAACGCATAAATGTGATGGATTGTTTCTTCGTAACAGTATGAATGTAATCACGAACATAATTCTTTACGAACATGATATTCTTTTGTTAATCTTTTGTAAGGAGTCTGTAACAATAGATTGTATGGATCTATTCTTACATATTTCTTTTATACGCCATTATATCTACTATTATGATAGTATGTGAGCCGAGATCATTTAATTTATTAGAGTTTCGTTGCTTGACCTATACAAATATTAACTAACTGTTTAGTTCTAAGCCACAGAGGGCGTTAGTTACAAAATAAGTTTCCAACTCCCGTCCTAGCCCCTTTTTGCGCCACAATTATGAAAACCACATCAAAGCACGTTGCCTGGAATATATTCGCAATACATATTTATGCATGAGCCGATAATCATTCATTTTAATAACAGGCTGCTGAAACCGATTGATAGACATTTGTGCGCTGATGATCCAATCAAATTATGATCGGATACCTCTGCGGGATTGTTTCTCTGTGAAAATAGGCCTGTGAATATAAAATAGGGTGGTAAGCGAACCTTTTCGAAATTGCGGATCAAATATCGGGAAGTCGGGAGGAAACGCCATTCGCTGCGTACATCCGGTCCGGCGCTACGATGTCAATATTTGTCGAGGCGAAGCTGTCGGTGACACTTGTTGCATTCTGTTTTATAGTGTGCTTCGGTTCGCAGAAAGACGTAAATACGATTTCAGTGGATGTTTACTGGGGAACATGTGCTAAGCAGCTTATGTGATGTGTCGTGAGTAGAAATAAAGTGAAAATACTTGGAAAAACTTCATCCGTTGAAGATAACAAATCAATCTTGTTCATAGCTGGGTGCTTCCTTGACAAAGAAATATAATAATCCTATCTATGCTACAGATACATAAGTAAGTAAGTAATGGAATATGTTCTACTACATACACATATCTTCTCAAAGTATTGTTAAAAATGACACATGAGACAAGAAAGTCAACAGATGTAATCAGAAAAGGGCTCTGTTTATTTAAGAAAGTGGTCTCATAGACGGACATGGTTCACGCTTATCTAAGAAAGTATATACAAAGCCCACAGGCCATTCAGCCATTGTGAGTTAGCGAAATATCTGCTACTTTTCATTGACCAGAATAAGCCTTGTGAACAGGTTAAGTGCTTCTATTTTTAAATCGAAACGTGGTATATTTATGGAATACTAAAAGCACTATTCGTTTACGTCGATCCTAATAGAAAAATCTACTACAAAAGTCACTCGATACTACATTTAGTTACAAAACAGTGATGAGTTGCACTTTATTTGGTATCTTGATTGTTTTATACTTGAGTATCTACAGTTCCGTAACCCTTTGACGGTTCTGAGACTTATCAAGTAATTTTCATTGAATATATTAGCATATTAATTATGTGTTAATATTCGTTAACATAAACAAACAAGAAGTATTAAAATCGATACTTAGAAAGTCACACGTGAGCTTACTCTTATTAGGTGCTACGAAGATAGGTCAAAAGTCTCGTACGAAAGATCTCTTTTAATAATAGAAGATGATTAGGGCAACCTAGTAAACATAATGAGAACATACCAAAGCTCCAAAGTAAGCAAAACAACCACAAGAGATACGAAACAACTAGTTGCTAACACATATGTAGTGATAATTACAAGCACAATTTTCGCACAGATTGCTAACGCTTATTAATATTACGAAACATGACTGACAACGGATATTGGGAAAATCGTAAAATTATATAACATTGTTATTAATTGTCAATATCGTGGTACTAATAAAATTTGTTAAATCCTTTGGGGTTAGGTAATATCTTGAGCAATAAATTAATTGACTATCAAGCTTAGGCAGCCGAAGCAGGAACGTTGTAAAATTTAAGTGCACAGTTACAGTTTTATCGGCAATTGACTGTAGCTCCAGGCTACAGCGGCCGTGCCAAAGTTGCGCCGGTCATTTTACAGAGAAACGGATAGCAATTTCCACAGAGCGGCCACACAATGGACCTCGGAGCTACGCCCTGATGGCGTGCAACAAACATTCATTGTTCGCGAACTATCACTTGCCTAGCCTATACACAGTTATAATATCAATCTAAGCTCCAACTCCCATTCAAAGCTAATATAGCTCATCCTGTTTATACCCTCATTTACTTTATACAACGGTGATCCTTTCACTTTTCTGTAGACACGCAATATCTTGCAAATGTTTGTGACAAGCTTTCCCGCTAAGCCTACTAGGTACTAAAAAGGAATTAACGTTTAGGAACAGGTAAACTTACTCACCTGTCTGTACTTAGAACAAGTCAGTTAGATGAGAAATTATTACCAGTTCCAGTGCGTTACTTTGTGACTTTTTCAGCAGAGCTGCTAATTTTGCAGTTTTTTAAGGTTCCGTAGCCAAATGGCAAAAAACGGAACCCTTATGGATTCGTCATGTCTGTCTGTCTGTCCGTCCGTATGTCACAGCCACTTTTTTCCGAAACTATAAGAACTATGCTGTTGAAACTTGATAAGTAGATGTATTCTGTGAAAATTTCTATTTTTGTGTAAAAATCTTAATGCGGTAGCATTAAGATTTTTACACAAAAATTGAAAAAAAAACAATAAATTTTTCGGGGCTCCCCAAATTTAGAACTAAAACTTTTTTTTTTTAATAAGAGAATGATAAAACTAAAAAAATATATGATGTACATTACAATGTAAACTTCCACCGAAAATTGGTTTGAACGAGATCTAGTAAGTAGTTTTTTGTACGTCACAAATCGTAAACCGCAATTTACCAAGTACGGAACCATTCGTGCGCGAGTCCGACTCGCACTTGGCCGGTTTTTATCATATCATGTCGAGCATAATTTTCCAGTTATCATATTTTCCTTTGTGGGTACAATTGTGCGCTGCGCACATGTATATTTAATGTGATTTCATTGCTACATTACCATCTGCACCTGCTGCAGCGGGCACCTCTCATATTACTCAAATTATCTTTTATTTTCCACTTTTACATTTTGTTCATTTGTGAAAGCTCATCTGTTTCGTACAAATATATATACAGTGGCCTAACGTTTTTATTTCTACTGTAATCTGCATATTTATATAATTGCTTCTTTTGGCGACTAATTACACTATCAGTACTTATTCAATGTTGAGAGTAAACAAGCATTAATTAAATTGTGCAGTTGGCTGTCTAACGAGTGTTTATCGCTGAGGGACAGGTGGGTCAACCATAAACAGAGCAAGTTCGTCGAGTTGTTGATACAGATCCTACGTAAATAGAGTTATCTCGTTTAGTTGGAGACCTGGCCAAATCTCGACTCGACAGCGCGATGACAAATTACAGACTCTACGAACTAGGGCACTCTGTTTGATTCACGTCACTATTAAGGCCGTACCCTGACCAAAAAATTAGCATGAGATATAAGCATTCCTATTGGCCTAGCGGCACTGGTGGTGCATGAATTTCAGTAGAATAAAATCTTTATAAAATCGAATATTGGTCTTTTGAAAAAAATAAAACTTACAAAATGTTCGTTATCAAATTGTCTATCCATTAATATTAGTACAAAAAATAATTAATGAACACTTTACGAGGAGATGCATGCTATCAATAATTATTTCTTATTTTTATGGTTTTGTTGAAAGGAGATTAGTGAAGCATATAACTCTTAAAAAAAAGTACTACAATTTTAGAATCAATATTATGTAGAAATTTAATGTATTTTTATTAATTGATATTTCTTTTTAAATAAAGAGTAGATAGCTCTTAAAAACTGCACAAAAACGACTAGCGCGGCGTTTTGCTCGCGGAGGCGCCTTAAGCCAATCAAACTCCCTAAACGGAATAGCTAGCCACTCCGTTCTCCCGTATCCAGCGGACCATCACAAAAAAAATCTTTGTAAATTCTCAAAAAATTATGAATGGTGAAGAATTTCCTTTTACCATGTTTTCTCGTTCTATTTGTTTTATTTCAAAAGCTCCTGTCATTTGCACAAAAACAACGGAACTGACGTGGAGATTCTTCTACTTTTCTGGATTGACGTCATCCAAAAGCGAACCGAGTTACTATCGAAAATATTTTTTAGGTTTTAAAGTTTATTTGTTTTAGTTCAAAATAGTGAAAAGAAAAGCTCAGTAATTGTTCTAGACATTTACAAATCAGGTATCTAAAGAGCCTGAGGCATTTAATAAATACCTAGATAAATACTGAAAAATTGCTAAAGATTTGTTAGAAATTGTTCGTTACTTTCTATGAAAAAAACTTATATTTTCCAATAAATTCTTATTACTTTCTTATCCCCAGAATCAAGAAAGCTTTAAACAAAAAATCGTTCAGAAAGCCACCTGCTTACGAGACAGTTATTTATAGATATTTTTTGTTTATTTTAGACTGAAACTATGTTCAGAAAATGGACATTTTTAATAAGAGATGTGCAAGATGAGCTAATCTCATGGCCGACAAATATCCGACGGCACCCAAAGCCGATAAGTCACGCGGAGTCTCGGACCGGCGGCCCGCTTGCAATCGCTGCGAATAAAACTCGTGAAAGTACCTAAAGCTCTTTTACTTTTTGATTTACAATATATTTTACTTAGTTTAACACGTTATCGCAGCTTTTACTGACATGTGTACTTTCGATAAGATTTTGATGTACGTCTTTTATTATTAAAAGCATTTTTGTTCGCATTTGTTGAGATGTTAAGAGTTGTTTGAATGAACTGAACAACGAAACATAGCTTATACCTACCCTTTTAAAAATAATATAAATTCGTAAACTTTATAAAATCTTCGAGAAGTGTAAGATCGTTTGTTTACCTTTACATGTAGAAACAAACTTATTTTATCTTAGCAAACAATATAAAAGAAAATCAATCTTTATTTTAAAACTGAAGGGTAGCTCGAGAACCTAGTCTTAAATTAAATTATCTATTTAACATTGTAAGTCGATTGCGTTACGTAATAAAATAAAACTTTTACAGACAACGTCAATTTATTATCAGGAACATTTTTGCGATCGAATCAAACTGCTACGTTGATAAATATCAACGTAACAGTTTTATCCCAAATCTGCCTCTATAGTGAAAATTCCATTGGAAAATACCTGGCCAGGAAAATAAGTAGGTATGCCACACAGACATATAGATTTATATCTGTGGTATGCCAGCACAAAGGTGAGCGCTTTGTGCTGGCATACCTACTTATTTTGACAGCTACATTTCACTTTTACAGATAAATAACTCAAATTCTATCAAAGTGTTGCGGAAAACATCCGACAAAAGTTTGATATCTGCCCTGAGATACCAATTCTTAAACAAAGTTGTTTTTCATTTAATCTTTTGCGATCTGGCAAAATGTTTTTTGATTAAGCGGTAGCCGGTTACTAAAATGACTTATCTCAATGGGATGATCTTTCAAGTTATGTGCTTAAGAAGCTTTTAGATTCCAAGACAACAATTTTCATTACGAAAATAGTTAAGCAAGTGAATTTCCTATTCATCATCTAACTACGTTTGGTATGTCTTCTGCGAATCCAACTGCTAACCTCATTAAGAGGAAATATGGGCAGAGCGCCGACTGAATTTCCTTAGTAAAAAGTCATAATTCGAGGTTTGGCTCTCGTCTCTTTTCTTCTCCAATATTAGACCAATTTAAAAGATATTCCATAAACTGGTAAAATAAGATATATAATATGTCCCTATGTTTTCCTTTATTCATTTATATTTGTCAAATTTGTACACTAAGCCTCTGTTGACAGCACAATTTTGAGCATTTGTTGATGGTTCTAGTGCTTCTTACGAGAATGTATCATCAAAAAGGAAAACATAGGGACATAGTATATATCTTTAATTTTTAGTTTATGGAATATCTTTAAAATTGGTCTAATATAGGAAGAGGAAAGGCTAGAGCCAAACCTCGAATTATGACTTTTTACTAAGGAAATTCAGTCGGCGCTCTCTGCCCCCGTTTCCTCTTAATTGGGTAAGCGGAGCTGCTTTAAACTGGTAACCCTACTGATTGAAGTATTAACAACAATGTCTCCGAATTACGAATTTGGTTTAAAGGTTACTGTTACAGAGGCTGAGGCCGGGTTAATAGGGCTTTGGTTTTAAAACTTAGCGGTTACGGCAGACGAGAAGCGTGATGCGAATAATGCGAACGGGTGAATATTTATAAGGCCAACTTCCAAAAATGCACACGAGGCTGTGAAGCGAGCGATACGGCTCGGCTGCGATAGTCAAAGGAAACGATCGCTCATGCTAGCTCGCTTAGTTATAAATTTTAATATTCATATTTCACACACACAAAGGGAGGGTAGATACAGTTTTCCGTATCTTTTGATGTTAGACCCAGCTATTAATGACGAGCTCCTAAATTCTTATGATTTTACGCTTAGAAACTTATTCCAAACATTATGATTTTAATTGTTATAATTTGATCATTATACAATCGTTGTCTCTAACATTATACACACGAGATTTTTTTTTGGCATTTGCTTCAGAAAAGTTTGGAAATATTTAATTTGAAAACTTACTTGTATGTTTAGTTTAGTAAGAAGTTCTCCAAGTTTATTGTATTACGTCTTATAACCGGAAGGTACCTGATCATATCGTAGTAACGGTACCTATTAACATACACAGTTGTAGAGATAGAGAGAAGCTCGTGGCTAAATAATAACAACCGCACGGGTTAAGCAACGCTTGACGAGGTTTGTCCGTGGATGGGTGATCATTTCAACATACCGAGTTTCCTCCGTGCCTCGGAAAGCACGTTAAGCCGTTGGTCCCGGCTGTCATTTGAAGATCTTTGACAGTCGTTACGAGCAGTCAGAAGCTTGAGATCTGACACCAGTCTAACCAAGAGGTATCGTGTTACCCAGTTACTGGGTTGTGGAGGTCAGATAGGCAGTCGCTCCATGTAAAACACTGGTACTTAGCTGAATCCGGTAAGACTGAAAGCCGACCCCAATATAGTTGAGAAAGGCTAGGCAGACGATGAGTTGTAGAGATAGAATTAACCACATAACTCCGAGCTAAACCTAGCTTATTGGCAGGAAGTTAGGTTTAATTAGGATCTTCCTTAGTTACTATAAATAGCTGATACACTATTTGGTAGTTTTGCTCCATAGAACACTTGCTCTATGAGAAATAATTTTTATGAGGGAAGCCACATCAGATTGTCTTTTCTTCACCCTTTTGACACTAATACTATAAACGCGAAAGTTCGTGAGTTTGTTAATTCTTCACGCCAGAACGGCTGAACGGATCTGGATGAAATTTGGCACAGAGATAGAGGCATAGGAATCAGGAGTCAGGAATAGCACATAGGATACTTTTAGCACATTTGTCCCGGGAATATGTTATACTAGTAAGTACATAAAGGTCAGGTACATGGACACCTACATTTCGCAATTAAGTTCAAGGCCCATATTATAAATGGACCATAAACATAACAATTGCCAACAACTGGGCCAATCCAAACAGCGGGTTGCTGTTGTTTTTTCTTATCGTTTTCCTAATTCTATATTTTGTCGTAGATGTGGTGGGCTCTCTGGTTCGCTGTGGTGGTGGCCGCCGGCTCCGGCGTCGTGGCCGCTCCAGCACCCGACTCCCTGTCTCCCCTCGACATGGTACAGATGGACTCCTCCGCACCTGATGACGTAAGTCCACTCAAGAAACCTTAGGGTGTTTTCTTTATTAAGTGTATGAAATAAAGAACGTGTCCCTACTTTAATTTTTCAGTGTAAAGTAGTTTGACAAATTATCTACTTTAATGCAGAAATCGGGGCGGTATTAAACTATCATATATCTAGGAGTCATAGTATATGACAGTGAAGAATATTAAAAAAAGTATATATATATATAAACTTAAGAATCATACATAAATCGTCTTTGATAAAAGATTTTTGACATTTATGTTGTTGGATAGGTTCATAGAAACAGGAGCGGGACGGACCTATACAAGACAAATAGCTCTGTACCTTTTTAACTCAGTATATATTACAAACATGTCTTCGAGAAGAGCGTTTTCCAAGCAGCCAAACTGTGCGGAAAGCGTCACATTTTTTTACTAGTGCTTTTTACTTTCCTGTACTTTTTTAATTTTTAATTCCAACGTCGGCCCGCCGTATAGAGTTTGTTTTATTTGAGAAAAGTTTAAAAAAATAGTTAAGTACAGATTATCATTCATATGAAAGGTAAAACAAAACTAATACTTCATTTAAGGCGTTTTTAATTACTCTAGATTTAGATTTAGATCAATATAAATATTCATTAAATATGTTTGGCAGAATGAATATTTTGCTGTGCCTTTTTGCGTTACGACGTGACAGCTATTTGCACATGCGCAGTAGATATGCCCGAGGAACTATGAACTATTAGTTAATCTGTGGATATGCTGAGCGTCCTTGAATAAGCGCCATTTTATTAATTTCTTGCTTGGTTGAGATATATTTTTATTATAGTAAAATGTTGTATGATACACGTGCGTAAGATGATTTCCGACTCGTGTCGATTTATCCACTCATCGGAAATCACCTACTTTCCGCACTTGTAGCATAAATAACTATTCATAATTTCTTGATACAAGATCCGTCCATAAAATAATGCGATTTTGCCTTTTCCGTTTTGCTACTGCCATATTGTAAATTCTAAGACAATTCATTATTGTGTGACGGTTTTATTGATAGACAAAAGTAAGTACAACGAAATTTTGGCGTTAGTTCACAATATGCTGAACACTGCTGTACACACTGCCGATGCAATAGTGGAACACACAACCGATTACTTGACCTCCATTGCAAACAAATATGACACAAAATAGGATAAAAACTATTCTAATGTAATATGATAGATAATGATTCTAGAAATAATAATGCATGGAAATGACATACGCATGGCCTATTATTCCTTACAATTTATAATTCAACAACGCTGTCGCTAATAGGATACTCGTAGCATCCTAAATCATCCTGTAGTATCCTAAGGCATCCCCTGAATGAATAGGTCCGTACCTGTTATATTTAACTCCCTTGTGCTTAATAGGAGCGAGCATATTGATATCAACCGGGCACTGACCCGGACGCCGCGGGCAGCTTCTGGGAAATTCGCTCTGTCAGCGAATCAAACTAAAACGGACACGACAGTACAGTTTCGTTCGTACATTAGTAGGTTCTAACTAAAGGTACGGATTTATTCCAGGTGTTGGTCTCACTCCCTTGCTACCCGTTTAGATTATTTACGAGGTCAAGAGCAGGCCCATATACACAAAAAAATAATCCTATAAATAAGATATCGTAACAGACACCCACGGTTGTACGTACTGTTTGCACAAATATGAGCAAACGTACATAAGATTTCTAGGTAATCACAGGTCGATCAAGGCATTAGCTTATGGCTCAATAGATAAAATATGACGAATCTATTCACAATGTTGACGAGTATAGCATTGCGCCATTGCAAATGAGCATTACCTATATTGGCGTTTTCAAACTTTTCAGCCACTTACGTACTTTGTGAGATCACTAAGGTTAAAAGTTACAACAATAGAAATCTTTAGATAGTGCTATTCCGGTTACTACTCGTAGGACCACTATAAAGTTATTATCCTTTTAGGAAACTTTTAGTTTTGGTACGTAACGTTAGGTTTCAGAAATAGAAAAAGGTTTGACTACTATTTCTGTCTTGTGTGGGTACCTATGTGTAATTTCAGTTTCATAAGTAAAATGTTCAGAGGCACAAAATTGGGGACGGGGCTTAGTTTCAGACGTTGTGATGCGAATGTTTACATGTGAAACCAATTAGTAAACTAACTGGAGTTTGAGTTAGACAACACAATTGTAACAACTTTGTAGCGTTGTCCGGCACGAATCGGCACGATACTCTTTATGTGTCCAAATATACAAAGAAGCATCACGTACGAAATTTTGCGATTCTTAAAATTTATTTGTATTTGTGAAAATATTCAGTACGTATTTTTATAAGCCGCAGGCAAACAGAAAAAGTACGAAACTTTCTTTACAATCTCTCTTGTATGCTGTGCTCGAGTGGTGGAAAATTGGCGAATCCGCCGGGAACGTATGGGGAATACAGAGAAAATATCCATATTGCGAATTTGTACAATATTCGATTGTGTCAACAAGTTCCACAGGAGAGGCTTGGTTAGGTCTGGATTAAAATAGGCTGTTGCTATGTAGTTTGAGGAAGGGCTATACAATTGATATTTAAGAATTTTAAAGGGGTATTCACTAGAGCTGAAGTTCTATCATAAGAAATACTTTACTTGAATCAACGTATTCACTGTCACGTAACATATTGCTGTCCACACATCAGACCTAGGTGGAGTATTGTCCTCCACAAAAGCCACTATCTGCTTCGTATAATCGTACATAAGCATCAAGATTTAGGTGCGTCTACGACACTGGCAAAGCATCGGCTTTGCCAGTGTCGTAGACGCAACTAACTAGCTCTGACAGATGGCCTACATAACTATCGAGTTATGCAAATCATCTGTCAGAGCTGCTTCGTGTCAGAGTTTTAGCTCTATAGATCGCCACTGACGTTTCGGGGAAGCTGATATTTTATAATGTGATTTTTTATTTCGTAAACTAAACTGACAGCTGCCAATGACCTTATTTAAAAAAAAATCGGAGCATAGTCTCGTAGGTACGGCTCAATCATAAGTGATTCATCGAATCGATGTGACATGACTCATCAATTTAATTTTACTAATTGGTGTAAATTAATGTTTTATGAATATAAACATAATAAATTTAAATATAACAACAGTATTCATACACATAGTATACATAAACATTTATTGTGTTAAATGTGAAATCAACAAGAAAATAAATGCGATCGATAGTGTAAAGTCTGACACAAATGAGTAGAAACTAAATAAGGGCCGCTAGTTTATTAACAAATGTAATTTATTTGCCGTGAAATTTTCCATTTTCGATCTACTTCGATTTTCGATCACTCAGGTTAGTCAGGATACGACACTATTTTTATGTAACGATAATGTGACAACCCCCCAAATGTCAGTTTAGTCTACGAAATTAAAAATCTGAGTAAATGAAAACATATTATACTCTGTGACGTACCAAATATTAATGTGTCCACGTTTCCTCAGGAGAGCCTCTACGCGATGTCACCGATGGCTGCTCGCTACTCTGCCGGAGCACCCTGGCTTTACCTTCTCGCTGATATGCCCCGCGACTCACAGGTAAATAACCATCTTTGTATATATATTATACATATATGCCTTCGGAAAATCGTTCAGGGTGGTTTGCATCACCACTCGTCAAAAAGAAGCTTATGTACTATTTGAAGTTATAAGACTTCGATTTTGGCTGAAGCTTGATTTGCCTTCAGGGTCTCGTTATAATTAAGAGCGACATTAAAAAACGTAATTCATTTGATTTCTAGACTTTTAAACGCCGGATCTAAAAGTAATTTGTTAAAACAACGCGTTCGTATTACCCAACTATAATCTCAAATCTTTGTCACCTTACGCACAATTTTAATTCTAAAGTTAAAGTTCACTTTGTCAAGGCAAAAGTGTCCCTGTAATTAGTAAAACAAATTAAAGCAATTAGAGATCTCCTGCCAGTGCTGGTCCACTCGCGATCAATAATCATTAAAGGTGTCAGTCGTAGGATTTATATACCTAGAAGAATAAATAGAGCGCGTTTATGCTTTTTTAATTTACGATTTTCTTTGAAAAGTGACGCAACAACGTAATGAACTGAGCAATTAAGACGTAAATTATATTAAGTTACACAGAAAACGTGTAAAATTAATACAGAATAAACGTAAAGTACAAAAGTTACTTTGAAAGTTCTTACGAAAATATTCTTATAAAGAGCTTCTTTTGTGGAGATAAAATGTAGCAAATAATTGTTGTGACGGTTCGCAAATGGTAACAAGTTAATAATAACTGTTTGCGGTTTAACTTTAACGTGAAAGTAATGTTTTACCACGGACAATATAATAGTCGCGCTCGGACAGTGCTCTTCGTTGGACGCAGACTTTATTCGAGTTTTACTGTGTAGTCGTTGTGTTAAACGATGCATACTGTTTAATTACGTATACCTGCACGTTTAACTTTTAAATGTGCGTTGCTGTTACATTTAAACTATCATACGTGAACAGTTACTTGAAAACATTACTCGTTTCGTTCAAGTTTCTGCATTAACGAGCATTGACCGCAGCTTCCATTTAACTTTGACTGTAATTATACTCAGTCAAGCAAACTTCTAAAGGTTACCAGAGTGTCTCTAAACTCATATAGTACCCATTAATTACCACATCTTAGGGAAATTTCATTGAACTTACGAAAAGTTCCAGACTTACAAAAACAGAAACGTAACCCAGCGCAGTGTTTTAATGCCAATACGCTTCCTCTCTGTCAATGCAAACAATATTAAAACAAGAGTGCTTCACAAACAACCATGAGTTTTCTTCGATATATGAAACGAACGGATCTTGGCTTGACGCTTTCTTTCACTATTCGATTGATCGAGTTCTCCCGAGGCTTCAGTGTATCTGCTTGCTTTTAATATATCCTCAAGCGCTCTTCGGGCTAAGATGTGTACAGTGACTATAAACATGAGTGTATACGAAGGTGGCAAGTAGCGGTATGGACATGCGCACACGCCGTTCCTTCTCCGTGAATCCCGCAGTTGAAGTTCTGCAGCGAGGTGCCTACAACAACTATATGGAGCGTGTGGCTCACAACAACAGGAATTTCCTCGACCGCGTCGGAAAGAGAGGTTAGAAAACAAATGAGTATCTAAATCAAAAACAAATGAAATACGAGTATATGCACGAATTTTGAATGTGGAATGCGAATGAATTTAAAATTGGAGATTGAGAAATTGATTGATTGATTAACGTACTTACCAACATTTTCCCAATATTTGAGAAAGTGCCCGCATGATGCATGTGTTTTTTGATGAACGAGCATGAATCCCTGTTAGAACCCTATGCAAAGTTCTGTTTGTAATATATTTTTTTCTATTTTGTAGGATCATCTTGGAGGAATCAGAACTGAAGTGGTAGCACCCAGCTGTTGTTAGACCTCGTGTGATCAACTTGTAACCGCCGCTAAAGTTACGCGCTTCCAATATAGAATTGTAAAAAGTTTTACCCTTGTTATTTGCGTCTAAACACATGTATGTAGACTGTTTTTAATATTTCTATGTATTTAGAGAATCTGTTGCGAGAAATAAATATAATTCTTTTATAGAAATCGCTGTTTATTTTATCATGACCTAGTTACCTTCTGGAAATAAAATATGTTACAGTTTACTTAAATACATTCTCAGTATGTTATAAGTAAAGATACATATTCAGGGTCATAAAATACTTTTAGGGGTAAATACGGCGCAAGTCACTGATTCATTAGTCTAATGGAAAACGTTCAAGGAATGCTAAGACCGTAAGAGATTCCTGGCAACCAATCGCCTAAAACTCTGCAAGGGTACACATATTTATACAGCTCATTTATTATTGACTAAATAAGCCGAAATAGGACTGACATATTCACGAGAGTTAGCAATAAAGTCACTGTTTTTTCGTAATACATCAGTAATAAATAGGTCATTGGGGTATTTGGAATGTTATCATGCTCATATTACCTAAAGTTTGTTCTCAATGGCCTAGAATAAATGGTGCTGATCATATAGTAAAATAAATAATAATAATACTATGTAACTGTCCCACTGCAAAGCAAAGGGGTCTTCTCATAGAGAGAAGGCACGAGCATGCTTGCTCAAGGTTACTAAGCTTGGAGATTAGTGAGAAGCGGCTAGTAGGACAGTACCTAACAAGCTGGTTATCACAAAGTACATTATTTGTATTAGTCATCCTGATGGCCATACATATAGCTTCCAAAAAGGTCATATAGTCCTTTTTAAATTGGTAAAACTTCACATGTCCAAGGCCTAAAATTTTCCCATTTATAAAATCCTGCTAGTCCTTGAGTGAGATAGTAGCTAATGGTTTGATGGCTATACATATAGGTGCCAAAAAGTTATATATATCGTGGGATGGTTTGATAATTCTAATTTTCGCGTAATCCCTAGGGATAGAAAACACACATAATTAGACAATGGTGAAAAAATTAAAAAACACGAACCGCTCTAGTAAAATTTAATATCCTTAAATCTGATTGGCTAGATTTTTGGTTACTGACCGAATCTGTAGATTTTATTGTCTAATTATCGGTATTTTCGCAATATTCCTAGGGTTTTCGCAAAAATTCGAATTATCAAATCATTCTACGACATATTTAATTACATTCCTGTTTTAAATCGTATAAATTTACAACACTGTCTCCATGGCCCAAATTTATCCCACACCCAAAATTCGGCTAGTCCTTGAGTGAGCTAGTAGCTAATTTGACTTGGTGGTACGTGAAGACCGGCAGTGGTCGGGTGAAGCGGCGCATGCCTTCGCTGTCCATCGACCTGCCGATGTCCGTGCTGCGCCAGAAGCTGAGCCAGGAGAAGGAAAGGAAGCAGCAGGCGCTGCGGGCTGCGGTCAACAGGAACTTCTTGAACGATATCGGCAAACGAGGTAGGTTAAGTTACAAGAACCAAGATATGAGTATTCGCGTCGTCCACGATAGAGTGATAAAGTAGACAGTGAGCTAACTTGAATAACATTTGAAGATAGAAGCAGCTAGCTACGCTGCTGTTAGAGCCAGGCAAAATTACATTGATGACCACGCGACATTGACGAAGTGCGCTTCCAATCGTCTACTAAAATGGACTAATTGACAATCGTTATCGCTGGTATGATTTTACTTAGTCTAGAGGCCATTTAGGTAAATTACTCTATGGTGGACGAAACTTTGTAGATTATGGAACTTACTTTGAGCAGCTGCATGATTATCGATCTCTTAATTGGCAATTGGCAACATCTTTCAACCAGACATACTTAGAACATTGTCTTATTATTTCATCATTGACACCTAGAAATCTTTGATTTGAGAATAAGAAGTTGATAACTTGTCAAACTTAACTTTAACAGGAGGACATGAAGGCTAAACGTTAGAATTAAAGTACATTTTGACCAGTTCTTAACTTCATTGCCACCGCCAACTCTAAAATCAGAACCCGTGGACTAGTATTCCCGCTCACTAAGCAGCCAAGCAACAGATACAAGGCTGTTGCCGCCGAAATGTTGAAACTTTTTTGTAAATTATTTACTCGCCACTGCCCTATAACGGTGAAGGAAAACATCGTGACGAAACCGGCTTATCCTAGAAACAAAAATTCGAAGAAATGTGGCATCCACCAACTCGCAATGCGCCCGCGTGGTGGATTGAGGCCCATCCTCTCTCTCACAGAGAAGAAGCCTGTGTCCCAGCAGTGGGAACATTATAAGGCTGATAGTGATGGTGATGAATATATTCGATCAGCTGCGTGTTGTTATAAGTGTCTTTTTGTATTGGAACCATCGTCAAAAACACAACCCGCATGACCTGGCGATCGCCCTATTCGTCTCAGTAGCTATTAAGTGAACATTTTACGATATAGCTTAATGTCCCATTAACTATACACCTTCCTTTCTAGAAAATTAACTGAATCCTTGAATTATTTCTCTACACCATTTTATCTTTTTAAATTACCACAGTAATATTCTAATCTGAAGCGAGAATAACAGGCCTTTCCCACAGTAATCCATCTTCAAACATGTTATCTTCAAGCACATTAGTTTCATTCAATGTTTTATTTAGTATACGCATGCAAGTCATCAAATTCTTATTCAAAATTGCCCCTAGTATATGTAACGTTTAGCGAATTTAACATAATGTTTTGTATTGCAGGTTTCCAGTGGTCCCCTTCTGAGCAAGCTGTCAGATACTTCTAAAAGCTAAATACCGCCAACCAAGAAATGCCTGCCTACGTAGACGTTATCCGAGACCCATGGTTCTAAAGTATCTGTTAAAATATCCACATTTAAATATACTACATAACATATTCCATATAAATTGTTGAAAAGTAGTGTAGGAAAATCATCAGGTATTAGAAAATGTTTAAAACAGTAGTCTATTTGAAAATTATTACAGTAGTATATTATTAATAAAAATGCGCATGAAACCTTTCAAGTATTTAATTTCAATGTTTTTTGTAAATTAGGCAAAGTACAAATTAACCATTGTTTTGTAGATTAAATTTGCTTTCATTTACTTAGTAATTTAGATATAAAATTCAGCCATTTGTTGTAATAGTTATGCAAATTAATTTTAAATTAATATTATTGTGCTATGGCCAGTAGCATTGGCATTCCTTTACGCAAACCTTAACATTGTAATAGTATTAAATTATTGGCATAATAAAATAATCAATAAACGTCTTTTAGATTACTTGTTGTTTCATTCATATACTTACCTCTACCATTACCCGAGTCATTATTCATAGTAGATTTATTTACCTCTTTGACGTAGTACACTGACACACTATATGAAAAAGGACACTAAAATCGAATCAGCGAATGGCATTGTAAAAAATATCAACTTCTTTTTCTTAGTCTCAAAATATTCTTTCTTATTTTCTATAACAACCAAGTCATCATTGCCACCGTATCTTTCCAACCATTAAATACGTTTATAGAGATTTTATTCAAATTTATCGATGTCATCCCTCTGAAAATAGCAATCGAATATTTAAATACAAAATTGGGGTCAAAAGCGTAATTTTCTAATATTCAAACGGTGCTTTAAATCAGAGGGGTTTTTAAAAGAGCCAATCAAGGCAGTGGATAAATGAGAGTACGTAATTGATATGATTGATGACATAAGTAAGCTTTGCTGTCAATCACGCTATGCATAATTGATTGAATTCAAACAATGAAATCGAAACAGATGAAAATTAGCAAACTGGCGCGAATAATATCATAATAATCAAGTAACATACATATATGTTGTTCGTACAGAGATTGCCAATAGAATAGCCTTTCAATACAAAGGCGGTAGGTTACGAGATGTCACAAGAAATAACAGGCTCTGAAACAAGGTGAGGCGTAACTGTCGGTAACACAAATGTGGTGAGTGGTACGGAACCCAATACCTTGTAGTATGTACACAAGCATCACCCCTTTATTGGGAAATGAATCGCTCTCGTCCCATCTCGTCGTGAGATGGGAAGCGTAATTCAATATACATAATAGGCCGGCAGTGAAATGCCAACATCTTTTATTTCGGATACTCTAGCCCCTTGGCCCATCTGTTGAGCCTATATTTACCACTATCCTTTAGATAATTTCTATCCAAAATTAGTTACACTTAGGCGCCTTTGCAGTTATGAGATTTTTCTCCAGGCTTCCTACGCATTTTTTTCTTAATTAGCCATATCGTTTTAATGATACTAATGCGACGGTAGATATAATTAGCCTTGCCAATTAAAAGTAAATTAGCTTGAATTGTATGAATGATCTTTGGGAAAATGCCGTAACATCGTCATGTTTATTTTAACGTATTAAATTAATGAGTGGGTACCTAAATATAGGACTGTCTTTTTTGTTACGATTTTTTTTTTATTTTTTTTTTATTTGTGATGGGTTTGCTCTTGACTCTAGTCTAGGTCAAAGGTGACAGAGACAGAGTCGACGATGGAGTGAGCTTACCCAGAAGAAGCCTAAATTGCGAATTGGGTTAAATTTGATTTTATTTAATCATTTTTTATAAACTGAAATAAATTGATGACGTGTGTTGATTCCCAAATCAATCACTACAGAAACTGGTGAAGGGTGAGCGATTTGGGGGAGTTTTAAAAGCGTTTGTATTCAGTATAACTTGAATAGATTTCCAGAAAAACTACATCCGATATTTAGACCTTTCCCACACTTGTATGTTCAAAAATCGTCAACAATCTGAGTGGTTGGGGTTGCCGCAGAGGCTGGTGGAGCCCGCAGATCTGCACGAGGGTCGCGCTCGGCAGAAACGCAAGATGCCCTCGCTGTCCATCAACAACCCCATGGAGGTGCTCCGGCAGCGGCTGATCCTCGAGGTGGCTCGCAAGCAGATGCGTGAGGCCAACCAGCGACAGGCCGTCGCAAACCGGCTGTTCCTGCAAAATGTGGGCAAACGAGGTACGTTAGACTTATGGCGAGGATGACCATGACCATTTTTTATATACACAAATGAACAACTCTCGCCGAGGAAGTAATAGTCAATAAAAAAAATTGTGTCTCCAGTACAAATTTTGGTAAGCTGACGACAACTTTCCGTTACGCCCTGTATATGTATGTTTTATTAATGTCCATAAAAAGTTCACCGCAAATTACCCCCTTTTCATATCCCAATATTTTTTAAGATTCACAGATTTTTTGTACAAGTTTTATGTAACTATTTATTTATTTATGTACACACAAAACACTTAACAGAGAAAATAAAGAATGCAGATAAAAGAGCACAAAGGTGTACTGCTTATTTCAATAATGGACTATTTGTACAGTACAACTATTTTCTTAATGTCCCTCGGCAAACTTCGTGTTTCGTCAGTCGTCAGCATTCTATCAGTTGCCCTTTCGGTGAAGGGGAAGGAAGTATATAGATTTGTTAATACTTTTTTAACTTAATGCAATTTTTTTTAATTGTGATGAAAGCTAAAATGGAAAATAGTTTTACAGCTCTATATAGTTCACACGGAAATCAAAACAAAACAACAATAAAGTACTTATTTCTGAATTCAAATTATTATACACGATAAATCTGATAATTGATGGACTTGGCAATTAGCATTCGTTTGTATTCGGAAATGCGATGATTGCCGAGGGACATGAAGAAAACAGTTGTACTGTACATTAATAGTAGTTTATGATACTGTTGCATAATAAGGGGTATTAAAACATGAGTATGTGCTTAAAAACCGAGCTGTAGGCGAAGTTTTTAATAGAATTCACACGAATGTTTTAATACCCAGTTATGTGCAGTTTCATACACTACTTTATCTACACTCATACATTTTGGGATTGAACCTACTAAATGCGTTTTTTTTTTCATAAATGCATCATATAATAATCTCGACTTTGCTGGTAAGACATTATGAGTAATTTCCTTCGCCGCATATAAAATATTTGGCAGTATCAAATTTTCTTCACATTCACTATTATCAGATATTTACAGCAAGAATTTAAAAAAAAAACTCATAAAATTCAGTACAACGAAACCTGCAAAACAAAACGTATGAATGGCGCCAAAACCCATCACATCACCGCATTATCCGCGCATGCGCTAAGGCTTAGCACACGCACTGCGATATTTTTTTCCGCCCATTCTGCGACCTATAAAATTGTATGAAGCTGCTCGCGTTGCGGTAAAAAAATCGTGCGGCAATAATACCGCCTGAAAGCCGTGTTATGCAACAGAATCAACCGCATCGCGGCGCAAATTTAATTCGCGCGAATATTTTGAGCTCTTTGAACAGGTAGAAAGAGACAAAATTCGCGCGAATAAAAATCGTAGTGAGTGCTAAACCTAAAGCGGGCATTGTCACAGACCATTTAAAATTGGAATCAAATCTTTTTATAATAGGTACTAAAATGGCGTTACAAAAAAATATTGATGGAAACTCCTTAGTGATTAACTTCTTGGATTTCCTGTCCTGTATCGTAATAGAAAAAAAATGTTTTACAATGCATGTCCTCGAAAAGAGCGTTTTCTAAGCAGTCAAACTGTGCGGAAAGTGTCACTTTTTTACTAGTGCTTTTTACTTTCCTGTAGTTTTTTTAATTTTTAACTCCAGGGTCAGCCTGCCGCATAGAGTTTTTATTATTTGAGAAAAGTTAAAAAAATTAGTTAAGTTCAGATTATCATTCATATAAAAGGTAAAACAAAACTAATACTTCATTTAAGGCGTTTTTAATTACTCTAGATTTAGATTTTGATCAATAAATTAGTGTTAAACATTCATTAAATATGTTTGGCAGAATGAATATTTTGCTCGTGCCTTTTTGCGTTACGACGTGACAGCTATTTGTACATGCGCAGTAATAGTTAATCTGTGGATATGCTGAGCGCCCTTGAATAAGCCGGCCATTTTATTAATTTCTTGCTTGGTACAGATATTTTTTTTTATTTCCTCGCACAATGCATAGTAAAATGTTGTATGATACACGTGCGTAAGATGATTTCCGACTCGTGTCGATTCATCCACTCACTCGCTTCGCTCGCTCGTGAATAAAATACCACTCATCGGAAATCACCTACCTTCCGCACTTGTAGTATAAATAACTATTATAGCATTATTTTGTTAGAGAAATAGTGTTATAATGATATTCTATTTTTAAATTTCGGTATTGTGTTTGTAAAGTATTTCAATATAAACTCGTTTTGAAGTTTACAATTCGAATATTACGATATGAGAGTAGATAATAGTAGTTTAAAACATGAGTGTGTGTTTATAAACCGAACCGTAGGCGAGGTTTTTAATAGTATTCACACGAATGTTTTAATACCTAGTTATGTGCAGTATCATACACTACTTTATCTACACTCATACATTTTGGGATTGAATCTACTAAATGCGTTTTTTTTTAAATTTTCCATGCCATAAAGTCGTGATAAATGCATCATATAATAATCTCGACTTTGCTGGTAAGAGATAATGAGTAATTTCCTTCGCCGCATATAAAATGTTTGGCAGAATTAAAAAAAAAATATTTATTAGTGAATTTAAAGAAAATTTTCTTCAAATTCACTAATATCAGACATTTTAAGCAAGAATTTAAAAAACTCATAAAATTCAGTACAGCGAAACCTGCAAAACGTATGAATGGCGCCAAAACCCAGCACTTCACCGCATTATCTGCGCATGCGCTAAGGCTTAGCACACGCACTGCGATATTTATTCGCGCGAATTTTTTCCGCCCATTCTGCGACCTATGTAATTGTATGAAACTGCTCGCATTGCGGTAAAAAAATCGTGCGGCAATACTACCGCATGAAATCCGTGTTTTGCAACAGAATCCACCGCACTGCGGCGCGAATTTAATTCGCGCGAATATTTTGAGCTCTATGAACAGGTAAAAAGAGACAAAATTCGCGCGAATAAAAATCGCAGTGCGTGCTAAGCCTAAAGCGGGCATTGTCACAGACAATTTAAAATTGGAATCAAATCTTTTTATAATAAGTACTAAAATGGCAATACAAAAAATTATTGATGGAAACTCCTTAGTGATTAACTTCTTGGATTTGTCCTGTATCGTAATAGAAAAAAAGGATATTATATATCTATCAATCAATTTATGGCAAAATATTCCAACGAGCTGACATATTATGATATTTAAAAGCCATTATCTACCATAATTCTAGTGTCATCAGATAGATAAAGAGCTATACTTGACCGATAGTACCAGTCCTCTTTCGCATTTACTACACGGTCAAAATTACTGAGCACTTTCAGCTGTCAATGTCACTCTGACATTCAACTCTCGCTATTGGGTCGCCGCGCGGGTACCAGGGAGTGGGGTCGTTTGACATTTCAGGTGCTCACTTATTTTGACCTAGTAGTACTTTAATCTGGGTATTTAGTAATCTAGATTTGTTGTGACCAAAGCGTTGTCACATTCATGATGGTTTCTTTTCTAGTATTTTCATTTTTAACGCTAAGCTTTTTAAAAACCCCGACAGAAAAAGATGGTGTTATAATTTTGACGTGTGTACCTGTGTGTTTTTGTATTTGTGTGTATGTGTATCTATCCGTGAAATCATAGCTCCTAAACGGATAAACTGATTTTGAATTCGGTTCTTTTGGTTTGAAAGGTGTTCGAGAGTAGTTCTTAGTAATGTTAGATGAAAATCGGTTGAGCCGTTCAAAAGTTATGGGCGTTTTACTGTTTGAATCGGGGTGTATTTGCAAGATATCTTGTCGATCGAAGCGTAGTGTATATTATTACTAGATAAATTATGTAGCATGAAATAAAAACATGGCGGGGGTTTTTTTTTTATTTTACTTGTTACGTATTGAGTGAGAAATACTTGAGGGTAAGTATTCGTCGCCGTGTATGCGCAATATTAGACCGGGGGTAAAGGTGTACTGCAGGTGCTTTGCTATCCCATAGAATGCTGAAATGTCTCATGTGTCTAATAATAATATCATGTCATCATCATCTTCCTGCCCTTGTCCCATGTTACTTGGGGTCGGCGAAACACGTTTTCTTCTTCCATACCGTCCTGTCCCCTGTCACGCTATCACTGACTCCCTTTTCTTTCATATCACTCCTCACACAGTCCATCCATCTTTTCTTTGGCCGTCCCCTCCCTCTCCATCCTTCCACATTTATATTCATAACTCTTTTAGTAACATGCGTTTCATCCCTCCTCATCAGATAACCATACCAGGACAAACGGTTTCCTTTCAACTTTTCTGTCACTGGCGCCACTTTCAAACTTCCTCTAATATACTCATTTCTCACTTTATCCATTCTCGTCACTCCGCACATCCATCTCAACATTCTCATCTCTGCTACATGCAATCTCTTTTCATCTATCTTTTTCACAGCCCAACATTCTGATCCATACAGTACGACAGGTCTTATCTAATTATAATAATATCATGTACCCATTCAAACAAAACACATTGACAACGCTGCTTGTTGAAAGAAGTTATGGTACAGTACATATCCATATGAACTTCTTTGCAAAGAGTTCGACAACAAGTACTCTAGAATATTCAGGTCCCCTTTTTGAAACCATTTTAGTGATGGTATCATTCATAATTTCCTGTGAAAAGTGTAAAATTGAAACAGGTAGATATATGTAGGATCTTTTAGCATTTTCAGGTAAAACGTAACCTCTATTTACATAAAGGTTACGTTTTTATTGTATATGCTTAGATGGTATATTGTGAATGTAAATATCGTAATATTTTTCTGTATCTATGAAAAAATGGAATCCCACGTATTCAGCACAAGTTACCTATTTGCCTCGTTGACTTCTGAAACCTGTTCGGAATTATAAGTAGTTGGCCAATATTTGTCTGCGTTACTCTTTTATCGATGACCCTGACATTTCTTCTCCGAGATGGCCTTATATTTTGTATTTAACTAGTAAGATTTGAAAATTAAGCAGGTACCTAGTGCCTAGGAAAAAGGTTTTCCAATTAAAAGTTGTTTCCATATTAAGCATGTTTTTAATAACATTGAAAGCGTAGAATCTTATTACCAAATACATGCAGGGTTGTGATATTAATGTTTTTTTTTCTGTTCAGGATTCTGGGCCAACTCTGCTCCGACTCGCTACGACAACTAGAGCCTCCAGCGACTGAGTCCTTTCAGTTTCCTGAGATGTCACCAATGCCTGGCTGGAAATAAGATATTACGTCAACACAACTGTGAATTCTCTCTCATTACACGTAAAAAAACATGTTTACTTTTAAATAATATATTATCTATGCAATAGTAAAATTCAAATCTCGTGTTCTTTTTTTTCGCGGTAAAATGTTCGGTAGGTTTAGGAAATAATGTAAAACTTTAATGTGTGTACCTTCCATCCGATATACGATACGAAGAGTAGACACTCTACCTGTGTCGTCCTCTGTCAATTTCATTCATTAGCTCGCGCTAAAATCATGATATCATTAGTTTAGTAACAGTTACGGGCTTTATCAATTCAACGTGTTATAGACATATTTTGGTTTTGTTTAAATTTTGTGGTCTCGCTTTTGACCACTGTCTCACCTTATGGTAGAACATAGATTCTCCCTGTGCTATAGATTTGTTAGTATGTCGGATGGTTTTCTATATATTGGTGTATGTTACCCAGCTCAACATGCACCTGTAGGTTGTCGTAATACCTTGTTTGTGGTGCACACAGAACAGTTAAAAGGTTAACTGTTCTGTGGTGGTGCACACAACTGTCCCAACTTTCTATTGTATTTCCATAATAGTATTTTTCTACGCTTGTTAATTGTTGTTACATTCTAAATGTTACATAACTTCAAAGATAACTCGATATTCATACGTGTCTCCTTCATATATATTTTTCCTTTTCATTGTATTTATTTGTGCCAAATGTCGCCATAGATAGCGTTAGTTAGCCTCATAGAATTTACTTTTATATTCCGTATACCATTACTTAATTATTTTTACATTAAATTTATTACATGCGAACGTATTAGACGTTTGCTGTTAGTCTCTACGTAATTTATATGTACAGAGTAGTTTAATGTACTTAAATGTATTTTTACGTTATAAATTGATCTCTCATAGCATATAAACGGTAGGAAAAATGTAATAGTTCATACATTATAAATTACGTTCAATAAAAACGTTAAATTATTATTTTGTGTTTCATTAAACAAAGCGTGTCATGTCATGTAGTCCTTTATAGTGTTAAACTAACGAAGTATTTTCGATTGAAATGCTTAGAAAATTACTATTTTGGGAATAACGTAGCGAAAATCAAAGAGGCACTTTGATACAGTATCTGCGATGAAGGAATCCATAATTAAATACAGACACAAAGAGGAAGATATTCTGCAGGTTACATGGAATTTTGGCTGCCTTAGTAATTTTAAATAATTTTGAACGTGCAACCAATTACGGAACTTTGGGAAAGCGTCGTAAATAAAAAGCTCCATCAACTTTCCGCCGTTGACACCGGCCGCGACCCTTTGACCGACATTAATTAGTTTTTTTTTTCATTTTGCGCTAAAATTGGTTGTCAAGGGATAAAATTACAGTATTTAGGTACAGTAAACCTACTTAATTCAGACTTATTTAATAGGCCAAATACTGTGACTGAATAAGTCCTAAAGAAGAAAAGTCGTCCCTACAAAATGAAAATTAGGTAATGGGGGGGGGGGCGGGTTTAGGGGGGTAAAAGCCAGATAGTTGCTTTTTGCAATCATTCTATATATCTCTGTACAAAAAGTAAAATAAGTACTTTATTTGTACAACTGGCTTTGGTTTTTTATCTACAATATTATGAAAAGTATAATAACATTATCTTTAATATATTTTCCAGAGTATTAGCGATTCTTGCGGACCTCTATTTTTGGGACATCTATCCCACATAGGGGATAGTTGCCTAATCCATATAAATTACGTTTAGATAGATGTTCTGTTTCTTGGTCTATCATCTACCTACATCTAACCCGCTGAAACTATGATCGCATTTTGCCTTCCCATGCAATTGCACAGGGACATGAGATATGGTCAACTTAGGGGTAGTTGGCGAATCTATCAATAGATTAAAAAAAAATGCATGCGATTCATCCGTGAAACTAGATTAATTACAATCGGAGCAACTATACCCCTGCGGCAACTATTCTGGTATTACCCTACACTATCGCTGAATGTCATAGTTATTCTTATCCCGAAAAACACAAGAAAATTCGCCCAACGCTAAACTTAACTTCCACTCAGAAATGCAAGGCGCATTATATATTCCCGCCATACGTAATATCATGAGGGTAACGCGACAGATTGCTGGCTGTCGGTAAGAGAGCCTCGGGCTCCGGGCTCCGTCTACGAGCGATAATTAACGTGATTTAATTTAGACCGACGCCTCCAGAGCCACGTGATTTCATTCCCTCTTCAACACATTTTCGGCATCGTGAGGAGAGGACGACGATCAACTACGTCAGTGCCGGCAACATCATATATTTACGAAATTCTATAGATGTTTCAGTTTAAGACGCTCTTGTACTTTAGCACATAAGTATATGGTTTCCTAATATTTAAGTTCGTGTGTGTTACTTTCGTAGTTCATCATAGGTAGAAACAAGCCTGAAAAGAAATCTACCTATGCGCTTCGGCAAGCTTCACATTTCCGAATCAGCATGAACGTTGTGCCACAGAGAAGCCCCCATAGAGGCATACCATTGTCTTGCTAATTATATTACATTTGATTCGATACATTAATCAGATATCAACCTCAATCACTACGACACGCGTTTGTGCTCCTGAGGGTAGGCAACGATTTCCGAAGCGCTTGCTTCCCAAGTGGGCGTGGATTTTTATGAAAACTAATTCTGCAATTGGATTTTTTTTATTTATTATTCCGACCCCTTAGAATAATTAATAACGCTTAGAAGCCGCATCTAGAACAAAACACGAGCGATATCGTGTGTCCATTTCATTTTCAATGCAGGTATTTTTTCCTCACAAATAGCAACACTATATTGCGATAAGTTAGGTTATTAGATTTTTTGTTTGATGATCGATTTACGTAAAAATAATGTATAAAATGTAAGTTTTTTTCCTGAAATGCTATGACATGCCTTCACGCTACTAACTGTCATTTTCAATCATTTTAAATGATTAACTCGCGAGCTGTGTTGGACGGAGCGAGACCTTGAGTACTGACGGCTCGCTGAGAGAAATTTGCACTAGTTAGAATCTTGAATGGGACGCTATATAAAAGTATTAATATCTACCAAGATAGCAAGATTTGAATGTTAAAATGGTTGTTGGTAATTTACTGTGTATCAGAGTTCCAATTTTTGTGGTGTGTAAAGGAAGGAAGGGGAAGGGTTTTATGAAAGCACAGAAGGACAAGACTATGTGAGTATTTATTTCAATAAGGCATGTCAATTAATTCATATTGAGAAGGCTCAGTGAGCTTACCACCCGTTCGCTAAACTTATAGTTCTCGTGGAGAATAAGGTCAACAAACTCCACGGAAGCTCTTTCATAGTATTTATCGATATCTTTTACAACCACATAATTTTTCACAATATTATGTAATCAAAATAAAATGGATAAGGCAAAGAACATAGACTAGCCCTTAAATCAATCTAACATATATTATTAGGAACTAGCTGACCCCCGCGGCTTCGCTCCCGTCAACTGCATACCTACCTACCTACCTCCTACCTACCTACACTATTTTTTTATTTCCCATAACTACCCACCCACGTACCCTATCTACCCTACCTACTCTACTCTACCTACCTACCCTACCCTACCTTACCTACCCTACCCTACCTACCCTACTTACCCTACCCTACCCTACCCTACCTATCCTACCCTACCTACCCTTACTACTATACGAATGTAACCTGTAAACTTTTGTTTCTACCGGCGGCGGCGATCTAATTAAAATTTAGAACATAAAAGCTGCTATTGTGAGTCAATCTTAAAAGATAGACATATGCTGTCGCGGACTTTTTTTTGAGAAATTTTAAAGAAGAACAATTCCATCATACATTAAAATTGCGTAACTTAAACCGTTTACACAGCGCACGCAACAAAAGGTCTCAAAAAGGAATATTTTTGCCCGTTTTTGCAACATTTTTCATTTATGCTCAGCTCCTATTGGTTGTAGCGTGATGCTATATAGCCTATAACCTTCCTCGATAAATGGACTATCCAACACAAAAAGATTTTTTCAATTCCAACCAGTAGTTCCTGAGATTAGCGCGTTCAAACAAACAAACAAACAAACTCTTCAGCTTTATAATATTATAATATATATAGTACTAGCTGTCTCACGCGGCTTCGCTCCCGTCAACTGGCTACGTATCTACCCTATCCTACCTACCCTACCCTACACCTACCCTACACCTACCCTACCCTAGGACAGTGGTTTGTTTTTGTTTTCAATGTTTTTTTTTTAATTTAGTCGTTAGGTGGTCGTTTATATATATTCGCTGGTTTCCTGCTAATCTGATTTGGCCAATTGTCAGTGGCGATGTCTGGAAGACATATTTGGCTGCAGCAACAAAATCGTTTTTGACATAGCGATTGTAGAACGAAACAATGACTGGCTTTATGCAATGTGATCTTGTTCGCGCGTAATTGAGTTGATCTGACTTTTGGCGATGAGATAATTAATTTTTGCACCAATATTAGAGATTATCTGGCACAGGTTTTCGTTATTTGATGGAGACAAACCTTTCACCTCCACATTGTTCATCCGCGGCCATTGATCTTTATTGTCTGAATCTTCCTCCAGCCTATCTAGACCCTGAACTTTTTCAGCTGAGTGACACGCTGCTCCATGCCAGTTATCCTTACATTGAACTCCTTGACAACTTCATTGAATTTCTGGTTCAGAGAGGTGTTCACTCCTAAGTGGAGCCAACTTTGCAGTCAATTCACAAATCTCAATTAGAACTGCGGATTCCGGTTCTAACCTCGGCGACATTGGTAAGCTGGGTGGATACTTGCATTTCATGCACCGCCATGTGAACTTCCGGTTTCCCAGCTTACGTAGGCCAGCTTCAGTGATGCCTGCACATTGGAAATGCAACTCATTTCCGCAGACTGAGCAACGCACTTCATCACAGATACCACATTTCTATAATACATCCATTATTTGTTTATGTTACAAACTATTATTTTAGAGACAGTAACTTTGAGGAACACTGGGACGGAACAGCGGGCTCAAGTTAACGCGACCGTAGATAACAGGACCTAGACTAGAAGTTGTTAGAATAGAAATTGATTGCAGCCAAAGGCTAAGATAATAATGAATGAAACTGATGTGCTTTTCAGCAAAAGTAACTTCGTTGATTATTGAACTACTTGTGTCCGCTTTTTATACAGTAAAATCAAAATCAATGTTTTTTATTTCACATAGGCCTACATGGGCACTCATAAAACGTCGACAAAAGGCGCACGGTTCGGTTCGGTAGTTTCCTATGGACACAGATAATATAATACTAGCATACTATGAAGAAGAACCGGCAAGAAACTCCACGGTTGTATTTTGTCTATAGTAAGTACTCTGAAAAACGCTGGCTCTTAGCCCAATTTGAATAACTGACTTTTGATACCTTGATTTAGTTAATTCTATTTAGTATTTTGTTAAGGGTGGCCAAACAATACTAACCATTTACCACAATTTTTTTCCAACTAAGTTGGGGTAGGCTGCTAGTCTAAATAAATGTAAGTACTTATCTAAATAACCGGTATATACTTTACATTGAGCGACTGCCTACCTCGCCTCCACAACCCAGTAACTGGGTAACACGATAAACCTTAAAAACGTGTCAAACTTTCGGGCTTCTGACAAACCACGTCATAGAATACATAAATAAATTATAATGAAACATTTATTTATTACCACAAATTACATCCTTCTCTATTCAAGTTGATATATACTTTGACTGAAGAAAATAATTTGTGAGAGAACTGGAGTCTAAACTAAGCCTGAATAATAAAAAATGTGTTTCCATAATGGCTGGACGCGCACCATAAACAGAATAAACCAAAGAGCGAAAATTTTGTTCAAATAAATGTCGAAAGACAAAATTAGTCACGAACCGAGGAAACCCTTTTATTTACAATTCGCTGCTAACACCATCTATAGCCGTGAAACTGAACCGATCACGATCGAAGTGCTTATTTTTTTTTTTTTTTTAAATACACGCTTTTTTTCTTAAACAAACCCTTTCATTTGATTTCACGGCAGTGCACAAAAAATAACTAGTCCACCATCTTAGGCCGTCCGTCATATTGGATTTAAAATGACGTCACTTTTCCAAACTAAACGTGTATGCAAATTTCATCTTAATCGGTGGAGGATAACTGCTTTAAAAATCAGTTGCAAGATTTGACCCGAACACACTTACGTACTTATATACATACATACATTGCAAGTTAATTAAAAGCTTGTAAAATCATTTTAATCAGACGAAAAACGCTAGTTACGTCAGTATATACGGTTTCTTTGTATGGGATGAGGCATCTGTATGCTAGTATTAGATATATCTATGCCTTAGTTTGACCAAACTTAACTCAGACTGAACCTAACTTTAACAGTTTCTACACACATCAACATAATCTAGAAATGTTTTAGTTTTATATTGAACAAAAATAAAAAAAATCGTAATCCATCCTTATAATTATGAAAATAGGCAGTATTTTATACTCCAACAGGGACATAATAGGTTGGGGAAAAAGTCTTTTCGCATTATAGTATGTATGAACTTGTAATAAAATCTTTTTGGCTATACTATTTGTATCTGGCTGGTTTTGGTGTCATTGAAAGTTTAAATTTTAAAGAACATAATTCCAAATTCAAATTAGGAAAATGTGTGATTTTCTTTTGTTTTTCGTACTGTCAAGATGAGTGAATCTAATGAAGAAATTCGATACATGTTAAAATTTTACTACAAAAAAGGTAAAAATGCAACGCAAGCCGCGAAAAGAATTTGCGATGTTTATGGGCCTAGTGCAGTGTCTGTGAGAGTAGCACAAATTTGGTTTAAGCGTTTTCAATCCGGCAATTTTGATGTCAAAGATGCACGTCGCTCTGGTCGCCCTATTACGGATAAAATGAATGCCATTTTTGAAAAAGTGGAGCAAGATCGGATTAGTCATGACGTAAAACTGGGTACACAAAAAAGCTCGATATTAGGGTACCTCACGAGCTCACTGAAAGAAACCTAATGAACCGTGTACTCATTTGTGATTCTTTATTACAACGTAATGAAACCGAACCATTTTTGAAGAAGCTGATAACTGGTGATGAAAAGTGGATCACGTACTAAATGAACGTGCGAAAAAGGTCGTGGTCAAAGGCCGGTCAGGCTTCACAGACTTTGGCGAAACCCGGGTTAACTCGCAACAAGGTGATGCTGTGTGTGTGGTGGGATTGGAAGGGCATTATTCATTATGAGCTGTTACCACAAGGCAGGACCATCGATTCTGAAATCTACTGCGAACAACTGATAAGATTAAAGCAAGAAGTTGAGAGAAAGCGGCCGGAATTAATCAACAGAAGGGGTGTGGTTTTTCATCATGATAACGCTAGACCTCACACATCTTTAGCCACTCAGCAAAAATTAAGAGAGTTTGGCTGGGAGTTGTAAATGCATCCGCCGTATAGGTCTCTTCAGAATTCTTTAGGCAGTGTCAGGTTAACATCACGAGAGGACTGCCAAAACCACTTGTCGCGGTATTTTGATCAGAAGTCCCAAAATTTCTATAGCTTTGGGATCATGTCCCTACCTACAAGATGGCAAGAAGTTATCGAACAAAATGGTACCTACATACTTCAGTTAAATGTAAATAAACTGTATTAAAAATGTTTCGAATTTTCTTAAAAATGCGAAGAAACTTTTCCCCAACCTATAAATCAAAATCTGAGGTTTTACGATATTTAAAGTAAAAGAAAGTAATTAGGTAAATGACGATATTTTTTTTAGTGATCTTAAGAAAGAAACAAGATTAATGAATCATTTTTAATTTATACAAAATTAATTTCATTTAATCTATAAAATAACCTCGCGACAAGGCTCCCTGCCTTTCCTCTTCTCGAGCCAACGCTCGAGCACTGGCCGGACCGCCTCGATGGTGATGCGGTAGGGCTTGAAAGCCTGTCCCGCCATTCCAACACTAGGACCTAGCCGAGCTGAGACCGACGCAATTCCATATGTTGCTGCATCGGCCCTTAGCCGCGCGCCCACGCTCTCTCGCGCCATCGATACAGTGACGCGAGTACCTTCGCCTCCAAGGTCTCGGACGGGGATCCGGCCAGTACACAAGCCGCCTCATAGGAGATCGTGTGATACTCCCTGATGACTCTGACAGCCATTGCTCTCTGCATGGGGTCCCAGATCGGGACCCCATACAGGACCATCGATCGCACGAGCTCCCCAGATTGACAAGCAGCATTGACAGCACTCAAGCCGCGCAAAAACTTGGGCGCCAGCCGCTGGCAGTGGGGGCCGAAATCCCACCGGCTTTCGAGCACCAATCCCAAGTACTTCATGGTTGACCCGACAGCGATTCGAGCCTCCTTGACGACGATGTGGAAACTTTAAGTGAACCTAACATAAGTCTGACCGAACCTATCTTTTGGTGAATCCTTTTCATTTTGCTTGGAGGTATGCTCATACATATTGCGCTACCACGGGGAGATAACGCAGTTATGTGGGTCTCTAACCCACTAAAACTCCATGATGTCATCCTATGACGATTATGGCGGGAACACCCGGACACGCGTTAGCACTCAGCGCGAACCCGCCGCGGCTGTCCGTTGCCGGACCTTCCTCTGGGGAGTATCCCCCATCACCGGCGCATCAGGACACGTTGTACGCCGTGATCAAACCAGCAAATGGGTGCCAGACGACCCCGTGTATGGCACCCTTGGTCCCCCTGTGGCGGGTCAGGACAGTAGCCCCGCCACCTATCACTGTTCGGCCGCAGGGGATAAGGAGAGCGGCCGCAATACCGACACTCCTCCTCCCCTGCGGACCCACCGCGTTCGCCAACAGACGGTGGCGACCCCGTGCAAGCCGTTGAAGGTTAGGAGAGCGACGCACTGCAATACCGACACTCCTCGCCCGCCACGGCCTCCAACCGTCAATCACGATGCCTCTGATACATGACATCGCGGCCCGCCTCAGTTGCGATGGCGCCCAAGCGGCACCGTCTGCGAGATGATATTCTCACAGAAAGTGATCACCGCGTCCCATATCCATTGAACGAATTAAGTCACTTTCCACTTCCGAAACGAGGGCACTGCATGGTTCCTCCCATACCTGAATTCCTAACTGTATGAACCCAAAAAAAAAACAGAATTGAGAAGAACTTATTTGCCAGATAAGAAGTACTTACCCGCAAATTTACAGGATGTGGGGTAACAAGCCATTTGTAAGATATCCCATTAGTCGCCTTGTGAATTTGAATAATTGCCGTTTATTTAGACGTAGTAAAAGGGACAGAAAAGACCCTTAGGAAACTTCAAAGTGAGACAATGTTCAAAAGTGTTGACTACAGCATAAATAATTACAACAAACTGGCAAATATTTACCGAAGTTAAAAACTGCTAAATCCTTTCATAAGTAAAAGATGAGGCAAGCTCCTTTATGATTCAATTTGCTTAGAAAATTCTAAACTTTTAACAATCTTTAAAACTTTTAGAATAAATGCTTTACATGTAAGAAGTGTAAATGAAACATACATCCTGGTTACGCTCGGCCCCCACCTTCTACTGATGGATGCGAGAAGAGTATGTCGGACATTCGCATCCATCAAAAGGACGTCCGTAGGATACTGCACAACCTCGATGTGAACAAGGCTAGCGGCCCTGACGGAATACCAGCAATATTTCTTAGAACCTTTGCGCCTGTACTGTGTCCGATTTTGACAAGCCTATTCCGCCTTTCGTATGAGACTGGAAAAGTTTCGAATGCTTGGAAGCAAGCTAATGTGCAACCCGTGCCCAACCCAAGAAGTGCAGTCGAGCTGACCCGGCCAACTACAGACCCATCAGCTCCTGGCATACCTATAAACTAACGAGATCCTTAGTGACCACCATTACGACTGCCACCGAAATCGGTCTACTGGGGATCTTCTAGCGTATGCCATTCACATATGGAGTGAGGCCATCGAGAGCAACGGGGAAGCGCTTGCCGTCTCCTTCGACATCTCGAAGGCTTTTGATAGGGTCTGCACGAAAGCCTTATTGGTAGGCTTCCTTGGTTCGGTCTGCCTGGTGCTCTGTTTGATTGGATTGCGGACTTTCTGAGAGATCGGTCTATTCGAGTGGTTATCGATGGCTGCTCATCGGACCAATTGGATATTAATGTCGGGGTCCCTCAGGCCTCAGCAACATTATTCTTGTTGCACAATAACGACCTGCTAAAACCCAGCACCTTAGGGTATGCGGATGACAGTACTGTTGCTGAAAGATACTTGCCCAACGCACGGGCTACCGGGACGCAGATCCGGTCTCTCCGTGAGGCCAAGGTGGAGGGTTTGAACTTGTCCTTGCAGGCAGTCTACGAATGGGGCGATGCCAATCTGATCAGGTTTAATGCTGCTAAAACCCGGGCGTGTATTTTGCCGCTAAAAAGAGCCAATTACAACCGGCTCGAACTTTCCAAGATGTGACCGTGACAATAACGTACCATCTTGAGCTTCTTGGCTTTAAGTTGACATCGGTTCTCAATTTTGGCCCTTACATTAAGGCAAAGGCTCAACTGGCTGCCAGAAAGTTGGGGATCCTTGCAAAGGTGAGAAGGTACTTCACGACGGAAAAGCTCATCAATTTGTATCAAGCGCAAGTTCGATGATGCATGGTATACTATTCTCATCTCTAGGATAGATCTGCCGAATACCAGCTTGATGCAATAGAGTCGATTGAAAAGCGGGCCAAGAGGCTCATCGGCGATGAGTCTTCCGAGTATACGCGGTTCTTCCAGAACCGGGTATACCCGGCTCTTGCAGGACCGCGTAGAACCGAGTGTATGCGCTACCTGGGATTAACGTAGTAGAAAGAGGGGTAGAAGAACTTTGTATGGTGAATTAACAATTTCTCAAAAAAGGCACACCTATAAAATTATGGCGCGATATAAAAAAAATTGGCTATTCAAAGTACTAATGCTACGCAGACAACGTCGCGGGCAACAGCTAGTACTATTACACACGTAAAACTTTGTGAGGATGGATGGATGGATGTTTGTTACTCTTTCACGAAAAAACTACTAAACGGATTTTGATGAAACTTTACAGCATATATAGCTTATACATTAGAATAAGAAGATTTATAAAGATATTGGTAGAAGTACTAATACAATATACAACGTGGGTGGAGCCGCTGGTCGTAGCTAGTATTAGAATAAGCTAAATTTTCTACATTATAAAATTCTACATTATACAAAATACTTGTAGTACATAGCTATAGTGTCAGAACTGTTCTTCTAAGTAAATAAGTGCCTGTATTCGGACACTCCAATCTTAAGCAAATTAAATTTACTTAAAATAACATAAAAAAATATCAC
The DNA here is from genome assembly GCA_948252205.1 of Orthosia incerta. NCBI lineage: Eukaryota > Metazoa > Arthropoda > Insecta > Lepidoptera > Noctuidae > Orthosia > Orthosia incerta. The sequence goes on from OX411741.1 coordinate 16,030,677, forward strand.
TAAACATACTACTATACATTACTATTTTGAGAAAATAAACTAAATTAAATTAATACAAATGAGAATTAAAGAAGACTGTTATTTTATATCAGCTTAATCAAATGAGTCTGAGTTATGTGTATTTTATTATGTGAGTTGGGTTTGTATGTGCGATAAGTGTGTGTATGGGATGTATATATGTGTGTGTGGGGTGTTTATGTGTGTGTGGAGTTTTTATGTGTGTGAGGTGTGTTCGTGTACCTACAAGTTTTACATGTGAGTAAATGCCGCGTGAATGAATTATGATGTGTCCTGCAATTTATTTTTATTATGATTTTTTTTAAAGTTTCTCTCAACTTGAGACACGACCACTTGAGATTCTCAAGTGGTCGCGAGCGCTACCTCAGCAGTAGCGCTGCGACCTGGGTCCGGTTCCCAAGTCAAGCAATGTTTTATTGGGTTTTCCATCTGGGATATTACAGAAGCAGTTCAGAGTCTGGACTTAACCACGGTTGATGGCAGTAGGCTCGGCCCCTATTACCTGGCGAAAGGTACTACAGAAGCTCCTCTGCTTGAACCCTTCGGTAAAAACAGGCGTGATGATAAGTTACGTAAAAAGTTGTTATTTTAAAGGGTAATGTGTTTATCAGTCTATATATGTATGTGTGTATGTTTGTTCCTATGTGGCGTTCTAAAGACCAAACGCAGTGGCCGATTTTGATGATTCGTCTTAACTTTGCGAGTGTCACTGATTACATTAAAATTGGAAAAATAGAAAAACGGTGGCTTTTGGGTGCTATATTGTGGGGGACCAAATTTATTTTATCTTCCTAACCCATCGTGTGGGGTATCAAAATAAAGGGTTTTATGAGGTCATATCAAAAATATATAAAACTTATATGTTTAAATGTATATAATACGAAAAAAAAAGCTACAAAACCGGCCAAGTGCGAGTCAGATTCGCGCACGCAGGGTTCCGTACCATTATCGCAAAAAACGGCAAAAAAAAAACACGTTTGTTGTATGGGAGTCCCAAATATATTTATTTTATCTTGTTTTTAGTATTTGTTGTTATAGCGGCAACAGATATACATAATTTGTGTAAATTTCAGATACAGCCTGGTGACAGACGGACAGACAGACAGACGGATTGCGGAGTCTTAGTAATAGGGTCCCGTTTTTACCCTTTGGGTACGGAACCCTAAAAAAAACATCTGGTTTTGGTCAGTCAGCTCGCGAATATGTATCCTCCGACTGCACATCATGATTTTCGTCTTGTTTACGTCTTTTTAGTTCGTTTCTTAAGCAGCCGGGTTTTTAAAACTTTTGAACTAACTTTTTTATTTTTTAACTATTTTTCTCCTTGTAAGAGAAAAAAGAATCAATCAACAACAAGGATATGTGAGCAGTTTTCTTCAAACATATGTTCATTCAACTATTTGTGGCTATTTTTTAGGTTATAGGTATACGTGAGTTCATTAGTTCTCCATTGTACCTCACACGTGCCAAAGAAACTAAATACAACTAAAAATAATAGAAGATCTCTTGATTATACCTATTATATTGCGGTAACACTGGTTTGATATAATCCCAGCGATGCGTACTAACCCCTGCTATATTAAAACTAAAACAAACATCTGCTAAAAGGCTAGTTTCACTTGAATTTTAATATAAAACCTCTTTGCATTTTGGTTTTGCAAATAGCAAGCTCAATACTTCATAATAGTTAGCTTGAATTGAACTCTGCGTTTGAGGAAGGATTACCTATATTTTTTTTTGCGACTCTTACGCCATTACGCCATTACGTTCCCGCCTCCTGACAGGATACCATATAATGTTTGAAGGATCAGTGACGCTAAGACTATCAGGGGCCCGGAGCAACAAAGCAAAACGAATGCACGTGGCCTGTCTCGAAAAATCTGTGAGATACCAAGATGCAAGCGAGCACGGAGTAAAACAATTTGTGCACCCCTTTTATAGATTTTTTGTTAAATAATTAGTTCACTTTCTTATTTTTTTCCCTTTCTTTGTGAAAGAAAGGAAGATGCAGGCGTAACATATAATTTAGTAGAAGAAGCATGCTCAAACATTTTAGCACCCTACCTCAGATAATTTGAACATTCATACAAAAATTGCAGTTACTTTTTAGACTTTTGCAACAAAAATAAAAGATCAGAGTCTCTAGGATGCAAGAGCAAGACAAGCGAGCTCGAAAATTTTGGCGCCGTATTTTGCACGTATACTCTTAATTATGCATTAGGCATATACAGAGTAAGATCAGGGGCGCCCAATTAATTATAGCCTTTTTTTAAGTTTAATTGATCGATCTAGACAAGCACTAGACTTAAAAATATATTACGCAATGAAACATCCCACACTACAGTGTATAGTATTTTTAATAGTATTTTTTATATGAGCATAAAAGTATGTAATAAGTTACCCGTAGATATTAAGAACCTAAATTCAATTTGTATCTTTAAAAGGAAGCTAAAAGACTTCCTGATTAAAAAGGCATATTACACTGTAAAATAATTCCTTGAAGAAAAATAATTATTTAACATGTTAAAATGATTGTGATACTTAATATAATGTGATTTAAATTAGTATAAGAATTGTATGATATAAAATAAAATGTATGAATAATGATAATTAATATAATGTAAACTATATATTATGTAACTGTAATATTGACTATAAACCATTTAATTTGCAATGCCTTAACAGGCAACTAAGTTCTAAGAACCTACCTTATGTTAACATCTACAAAATTTTTGTACACTTAGTTCGCAATAAAGAATTTGAATTTGTTCTTGCGCCAATCCAACGGCGGCGCCATACGAGAGACCGAAGAAGGTGTCACTGTCGTCAAAAATGAAAGAATATCGGTTTCATGCGGCTCAGTTCAACACGATTCATGTCACCCTCTCTAACGCCGCTACTGATCAGACCAACCAAAAATCTTACTATCTTAGTTATGTCTAAATCATAATATTAATTTTAATCTACGAATAATCGACCAATTTCCAACAATTATAAATTAGGTTGACAAGAGATTAACATTGAAAAAGGTTCTCATAATCCCAAAACTGCTGTAATATGTGGTTAATTCGAGATTTATGTCAATTGTGACAAATTGTTAAACGCTTGTCACATAAGGGACTTGAGAAACTGAAAGTTAGTGATATAACAAAATGCTAATTTAATGTCAGTGATATGTCATATTAAATCTAGTAAATACCAAAAATCAAAAAAAAAACAAAAAAAAAAAAAAAAACTAGTAAAATGTCAAAAAAGCGGGTACTAGAGAGTAATAATCGTGCCATGCATTTGTCTCGCGCCCACTCGTACCGACTTGACGCCAAAAAAAGTAAATTTATAATGTTAGGGCTTCAGTTGCTTTATTATAGGAAGGGTTACTCCGAGTCTCCGAAACTCCGTTCTAAAACTAGATACAACATTTACAGATTCAGTGTCACAAATTGAACTGTCACTGTAAGACATATCTAGCTGGAAGTTTATCTACATTTGAAGGACAAGGCTTTTAAAATCTATTATACGTTTATTAGCTGACATGATCACAATCATTAGAATTAATATTTGGGATATTAGGTGCGTTCAGGATAATTACCATGTATATTTAGTTTTATTTTTTATTGTTATAGTGAAAATTCAAAGGTCCCGTGCAAAACTAATAATTTAAGGTCCCACATTTCGCTGCCACACGATCGCTGTTTAAATAAATAACAAGGTCGTCCATTTGTAAACGACTTTAAAAAAAAAGCAATTAGTCGTCGTCTAAGTGTTAGTCGATTTTGAAGTTGGTTTAATTTTTTTTTAATTACTTTTACTACTTAGTTTTGTCAAAAAAAAAGAGCCGACCAAGTGCGAGTCTCACTCGCGCACAGAGGGTTCCGTATAAACAGCTCCATTCACCAAAGTAAATAGGTAATATTACTAACGTTCAAAAACAATGAAAGCACCGAACATTATTGCTCTAAGGAAGGGACAAAATTAACTTTGCTGTTCGAATACTTTTGTCCCCATACAACAATTTTTCGTAATTCTTTTGAATGGCCTATCCAACGATACCCCACACCATGGGATAGACGAGAAACATCATCAAAAAAAACATCCCCACTCTACGTGTACAGGAAGTACCCTGAAAACATTTTGTTTCATGATTGTATGTTACCACTTTGTCGGCGTGATTAATACGTATATCCATGCCAAATTATAGCTTTCTAGTACTAAGAGTCCCTAAGCTAAGCTCTGGACGGACGGACGGACAAACGGACATGGCGAAACTAGGTTCCTTGTTGACTACGAAACCATAAAAAGGTAAAATATCGGAGTTTGTTTAGTTGATTGAAACTTTCCATCCATCAACACTTTTCTCATATTACTAGATTTCGTTGGCTTATAAGCAAGTCACCAGATTCTCAATTCACAAGATTCTTAATTAACCAGATTCGAAACTCACCAGATTCGCAACTCAACAGATAATGTACTATCCAACACATACATTATGTACTTCTATTTTACTGATAGACAATCTCATGACAAAAACTGATAAAATCTGTTAAAATGCCTAAAACAACTTCATTTCCTTTATTTTCTTTTTGTACATTATTGTAAGTGATTGTATTCACATCTAGCGACTTTTAGTAAACAATACTGAAACGACATATCACTGACTTTATAGGTATTAGTATTTTTTTCTTATCATTAGTTAGAAGACGTAATAAACAAGAAAATTCGACAACTATCGTGATTTCGTTTTATCCCTAGGGATTTAGTGAAATCCCTGGTATTCTCATTTCTCTACGACATTTACTTACCTTCTGTCTCTCTTTTGTAAAAGTTAGCTACCATCAACTACGGAAATTATAAACAAAATTGAAAAGTCATGTTAAAAGCCAGACATTTCGTTATAAAATGCACACACTTACAAGCTATATAGTTAATGTTTATGTTTTTCTTCACCGTTGACCTCTTCATCGCTTACCATCAGGTGAGAGAGTGGTCAAGCGCGAGCCTATTTTTAATATAAAAATGTTTAAGCTAAGGTTGTTTTAAGACTTTTTATACATTTTGCCATCCAAGCGAAAATTCTGGACGCACAGTTTTGAAAATAAGGGTCATGCGAAGATATCACAACGATATGAATAATGCTAATTGATCCCTTGCTCTTAATTTGTTTCTCTAATGCTCGTTTCCTGAAATCCAATACAATTAACCTTCAATCGTTTTATTTTTGGAATTTGTGGCTGGTTCTCTGAAAAAAATCCGAAGTATTAGATAGTAATCTCCGGTAAGTAAAGTATTAACACACACTGATGTCTGTCGTGGAGAGCCAGTCTTTGAAATCAATCTGACAAATTGTCAAATCCATGCACGTTCATGCTGGGCTGATTTTACGACAGAAACCAATCAAATCACTTGACATGAATTTGACAATTCGTCTACAAAATTTTTTGTTTATCTATCTATACATATAAAAGAGAAAGTATGTATGTATGTTCCATATAGACTCCGAAACGGCTGGACCGATTATTGACAATTATTATTATTATTTAATGAAATTTTCATACAATATTTTGATTGATCTAACCGATAATCCTGTAAAGTTTGGTGGCGATCGGAGCATTTTTTTTGAACTTTTAACGCGGGCGAAGCCGCTGGCAGAAAGCTAGTGCCTTTTAGAAAATAAAATCTTTTTAATCATAAACAACTAAAATTTAAAGACTTCGTCATATTTTTATTTCATACTACATAATCTATCTAGTAGTAGACACGCTTCGATCGGCAATCTACTGAACACGTAATTATGACACGATATGTTGCGGGAACAGTCCGATTCACACACTAAAACGCCAATTACTTTGGAACGGGTCAACCGATTTTCATCAATCATAGCTAAGAACACTCTCGATAAAGTCACCTTTCAAACAAAAAAAAAACGAAATCATAATCGGTTCATCCGTTTAGGACCTGTGATGCCACAGACAGATACACAAACACACAGGTACACACATCAAACTTATAACAACACCTCTTTTTCCGACGGTGGTTAAAATACATAGTAGAGCATCTTACAAGCTCGAATTTAAACTCTACACTTTCTAGTCTTTTCTAGCAATTCATGGTAAACCAATAAGCTGGTTGAACGTCCCAGTCATGCCTGGTTTGTTCAGCGGACTCATGGTAGGAAGTAGCTGTTAGATACACTTTTTATTTTCTAAATTCTAAGACCAGCGTGAGAATGAATATCGATAATTTGTGTGGCAACTAATAAGCTTCTAGCTACGAGCTTAGTTGCGGCAGCATTTAGCACGAAGTCAAAGAGCTGCACAAAAAACCGTCTAGACTGCTCTGTATTCATAAAAGCTACCGTGTGAACGTATTTTTAAATTCTCAGATAAGGCACTTGCATTGCATCGTCCTGTTTTTAAATATCCTTATCAACAATTGCCATTTCACACTCAAATCACGCCTGTTCAAATACTTATCGACGAATTAATGTCTGTATCGATATTTCGTACACATTGGTACGTTATGCATTATTCAGTGTTTTAAATTCCGATCAAGTTCAAGTTCGGGCAATGGCAACTTGCATAAAATAAGAACTAACTACCTATTTAAGTATAAATCTCTTATACAAAAAAATACAACCGACTAAAACACTACAAAGTGAAAAATAACTTCAATTTCGGAAGTCGGTGTTCCTGTTTTTGTTTCATTGTTTTTTTAACTCCGACTTCCGAAATTGAAGTTATTTTTCACTTTGTAGTGTTTTTATTTGGAAGTCGGTTGTAATTTTTTGTAAAAATGATGTATTCTTAAATAGTTGAAAAAATGGCAGAAAACGCAAACACTGAGACGATGACTGTAGACAGCTGGTGCCCTACTGCCCTGTAAGCTGTTGGCTAGAGCTACACGAGACCGTGACTAATGGAGGAGCCTGGGGGAGGCATATACGTCAAGGGATGCGCTAATGGACGAAGGCGCCATAGTGCAATAGTTGTTTTGTTTAATTTATAAATTTAAATGTAATTGGAAATAAAGGTTTTACTATAAGGAAAAGGCCAGGATCTTTCGATGTGGCGAAGCTTGGGAAGGCCTACTGCCAGTAGCCAACGTCTTTCGGTTGAAATGATGAAAATGTTAAGGAAAAAGGTGTAGGATTTAACCTACCTGTACCAAGCAAGTTTCATGTTGTTGAGAGCATTTTATTTAATAGGTTACTAGCTTTTGCCCGCTGCTTCGCCGGCGTGGAAAGATTTTTATTATCCTGAGACAAAAAGTCCAAATCCAAATCAAACCATGTCCTACCAAAGTTTGTCAAATCCGTTCAGTCGTTTTAAGGTCGAACATACGGATTTCCGTTTGCATTAAGTGTATAAATTAACTAGCTTATACTCGCGGCTTAGCGTAGATTTCGGAATCAGTAGTATTTTCTGAATAAAAGTTTTTTATATTCTTTCCTGTACCCCTGACAAAATGTATGCGTTTCATGATGATCGGTCGAGTAGTTAAGGTTACACTAGTCGAAAATTCTTCCATACAAACGTAGTCTAGGGATTATTCCACTCTTTGCTGATGCACGTTCAAAGTAAAAAGTGATATCAATTTGTCTCATCATTATCTAGCCCTGTATGGAAGCAAAAAAGTAAAAAATGAAAATATTTGAAAGTTATGAGCGTCGAAAGTTCCACATTTCGTCACAAATTTTAACGCATTTTTGGGCGCAAATAAATACCATAAGAAGACGGAAAATTGCAAAACGGCCTCAATACAGGGATAGATTAGTAGTTCAACAATGCAAATAATTTTATTTTGAACAGATAGATTTAGTAATTTTTTCATGATATCTAGACTGCCAAAGGTCTGTTTAGAAAATTTCGCGCGCTCGGTTTCGTCCTAAATGATTATCCATTTCGCTGCAAATTTGCAACTGTGTGTATTCGTAGGCGAACTAGCTTCCTACGGCTCATCACAGCATCTATCTCTGCCGCACGTGTTGTCGGTTGATATAAAATGCATTTTAACCCCGCGCACAAAATAGTTCGTGCCGTCGACTAGTGTACCCTTAAGGCGTGAAAGCGCATAAAAAAACAAACTAACACAAATTTTCATGTATAACTAAGTAATACTATGCTAGTATTATATTATCTGTGGTAATACTGTTAGTTAGGATAAGTCCGTTTCAGGATAGTTGTAATCTTATCGATAATACAATAGAAAGTAGAGTTGCTAGGAGATGGTAGAATCTATTAAACAGTGCGTAACTTAGAAACCACATATTAAGTAGTAATCATTTGTAAGTCTTTGTATTCATTACTGAATATACTACCAGGGATTTTGTACGCATTTGAAAGACATGGAAGGAATTGAAAGGTAGGGTATTTATAGGGTACCTATAACCTTGTTTTATTTTTTTTAGTACCTATACGTTTATGTACCGAGTAGGTTTTTCGAGTCTAAAGTTTGTTTGGTTGTGTTTCCAAAATCACGTGTACATACTGGTTAGGTTAATAGTATCAAGGAATATGTAGAGCCTTAATAATAGGTACCTGCTGAAGTGCCTAGAATACCCACAATTAAAAAATATTAAACTTGGGTAGCTACTATCTAAGCAATTTAAAAGATAAAAAAGTATTGAGAATTCCAAGGGCTTTTCATTACCGAATAAAAGCAATAAATCTTTTCACAGCATTTATCGCTAGGAAGATTACAATTTTCATACAGGTTCTGTAGTTTGAATAGCTAGCTATTTTCGTGTACCAGACCAAAGCCTTTTTTTTTGTTTTAATAAATTACTTGATTGGACGTTACGAAGCGACCTAATAGGTACTTCTTTTACAATTACTGGTGAATAGTGATTCATAATTTCCTTCTCACTATCCAAATTTATTTGGGGTCTACCTAAAAAAATATGTTTAGAATTTCTTCGTAACCTATTTAGGATACATACAAAACTGTCCAAAAGGAGGTCCTACTCGTATATTGATATTCTGGCACCAAGCGAGCACACGGCCAGGGGGTGACCATAAGCTCTTAGAGCGGTATCAATTTGAGATCGAGTAAGTGACAGATGTATACAAGTCATATCCATCAGTCCCTTATTCAATCTCAAATTGATACCGCTCTAAGAGCTTATGGTCACCTCCCAGAACCGCGTTCTCATTAGGGAATATATACAACATGTCTTCTTCAATATTTCTCTATTATTTATCATCTCAATTTAAAATTTATAATCTCAGTAGCCATCCCCGCTCATCTAGGCATGCCATCTTTCACCCTGTCCATTTACCGTTTCTTCGATCATGTATAACCATCAACATCTATATAAATAAAAATCAATTGCCGAATGTGTAAGCGCATCACTTCAGAACGTCTGCAGTTTAAATTTGGCTACAACCATGCATTTGTATTTGTGTTTGCATTTGTGTATATGTGCAGCCTATCTTTTTTTTGCGTTTGTAATTGTCAGGACAAGACTTACATGAAAAAAAAAGGTTCCATTTTTCCATTAGTACCTAAACCTGTGCGAGCCGGGACGGGCAGCTAGTTTTTACTAAAACTTGGCTCACGATGCACCTACCTATTCCTCAATCCTTTGCTACTGTAATATCTATCTAAGTGATTAGGTACTCGTATAATATCTATTTCTATTCTACTCGCCCGCGACAGTGCCTCGACGAGGCTCATTAGACTGTCCTGGCTGGTTCCTTGGTCTCCATTGTTAGCAACGTCCGACCACAGACAATATTGCAGCAGATATTGCTCTTGCCTCTTCATTAAAACCTCCCTCGGTAGATTGGACGATGGTTATTCAACTTCAAGTTATTAAATGTAAGAAGTACCTAATTTCGTTTGAAATAAACTCTAACTTTTTATTCATTGATAGGTAACGTATCTACCTAACTAAGGACTACCTAATTTATTTCTTATCTAAAATTAAAAAAGGTATATACTCGCGTGCCTCATTTAAAATAGGTTTAATTTACTTAAAACAACAACTTTGAAAAAAAAATAAGATACCTAGTTGGTAAGCATTTTATAAAAGCTCTAAAAGGTAAGGTTATCTTTGATTTTTAACGTAATCCACTTGGTCCTAAATATACAAGCCACGGCGACATGTCCCGTGCGTCAAGAATAACAGAAAACGAGTATGTTATGTCACAGGGAACCCAGTAGGTAGATAAAGGGATTTAGCTACGTGAGCTTACAGGCTGAAAACAATAATAAACCGTTGTAATGGAAACCTATTTACCCATAATGTCTTCATCTTTGCGTGGTCAAGGTAAGACCTGTAAAAACAAAATTCAAAAGACTTAGTCTTAAGTCTTCGAATTCGAAATTTGAAAACCCGTAGCCTAATTGCGTAAGTGAATTCGGCAAGGCAAAGGATTTGACCGCCATCAATTGACCAATCACATAGACGGAAATCCACATCATGACTTTCATCTCACATGGTCGATTGATAGCGGTCAAACCCTTTGCCTTGTCGAATTCACTTACGCAGTTAGGCTGCCGGTGTCTATGCGTCACAAATTAAACGTAATTCGATTGATGCGATTGTCTGTTGAAAATTTATTCAACCCATCACAGCAGCTGACTCGCTTTTTCAAAATACTTTGTCTTTAATTTTCGCACCAGAAATTCTGGACCTGAATTCATAATTCGACGAAAAGAAGACATTTCAACGAAAACGAGACACGATCATTACTTTCTTTTCTTTTTGATTGTGTCCATTTCATTGTCATACCTATAGAAATTCATAAATACTATACTCACATGTGGCTCTAACCTACCCTACCTGAACGAATATCATACCTATCTGAAATAAAAATATGAAAAAATATAATATCTTGTTCTGTAGCAGGATTAGTGGAATGGACGCCCTACTATTCGCGCTGTCATTTGAGGTGGTTTTACTGCAAATGAGGATTTTAGGTAAGTACCTATCCAATTTCTAACAATTTTTACCTGACTGTGATAAAGCCAAAAGGAAGGGTTTTGGTTTTAGCAGTCAATATATATGTATGTGTAGGTATATAAATGTACGAATATATTGTTACAAGATAGGGCAACGCCATCTAGTGACGAGTAGAAGAATTATGTAGTTACTAGTGGCGCCATCTAGTATCGAATAGCGGAACTAATCTTCTCGTGTCGAATGGAATTTTCCAGAACGTTCGAACCGAACATTCTGGAAGTTTCTAGTCTCTTCGGAAACAGTGAGTTCGAAAGTCGATTGTTCTGGAAGTTTCTCGAAATATCTAGAACAGTGTGGAACGTTCTAGAAACATCTTCGCTGCTATAAAAAGAGCGGTCGGGTTCGTCGTGAGTCAGTTTCGATTCGGAAGCGACACAGAGCGATCACCAAAGGAAAATAGTGCGAAGTAATAGAATTGTTTAAGAAGTGTTTTTGTAATAAAGTGTGATTAATTGAAGTCTGCTGTTTAAATAATTTATCCCTGAGCCCCAGCTCGTAACAAATTGGTGTCAGAAGTGGGATAAATTATGCCGGTTCTACCAAAGGAAGAAACGGAAGGGATGCGCACCAGGAGTCAGCGCCGGCAAGATGTAGACCAGAGGCGCTTTGGAGACGCTCCCTCACCGTCATCAGGTGGACATCGAGACTCCACGGTTGCAGCGGAACCCGCTCAATCGTCGGCGTCGCCTGACCTAGCCGCCCTGATGGCATTCATGCAGGAGCAGGCTCGCCGTCAGGAGGAGCAGGCTCGCCGTCAGGAGGAGCAGGCTCGCCGTCAGGAGGAGCAAGCTCGCCGCTTGGAAGAGCAGATGCAGCGCGACAAGGAGGAGCAGGCTCGCCGTCAAGAGGAGCAGGCTCGCCGCATAGAAGAGCAGCTGCAGCGCGACAAGGAGGAGCAGGCTCGCCGTCAAGAGGAATAGGCTCGCCGTCAGGAGGAGCAGGCTCGCCGTCAGGAGGAGCAGGCACGGCGCTTGGAGGAGCAGTTGCAGCGAGACAAGGAGGAGCAGGCTCGCCGTCAGGAGGAGCAGCTCTTGGTGATAAAGGACCTCCGCGGAGCCATCGGGAAGGAGATGAAAGAGGTAAAGGACCAGGTCCAGCAGCAGGAAATCCGCATCGCCGAGTTGGAGAAGATTGTTCGTGGGCTCACATCTGGGGGAGGAGCCGTGGCAGCTGCAGTAGTTGCGCCCTCACCGGGTGGTTTTAAAGTGCCACTATTCGACGGGTCTTCGTCATGGTCTGCCTACAAGATACAGTTCGAGGCCGTCATGAAATCGAATAGGTGGACCAAAGAACAGGCCTTGACTGCTCTAACCTTGGGTCTTCGCGACCAGGCCTTGACTGTGTTAGAGGCACTTGGACAGAATTTTACTTTCGAGAAGCTTCTGGAAGCATTGGAAGCCAGATACGGCGATGCGCACCTGGAACATGTGTTTCGCGCCCAGCTGAAGGTTCGATCGCAACGTGTTGGTGAATTACCTTACAGCAGTGGGCTTTGGAGGTGGAAAAGCTGGTCCGGAAAGCTTACCAGTCGTCACCTGTGCTTATCGACGGGAACCTCGTACAGGCGTTCACGGATGGGATACGCGACCTGGAGGTTAGGGCTGCCGTAAGGCTAGGCCATTTTAAGAACCTTAAGAACGCCTTAGCCTATGCTTTGGAGGTGGAAGCTGTACGACGGGACGATCGAGCTCATCGCATAATGGAGGATGTGTCTTCACCCCAGTGCTATAGCTGTGGAGAGAGAGGCCACATCCGGTTGAGCTGCCCGAAGCGAAGGAGCCCCCATTGTGGAATTCAGTTACCAGCAGCAGGAAAACCGGTAGACGCCAGGACTAAGTGGCGGTTGGTGGCTGGTGATGGAAGAGCACCAAGGAACTCGATTTCACAAATTGTGTGTGAGTCACAATCATGTGAAGGGAACAAAACACCACACGGAAATGCAGATGCTCTCTCGCGTAGATCGTGTTCCAATCAATGTAAGCCCTGTGCCAGGCAAGAGGCTGAGCAGGTTACATTTGTGAGGATGTTGAGGACGGATCTTAGCGAAGATTGGAAGGGAATCTTGCAGAGTGCTCAGCAAGATGACAGAGACATAAAACCGATCCTCGAATGGAAGAAATCAGGAGCTCCGAGGCCTCGGTGGAGTGATGTTGCAGCAATGAGTTCTGTCACCAAAAGTTATTGGGCACAGTGGGAAAGCTTGATTATTCAAGATGGAGTTCTGTGCCGGAAATGGGCGAGTACTCGCGGTGACCAGTGTCATCTACAAATGGTCGTACCTAAGGTTAAGGTGCCGGAGGTCTTACAGCTCTATCACAATGGAAGTTCAGGAAGTCACATGGGAGTTAAGAGGACTCTAATCAAGATCCGAGAACGCTTTTACTGGATCCATTGTCGAGAGGACGTTAAGGAATGGTGCCGCAAATGCACAAGTTGTGCGGGTGCGCCTGTGAAAAGACCACACACTCGTAGTAGAGATGCATTAAAGGTATATGAGCACATCAGAGAGACAGGTCAACAGATGTCTGAGAGGATGAAGACTCGCTACGATCGGAAGGCGAACAATAAGGGCTTCGATGAAGGATCACTGGTACATAACCCGGTACGCAGCAAAGGAAAATCGCCTAAATTGCAAGCAAAATGGGACGGACCATATCGCATAGTTACCCAGATTAATGACGTCACCTACCGAATTCAGAAGGGACCCCGAGGTGCATCAAAGGTCGTTCATGTGGATCGGTTGGCCCGTTACCATGGGTCTAACGATGCTCGGGACGAGCATGTCTAAGAGGGAGGCAATGTTACAAGATAGGGCAACGCCATCTAGTGACGAGTAGAAGAATTATGTAGTTACTAGTGGCGCCATCTAGTATCGAATAGCGGAACTAATCTTCTCGTGTCGAATGGAATTTTCCAGAACGTTCGAACCGAACATTCTGGAAGTTTCTAGTCTCTTCGGAAACAGTGAGTTCGAAAGTCGATTGTTCTGGAAGTTTCTCGAAATATCTAGAACAGTGTGGAACGTTCTAGAAACATCTTCGCTGCTATAAAAAGAGCGGTCGGGTTCGTCGTGAGTCAGTTTCGATTCGGAAGCGACACAGAGCGATCACCAAAGGAAAATAGTGCGAAGTAATAGAATTGTTTAAGAAGTGTTTTTGTAATAAAGTGTGATTAATTGAAGTCTGCTGTTTAAATAATTTATCCCTGAGCCCCAGCTCGTAACAAATTGGTGTCAGAAGTGGGATAAATTATGCCGGTTCTACCAAAGGAAGAAACGGAAGGGATGCGCACCAGGAGTCAGCGCCGGCAAGATGTAGACCAGAGGCGCTTTGGAGACGCTCCCTCACCGTCATCAGGTGGACATCGAGACTCCACGGTTGCAGCGGAACCCGCTCAATCGTCGGCGTCGCCTGACCTAGCCGCCCTGATGGCATTCATGCAGGAGCAGGCTCGCCGTCAGGAGGAGCAGGCTCGCCGTCAGGAGGAGCAGGCTCGCCGTCAGGAGGAGCAAGCTCGCCGCTTGGAAGAGCAGATGCAGCGCGACAAGGAGGAGCAGGCTCGCCCTCAAGAGGAGCAGGCTCGCCGCATAGAAGAGCAGCTGCAGCGCGACAAGGAGGAGCAGGCTCGCCGTCAAGAGGAACAGGCTCGCCGTCAGGAGGAGCAGGCTCGCCGTCAGGAGGAGCAGGCACGGCGCTTGGAGGAGCAGTTGCAGCGAGACAAGGAGGAGCAGGCTCGCCGTCAGGAGGAGCAGCTCTTGGTGATAAAGGACCTCCGCGGAGCCATCGGGAAGGAGATGAAAGAGGTAAAGGACCAGGTCCAGCAGCAGGAAATCCGCATCGCCGAGTTGGAGAAGATTGTTCGTGGGCTCACATCTGGGGGAGGAGCCGTGGCAGCTGCAGTAGTTGCGCCCTCACCGGGTGGTTTTAAAGTGCCACTATTCGACGGGTCTTCGTCATGGTCTGCCTACAAGATACAGTTCGAGGCCGTCATGAAATCGAATAGGTGGACCAAAGAACAGGCCTTGACTGCTCTAACCTTGGGTCTTCGCGACCAGGCCTTGACTGTGTTAGAGGCACTTGGACAGAATTTTACTTTCGAGAAGCTTCTGGAAGCATTGGAAGCCAGATACGGCGATGCGCACCTGGAACATGTGTTTCGCGCCCAGCTGAAGGTTCGATCGCAACGTGTTGGTGAATTACCTTACAGCAGTGGGCTTTGGAGGTGGAAAAGCTGGTCCGGAAAGCTTACCAGTCGTCACCTGTGCTTATCGACGGGAACCTCGTACAGGCGTTCACGGATGGGATACGCGACCTGGAGGTTAGGGCTGCCGTAAGGCTAGGCCATTTTAAGAACCTTAAGAACGCCTTAGCCTATGCTTTGGAGGTGGAAGCTGTACGACGGGACGATCGAGCTCATCGCATAATGGAGGATGTGTCTTCACCCCAGTGCTATAGCTGTGGAGAGAGAGGCCACATCCGGTTGAGCTGCCCGAAGCGAAGGAGCCCCCATTGTGGAATTCAGTTACCAGCAGCAGGAAAACCGGTAGACGCCAGGACTAAGTGGCGGTTGGTGGCTGGTGATGGAAGAGCACCAAGGAACTCGATTTCACAAATTGTGTGTGAGTCACAATCATGTGAAGGGAACAAAACACCACACGGAAATGCAGATGCTCTCTCGCGTAGATCGTGTTCCAATCAATGTAAGCCCTGTGCCAGGCAAGAGGCTGAGCAGGTTACATTTGTGAGGATGTTGAGGACGGATCTTAGCGAAGATTGGAAGGGAATCTTGCAGAGTGCTCAGCAAGATGACAGAGACATAAAACCGATCCTCGAATGGAAGAAATCAGGAGCTCCGAGGCCTCGGTGGAGTGATGTTGCAGCAATGAGTTCTGTCACCAAAAGTTATTGGGCACAGTGGGAAAGCTTGATTATTCAAGATTGAGTTCTGTGCCGGAAATGGGCGAGTACTCGCGGTGACCAGTGTCATCTACAAATGGTCGTACCTAAGGTTAAGGTGCCGGAGGTCTTACAGCTCTATCACAATGGAAGTTCAGGAAGTCACATGGGAGTTAAGAGGACTCTAATCAAGATCCGAGAACGCTTTTACTGGATCCATTGTCGAGAGGACGTTAAGGAATGGTGCCGCAAATGCACAAGTTGTGCGGGTGCGCCTGTGAAAAGACCACACACTCGTAGTAGAGATGCATTAAAGGTATATGAGCACATCAGAGAGACAGGTCAACAGATGTCTGAGAGGATGAAGACTCGCTACGATCGGAAGGCGAACAATAAGGGCTTCGATGAAGGATCACTGGTACATAACCCGGTACGCAGCAAAGGAAAATCGCCTAAATTGCAAGCAAAATGGGACGGACCATATCGCATAGTTACCCAGATTAATGACGTCACCTACCGAATTCAGAAGGGACCCCGAGGTGCATCAAAGGTCGTTCATGTGGATCGGTTGGCCCGTTACCATGGGTCTAACGATGCTCGGGACGAGCATGTCTAAGAGGGAGGCAATGTTACAAGATAGGGCAACGCCATCTAGTGACGAGTAGAAGAATTATGTAGTTACTAGTGGCGCCATCTAGTATCGAATAGCGGAACTAATCTTCTCGTGTCGAATGGAATTTTCCAGAACGTTCGAACCGAACATTCTGGAAGTTTCTAGTCTCTTCGGAAACAGTGAGTTCGAAAGTCGATTGTTCTGGAAGTTTCTCGAAATATCTAGAACAGTGTGGAACGTTCTAGAAACATCTTCGCTGCTATAAAAAGAGCGGTCGGGTTCGTCGTGAGTCAGTTTCGATTCGGAAGCGACACAGAGCGATCACCAAAGGAAAATAGTGCGAAGTAATAGAATTGTTTAAGAAGTGTTTTTGTAATAAAGTGTGATTAATTGAAGTCTGCTGTTTAAATAATTTATCCCTGAGCCCCAGCTCGTAACAATATTTACGAATGTTTCAGCTAATCGAATTTGTACAATGAGGGGTCAATCGATTTGTCACGTGTGTACGATCTGGGTGTCATAGGCTAACTACCTAAGGTACATTTAATATGACAAAATAAATATGACGAATATTAAATTATAACTAAAAAAGTCTCTATAAAGCGCCCCCGAGACGGTCAAACGGTTTGATTCAAAACGTTGATTTTGGTTTGAATTAAACTGTTTTGATCGTCACAGCTAGTTTGAAAGAATTGTCAAACAATTTTATGAATTATCGTTACATATCAGCAATTCTGAATATGAATCGTATTTCTTTTCCATAGGACTGTTGAGGTTGAGGTTTGTACCTTAATGTTACGTCTTCGTATTTACATAAAACTCACTCCTAAAAAAACAGTGAAAAGTAACTTCAATTTCGGAAGTCGGTGTTCTTATTTTCGTTTCTTCGCTTTATGACACCGACTTTCGAAAAGATATTTTTCACTTTGTAGTGTTTTTATTTGGAATTTGGTTGTATTTTTAACACGCTTTTATTAGCTTGGTATGTATGTATCAATGTAACGGAATCTTTGAACGTGATTTTTTGTAAAAAGGTTAGATTTTTTTGCTTTTTACCCGACTGGGGAAGGAGGTTAATGTGTTTATCAGTCTATATAGGTATGTTTGTTCCTATGTGGCGTTCTGAAGACCAATGCATTGGCCAATTTAGATGATTATTATTACGTCAATCGATTCGTCTTAACCTTGCGAGTGTAACTGGCTACATTAAAATGGGAAAATAACAAAAATGGCAGGTTTTGGGTTTTGTTTCTTTACATAATTTATATAGTAGTAGACGCGTTTCGATTGAAAATCTATTAAATACATAATTATGACAAGATATTTTGCGAAAACACTCCGATTCAAACAGTAAAACGCCTCAGATTAGACTAATCTGAGTAAAACGCCCATAACTTTTGAATGGCTGAACCGATTTTGATCAAACATAGCTAAGCTAGCGATAAAACACAAAAGTGCAATTATCACACACTAAAATCTTTTACAACTAAATAGGTACTAACTAATATACTACTAGTTATACAATTCTGTGCTGCATTATATGTTTAAATTTGAATACTGTTACATATTAATGAAGCATAGTGCGGTTTTATTCCTTTGTATAACCGTGGTGGCCACATTTAAGCAGTATACTAAAAAAGTCCCTAAGCTTTTTCGACATGAACCCATGCAGGCTCTCCCTCATTTGTCTCTTGTCCAGCTCACATTCTAGTTGGTAGCGTTCCCTGAAAAAAAAATGGGCAATCTACAATTATGTGCTGGACAGTCTCTGCCACGCCTGGATCGCAGACGCACGCTGCGCTATCTTACACTCTGTGCCCCGTCAAAACATGCGTGAGGTCGCCTGTGGGCCACACCTGTTGCACAATACATAAAGCCACTATGGCGTCCGGAAGAAACATCTTCGTCACAGTGGCCGTCTCGCCCCACACATATTTCCGATACTTCCGATATTTCCATCAAGCGATTCCAAACGGATCTGTCGCCTGTTAATGAAATCGGACATTGGTCATAGTCCGGCTTCCTCCGCAACGACAATACTACCTCCTTCGCCATCTCGTCCGCACGCTCGTTGCCCGGCAGGTCCGCGTGGACACAGCTTTGCTCTGGCCCAGGGCTTGAGCCAAGTTGGCGCGCGCGTGAACCGCCAGGGGAGGGAGAGAGCCATGGTTTGCAAGCGTCTGCAATGCGGACGTACAAACTGTAGCGCATTTCCTTGCGCATGAGGATCACGTCTGTCGCTCTGCAAATGGCCAAGAGTTCCGCCTGATAGACTGTGCAGTACGAGGCGAGGCTAAACTTGAGCCTCTTGACTTCGCCGTCATTATCCCATAAAGACGATGCGGCTCCGACCTTGCTCTCAATCTTGCTGCCGTCCGTGTATATTCTCACTACCTGCACATTGTTGCTGTCTAGTAGCTGTTGGTCTGTCAGGCACATGAACTCCAGGGGCATTTGCGTAGCTGGATTGCAAATCATCCTCTCAATCTCCATATCTTCTGGCACACACCGGGATGACCCTCTCCTTGCTTCATACATGGCGGCTGCCTCTTGTATGCGCAGGTCTAAAGGTAGTACCGCGGCGGTTCATCATTGGTTTAGGAGCTATGATGCCACAGACAGATACACAAATACACACGTCAATCTTATAACACCCCTCTTTTTCCATCGGGGGTTAAACATTTCCAAACCCTCGACATTTTTTGGAACGAAGTGCCTTATCGCGCGTTGCGAAAGGGGGCTAGACGGAAAAAATTAAGACGAAAAATTGTAACGACACTTTTTGCTATATGTAGTTGTAAGCCGTGCGGCGTTCGCGTGTTTCGTGCGTGTTCTAACCTATACGCTGTTGTGTTTACGAAGTCGAGAGAGTATATATAAATATATATATATGTATGTCGCATCAAGGCTGGCCGATAGATGCAAACCATCGGGAAGTCGGGAAATATTCCCTTAGGTTAAGACATCGTGTGTGGGCAGGTCGGTGGGTGAATCGTGAAAATGAAATCACACAAATTATTCGATACACTGAGTATATTCAAATAGACACAAGTTACACTCCTGCTTACTAATATTACGGATCGACACTGATTCTACGACGTCTTAGCTCTACGGCTGCCAGTACTCAACTGTCATATTCCGCACCTCGCAAGTGCTTATAAAAGCGCCAATGCGTAGTTGCTATTGACTGCCGCTAGGGGCTTGCTTGTGATTTGTTTTGACGTCCGTACTATTGACTAAACCCGACACGGCCATCCTGCGAGACAGGCGTCCTCGTCTGTTCCTCATTGTCAGGTTTTAACAGTGTATCGAATCATGTGGAAATCTTCAATGGATGTCCTCAGCCCTTGGGGAAAGCTGAGGGGTCTGTCAGACTCCTACTGACTAAAACCACATGGTGTTCTCTAGGCCGTAATTCTTCTTGAGAGGCGAGCGTGGAACACACACGTCGCCTTCTCGGGCCTCTCTCAGGTGACAGATCCCCAAATCTATCACCCGCAGGCATCATCTTCTTGTGCTTGCTCCATGCCATCTAATGGTCACCTCGTGTTACACCACACGTCGTATCAGTCCACTCCATCCTGGCAATCTCCCATCATACAAGGGATGTTTTTCTGAAACATACAAAATTTCCAAACAGTATTCGCTCGTCCAATCCTGACTCAAACTCTAGAGTGAGGAAACATTTTTAAACAATCAAACATGATCATTTAAATCTCTCTGTTCACTATTGCAAGGAACGAGTAATTCTATTTTCAATTTAAAGAAAATAGCAACCTCATCGATTTGGTACCTAAAAGCACCCAATCTTCGTGATTACAAAGTTAAAGTACCACTGATAAGTCATAAATCTCAAATTAAATCAAACAAAAGAAACAATATACCATGTTTCTTATTCACGATTTTTAACCATCACATAGCTCTACTAGCTATCTCATAGCTCTCTTAGCTATCTCAATTGCTCTACTCGCACATCTCCACGATGTCGAGTCAACTCGACTCTCTGAACTTAGACCTTGTTCACACAGAGATTTAGTACTTACTACTTTATCTACAATCTCAATTGGTACTTGAGCTCTGTGTGTCTTACCAACACGATCTACGCATAGTAATCAAAATTTGAAAACCAAAACTATTTCAATTTTCGTAATGAGGGCTTGACGATTCGAACGTCATTAACATTAACATGGTGACCTCACCTCTCGCATGACTATGTGAGTTTACTTTCTTTTAACCTCATAACTCATTAGAATCTTTCTGTAAGGTTCCCAACACAAACATGAATTTTCACACCAGACATAGTGTCACACAGACTTCCAGTTGCCATACAGGCCAACAGTTGCCACACAGGCCAACAGTTGCCACACAGGCCAAAAGTTGCCACACAGGCCAACAGTTGCCACACAGGCCAACAGTTGCCACATAGCGCTCGGCTACTCCTGACCGAACTAGATTATTGGGTTAAAATAGATACGTTACGTTAAAATAGGGAAATTTTAGAACCCTACTCTTTAACTAAATCATTACCCTGGGCCATGTACCACTGTCATTCCAAACAAACTTTAAAACTCTACTGCACAACAACTGCCAAGCTTATAGAAACCCTCGAGTAAAACCTCCAACGCCATGGCTCTAGCCGACCAGCAATTATATTGCTCTCACAACGGTCTCTCGGTCTCTCTAGACCCCGACCTCCGCCAGAATCCATTGGTACGGTCAAACATAATACGGTCGATAGACTCAATTACTCGCTTGGCTTGCTCATTATTATCAAAATCCTTTTGACATCAACATCGACTGGTACATGACCCGCTGGCATCTGCCCCTAACCTACCTTGTGCATACTTGTAGGTTCTAAGCGTACCTATTTCGAAAGCTTTCGGTGTATAACAATCACCGTCCTGCCATAATCACCTACCGCGGACCTAATACAGGTCCTATTTAGTTTTCGTATCAGAGTTTCCCACAAAACACTCCATTATATAAAGGTCCGACGATCAACAAGTTCAACAACTAAACAAAGTACTTGTAACAATGCTGTTACGGTTTGTTACAATTCATAGGCAATGTGTACTCAACTCATGAAACTTTCACTGTGGTTTGTGCACCAACACAAACCAGAATCGTATCTACCAACGATTCTTTACATATCTGCCGCCACATATGCTACAACACATGAGGGGCTCTGTGCACCAACACAGACAAGAATCGCACCAACGATTCTTAAAAATCTAGCGCAATAATTATGTGCTACAACACATGAAGCGCTCTGTGCACCAACACAGACAGAAATCGTATAAACGATTCTCAAAAATCTAGCGCAAATGTGCTACAACACATAAGCGCTCTGTGCACCAACACAGATAGGAATCGCACCAACGATTCTCAGAAATCTAGCGAATATGTGCTACAACACATGAATCGCTCTGTGCACCAACACAGACAGAAATCGCACCAACGATTCCTGGTAGACCCATCGCCACATGTTACTCATGAGGTGCGGTCTAAAGTTTCGAGTATGAGTGTACAAGCCATTCTTAATCAGATTTAGTTTCATTACCACTGTCATCAACTATGACGTCTAATTCTCAAGGAACTTGGTGATCGAGGACCCTTCTTACTAGATTCGCTCTTTTTACTCAAAGATATTGGAGCATACCGACTGTTAATATGAGGGTTACAATTAAGCCTGATAATATTTGTGTGTTAATAACTCGTGTGAAGGAGCTTCACGAATTAACTCAGATCAATATCTTTAAAATCAAATTATTAACAGTAACCCTTTACTATCACACACTAACTCAGTTTTCATGTAAGGAAAACGATCGCGAGATCTACTGCTAATATAATATTACTTTGAAAGTAAGCAATTGAATTCAGATCTGAAGACGGCGGTTGTAAATCGTTACGCAACATAGGATCTGTTCCGAATACACTCAAATGACCAGTACCGTTACTAACTCGATACAATTGCCATCGCCCAACGACTTTGCTAACTCGCTTTGCCACTGAAAATGACTAGTTGTTAAGTCACTTTAGATAGCTCATCTTCATCATCTGCCTAGCCTTTTCCCAACTATATTGGGGACGGCTGCCAGTCTTACCGGATTCAGCTAAGTGCCAGTGTTTTACATGGAGCGACTGCCTATCTGACCTCCACTCCGTTTTGACGTCCGTACTATTGACTAAACCCGACATGTATATATATACATACATATATATATATATACTAAAGGAACTTCGTTCCATCCGGGTGTCCCTTGACACCTCTCAAGTTGTTTTTATTTCATTCTTTTTGAACTAGATAATTTATCTAGTAGTAGACACGCTTCGATCAACAATCTATCGAACACGTAATTATGACACGATATCTTGCGAAAATACCCCGCATAAACAGTAACAACATATCTAAGAACACTCGATAAAGTCACTTAAAACCGGTCAAGTGCGAGTCGGACTCGCGCACGAAGGGTTCCGTACCATTATCGCAAAATACGGCAAAAATCACGTTTGTTGTATGGGAGCCCCACTTAAAAAATATTTTATTCTTTTTTTTGTATTTGTTGTTATAGCGGCAAAAGAAATACATCATCTGTGAATTTCAACTTACTAGCTATCACGGTTCATGAAATACAGCCTGGTGACAGACAGATAGACAGACAGACGGACATTGGAGTCTTAGTAATAGGATCCCGTTTTTATCCTTTAGGTACGAAACCCTAAAAACTAAATCAAAATCGGTTCATCCATTTAGGGGCTATGATTCCACAGAGGGACACACAAATACACAGATACACAGCAAACAACAACACCCCTTTTTGCCGTCGGGCGTTAAAAAGTGGCACACTTGGTTTTCATAGATAGAGGAACTTGCATTATCTAAGCAGTTAGATTTATGTATGTAGAAAAACAGTTTTTAGAGCTAATGCTAATGCTTATCGCATACCTAACTCAACAAAATTTAAGGATTTAAGATAACAGCATTACCTATAGCAGATTTCATATTTCAGCGTTCAAAGTTCAGTTGGCAAATCGGCAGTCCCTCAGTAAAAGTTGCTTAATTTTTTGAAGAGATAGGTACTTTTTGTCATCAAAAGATTATTATTTAAAAATAACCCTATAGATCGCGCGTAAATAGTTTAAAGTCATACAAAATAGGATGGGTACAAATTACAATGGTATACTTAATGAAAATGAGAACGTACCAACACTTTACGGGTCCTATAATATGGGTCTGAAACTTTTTTTTTACAAAAATCATATAATATGCTTGATGACCTATTTAACTCCCTGTCTCAAGTAATCTTACGTTAACTAATATTATGGAGAGGTAAATTTTTATACCTCTCACCAGGTGGACCGATGACCCCGTGAAGGTTGCGAGGATCCACTGGATGCGGGACGCACGGGACCGTTCAATGTGGTGACGCTTGTGGGGGAGGCCTATGTCCAGCTGTGGACGTCTTTCAGCTGAGATGATGATGAAATTTTTATGTTTGTATGTAATGGGGTAATTGGTATCTAATCTCTAGAAGTACAGGGGGGTCATCTGTCCCTTATTTGAACTCAAATTGATACCGCTCTAAGAGCTTATGGTCACCCCCCTGATCCGATAAAGCTACACTATTCTATTGCTAAGTTTCTTGTTCTACTTTTTATCCCGAAAAAGTATTCTATCCGTTTTGTCGGGATAGGCAACGGGAGCGGAGCCGCGGGTAATAAGATAGTAAAACGATAAAATTGTTTCGTTGTTTGTAGTGCAATACTACTTTTTATCCTCGCAACTTACACGGTTCTTGTGGGCTATGGAAACGAATTGGAAAAGGAAAACTACTAGAATATTAGGAACAGCTGTAGTATTATAGAAAGAAAGAAAGAAAGAAAAAGTGTTTATTCGCCACAAAAACGACATACAAAATTTTTGACATCTTTAATTAATTATTTTATTATTAGTTATAGTGTTTATAGATCTGTAAAAATTTTAACCACTCGAATCAAGACTTATAGCGCCATCTATCCGTTACAGAGGGCAGTGTGGAGCTAAGGCTCGCAGACTGGCGTCCTACGAACAAAATCGAGAAGCTACAGCAAGATAAACTAGCCAAGGACCGGTGAGTTGTGTCACTTTGTGGGGAGATGGCGTTACAATGATGACAGAAGGGAATTTATCAGCTGCTAAGTATGTATTTATTTATAACAATTACTTGCTGTACTTACAGTTTGCACCAAAGCGTACAGCAAGCCAACACTACACATATGTATGTTAACACTTATAAACTAAAAAACTTTATACAAACATTTAGCATAGTATTTTCATTGAGCATAAATATGTCGACGCTAGGTTCCTGAGCAATTAGGCCGTTCAGCAAATTGAGCGCCTGGGCTGTAGGAGCATGACGAGCAGTCAGGGTACGCGAGGGCGGAGCCGCGACAGGCACCGCGGGGCAAAATCACGCGACACACGCATTCGGTCCGGAGCGAATAGTGAACATCGAGGTAGCGTGGACGAGTCGTAGATTTTAAAGTTTAGCAGTAGTGCATCAACAACGCACACTTACCTTGATGCCGGAATGGTTCCCGCGACTAACAGAGACGGATACGAATAGGGATAGGTAGTACCCATATTTTTTTTGTAAAACTTAAGTATTATTTACATCATTATGAAACAAATGGGAGTGTTCCAAGCCACAGCTTAACTGTTCTGCGATTATCTGGCAACCACTTTATAGTGTAAGCGTTGGTGTTTTAACTATGGAAGTCACTGTTGATATTTCAGTTAAGAGCCCCTACAAGTTTCACGAGCTAAAAACTGAAAAAAGCTACTTTTTCAGAGCAAATTTCTCAATAACTACAAGATATATGATAAATCTTTTAAAACAACTTTTTGCGTCACATAGTTATCTAGTAAATAGACATTACATATTTTTGATAACTGCTCAATTAAAATTAGAAAAAATAAATTCCTAACACACCTTTTTACGTAATCCCGAAACACCAGGTTTTTCAATTGCTTTTTCAGCTTACTGATGGCGAATAACAATCTGCAAAAAATTGTGTGGGCTGGGCATATAGTATACTAGTAAGCCACCAATTTTTTTTATTAAAGTTTATTGTATTTGTACTTAAAAAAACATATTGTCCACGCGGAAAAAAGGCAATTTTATCATGTGCGAAAGCGTCGGCTACGTGTAAGAATATGTTGAATATAAAAATAACTGATAAATAATTTGAAATTTGAGGTGTTTATCAATCGAATCCAATTTTTATATTTCATTTTTGAGTACTTATTTTATTTTAATAAAAAGTCTGAATATTGCCTTATAAACCGTTGCGCACGCGCGAGACATTCAATTTTGTTTGCAATTCATGGGCTTGTAGACGACGGACCTGTGTCGTTTTTTTTTTGTCATTATATTTTTTATCATATATCTTGTAGTTATTGAGAAATTTTCGCTGAAAAAGTAGCTGTTTTCTGTTTTTGGCTCGTGGTAACTTGTAGGGACTCTTAACGATTTACAGCAGTTAACTTAGGTTTTACAAACTGTTAAACAATATTTAGTCAGTCAATATTTTATGTCAGCCTTGTAGAAACCGGGTCCGGGAATTCACTCGATCAAAAGTCTTAGTTCTTAACTAGCTGTGCCCGCGGCTTCGCTCCCGTTATCAGATTTTTTTTCTGGGGTCATCATTATTTCGCGGAAAATCTTAACACCGCCATTCAGAAAATGACTTTAAATGCACAACGCCATCTATCGAATATCGAGTTCAACTGTCCGAGTATCTGAATTGCGTGTGTTGTGATCATTTTACTTCTAGAATATTTTAAATTCATCTAACTTTTGATAGAGTGAACCGATTGCGATGAAACAAAAACTAAGTAATAGGTACTTCAAGTTACGTACAATTTTTATCTATAAAAGTTGTATACATGGATTTCGTACATTTTACGTGATGCGTGCACAAATAAAAACAGACAAACAGATAAACAGACAAAAATTCTGGAAATGGTTTCTGTTGGATAGCCTTTAATACCCTGGCTATTTTATTTGGAAATATTCTCGATGTACAAAAATAACTTTTCTACAGATTTATTATATGTATTGATTGATGATGATAATCTTCGTTCTTGAAACCCAGTACCACTAGCTGGAACAGCTTTTGAAAATAATCCTTTAAATATTTCAGAGACTTTGTGATCCACGTGATAAGAAGAACCCTCATAGAGGTCGCAGAAACTGGAAAATGGCAGTCAATGAAGAATGCAGTGAAACTACTCAAGCAGTCAGAATGTGATGTGGAGTCATTACGGCAAAAAAATGAGCAACTAAGAGCGTAAGTATACAGGATACTTTCAGATTAGAACATTCGATTATGACTCAATCATTTCGTATTTCTTATCTTGATACTTTTGGACGCCTGATCAATACCCTGATTAGTTGATCTGCCGATTCATGTTATGTAGATGTTTCGTGCAAGAGATAAATAAAAAACTTTTTAACAAAAAAATAAACCAGGTTCCAAAACAAAACACTACAAAGCAAAAGTTAACTTTATTTTCGGCAGTCAGTATCAAAAACGAAAAATATAGGTACCAAAGATACCGACAACCGAAAAGAAAGTTATTATTTTTTTTGTTTCTTTTTTATGTCTAACTGAGTTTTGGAAGTCAGTTTAAATTTTTCAGTCGTATTGAGAACCTCTTTCTTTTTGAAGTTGGTTGATAAAACAATTGTCATTGTTATTTATTTCAGTGCCACCACTGCAGCGATATGGCCGCCCTTTCTTACTTGTATTCTTCCCGGTGTAAGACAATGTGGACCAATCCGGTCAATAAGGGTCACACTCGTACTGCCACCTTCGCCTGGGTCTACCGCTATGTTACCGGACATTTTCCGCGACCCACATTGTGGTTGATTTAGCCCATGAATCGTTTGGCATGCAAATTGTGTTGTATGTAATTGAAAAATAAATAATTAATAAAATTTTCAGTTCTCGCCAAGCCCTAGAAGCGGAATTGGACGCTAAAAGAAATCAATGGACGATGGAGCTAAACAATGCAGATCAGAAAGTAGCTGTACTCCGAGACAAAATGAGTGTGCGTACATGTTAATTTCTATGAAAGTGATAATTACAAATCGTCATAAACATGCTGATGCAGCTACTTCTCAGTAATGTGCTGCTTGAGATGCAGCACTTATGAGATCACCGAGGCGTTACTGAGACCGTGGAAAGGCGGTTCTTGGAACATTTGTGAGAAAGAGTTACAATAGCTAGACAAAGTCCGTGCAATTACGGACTTTGCCAGCGTGTGAATATGTACCGCCTCTTCAAGGACCCTGCGGTTAATACCTACCTACTGAGAATCAGAAATTGCAGTAAATTGAACGTTCTATAAAAAAGTTACTTTGTTTATAAAATGAAGAAAACAAATATCTAATCAATTTTTATGTAGCTTTATTAGCATCAAAATAATTCTTGCTTACGACGTGGTTTGCGGTAGAAAAGTCTACTAAACAGATTTTATTACTGGCATTCAATTAAACCATAAATACCATAATCCAGGGATCGAATATCCCAAAAGTTCAACTAGGTACCTGCTTACCTTTTAATTACGGTATGACGTCAGACCAAACAATAATGGTTACCGGAATATTACAATACCTACCTAAAGTCCGGTACTTTACTGAAACTATCAGGTAGGTAGGTACTTAGTTAATAGTTATTGTTTTATTTGATGTGCCGAGGCCGACACGCTACTGAGCTTCGCCTATCATTAAGCAACCTTATTTCAGTCCCTAGTAAAATTAGACTTCAAAGGATTAATTATGGCTGCCCTTCTTCAAATGGAGAAAAAATGTAGCTGTCTCCCATGGGAGCGAACCTTCGTAGTAAAGAGACAGTTAATTATTAATGAAATAAGTAGGTCAGTACTCAGTATATGTATTTCTCATAGATATAATAAACAATATTGCAGGACGATCTCCACAACGCAAACACGCGTCTATGCTACGCAGAAAAATGGCTGTTCGCGCGCTTCGAGTCCCTGGAGCTAAAACTAGATGTGCCACGAGCGCCTCGTCCACGCAGCGATCACGAACAGCGAGTCCACGACGAGTTGCTCAAAGCTTTCGAGTTACAGATCAAGGTACCTAACATTAAAAGGTACTTTCCGGTGTCATCTAGACCTAGGATGATCTGTTTCAAAACATTTTGTTACCATTAAGAGGATTGGAAGGCCTCCTACTAGGTGGACTAATGACCTGTAGACTCTTACGCAAATGAATTCGGCAAGTCAAGGCCACAGATAATATAATACTAGCATACAGATGCCTCATCCCATACAAAGAAACCGTGCCGACGACGTAACTAGCGTTTTTCGTCTGTTTATACTGGTTATTATTTGTAAATCGATCGCGTTCGGTTCCGTTCCACGGCGATAGATAGATCACCATCTATATCCGTAGAACAAACCGAACGCGTTTGTGGAAAAGGGTTTGACCGCCATAAAGCGACCAATCACATAGACGGAAATCCACATCGCGTTTCTAAATGCCCATGTAGGCCTAGGTGAAAATAAAAAAAAGATTTTTTCATTACTCATACTCTGAAAGTAGGTCTGAAGTTGCTTGAGGAGCGGGTTGAAAGTAATACTTTTCAGCCCTAGGGAGAATCGCTTTCAACTGACAGCTGTCAAATTATTTTAAAAAAAATCTAGTTCCTTTTCACATATCTATTGAACTATGTTCCAACTTTCTATAAAACCACGAAGTAAAATTGAAATAACTTAAAGTTAAGTATTGATTAAAGAATATATATTTTATAAATAACTTTATTATAATTTAGTTTCAACAATTTCTTTAAAATAACCTAGATTTGGGCAAAATATTTACCATTTTTTCAATGATGAAAATAAAAAATAATGGCTGAATAGCAGGCCGGCCACAGAAAAAAAAACAAACGAAATAGGCGGGAAAGCGGCAATCATTTTTTCTTTAGCTAATTCATGTTTTTATTTTTATTTCCTTGTATTTGTAATGAAAAGCACAGTGTTTACCTCGGGTTAAAGACTTATTTAGTCCCTCGAACTATTGGCGCCCTCACTTCGTTCCGGGCGCCAAACCTCGTCTCGGGACTAAATAAGTTACTTTCACCCCTAGGATAACAATGTACTATTTCATCCCAAAGGAAAACACTGCCAGGATGAAAACAATCATTTGTCCTGCCTAGGAAATCAAACTATCTCCTACCATTTATCATCTGAATCGGTTCAGCCGTTTAGTCGTGAAAGGTAACAAACGGACCTAGTTAATTTCGTATTTATAATATTAGTATTGATATGCACATTTTAAGCCACCTAGTAGAAATAAAATTACTTGTTTTCAATTCATTGAACCCTTCTTATCTCAAAATCCTTGTATTTGTAATGAAAAGCACAGTGTTTACCTCGGGTTAAAGACTTATTTAGTCCCTCGAACTATTGGCGCCCTCACTTCGTTCCGGGCGCCAAAACCCGTCTCGGGACTAAATAAGTTACTTTCACCCCTAGGATAACAATGTACTATTGATTTTGCCTCATCTTCATGTTAGTAATTAGGCGGCTACCGGAATCCGCTGAATGTGAGAAGCACTGGACCGGTTGATGTGGCGACCCTTAGGGACTTATAAAATAGGTAAGAACTACAAAACAGAATAAACAGTTATTTCAGGAATTATGTTATAGGAACTCGAGAAAAATGTGGAATATTGGCGCCAACGTTACGATACCGACATTGCCGAAATAAGTGCGAGGAGTCAAAGGAAACTGGAACAACTGCTCGCTGCTAGCAGTAAGAGACAGGAACTCCAACAGTTGGTAAGAATTTCGTAGATCTATTTAGCAAGTCACGATTTAGAAGAACCGAGAAGAAGTTGGTAGCTACGATGAAATATAATCACCCTAGTTGTTGAAAACTTTGAAACAGGCTTCATTTCATGAAACTTTTAAAACAAAATAAGCAGGTACTTATTACCATGAAATATTTTTTCTCGATTCTCAGAACAACCACAATAAACTTTATAATTGGAAGTAGGGCCGCGCCGACCCCTGCCAGCGCGTGTGTGCGAAACCTATGAAGCGCCTCTTTTTGTCGCAATTTTATGGCGAAATCAATGTCACGTTGGCAGATTTGTTGACTAAACTTTCCAAAGGACTCGAAAAAACCTTTGCAGTCTTATGACGACGGTAGTTATACAAACTCTCTGAGTCATAAGTCATAATAATATTAAGGACTAGCTGTGCCCGCGGCTTCGCTCCCGTCATCTGTCTGCCAACCCTACCCTACTTACCTTCCTGCGTACCCTACTTACCTACCTACCATTTTTTTTTCTATAGTCGTCATTCTTTCGTGGAGAATTTTAACATCGCCATTCTGCTGAACATTATCACAACACACGCAATTCAGATACTCGGAGTATCTGAATTGCGTGTGTTGTGATAATTTTACTTCTTGAACACTTTAAATTCATCTAACTTTTGATAGAGTGAACCGATTGCGATGAAACAAAAACTAAGTAATTCTTCAAGTTACGCACAAATTTTATGTATAAAAGTTATTTACATTGGTTTCGTACATTTCACGTGATGCGTGCACAAATAAACAGACAAACAGATAAACAGACAAAAAATCCAAAAATGCCAGAAATAGGTTCTGTTGGTTATCCTTTAACACTCTGGCTATTTTTTTTCGATGTACAAAAATTACTTTTCTACAGATTTATTATATGTATTGATGATGATGATGATTGATGATGTACAAAAATTACTTTTCTACAGATTTGTTAAATGTATTGATGATTGATGTTTCATATGTAGAAAAATGATAATTCTATTTAGTTCGTCAGTGAGAATAACTATTAATATTTGACTCGTATGCTTTTCTTTATCAAATAAATTAAATTGACAAAGGTAAAGCGCATCAAACTTCAGGAGTGGTAGCTTGTGACGTCACTTTGTCAGTATACAGTGTAGCACATCGTGACGTCACATGATATTTCAACGCACTGTATCGTCGTAATTTTATGTTTACGTGGCAAAAGAAAAAAGCCCGCCAATTGCGTGTCGGACTCGCGCACGAAGGGTTCCGTACTTGGTAAATTACGGTTTACGATTTATGACGTTTATATGGTATTGGTAATGTACATCATATATTTTTTTTTTAGTTTTATCAGTCTCTTATTTTAGAAGTTACAAGGGGCGCGACACACATTTTACCACTTTGGAAGTGTCTCTCGCAAAAACTATTCAGTTTAGAAAAAAAATTATATTAAAAACCTCAATATAATTTTGAAGACCTATC
The DNA here is from genome assembly GCA_948252205.1 of Orthosia incerta. NCBI lineage: Eukaryota > Metazoa > Arthropoda > Insecta > Lepidoptera > Noctuidae > Orthosia > Orthosia incerta. Next base: position 16,062,501 of record OX411741.1, read on the forward strand.
CATAGATACCCCACACGTATGGGTTTGATGTAAAAAAGAAATGAGTTTCAGTTCTAAGTATGGGGCACCCCAAAATTGATTGTTTTTTTTTTCTATTTTTGTGTGAAAATCTTAATGCGGTTCACAGAATACATCTACTTACCAAGTTTCAACAGCATAGTTCATATAGTTTCAGAAAAAAGTGGCTGTGACATACGGACGGACAGAAAGACAGACAGACATGACGAATCCATAAGGGTGCCTTTTTTGCCATTTGGCTACGGAACCCTAAAAAACGTGTCCAATATTTATAAGTTATCTTACATTCCTGTTTCGTTTCAGTACGACCTACATGAAGGTGAAATGCGAGGCTGGTTAACATTTAAACGGGAGCGTGCAGCCCGTCTAGCAAGAGAAGAGAAATTACGGCTCTCCGCCATGTGCATACAGGCGTGGTGGCGCGGCGTCATGGTGCGTCGGGCTTTAGGGCAGTTCAAATTTTTGAGACACACCAAAGGGAAAGGCAAAAAGAAATAAAATTAGTTTAAATAAGAGTACAGTGGTTACTTTTTTTAATATAAAAACCTAAAGTCATTATATCTAGGCTACTACTTTGTTTGTCAATTAAAATCAATTAGAGTTATGAATTTTGTTTTTAATATCTAAGAGGAACCTGAAACGTATACCAACTGTAACGGTATTGGTAAACCAACAAAAGAATTCACATTTTTTAAATTAAATAAATCTTCTTCTTCTTTCGTGTGAGGTGTGGCCACCTCTGGTGTCAGAGTTAATTAAACCGCCTCTGGGAATCCCACAGGCCTCTGACTTGGCTATTTCAGACTTACATTAACTATGTAAGTCCAGGTTTTCTCACGATGTTTTCCTTCACCGTTGCCTGTGATGTCTAAGATAAACTTAGAAAGTACATATGAATTTGAAAAAGTCACATTGGTACTTGCCCGAATTTGAACCCACAACCTCAAGCACGAGAGGCGAGGTCTTAGCCACTGGGCCACCACGACATGAAAGCTAATAAATTTGCGACGTTGTACTGTTTGCAGATGATACTTCTCTGATCTTTAAAGTAGATAGGAATAGACAAGTTTTTGATGACGTGAATAACGCACTATCAATGGTCACAGATTGGTTCACAACAAATAATCTTGTTCTTAATGCCAAGAAGACTAAATGCATAAAGTTCGCTTTGCCCAATGTTAGAAATCTGGGTCCCAACATTGTGCTCGGCAATGAGAAGCTCGAAACTGTTGATTCAGCTGTGTTTCTGGGTATAACAGTAGACTCAAAAATTCAATGGGGGCCACATAATATATATCAAGCCTAGCGGGTAGGCTTAGCTCGGCCGCCTACGCCGTCAGAAAGGTTAGACAATGCACTGACGTTGATACAGCAAGGTTGGTCTACTTTAGTTATTTTCACAGTATCATGTCCTACGGTATTCTACTGTGGGGCAGAACCGCTGATATTCAAAATATATTTGTGCTTCAGAAACGAGCTGTTCGTGCCATTTACCAATTAGGTGCGCGTGTTTCTCTAAGAGATTTTTTTAAAGAGATTGGTATTCTCACAGCGGCTTCACAGTACATATTCGCCAACATTTTATATATTAGGCAAAACATTCATTTTTACAGTAACAATAGTGATATTCACAACTTTAACACCAGAAATAAGGACAAATTACGAGCTCCCTTTCATCGACTTCATAAGGTGCATAGTTCATTCGTTGGGGTTGGTATAACTTTTTACAACAAGTTACCGTCTTCTTTTCTAGATTTGCCATTTAACACATTTAAAGCAAAAGTAAAAGCTAATCTCTGTTCTAAGGCATACTATTCTATTAATGATTATTTAGATGATAAGCATAGTTGGTCGCTGTGTTGAACTCAAGACAATGTTCGTGTTCTTTTACCAAAATTAGCTTGCTGTCAGGTTAAATATTATTATTTTTTAATTTCGTTTTTATGCGTTTTTTTTTTTTTTTTTTAAACTGTCGTTGGTATCGTTTACTGTTATTGTCGGAGCTGATGAAGATTGCTACTATCTTTGTATTATATAGAGTTAATCTTTCTAGTATTACATAGCAGCATAGCCAGCATTGTGTGAGTACCATGTACTTCAGAGCTATCATTGTCTAGATACCTACGTCTTCTATTGACTTGAATGACTTCGGTGGTTGAGAGTATGTCATGCCCACTCAAATGTCTCGCCGATGGTGGCGCGTGTGTCGGATCATTTAGCTCCCTTCAAAATGGTTGAGCTGAATGGTGCTGATACATGTGTCATGTTCGTGAACGGGCGCTGTCGGTTGGGACTGGTCATCTCTTAGCTGCCATGGTTTATTTTAATTGATTCTAATTTTATTTCTGAATTGTCTTTTTATATTTACTATGGACACTTTTAACTTTCTACATCGTTCTCACATAATGTGTAATCTCAACATGAATGATGTAACAAATGATTTGTAATAATTACCTAATTGAAAAAGAATGTCCATGGAGTTTCTTGCCCGTTCTTCTCCATAGAGATCTACGCCTTGGAATGGGCATCTACGGTACTTTCACAGTTATTATGTCTTGTGACTGGGACTGTAGCACCATAATTTTGTAATATTTTATTTTGTCTTTTGACAATTCAAAAGTGCCTGTAACTGGCCTACTTGAAATAAAGTGCTTTGACTTTGACTTTATGAATAATTCATTAAAAACACAAAATAATCCCTATCACAGTTCTATTCTATTCTATATTTTTATACGGCAAGCAAAGCCGATGTCGACTATTCTGACTATTATTTTTCAATGACCAAAGTAAATTGGGTAACAAGTGTGTCTGAGATAGGTAATTTAATTATAAGAAAGGAAATTGTAGACGAAAAATAAGTTCATTTTGATACAGTTGAACACTTGATGAGTTAGTACGGGCACAGGTACGGGACTGAAACAAACAAAGAATAAGAATACATAAATATTAAAATTGTTAAAAGTTAAAACATTAAAATACGTATACCACAACACCACAGAAGCAATAGTAGAGACTAGAAATTACAATTTGATATTGTTGTGGCGGATGAAGCTCATTGTTCTCTCCTGTCCGTAGACCGGAACGCGTCTTTGAGTTTGACAGACTCACTGACTGACAGACTTCAAACCAGCCAGTAGCGTGTTGCTGTCACTGTCACAGCTGTCACTGCCAGTGGTGCCAACTTATGGTATTTTACCCTAGATTTAGAGTAAAAGATAAACAGCAAGCTAATTTTTAGGGTACAAACTTGGAGAGGTTATTTTTTTTGTTGATGATCTAATAGAAATTGTTAACTTATTTGAGTAAAATTTGTAATGAAATGGACATTGCCTTAATTTTAAATATTTCCCTTGAACCCGCAATCTCTTAAAACTTCTTACTCGATAAGCCTATCATAGCCTCAACGAAGTACTCGTCGTCAAGCACTTGGTACAAATAGGATCTTTGGAAAACACCAGATTTATTCATGGTTTTAAATATTCTTACAGTAAAACTTATCTGTAATTATATTATAGATTGTATTATCTCGTCTTGTGTATGATCTTGCATAAAATTTATCAAATATAGATAGTATCAAAAGGAAACGCAAATTAACAAAAATACGTTGTTTTTTTTATTTAACTTAACTTTATTTAAATTAACATCTGGGGTAAATTGGGTTCGGACTTGGGGTAAAACAAAAACAAGACCTGGCAACACTGGTCACTGCTGTCAGTCGCCACTGCCAGTCGCACGCGTTTGCTTGTGAAGACTGGTTATACTTGTGGTTTTGAATGAATGGAAAATAAAGTTACCGATGTAGATATTATTATAAGACGAATTAATTTATTAAATAGCGTACGAACAGATAACAGAGTGGTGTGTGATATATCGAATCGAACTGTGTTAAATACTGTCTACTGAGACTTTGCGGTATTTTCAATTCTTGGAAAGTTGGAGTGTCATCCAGCAGATTTGGTGAGTAATGCCGTATATTTTTTTATTTGTAAAAGCTTAAGATTACAAGGCTTGTGTGAAATATTAACGGCACATGACCGTGCTTAGGCAAATATGATTTATATTTTAAATTTGCCACTGATGTCATGACAATAACATGGCTTGCCAATTCGCTGCCGCGATTTCTTAAATTTTGGTTAGATTATGCGATAATATACTTTCACTTGCTATGACTGAGCATGGAAAGTGCCGACTACATTACGGTACTTTTATTACTTTCCTCAGGCTTACACTTTCCTGTTATTAAACAATAGTTTTGAATATTTTTGTTAAGCAAAGAAAAAAAAAAACATTTTCTTTTTTTAGGGGTTTCTTTTTTGCTTAAAACAGCCTGCTTAGTGTTTTAATCTTATTTCTGATTTAGTATTCTATATATACTCTGTTTGTATTATTTTTAATCAGCCTTCATTACCTACTGAGGATTTCCCCTTGTCTGCATTTCCAAGAAGCTTATGTTGCAAAGTGCTATTCTGATTGGTTTTCTGTGTATTTGTTTCACTTTTAATCTACTTTAGCAATTGTTATTATATATATTGATGCATTACATATTTATTTCTACATGATTATACCTATTCCATTGCACCATTGTTTTTTTATCCTAATAATTAGTATTATGTAAAAGTTGGTACATTGCAGTTATCTTGAACAACATTTTTTTTAATAATGTACAGACCGGTATCTCACCTTTATAACAGAATCATAACTGTAATTGAATTAAAGTAACTTCAAAAGTTTTAAACTAAATTACTGGGTTATGGTATGCTAGTATTATATTATCTGTGGTTATGGCTAAACCCAGAAACAATGAATATTTGTAAAGATACAACATGTGAACAACATGGTAGGTAGGTCTCATACATAATTCACCATTTTTGGAAACCAGAAAAAAAATGTGTCATCTTAGCAGTGTGGTATTATTACAATTCTGAATCATAGAAATAATTTTAATGGAAAGGAGTAATGTAGTATAGTGCAGGCAAAATACTAAGCAGCTTGAATACAAATGTTGAGGTAAACTCATGAATGGCTGCCCAAGATTTAAGCCCATTTAGATGCCATGCATATAGTACTGCAGCCTTGGCCAGAAACATGCTATGACACTAATAGCCAAACCAGTATTTACCTCGCAAATACAATAATTGAATCTACCAATAAAAAAGGTGTTCCCCAAGAAAGGTCAATAAATAATACACTACAAATTAATAATAAAACAGTTAAACTTGAGTTCGAAAAAAAAACGCGGCAATTAAAATTAAGCAAGTGGCCAGTGTTTTTGCGCGCATGTACAAATGTCACCGACAGAGGTGGTATATGCGGGCGCGGCACGGCTGTACACGGCGGCGGTTCCGCGCGGTAATTAGTGCGTTAATCGCACTAACCGGGTACACAGTTGATGCAAGTGCGTTTCCGAGAAGCCGATCAGCGGAGCTCGCGGGAGGAGCGGCAAATTGCCGACAGATATGTGTGCCGCCTGTCGGTAATTGCAAAAATCACTCGCCTCGCCGCGGAGCTTGTGGTCCTTGTATTACAAGTACGACTCATGTGTGCGAGTTGTGCGACTACTGCACAGCATACGTACCCGTTGTACCTATACCTCACCCGTGGCGTGTTCTCGGATGCTGCCGACCGCCGCCGATATTGGGTTGAATTGAGCACGTAAAGCGACATGTTTCATTTATCGCGATATTATCGTTTTCATGTTATTGCCGATCCCATTCCCAGTAAACTTGATAGCTTTAAAGTCGCAGAAATGGGTGATATAACAGTATGATACCCATGTAGGTAGGTATTTAAATAATTTATTTAAATGGTTGAAAGGGTTTGACTTTGCAATTTATTTACTCATTCCATTAAAATTAAGAATGAATAAGTACTTTCGGGCATCCGTTTCAATTCAGCGCTAAGCCTTTTCAGTGATGCCAATTAGGTATCTAGCTACTGATAAAGTCGCCATAAAAACCGTTGTGCAGCACTGAATACCTAACATTTCAATCTCTAGTTCTGTAGTAAGTCAGTCTGTGGCCTGTGGTCTCTAGTCAATCTCGCTCGACCCAATTGCAAAACTGGACAAACTAAATCATTCATTGTTTTCTAGAAATAATCTGGTCATTTAAATTTGCATACAAGCTATGTGAAGCAAACATTAAACCGTTATGACGCAGGATACATACCTATGGACTAACTAGGAATTCAGTTTGTTTAATAAGTATTATCTTAACTACAACGTAGTATAACCCTGAAAGCGATGAATGTACCAACAATGATCTTTTGCTCTGCCAAATTCAACAAAAACACGTTATTCAAGAACCAGTCAAGTCAACAAAATAACTTTAAAACGCCCAATGTATTGCAAATATTAAAGAGTACGTATGTAGGTGTTAGTACAAAGGTAAGTTACAGGTAGCTCCGTCAAACACACCTACATAATGCATTGATAGATTGATACACATTTCATACCGCACGACACTCCCTCGAAGTATCGTACACGAAGGCTAAGCATGATCGACATCTCTGCTGAACCCAGCAAATCAAACCGGTGGAATATTCCTAATTAAACTCCATTGTGATCAGCGTGTAATTGGTACACGATAATTTTACGTAATCAAATAGGTATTCGAACATTTTCAACGTAGTCATGTACCAAAAAACTAGTGACTGCATTGCCATTAAATTAAGTATTGCTTTTCTAAGAACGACTGGGTTAGGGCCCCGTCACTCGCGCAGTTGCCAATTCGTAGAATTACTTTACCTAGGTCATTTTATTTAGTCATTTATTCCTACGAAAGATTTTATTTAATATTGCGTACGTTTCGTATTAAATATTATTGTAAACGTTTCTGAATATAAGTTCTTTGATTATTTTTAGATTAATATGAATACATAACCTTGGTTTGAAATATTTTTTTGAAAGCATTTTGAATCAAGAGAACTAAACGATATACTGAGAAACTTATTAAAGTAAACCTAGCAACTGAGATAACTTTCACGTAAACCTTCAAATAAAGCGAATTTGCCGAGCTTCTAAAACAAGAACGTTTAACTTTTTTTAGCACTCGGGTTTATTTAAAATATTACTTTATTCATAAACTAGCCGGCACGGCAGACCGTTCACTTTTAAAATTCTAAGCGACTACAATCAATTTCACGTAAACCTTCAAATAAAGCTTGTAAAACAAAACGGCTTAAATTTTATTAGCACCCGGGTCTATACAAATTTGCACCCGCATTATATAACTCTATTCTTAAACTAAGTCGGCAAACCGTTTGCTTTCCTATTGTGTATAATTTTTTACAACTTTACTTAAAACCATAGTTTCTGTATTTCCGAAAATAAGGACCTTGGACAAAGACCAAAGACAATCATATCTGACAGTGACTACCAATCAATGATATTCTTGTAAATGAAAAAAATTATCACACTTGTAAAAAATTCCAGTAGCACAAAAGCAACCAAGAAGGTCTCAGAGATGTAACTTCTATTCAAAAAACTATAATAGGAAGACTGAACAGATATTTCAAAATGGAATGTCGTGAATCGTGATATGTAAGGAACATGCGAATTTGATGTATCAAAATTGATTTGACACTAGATTTAGATAACGAATAATTTTGTTCAACTAGCCGCCAAATACACACACGAGTACAAGACAACAACACGAGTATATAATCACGAGTATTTTTTTATAATGTATGTTTAATTTGATATTTTTTAGGGTTTCGTATTCAAAGGGTAAAAACGGGACCCTATAATTAATACTCCGCGGTCCGTCTGTCTGTCTGTCCGTCTGTCACCAGGCTGTATCTCATGTACCGTGATAGCTAGACAGTTGCAATTTTCACAGATGATGTATTTCTGATGCCGCTATAACAACAAAATATACAGAATAAAATAAATATTTGGGCTCCCATAAAACAAACGTGGTTTTTTTTGCCGTTTTTTGCGATAATGGTACGGAAAACTTCGTGCGCGAGTCCGACTCGCACTTGGACGGTTTTTATGTTTTTGTCGTCAGTTTAGTAGTGTACTTAACAAAATAACGCTTTCAAACAACGCCTTGTGGGGTTGGTTTAACCCCACGTTGTATGGGTGAGGAGTTTTTTTCACCTTGTATGCCGAAGGTTAAATTAAAACGACAAGAAAGGGCAATGGGCAAAGACAATTATATCTGACCACCTATCATAAAATTAAACCGTCATTCATAGCACTTACTTTCCACCAAGGTTACTTTAGCCGATTGTACTTCCATGCCCTTGTTTGAAACCCGTCTAACTTTCCATGAAATAGAATGACGTAGGTACATTTAATTTCTATTGTATTTCGGGAAACTGCAAAACAAAACAACAGTACGGGGCAACTTTATGCCAAGTTATGACTTACATAAGTGCTTAAGCGACCGTTTGTTTGAATGTACCACGAATCTACTTTTAAGTTTTAAGTGACATTCAACATGCTTCTTCGATAAGTAGGGCTATTGCCTTTTGTTTGCAATTTCTGCGATTACCTTAATAATAATAATAGTGCTCCCGACCGAATTTCGGCCACGGGGGCCAATTTCAGCGAAGACTGGCCATCGCGGCTTCGGCGCGGGAGAAAACCTTACTTAGTCACTAAATACAACAATTGAATCATGTTCATGTTAAATTAAATACCGTATGAAATGACGCTATCGAGAGAATAAATATTGAATTAAAATTGCGAGTAGTGTCCAAAGGTTAGAATCCAAGACGTGTAAAATTAAAAAGAAACAACTAAATTAGCCTTCATTATGAAAGTATGAAATACTTGATAAATTACTTAGTCTATCATGTCATGAATATAAAGTGGACATAGATTTCAAATTGTATTACAGTAATAACCTCTTTACAGGTTTATAATTGTTCAAACATTTATAGCTAGGTGGGTTAGCAATTAATGATGTTTTCTTTATACCAACTGTTTTACAAGTTTCTGTTATGTATTTTCAGAGAAACCGTTTTTATTCCAGTGCGCAATACGATCCTTGGAATATGACTCACTTAAATACTAAGCTCGTATTAAGAATTAATAGTCTATGTAGGTTACAAGTACACTCATAAATGAAATGAAATTTACCCTAAAAAGGAAACAAACCGCAACTAAAATATTGAGCCGTCGTAAATTTTCCAACTTTACACTTGACTAAAATTATCTTAGATTGGAGAATAAACTTACTAAAGTCCTAGGAAAAACGGCCAAACAGCAATTTTCATTGATGTTATTAGTTTTCCCTGCAAGTCCTAGCCAAGTCGGTCGGATAAAAGAAAAGGCCAGACTAATCTGGAGTGTCTGGTAAGGGTAAGTTCACACAGAACATCCGTATTTCCAGGATTGATTTAAGAAGGCAACGAGGAGTTATGTTCACACCATATTTAGTCAGTGTACCACCAACTTTCTGCAAGGATGGACGATCTCGTGTTGTATTGGTACCATCGTCGGCTGCGTCGGAGGAATCCACGGCGTTATTGGCAGCCTGTAAAACGAACTGCTGTATATTTTGTCGGATCGGTATTTATTACTGGGTCTGAAATACTGTTATGTGTGTGAACTCGCTCATACAACCGCATACCTACGTCAGTCAGCACCGAATAAAAACGTATACGATAAAGAAGACCTGTAAAACGGACCTCTGTGTGAACGGGCACTTACCCCTTCACTTCTAGAAGCTAATCGTGACCAAGTATTGCTTCGTGTCTTTTATTTAGTTCTTCTTTCATTCACAAGTATAAATTAAATGGTAATACAAAAGAGAATATTCATTAGATAAACATCTTATCGGTCATAATCTAAATATAACCTACTTACATAGAATAATAAAAAACATTAAATTGCGTCATTGGTTGAAACAAAAAAATCATACACAAAATTACAGGTATTTCCCTAAGTGATTCATAGTTCATTAATACCTACCATGAATGCGTTGTAACAACTAACAACTGAAATTTTGAATACATCTTTGATTAGATAATCTGAATGATACTCGTATTATCCTCTACGTAATTTTATGAAATTACTGACGATCATTATTTGACTTTTGCCTGTAACGAATCTTTAGCCTGTAACTGTAGCATTAGAATGCATTGTCAGTTCAATCTGAATTCTGAACAGACTAATCTGATCCGATTAACCGGATGCGTGCATAAAAAATTAACTAACCTTCAAAGCGATCAAATTGTTTAGTTTCAACGTTTTGCATCAAATAGTTATAGTTCCGGCCGTCTTGGAGGCTATTGATCTAGAAGCCGCAAGCATTTAGAAGCAACCACTACACACGATACGGAATATGTTCCGATCAGACAGATCTGAATGAAGAATTGACCATATGACATAATGAAGCAGACATCCATCCCTTTAGCTTCTAGATAAATTTCAGTTTGTCAGACTGTACGTCTAATTGTAACTCTCAAAACGGTGAAGGAAACATCGTAGGAAAACCGGCACATTCTAGAACCAAAAATTCGAAGACATGTGACATTCACCAACCCGCACTGGGCCCGCGTGTGATTTATTGCCCGGTCCCTAACACCTAACACAGAGAGGAGGCCCAACAGTGAGAATATTACATATTGATTATGCTTATGTGTAATTGTTTCCTTTTTGTTGTAGGATGCCTCAATAGACCAAAATGTGTGTACGGACTGTGTGGTGTGGCCTACTAGGCCTGCTCGCTGCGTCGGGCATTCCTACCACTCAAGGGGCCAGTTACTGCTCCATTAACACTTTCACCACCAACTCCTCATGGATGCAGTTCACCAAGGAGCCGGTGCCCTTCGAGTACGGCTTCGAAGACAAGTTCAAAAGCATCCACTGCTGTGTGAAAGGATACAGGAGTATTGAATGGTGAGTATTCTTTGTTTTATCATCGGCCTAATGTAGTATTCATGGGCCTCCAACCCATTCCAGCATTATCTGTTACTGTCTAAGCACGTTTCCTCCTTCGATATAAACGTATTGCGTCACAATGAAGTTACAAGTTCTGTTCAGACTTCAAGTTCTGTTTAGAGTTCGATGAATATTTAAGTGACTTCCATTTCTCAATAGCACCGATTATTATTTGATATATCCTGGAATAAATACTAATAGAACAAAGGAATTCATGAATTGAAAGCGTAACCGCACTGAATAAGCGTAAGGTTTTCGGATCCTTTCAGTTTTATTCAACCAGCCGAGTACATAATAAAAGAACCATGTGTGTTTAATTAAACGAATACACTTTTTACTCATAATTTATACTTATTTAATATCAGTAATAAACAAGTACCTAATATGTATTTATTTTTCGAATTCATGCATTAAAAACCGCTTCATGGAATGTTTCTTTTTAAGAATCAATTTTGTTTCGTAAATTAAATTAAATGACGGCACTTCAAATTAAAACTTGAACAGAAATAAGCGCGCTTGTCAATGAATTTATGCAGGCATGACCGGAGTCAGTGGACCCATCTACCCTTCATAATAAACTCCTAAAACAGAGGACGGCGACATTTATATAAAAATATCAAGTTTCCGTCAAGAAACCTAACCTAAATGAGCGTAGTATATTTTAGTTAGCTAGAACTTTTACTTATTGCCGGAAGCCTGCCAATTGAATACCGCCTGTGGCGATGCTTCATTCGTTTTATGTATCGTGATATTAGTATTTCATCTATTCTGTACTTCAATTGAAACGTAAGTAATTGGGTAATTAATTATACTTTATAAGTAAAACATGGAAGTTCATTATAAATTGTCTTCAACTAACATAACTACACAATATCAAAATATGATATAATATACGTGTTCAAAGTTTCGGGACTGAGAGACAGGCAGGTGTGCGCTACCACTACCGCTGGCGATAAGCACAAAGTTTCTACGAAATAAAGTCCATTGTGTGCAAAAATAATTGATAATCGCCTGGTGTGACAATGGGCATTGCCCCCGTCATTCGTGCCTATGCTGCGCTGAGCTTCACCGGCCGGCGCCGACTGTACCCGCCTGTACCGTCCACAAAATATTAATGATATCGCGCATCGCCGTGAGAAAATATATCGACGAATGTGGCACACAGCTATAAGGATCTAGTTATAACATGACGTCACTGTAACTGATGTTAATCATACAGAATTTAGGGGGATATTGTATTGACTTTATGGATTGAGTGGTTTATTAATAGTCGGGTGATTCGCGTCTAATAATAGAGGTGGTCGTCATACTTTCGATAAATACGGTAGTAGGTGGGCGACAAGAAAGGATTCGAGAACTAGCTATGTATAGAAAGCGGACTCGTGTGCTACACAAAACTTCTTCAATTCTAGGAATACTGGATCGAGTCCCACCTACATGGATTCTGGAAGAAACGCTTTGTGCTCGTATTCTGTAGCCAACTACGCATTAACCTGTGCCCCCTTTGGGTGAGGAGTGATGCCTTTGCCTATTGGCCCAACATTGGACCAAAGGCAGCAGTGGATCAACGGGAGTAGAGTAATAGACTTCATCAATCATGTTTCAATTAACTAACAACACCTTTACGCACTTAACATAACCTTATAACAAAGGCTTAACTACAACATGGTTTAAATTACTTTACTTGAATAGAAAGGAGAAAAGCAATAATCCATGTTCACAAAGCTTCTACTAAGAGGCGCAGTCGTTTCACACACGCGCGACCCAAAAATCGGTACATTTTGTAGTTTCCTTAGTATTCTACGACATAAAAAAAGCCTTAGATCAAACTGTAGATAATTGTCTTTGAGATGGTGTAAATTACATTAAAATACGCCCGGCGGTTTTGGTGCGATTGTCGTTTTTCAGTCCGTGTTAGACATAACTTGACAAATTAATTACACTAAGTTGTAAAAATAAAACTCAAAATTTTCTTAGACTAAATTATCCAAACTAATAAGAAAATGGTCTAATGTAACAAATTATTTCCAAAAAATTACGAATAGCCGATTAGACGTGATTCTCATTTTAAAATCAGCTATTCAAGGATATCTTCGCCTTGGGGGGCTCGCAATGATCCCTTTGTAAGCTTATTTTCAGATTAGCCCATATTACTGGGTCTTCCTATAAACTGGATGTAAATTAGATCAAAATTATATTGAAAACAGCAAGCCGACAGAGTGGCAAAATAATAAATGTATTGAAAAAGCGGATTCCGACTAAAATATTGATGTTGTAGCGAAATCCAATTAATTTCATGCATACACGGTCCGTTGTAGTTCCCTGTAAAAGTTTTAACTATAACGCCCTTGATGAACAATTTGTTGATCCAATAACTGTGCTTTCCTGTAGGCAAAGTAAAAAATCAATTGGTAGTGCGATTTCATCGAATTGCCTCGTCACTCGTGCGGTATGCGGCGATTCAAAGTAACTGTGCTGCATTATTGTTTGTGCACTCTCTGCTACATTTACTTCAATAATAGCTAACAAATTGTCTACTTTAACCTTTTATATAGTGCTGTGCAATGCGAATGTCGTGTAGTTCTTGTCAACACTCGATTAACCGAAATCAATTATCTTTATTGCCTATTAATGATCAATTTTTATTCGATCATTACTTAATCTATAAGATTATGAGCTAAACATTCTACCGTTCGACTTCTCTACCCGGATGTTCCACCACTTAAAAACTCGTTACAGTAACGCCAAACTAATAACTATATTTTACAGTTTTAAGTAAACGATTGCCAAATAATGTCAGTTCGCACTTATCTATATTGTTTAGAAAAGAATTATTTGACTGGCGAGCATAAATCGTCGGAGGTGTTATTTATCAATATGTACGGCATGAGTGCACCTGGTGCGAAAACAAGTACGATTCTGAGAAGTGGTGATTGCTACTCGTTAAACCCGCCCGCTACCCGCGCCTGCCGTGCCATGGTGCCGCCCGCGCCGTCACCACAGCATCCATCTTTGATGTATACCTGAACAGTTGAACACTAATATTATACTCAAGAAAATTCATATTTATCCCATACTGAAGGTTATGCTAACGGCGAAGATGGATCCAATAGCAAAACAATTATGAACGGAAAGCATTTCGTCGATAACCCTGTTACTTGCCGCTTCTAGGTCCGTAAATAATTCTGTGATTGTGTCATAATAAATATCTATATTGATAAAATCTCAACAAAGACCGAATGGACTACATTTATTTGCGTGACTCACAACGCTTGTGATATGAAACTCTAGGCCGTCGGACCAATGGATTATGTCATTATCCACTTGTAACAACTTGTTAAATTGCAAATCGTCCATGCATAACAGCATCACGCACTACATGAAAGTTCTCAGAAATGTTTTTGAATATGCAGTTATTTTTTGAATGCATTCATTTATCTATTCAAGTTGGAATAACCTGTCATTGGTTCGCAGGAGTCGTTAATACCACCTCGACACTGCAATTCTATATCTTTCGCATTATATTGCAATAGTTTTCAAATGACTATCAATCAAGATTGCACTCCTGTTGATATCGCTTTTCATGAATCACGTCTCAATCAAATTAGCGATTACAAATGTGTGACATGCCCGTTCTTGTTTGTCATCACACTCAACAGAAATACTGCTAACAATACCCGTACCTAGGCAATCTAATTTAAGATTTCCCTTTTTGTCATGTGCGTCCCGACGTGGAACCGAGAAAGGCATTATAAATGTGAAAGTAATACTTGTACTTAGCTTTAGAAGCTAGGCTTTAGCTCACTCTCACTGTAAAAGTCAGCTGTAACGTAGGGCTACCTTTGTATTTGTTAAGAGATACTACATCAACCTGTTGTCTTCACACATCCTTCGTCTTATCATTAATTTTCTTGAACTTTTAATATCTTCTTATGTTGTTCACGGGTCTTATTTAATGCCGCATGACAATTCACCTTAGGGTTGAATTCTTCTGTTTCTGATGCGTAAATATATTTACTTATTTTAATCAAATCTGGGCCCACATCAACGGATTTCATGTGGTAATAGTTTTTTTTTCTATTATCTATACTTATAATATTATAAAGCTGAAGAGTTTGTTTGTTTGTTTGAATGCGCTAATCTCAGGAACTACTGAGTGGAATTGAAAAAATATTTTAGTTTTGGATAGACAATTTATCGAGGAAGGTTATAGGCTATATAACAACACGCTACAACCAAAAGGGGCCGAGCATAAATTAAATATGTTGCAAAAACGGGAAAAATTAATCCTTTTTGACAGCTTCCGTTGCGTGCGCTGCGTAAGCGGTTAAAGTTACGCAACATTCATGTATGTAGGGTAGGTAGGTAGCCAGTTGACGGGAGCGAAGCCGCGTCGGACAGCTAGTATTATAATATAGACAACTTCAATGATGATGCCTGCATACATTGATTACCCGGTTAAGGATTAGAACGTGATTATGCAAGTGTGGGTGTGTGTAAAATTGACATGATCAACATGTTGTACGTGGCTACGTGGGCACTCATCCATATGCGTGTCTGAATGTGGTATATTCGCATATTGGTGAATTGGCATAGCTGTGCCAACGTCACATTGATTTCGCCATCAAATAGCGACATGACTACGCACGTACTTGCTTACTGGAGACAATTCCGAGAAATCAGTGAGTAAAATAGTTTCATAACAATCCGGGCGCGTTAGTGCGCTGCTCAAAAAATTATATGCATATTGCTAGCGTATAATGATATCTAATAGTAATTGTTCTTTAGGATATAATATCAAGGTAACGCTTGTCGAGGTCGGTCCGTGCATGGGTGACCATTCATTACAGCAAGCTGTTGGTCTCGGCTGTCATTTGTAGGTAGTTGTTATGGGTAGCAAGAAGCCAGAAAATTTTACACCAGTGACCAGTCTTCCCAAGGGTGTTACCCAGTTATTGGGTTGTGGAGATCATATAGACAGTCGTTTCATATAAAATAGAATAACATTTATTTGCATAAAAACATGGTACAAAATTAAATACAGAGCAATGAGCATACATGTTCTTGCTTAACATTATAAGCGTGCGAATTATTCGTCCATAAAACATAGTCATTTAGTATTTTTTGTCAAAAAACTCTTTTACACTATAAAAACTATTAGTGGACAGCCAGTTATACAATTTAATTTTAAAATTTAATTTCAAATTATTATCTGGTATTTAGATTTTTTAGGTCGCTTGATATCTTATTAAACATTTCTACACACATATACAAACAGCTTTTATTATATATAGTAAGCCTTGGCATGACATCCAGTACGAGCCTGTGAGGGTCGCGCCGGTTTCGAGGTACATCGTCTGCTTTTGTATATAATGCCTTATGCTTCCACACAAGCATACATATTTCATATATATAAAGAGACGGTAGCGGTAACAAACCAAGTATCTGAAATACCGGCCGACAAGAATCGTCGGATTGAAGCCCATATATTGCTCGAATGCATTTTTTTTGTGCAACAAATGCTCTATTTCGATCGGTGCTATTGCCCCACGTAATCAATCCATAGCGTAACAACGATTCAAAGGATGAAGCAGTATAGACCGTGGCTAAGCAGATTGTGGTTTTAATATCAACGTTTTAACAGCTCATTCAAATCCATTGGTTTCCAGGTACCTTTTTCTTGCTGCAGCACTTTGTGTAAGGAGATACGCTAAAGCAGAGTTCGTAGACACCATGGCGTGACAGCTAGACGCTTATTCAAGATAACAAACTGCATAGTCTGTGCACAGATTAGCAAAGCCGTCGCTTCTGATGGCACCTAGGCTCTGACAGGCCAATCTGTAACCAGCTGGCTAGTCTACTCAGCACAAATTAATGCGTGATATTAGTTCGCTTGACATTATGGATTACTGTAATCATGTCGTTAGTTAGACGGCTTTAACTTCTTGTTGACGAGAATTTACGGCAATTTTTATTGCTTGTGACACCTGTATGATGTGTCTTTTTTTTTGTTTAAACGTTTGTCTACACTATTATTAACGCGGCCTTTTTTTCTACCAGTAGTTGAGTTTATCTATTTCTTGCTCCGTTCTTCGCGCAGAAATTGTGCGGAATTCTCGAGGGAACAGATACAGATACAATTGTGGCCTAAACTTGATTGTAATGGTCTGAAACTCCAATCCGTTACACTCCTCGCAGTAGCTTTCAAGATAATCGTTTATGCATGCAATGATGATTGTTTGCCTGTCAAAATGTAAGCTCTTAATGAGATTGCAAATATTTTGCTATATTGAGCGCGGTTTGAAGACGTGTCCTTTCAGCTTCGGTGGCCCAACATCAATCGCTGTAATGTAGCAAGGTATATCAGTATCAAAGGCTATAAATCACCTGGAGTGGATGGACAGGCTGCTCAGGTATCAGTATCACGAGGCCACAGCGAGAGTGACATGCGAATGTCAGTGTCTTGTAATAAATCCACCGCCAACGGCCAACATGCCGCCGGAACGGGTTCGAGCCTGGCGATTTTATTTTATTACCCCACTTTTACTTTTATGCCAAACCGCATCCCACTAATCTAACCCTTTATTTCATTGAATTCAACACTTGTATATTAGAATTAGATTGTCATCGTTCACGTGGTTTTATGGTTCCGTCCTGCTGTTTTGGGATGATAAGTTGCCGCTGTTTCAAGAGTGTACCTAATCCGTTTTAAGACTGTGAGTGTTCTAAATGTCTTCAGTTCAAAATGCTTAAGACGTCAGAGGATTGATTCTTTTTGCACTTCGATTTATCTACATGTTTAGACTGGCCAATATTGAACCTTATCAATATTCGTGTCATACACGTACAACATTTCTCGGTACAGAGTCGTGCTAAGTCAATAATGGCGATTTTTTGTCATGTCTGATTGCTATCAGACCGATAATGATTAGCGAGAACCCGCGATCTTGATATTACTTGTGTGTGGCGGATGTTCAATTCAAGTGAAGTTTTTGAAGTGTCTGTTGTGTCGCCTCGGGTTCTTAAGTGTACCGTTGGGTCCCATTCTTATTTAGCTGACAAAAGCGTGGTGTCGTTGTGAATAGTGTGCGGGTGTAGCTGGCCGGCCGGCCGGTATCTGCGAAGGTATCGCACGTCGCCGCAAACCTGTATTGTGGCGGTTCCCGGAAGGCTCTTTGTTGCGCGCCGGCTGCCCCCCTCCCTTGCCCGCCATGCATCGTCCCCGCTGCTGCCTGCGCCGCTGCTGTGGGAACATGAACGATCTCTCCTGCTCTTTACCCCACTCGCAGCTTGTTTATCACCGTTAAAATTTAAATGTCACGCATCTGGCTCTTATTCACATTGTTATAATACCTACCGCATATTCATTTCCTTACCCACTAAAGAAGTCATTTTAGTAGTAAAAATTACTTTTGAACTCTGTACTGTTTTTGTGTGAAACTTGTTATCTTCCAAAGTCAACAAACCATTCAGAGCGAGCGCTGTTAGCAGTTTATCTTTTTGCGAAAAAGAAACGATACTGCACATGTATTTGCACACTGTACCGTAAGCAATCGTCGAAACGGTTTTTACACTTTCTGCTTTCATAAATAATGTAAAGCTTGATGTGGGTCCATTGATTATATTGCATAGTTCCGTTCTGTGTATGAATATTGGCCGCTTCAGCAACAATTAATTTACAATTTCGAATAGCATTGAATAACAGAGCTTATTTTCTGACAAGTTAATCCAGTTGTAACACCTTGTAGTCAGTTGACGTGTCAATAGAGAGAGCTCCTCAAAATAAGTATCGGATACTGTTAATGAAGTGGCCATAAAATATACAAAACGAGCATGGACGACCCACTGGGCCCAAATAAAAACCGACAGCATGTCCTGACACGTTCCAATGACTCGATTTGTTCAACCGATTATTTTAAAAGCGCGGCTTTATACTCGCACCGTCCTCAGGTAGTAGGCTTCACTTTGTTTTACAAATTCGGTGATTCTGTTATCTACTTAACATCTTGTAAAAGATTATTTGAAATTGATATTGTTTGTGCTCGCACTTTAGCTACCTCCTCCACTGAAATATCAGTTTTATTATTCGAATGGAACTGGAAATACGATTAAGATGAGGGCTAACAATTGCCTGACCATTTCGATATCCGGCTAATTGCTACACGGCTACACCTTTCCTGTACTAAGCTTCTTCAGATAAGATAGTTCTATTTTTACATTTACTTATTATTTGCTTGAGAAAAAAACTAAAGGTTGGTTTGGATTAGGCCATCATCAAAATTCTTATAACGGATACTGGTCATTATGTAGAACTGTGTGAATTCTCAATTTGAAATTCCCAGACGTAGCGTTCGCGATCGGTCTGCGTTGATGAATCAGGCATGCCCATGAGCCAGGTCATTTCTTTTTGTTCGCGGATGCTCTAGCGCACGGGTGAAGGGACGCGAGGTCGAGGGTGCTCGCATGCGCACGCCAGCGCAGCCTTCACAATGGACCGTTTTATTTATCTACAATATCGATCTCCCTCAACTTATTCTTTTTTTTCTCCCTTCCAAAGTAGGTAACAATTCCTTTGTAAATATTTTTTGTTCACATATTTCACCGTAGTTGTTATAGCAGACAAGGAGGTGTTCCGTTTGAATGGCACCCTCAATTATATTGTATTGTCCTAGAAGATTGCTCCCGCCGTGGCCTTCTGTGAAGGGTGTTTGCGTAACATTCGTGACGCCCCATTATTCACCACTTGATACTCAAAAGCGTTTAATCTCCAGCAGGTTTTTGATATAAGGAAGTCCATGAATAACTTGATAAGTGTTTAATAGTTTGGCATATTATGGCTCTAATAAGACTTATTTTGTAGGTGAAATCGTTTGTCATCATTTAGGATTTCGAAAGGCTCAGCTTGAATCTGGTTAACTTATGAACTTATTGGCCCGTTCAACTTTTAACTTGACTCAATTAAAGGTCTTTCAAAACTTGCTCAAGCCAATCAAATAGCAAAAAACTTCGAGAGATATTCAAATGCTAGACAGATCGTTCAAACATTTCTGGTTTCTATGAATGAAACCCTAGGGGCAAGTCGTATCTAGTTTGGAGTCGGTCGTCGAATGCCATACAAATTAGTTATGACGAGCGGCTACCTGGATGGCTGGGCGTCTATCTCACGATCATTAAATGTCTCTCAACGTCTGTTGTGACACACGCGTCACATTGATTATGTACCACTACTACACAGGCCGTTTTTATACGACTAAGTCACTTTTTAAACATAATGAAATTCGATTAAATTACAATTTGTAATATGATCGATGCGACCACGTCCATGTTTAAAACACTATTGCGTTTATTTTCTCGGAACAAATAGTCAAAGAACTCGTCGCGATGTGTAAAACAGAAACGCGTGACTTTACCGGTGCCTACGCGTAATATAGGCGACTTCATTCTTTGGAAAGCTGGTGAACGGTAATGATTTCAAACGGAAATGTCAGTTTGCTGAGACCCGATGGCCGGCCCCGCACCGGCTTCGCGGCCACCACCGGCCCGGTCCGTTCACACGCCGGTGTTTTTACTTCACAAATACATTCTATTCCAATAGCCAATATTGACATGACATGGATCGCCGAGTGCGTCCCCCATTCTGTATTTTTTGTCCTTCATTGAGTATTTAATAACCGTGTAATGTTCAATAATCTACTCGACGAGGTTTGGATTAACAATCAATATCACTTTGATTATGGATTTTTCAAGTGACTTGGTTCTTTGTTATTTTATATGAAGAAGCCGTGTAAAGCTAAAAAAAAAGTCCATAGTAAGACCACCGTGTCGAACATTAGCGAGGAATGTCGCTCGCATGGGAAACCCGATATTGAATCTCGGGAGCACGGGACGGAGAGATACATATTAAACGCTTCATTGTGAACGCGTTGTCATGATAAAAATGAATGTCACATATTAGCTTCTGGAGTGAGAATATTAAACGTAAGGAATGCGATTTTTTGCTGCGTCCGCACGCGCACTGAATCTGTGAATCAAAGTCTGGTGTCAAAGCTCGGGCTTGCGTCTGCGTCGGGCGCTTAATTCTCGGCCGCATAATTCATGCAACAATAGACATTGCACAGTCGTCGAATCGTATGGGTTTCGAGAAATGTGGCGCGGGCTCGTTATGACGCCGGCGCACGTCCGACAAATGGCTTCATCGTGAAAATTAACATTCGGCCAGCATCTCCGGCGCGGTCGCCGCCCCTCGCGCCTCCTCCGAGCAAATATTGAATCGTCGACTGGCCTGGGACCTCCGCCGAGGTGTCGCCTTCTCGGTACACGGACACGTCAACACTTTTTTACTCATTGTTAAAGAGAATTCATTCATGCTGTCGTACTAGATACATTGACACTATGTTAGGTTAATGTAATTGTAAACGCGTTCTCCGTTTTCTTTTCAGAATCATGTTGTACGGTATGTAATGACACCGTGTTTTATATCATAGTTGCAAATCATATTACACATTAATTTGTAATAGTTAAGAGGTTATAGACACTGGTGTCTCTTTTCAAAGTAAGTAGTGCAACTACGTAACGAGCCATCAACTAAATTTTTTTATTATTAATATATATGGATGTGCGAATATTAATTAGGACAACCCGTTGCCCAATTACGCAGACGTCTGACAATCATAATCATATTATTCTTGCTCGAGATCTATGTAAGTATTTCAGTAACTACTAGAGCATTTGCGATTGTGGATGTCTTACACAATACAAGTACGGCTGCCGAATCCAATCTGTGCAAGATACTGACCAAATTGTTTAGTTCACTGATTGCACGGTATGCAAGCTGTGCCAGCTATTTGCTAGCGTTTATCAAAGAGAAGCATCCAAATCTGAAGCAAATGTTCAAAGGATTTCAAATTACTCTGATAACTTAGCAATTACTTGTAGGTCTAAGGGTATTTGCCAAGCGTAGGCGTTTTATCACAAACATGTTTATACAGGTCGTAGGCCGTGGCGTGAATAATGTATAGGTTCTCTAAAAAAACATGCGATTCATAGAAGTAATTTTCTTTTTAACAACAAGGCCAGTGTGTGTTTCATTGTTGAAATCCATTTCAAAAACGATCGTACAGAAATAATGCGAGTACTTACTACGTTCGCGCGGCGTAGAAGTTGCGCCGTTGCCACTGCTACGCAGCCTACGCGGCTTCTACGCCCATGCGTAGCTCTTTCTGCGTAGCATAGATGCTTAAGCCTACGCGCTTACTACGCGGGCCTACGCCACCGGCCTAAACGCCTACGCCGAACAAAAGATACACTATTACCTGAGCTATAAGAAATTTTGAATTGTTGATTTCTATTATCATTTCGTATGTTCATTTAAAGCATTGTTATATTTAATCAGCATCGAGAATCTTTATTGTTACATTTCCAATTGTGATTTACGTTTTGCTATTAGTTTTGAAAACCTCAAAGTAAAAGTCAAATTTCTTTATTTCAATTACCAACATGATTCCAAGTATTCTTATCTTGAATATAATCATCTAATTTGTGATATGCTTGTTTACAAAGTGTGCTTTTAACAAAGGTAATTTTAATATATCACAAGATAATTTGTTATAGAATAACTAACACCGTACTCCATGAAAGAAGTGTGTACTTTAGCTAATCTATAAGATGGTTGATCTAACTTATCTTTATTTCTAGTATTAGTAGTCTTATCTCGCAACTTTTTCTCCATATAGGCATACAAACTGACATTTAATATATTTGCGTGCCGCACCATTTGCCATTTCCCTACTGCACGTCTCCATTTTGGTGAAAGTGGGTTTTGATGTTACACTTAGGTACTTATATAGTATAGATATCCAAACATTTGTCTATGAGTCACAAACACGTGGCGTCGCCGGCTAAATCTAGTTTTTGTGCTAACCATTTTTATTGCATCATTTTCAGTCCCGTAGAGGCGTAGAGCGTATATTTAAATTCAACGTTCCTTCACAGAAAGACTAATGAAGCAGCCAGTCGGATATTATATAAAAGAATAAACCAAGGCAATGCTGTACAGTCGTGTCGATATCAGGAAATACCAGAAATGCAAACTTTTCTGTTATGAAAGCTTATAATTGCTTATGCAGGGTGACTTGCAATTGTTTAGCATTCTTTCAGGGGTTGCAAGTTCTCATGACTATGAACATTAATTTTTTATTCATTTTTCTCATAATATCAGGTTGCAATGCTACCCTATAATGAGTATTAGGCCTCCTTTATTTATCCCCGCGACATTCTCTTAGAATATACGCTTTTAGTAGCGGAAGGAACGCAGTTGTGGAAGCAAAGTATACAGTTTAAAAGGTACAACGAAATGTATGAATTATTTCAACATATTACATCAGACACATTTTTGACAACACCGTTATTTTTATAGCCCCATGGTAACAGACAATTACTTTTTTCTATGGGGCAAAGGGTCCAAAGAGTCCATATTTAACACTTTCCCTTAATTGCCTGTTTGACATAGGATACCTAGTTTAATACATGTCCTTTGATGAGTGGGCTTTGGCACAGCCTTGGTCAAAAATCAGCCTGTTGCTCATTCGAGCTTACTTTCTTGACCACTATGTCTCCCTCTTCCACGATTTCTCTTATGAAGAAATGTCTTATTCTTATGTGTTTTGTTCTCTTGTGGAACTCAGGATTGTGTGCCAGGCGTATAGCAGCTTTGTTATCAACATGCAGTACTAGTACTTGTCTTAATTCAGAAGATCCTACTGAGCCATATTAATTGGTGATTTCGTCAAGCCTTTTAAACTAAAATCTCGAAATTGCGAAAAAATATATGTTAATGTGTAGGTACTGAAAGTCAATTTCTTTTCCTTATTTTTGTTTGATTCTGAAGTCTAAGTTGTTGAGTACTTTTCCTGCTGAAAGGTTGCCAACCAATTAAAAGTTATCCTGTTTGTATTAAGAGTTTTTTCGGCTAGCTTTATATACCTTGTGATGTAGAGGCATGGCACTAGGCAATTTTATAATACTCCCTCAGAGATAAGAACAAAGTCTGTGATTGTGGAACTTGAATGCCTGGTTTGTAGAACATATGGCGTAATTAGTTACTAAAATTATGCCTTTTCTTGTTTAATTCCTGACGTGCAAGTAAATTAAAATAATTATTGTTGTGGGTGGTCACTGTGCAAACTGGCATTAAAGACCTTCAAGCATCTTTTATTGGTTACTAACTTTGTCCCACGTCTTCTCTCATGTTCTCTCACAGGATCTGTGCACTTTGCCGGAAAATAAGTCTATGGAACTCAGCTGTAGTGTAGATTTGTATCAGTGACAAAGGTTTTGTAAACGGACTGGTATTTCTAGTGATTCGGCTTACAAACTTGTGAACAAACAAATAGTTTTACTTGTTAATAATATTCAATTAAGTAGCTCGGTATTAATGGATTGATATAGATACTATTTATTGATTATTTTCGTCCATTCGGAAAAGAAGCTGGTTATGGAGAAGGGCGGACAAGAAACTCCATACTTACTCTTTTAAAAAAAATAAGTGGTTTACAATATTTACATAAGTACATACATATTATATGTGAGGACGATGCACCTAAAATAGCACTACATACTATACTGCGTATAGGTATAAAGTATTAAAAGCAATAACAGGTCAATTCATTAATTTGATGCATAGGAACATGCTTCTCACATACTTACAAATATTGCAAACATAGGTAAAATACCTAATTCAACAACAACGGAATTATCCGAGTTATTGTATCCTTACTTTTTTGTAAAATTACGAACTCTCTTTGAAATTTCACACTTCACAGTATATTTATGTACACAAAAACCAATAATGGAGAAAAACATATACAAATAGAAGAGGACGAAGGTGCTGCGTATTTCAAAAGAAATTTCTTTCAGCAGACATGCGGCAATTTGTTTATAAATGCGAAATATTTCCTCTATACTTGAATAGGTGTCGAGACTTAGGTACTTATGTTATTCATACCGATACAAACCATAAAAAAATTATAAATAGGTAGGGTATGGTAAAGGGTCTTTTCTAATTAAGAGAAGCTCGTGAATAAATAATAACAGTCTAACGGTGCAGAGGTCGGTCCGTGGATGGGCGACCATCTTAACGTAAATGGAGGCTCGGGGGTGCCTCCGAAAGCACCTTAAAGCTTTGGTGCCGGCTGTAATCACTACTAGTTTATCTATAAGTTATAATTAATATGTTATAAAACAAAGTCCGTACGAGATAAACTCAAAAACTACTGAAAGGATTTTCATGCGGTTTTCATCAATAGAAAGACTGAGAAACGAGGAAGGTTTTTTGTGTATAATTTGTGACGGGCGAAGCCGGGGTCGGTCGCTAGTTTTTACATAGTTGACAGTCGTTACAGATAGCACATATAATATAATACTAGCATTCAGATGCCTCATCCCATACAAAGAAACCGTGCCGACGTAACTAGCGTTTGTCATCTGATTATACCGATTATTTTTTGTAAATCGATCGCATTCGGTTCTGTTACACAGCGATAGATAGATCACCATCTATACCCGTGGAACGGAACCGAACGCGATCGATTTACAACAAATAATCAGTACAGTACGTCGGCACGGTTTCTTTGTATTGGATGAGACACCACTGCAGATAGTCAGAACCCAGGATATCTGACACTAGTCAAGAGGCATCGTATTACCCAGTTACTGGGTTGTGGAGGCCAGATAGGCAGTCGCTCCATGTATAACACTGGTACTCAGCTAAATATGGTTAGACTAGAGACTAGGCTGGAAGCGTAAAAGGCATCGTTTTACCCAGTTACTGGGTTGTGGAGGCCTGTTAGGCAGTCGCTCCATGTATAACACTGGTACTCAGCTAAATATGGTTAGACTAGAGTCTAGGCTGGAAGCGTAAAAGGCTTTGGGATTGATTATCAAGGGTCTTATCCTTTAATTGACTATTCAGCACGGCACGTGACTCCTTTAAATAGGTACAACTTAATTATGCCAACTCTATTCACTGTTGCCCATATACGTCTGTACCTAGAATTTTACGATGAACATAAATTCACCCGACAAGTCTGTTTTGCCATGCGTAAATAAGCAATAATTAATGTATCGTAATAGTTCAAAAAGCAATATTTGGTTATTCACTATACGACCGGCCGGTGCCAATTAACTAAGTTAATAAAACTTTAGTTAACTATCCAATGTGAGAGTTTATCTATCACTTCATGTAATACAAGTAACTATTCGCTGAATATTTAATAACACACTATCACTACACCTGGTTTTTGTATCCAAGCCTAATAAAAGCAATCAAACCTCTTTTAATAAATTATTAAGATGGAAGGGTCGTCGATAGCATGAAGGCTTTCAAAACGAGGAATTTGGAACGATTCATGAATATTTACTGAAGTAATGACAGCTTATTACACACACACACTTATCCACACACACACTCATCCATACACACACAAACCACACTCAAACCATCCCCATACAGGAATACACAATCACGTGAATAATTTTATTTTTGACTGTTCTGTTTTGTAAAAAATATATTGCTATGGAAGAGCGGAGTCTCTTAATACAGGCTTTTTTTTTTGCCTATAAAGAGGCTCCAATCATAACTTGTTGTTCAGATTTGGTAAAGAAATAAACAATTTTGAATTTATTATACTCGTACGTTTAAATTTCAGCGTTAGTCAGACTGACATTGACTCCGTAAAATACTGCGTATTTCAATAAGATAAAGTTCACAAATAATGTCGTTTAAAACAGTGCGAGTCATTAAATGAGTCGCGTAGGTGACTACTTCTTGGTATCTCACTTAATTGCCACTCAGTTATTTAATATCACTCACAATGTCATGTTCGCAATTTACATAAGCTTTTTGCCTGAGATATAATTGTTCATTATAATGTCTGTTTAACTCGAGCATGTTCTAGTCTAGTGCTAGGGAATTATCTTAAATCAAGGTTACACGCTGCATGCAAGCCTTTTGCTTATTACAATACCACTCGATAGTGTTTCACCCGATAGTGCATACCAACGGCCTGATCCTGCTGTACGAGTAGTCTTATAAATAATTCTACGACGCATGTCGATGTAACGAACGATATTGGACATCCTGATGTAAGGCTTGCGTGTAACTGACATGGCGCAGTTCTCAATCACATAACGCGGCGCATGCTAGTTGGTAGGATTATTAGGTCTCGCTGGCTACCAGGAAGACTAATTGCACGAGTGTGTTTGCCGATATATGGGCCGATTAGCGAGAAGATGCTCGCGTGCGTAAGATCCGCCGCGGCCAGCCCTGCGGCCGCCTGCCGCCAGCAGTCCAGCGCACGCAATCACGCACATGAGCTTTCTAGCCACTTATATTACATTTTCTACGTACCCACTGGTGCAGTATTCATCTCAATTTGCTGCATTTAATGTATGAAAATGTACCATCTCTCCATCGTATATCGAATATACGTTATCGCACGTGCATCTTGGCAGCGCGCGGCTCGCTGGAACTTATTATGCTGTCACCGTGTCGTGCGTCCGTCGCGACTATCTACAGAGGTGGCCAACGTATATTACGACCAGCACGCACATTATGTCGGAATAATTTTATAATAACTACTATTTGCCAGTGTTTTCGCACCATAACACACGTCTACTGCGTTTAATAAAACTTTATTCCGCAAAAAGCTCTATATCTGCTTTTGGACCTACAAACGATGTTGTTGCATTTTTACGACTTCATTTATTGAAACTTCTAAAAGATTTCGTTATGCTAACAAAAAACTGGCAACAAAATAAATGGAATGAAGAGGGTGATTCAGTTATTACTTAGAAGTGTTCGGCCGACTAACCTTTGTTAAATGCGTTTGAATCGTTAGGAACGTCCGCTGCTCTAAGAACGATCTTTATCAGGAATTGTGCGAATCTGAGAAGAGCAGTTGGTCGTCCGGCAGGGAGCCAGCGGGCAGCGGTCGGTGCCATCCAAATCGATCATTTTACGCACCCGACGCGCATAATGAAACAGTCATTTCCGGCCGTTTCGCGGAATTGAATATTTAATATTTCGCACAATCGAGTGGTCGCGCCGGCGCAGGGGCACGCACGCCACACGGACGACACTGCTGGCTGCCACAGAGCCACCACCCTTGTTAGTATTCGTCGCGTGACTCCCAGCAATAATAAATTCTTGTGCACTTGCAGTTTCACGTAGTGCCAAGAAACCGCGATCGGCTACCGAATGCTAAAATGGGTATTGTTTGAATAAATACCTTCTACTGTTTCGAGGAAAATGATAAATGGCGTATTTTTAAACACTTTACCAATAAAATTGCGGTTAACCATGACGGAAAATGCAGACAGTGCCTGAAAGCTGCTGTGATCTTGTACGAGGCACTAAATACGTTACATGCAGCTCGTCGAGTCATTCGCTTAGCGACAGTGCCGTTGTATTCAATAGAAACATTTATAATGTGACAGATGCCCATAATTGGTGGATAGTTCCTGTTTCCGATTAAGCTCACTTCATTTAAATACAAAAGCATTTGTACATTGAACACCGGTAGCTCGGTGTGCGTCCGTCCGAAATTAACTACTATTCAAGCGCCCGCGAGTGTGCACCGGCCTTATTACATAGTCTGTGCACACCACTGTTTCACATCGCCATTGAAATTCGTAGTAGTATGCTTTTTATGAACATTCGCGGTTTATTAATCCATTAGCCACATCGTAAATACTCTTTGGAAACTTATACTAACTAATGACCGGCCGATTAGGGAAGGCTTTTTGTTCAGTTGGCAGGTTCTGTAAATAGCTTTACATATTAATCACTACTAAACAGCCCGTAATGGGCCTATTAATTTTAAAAGCTAATGTAGGCAGTAGAATTAGTTACTGTGTGTGATGGCATAATTTAAATTGAATTCAATTAAAGCTCGCCATTTCAATTGCAAGCTTTTGAAACTACAAATAAGGTTTTCTTTTTGTAAATCGCTACATATGCTGAGATAGGAGCCATTTTGGTCTCCCACGGGGTTTTATTTTTGTTTAATTAATGGTTTTTACTTATTTCTCGTGTCACCTGTGCGGGTCACACATACTTTTTGTTTTCTTTGTATGCAAATTTATTTCGGCGTCGGCGCTAGGTACATCTTCTTATCTCATAATTACCAGCAACGAAAACTTAAAATTGAAGAAAATCAATCATAAATATAACTTTCCTCATAGCCTGTATAATCTAAAGCTGCAAAGATACGATACGATTCGATAATCTACACTCCTAGAGAAAGCAAAAACATCCGTGCACAGCAAGTTTTATATAATTTCACGGTAACTACCAGCATGTTAGGAAAAGCAGTTACCGAGGCTGAATCGGGCGAGTGCAGAAGCGTTGCGGACTTGCGGACGTCGCGGTCGGCTGTTCGAATGTTCCCAGGCGAGGCGAAGCAGCGGCGGCATTCTTTGCCCATACTCGCCTCGTACGCCACCTGGCGGTTCCGGGACGCGTCGTTACCCGCCACAGACTACATTCCCAGGACACCAGGAACGCAAATACAAACTACCGCCTTCCTCTCCAAACTTTTTCTTGATCATGACAGGTATGACAAACGCTCTCCCGTATGTAATTATTAAGCTCGGTACGTTTTTCATACGGATAATTTTATTGATGTAGCTGGAAGCCGTTTTGCCTTAATGCATCTTCTTGTTAGTATTGCCATAAGGAATCGGCTTTGAACTATTATAAACGATTCTATGGCTGAATAGGTACATGGTTGTATAGTTATACACCTTGCTAGCTTAAATTTGAATAAGATGAACTAGAGGCTTCGTCGAGAGTGTTAATCGTGCTTGACCGTGACCAATCAGCATTCAAGACTGTCTCGATTGTCTCATATCTAATTGTTTTGTGTTATAAATATAAAACTCATATTAGTAAATAATAAAGATAACAAAGGAATCAAACATCCTGTGTGATTCCTTTGTATCTTTATTATAGTCTCAGACATCTAAATCACCTGAATTCTATAGGACTCCTTGATTCCAAGAACCATAACTGCCACGATCGATCATTATCGTTTTTGTATGATTACTGTTAACTTCAAAATTATTTGAAAGACAGCTGTGATGTAAATACATTCTAGGAAGCGGTTAAAATACAGCAAATGTAATAATTTGGGTTATGGTCAGCCAATGACGCATCGTGTATAAAGTCTGAATCATTTTCTAATAAACTGCATCATGTAGGACAAGGTGGTCGTGAGTACAGTTTATTGCGTTTTTTTGTAGCCGACACGCCCCTTTATCGTCCGTACACTCGATAGTACCTTAATAATGTGTGGTTTGAGCGGTCGCATAACTTCATCCTGTGACTTTATGGCGCTCGTTGGATCACCATTGATCGCATCATCGGTGAGGTGTGCAGATAAACAGTTGTCGCGGTACGAGGAACGAGCTGTGTCGTCGCCGAGAGATACCGCCGGTTTCTCGCTCACCTGTTGTACGATCAACTTTTTGCCGCGCACCCGGTACTTTGCGGTTTTTCTAATCGCAACATCAAGTATTCCAGACGCGCATCCCTAAACCGCACTAACTGTATGAAATTGCTACACTTGTAGCCCGCAACGTTAGTTTCCGATGTTCCATGTTATTGCAGCAACACTGTCATTAATACATAGGAGCTCAAACTGCAACGTGTACTTACACTTGTACATATAATTACATAATACCGCAAAAACGAGCCGATGTGCGTCTTATTCTCATTACTCCTGTACAGCTGTTGCCTGTCAGAATAAATGGTTGTATTTAGATTTATCACTAAACGAAATGTATGCGATGACATTCAAAAATTGCATCGTATGAAATTCATTGGAAATCGTTTTGTAAGTGTAGGATTTATTACCAGTATCGGGCAGACAGGCGTGTACAGTGTGCACTCTGCCTGGCTGGCTCAGGCGTGGCGTGCGCTCAGCGTGGCTGGCGTGAGGCACGGGCGTGCGCGCGTACCAGCGCTTTGTTGCGCATTACTTTTCTGCTTGTTAGCTTTACTATACAACGAGCAACAGCACCGTTATTGAAAATGGGATCATATTTTCTGGTCTAAAGCATGTTTATTCAATTTACCAATAAAAACTAATGTGCTTCCATTACTCTAATAGAAACATTTCTAATATCTGGGCACTCTATCAAATCTGTTTGACAGGGTGAAGTATAGTTTGCCTGAAACAATAATTCTATCGATTCCGACCTCTATGGAAAGTATTTCCCGGAAAATTGGAAGTGTGCATAATAGCGATTGCCGTGAATCGTGAAGAGCAGATAGGCTTTTTGTGTCTTATTTATAATAATATATAAATTGTTGAACGTTAGTTTTTCCATTTCCCACAACATATAGCGATGATTATTATTGTCATCGGTGCGTGACGGGCAGGCGGCAGGCGGCGGCGGCGGGCAGGCATGCGATTACACTGTAATGTAAGGGAGCGACGTCATTATGCGGCGCGTGTGTGTGTGTGTGTGTGTCAACTGTTCGCCAGAGAAGTATAATTGCGGTTGTTTCACAGAAACGATCAGCATGCGAATGGCTCCGCCAACAAAGGGTTTAACCACGTAGAGAGTACTCCGGCCCGGTTCCTCCGGGCAGTGTCAATTTGGCGTCCGCGCGGCCGCGGCCGCTGCTAGCCCTAATTACTTCGAAGAATTGATGCAACGTGCGCTTCTCATTAGCTGCTCTCTTTGTCCTCTTGATAAAACTCGTAATCGTACACTCTTCCAAATGATGTCATCAAAGTCATAACATGAAATTAGTTCGCCCTTTACTGTCGGCTGCATTATTATGTTTAACAAACTACGTAAGGCTTGAGAACCATTCATGAATTAACATTCCTTCTTGTGATCCATTCTCTACGATGTCGGCGTCTTATTAATTGACATTTACAAATTCTTAACAAGCCATTGATCGAAGGTATAAACATTAAACATTTATAGACGCGAGGTGTTCCTTTGAGGTTAATATCGAACTATTCGAAATGGTTCAAATATACAGACAAAAAAATCAACCATATGTAACGTTTTTATGTTGTTACCGGGTATTGTTTACAACTCAAAATTACTATGTTCTGATTCAGGCTAATTAAGATGATATTCCTTTGGGTTTGTTTAATTTGATGTGGACGGTGGAATCCGCTTGTTAATAGTTGGTTGTAAAAGATAGCAAACAGTTCGTTCACCTTTAAATTATTCGTTATATCTTTGACTAATTCCCCGTTTTTTGTTAAAGCACACTTAGTGGCCAGTGACGTGATCTCTCCACAAAAAGCCGGATACATTGCATAGCTGTTATAAATAACAATGAGCATTCGTTTATCAGCTCTTTAAGAGGTATCATTAAATCTGGCTCGACGTCACACCTTACGCTAATTACTTCATTATTCATTATGGATTTTTCAAATACATTAACATTGGTGTCAATAAGTGTATGTCAAAATTATTATGTCCATCACCCAAAATGGGCACAAACACTAGTTTATCGTCAGTCTATAATTTTAAAATACTAGTTCCTGGGGTTTAACCGATGTATTCGATTACTGTAATTTTGAGGCGGACATCAATACCGTATTATTGGACAAGCAAGGCACAAGACGGACAAAAAAGGAAGTCACCTCTGGGTCTGATTGCAATTTGCGGTTACCGGTGTTAAGTTTAACGTACAGGTAGAATTGATAGTTTTTTTATAGTAACTATGTAATCTTCTTTGATGGTCAATATTTATATGAATCCGTTTTAATTTTCTCTTAAAACGAACAACAAATCTTTACATAGCATAAAACAAAGTCGCTGCCCGCGCCTGTCGATGTTTTCTGTTTCGCTGTTTTTAACTGTTTTCAAACGCAACGGCTTTTGATACGTTTTTCACAAGAGGACATAATGATAAACGAGGCACAAGAAGCCGGGGCGGGTCGCTAGTGAAACTAAAAGATACTACTGCTAAAACCTTTCAATGAAAAACATTTCAATGTAAATTTTGTGGCATGAAAAGCAGCCCACTTGCTAAAGAAACTGAAACTTTTTCGTTTATAACTAAACCATCGAATTCCAAAACTAGGGTGTTTTCAAATAGTAGGTACAGGATACATTGTACTCGTAACCGGCGTGAGTGTATGAGTAGATGTATGAACCAAAAAGACTACGTTAAGATCGTAGCAGATTACGTTCTAGAGTTTCTGCCTACCCCCATAGAAAACGGCATGAGTTTATGTATGCAGGATACATTTTACCTATAGTTTTTTGATCCTGAAACTGGTTTCCTTCCGAAAC
The DNA here is from genome assembly GCA_948252205.1 of Orthosia incerta. Classification (NCBI taxonomy): domain Eukaryota; kingdom Metazoa; phylum Arthropoda; class Insecta; order Lepidoptera; family Noctuidae; genus Orthosia; species Orthosia incerta. The sequence goes on from OX411741.1 coordinate 16,095,739, forward strand.
AATAATATACCTAACTACGGAATTCCCGGTCATACAATGTAAATAAATTTAATAATAAAGTAATTTCGTTTTTTTTCTGTGTTATTTTCCTCTTCCGTTTCGCTCTTACTGAATGCCGGTATGATATCAAACAATTTTATTAACTGCATATCTACAGGGTTAGTTTAACTGAAATATCTGCATCGTGTTTTGTTGGTCTGTTTAGTGTTATTAATACTAACTATTTGTAGTAACTGAGTTAAAAGGAAGTCTGAGAACTCAGAACTGATTATTATTGGAGCCTGGTTCCTCTTTCAATAAATTACATCGTCTCATGAGTATTTATAGGTATGTATCTGTATTCGCAAGGAGGCTGCATGCGAATGATTTGTGGTGAGCGCTGAGGGAGTGCAACCCGACACACGGTCAAAGACCGGTTCGCGTTATTTCGGAAATATTCGGCGCTTTTTACAGGAGAGGCCGACGACGCCCGCGCCGGAGGATGACCTCATCGGGGATTTCTTTTTGTTTCAAACCTTTAAAATAACGACGTTTTCCTGCTACACGACAGACAACATTAATTATACTTAACGGTCTACTTACATACTTTCTGATAACATTGACGATAGGAACACCAAGAGAGCTATACATTCTTGGTGCACATTCCTGTGCAGCTGATTGCAAAGAAACGGTCTAGCCTGGGACCGCGTGGCCACGCGTATTATCCGCCACATTTGTCGATGCTTCGGCACAAAACATGTAAGAAAACAAAAAAACTCCTGCTTTTTATTGAACACTTGTTGCTAATTAAATTAAACGATCTCTGTCAGAATCATTAAGGATGTCATAATGAGTATCATTACATTTGCGTTTTGCTCTTTTACATGGAATAGTTGTAATAATTGTTGGTGATACTCATAGATCGGTGTACAGACGGAGTCAGGCTCTATTTGCTGCAGGCGAGCGGCGCGGGCGCAAGACACATGCAGTTTGCGCCGGTATTGCTACAGCTACATTATTTGAATATCTAACACTATTACAGCTATTTACTTGATACCTATTATGCATGAATCATGAACATAAATTACTATCTACGACCTACGTAGAAGATTACACAAACTCTACACCGATACGTAGGTCGATCGTTTGTAAACGCGCCTCCAACTGTGGTTTATTTTTATAACTGCTCGCCAATAGTTTCCATACATCGTTATAAATTCGCGTTTCATATCAATATTCTTTATGCTTGCGTTGCGTGAGTCATTACTTTGAAAAATGTTAAAAATATTCGCATCGTTCTCCCAGGGACACTGGAAAGTGGAATGAAGATTGTAAACATGCGCTCTTGATATGTTTTCTCGGAAATTGTCACGACTCTAGTGCAAATAATAGCTATGAACAACACCAATGGCAACGTGCAGACTGTGCATTAGCTTCATAATGTTTGCTCTGCGTGTGTACTCACAGAAAATACTTAAATTATGGGATTAAGATATGGTGATATTCACCCGTTTGCGAGTGCCTTGACTTGTGCGAATTTGTGTATTGCCCTTATACTGCGTTCTATTTACAGAGGATATTCGCCAGATAACAGCTCACCGTCGCTTCTGAGAAACAATTCCAACGCGGCCTTGTGATGAAACATCGCTCAAATGTTTGTTTTCCTTTCAAACGATTCAAAAACGGCTCCCGCAAAATTTTACTGTTCACGGGAATCAGTAGCTCCGCGACGTTTTGTTTGCATAAGCCGAATTCGCTGAACAAATTACAGCTGTTCGATTTTGCCTTACAGCGAATGTGCGGTTTTAATATTCTAATATTGCCTAATGTACGGGTATTTGAAATTGTCACCACTGCTTGCGCATTTATTAATTTGCGGAATATTAGAGAGTCGTGATTTCTCCTTTGACGAGTATTGCAATATTTCGCAGAATCACTTACTGTCATCGACTGCGGCTGCATTACGCCACCAGCCACCACCCCGCTCCGCAGCTCAGCGGAATGGCGCTCCATTAGCCGTGTACTGGGAATTATTTCCTGCATGTACACTCCGCCGCGCCGGATGATCTCGTCGCGCAATGACAATAGCACCGCGTTAAAAGCGTGTATCTCACAAACGAGCAATTCACAGTACGCGATGATTTCCTTGAGTACACGTAACGCTGAAACTGCTTGGGGATGCGGATTTTCCATCATTGAATAAACTACTACAAAAACTGAACACCTCGAAGTCCAAGCCCTTCCAAACACGAGCATTTGATCAATAAAAACATTGTTTGCCTACGTTAATAGCAATTACATGATTGAAATGTTGGAAAAGTTCGCGTGCAAGAGTCAACAAGGGTATTTTTGCTTTACTTTATTCCATAGTCCGTTTTATCGATTAGAATACTAAAGATAAGCATAGCAAGACTTTTCCTTTCTGCTAATTTGGTCGTGTCTAAATAAAATATTCTCATGTAGATAAGTTTGACCGTGAAATAGCTACATGGTTTTACCATGTAACTTTGGGTTTTACCATTTAACATTGCGAAACTCATTGAATAACAGGAATTGAACAACCGTACCATCCTTGTTTTATGAAGCAATGTTCATTAGGTGTATCTTAGTCCGAGAACAACCCAATATACCTACTCTATGAATAGATAATGTTAATATGAACCGCTCCTTGGAAGCACTAGCAGTCATCTTAGATGTTCAACTAAGCTATTTATTTATTTAAACTTTATGCATGTAAAAATCACTGTACAAAAACGGAGTTAATGCTCTAGACAAGTGGTATTCGATGTAAGCGAAGGGTGATTTTCGATATCGCTTGCCAATACAATTCGCCCATACAATTTAGCCTTTTAAAAAAATAGAAGTGCGGACATAAACGTACTGTTTTTCTGAACCATCATAATCAAATCCACAATTTTTTCCAGGTTCAAAGATGGCGTCGCATATCCCTGGTCAGCAGGAGTGTCCAACCTCATCCTGTACCCAGAGGCTGCCAACCAGACATTGTACGCTCGGCGGGCGGCGAGGGCCGACTCCGGCAACTATACCTGTCGCCTGTCCAACGAGACGCATGTGGAGACACATACTGTCAAACTTAGCATTTTAGGTGAATATAATTCAGTCATCATAATTTCAGCCGAAAGACGTCCATTGCTTAAAATTGCATGCATTGCATGAAGTCATGTTTTTTATCTGGAAAGCGTTATTGAAACATTCTAATGGAACCTCTTGAACTAGAGTTCCACCTGAGGGTTCTCAAGTGATTATTTTCCCATAGCATTAGTCGATTAGAAGCTTGGCATAATCTATAGGAATTAAAAGCTTATGGATCAAATGCTATAAGTGACCGCAATCCCATCTCTGGGGATCAGATATTCCTATTTTTCGATACAGTAACCTGTCCCGTTTTGAAAATTTTCCTGTTTATAACATACACAACAACACTATGCTTTGACTGGCATAGGTTTATCCCTAACTTTTATTTTCTCTATACTTATTGAGTTTTGATCGTGCCTGTTTTTCGTAGTTTATAGACCGAAGACAAACTGACATGGGCACAGTTCCTATTGAATTGTTAAGGTGCCGATTCCCTTGAGTAGCTGATTTTAAAATGAGAATCACGTCTAAATGGCTAGTAGTAGGCATTTTTTTTGGAAAAAATATATGTTATATTAGACCATTTTCTTAATAATTTGTTCGGAGAAAATTTTGAGTTTTATTCGTATAACATAGTGTAATTAATTTGTAAAGTTATATCTAAAACGGAAAAAACACGACAATCGCACCAAAACTACTGGGCGTATTTTAATGAAATCAACACCATCTCAAAGACAATTTAATTGTCTACATTTTGATATGAAGCTTTTTTTTTTAATATATAGAATAATAAGGAAATCACAAAAAAAACTACTAAAATTTGGGTCGCGCGGGTGTGAAACGGGTGCGCGTTTTGTTCCTTCAAACTCGTTGGCGTTAGTCGTCGTCTTAAATGAAATGAGGACAAGCTTTCATGTTTCATGTGAACCTCTGCGGGAGGTCTCGTCTTTATATTATATCGAGTCATAAATGCACATACACTTATATTTATATTATAGTAGGCTTTATGATACGACGGCTGTAAACAGCCATCCCATAACACTTCAGCTGAGCTAGAATAGATCGTCGTGATGCAAATGACTACGGTTATTAAAATTACGACTTACACATAACCTATAACAGTTATTTCGCTCGTTTCACAACATTACGTGTGACCTAACATCTTTAGTTTAAACGTTTTATTGTAAGTAAAATAACCGTTCCGTACGAGGAAAATAAATGTATCAGCTAATATTCCGATTCACAGAAAAACCGACGGACGCACCGAGAACAATGTTCTTTTCGAAAGATCAGTGGGTGGAGGAGGGGGGCGAGTTACGACTGTATTGCGAAGCTCTCATCGGTAAGATACGCCTACGTTCTTTATAGCGTGGAGGAAAAAGAAATGGGGCTACAGTGGACCGGTGAAAGTGGCACTCGACTTGCAGTTCATAGTTCACTACACTGACATAGTCATTCTGGCTCTGGCGTGTTGGATTGACATGTGCCTTTAAATCTTACTAATTCTCACCCCTGTTGCCCTTTGCTCTTATAGATCGAAAACCAATCTTAGTCCAACTTAACGATCACTTGTTATTTTTATTATCTGCCAATCACAGCATTTATCATGAAAATAAATTATCTTATCCGATTTTCGGAAAAATAATATTGCCCTCCATTTCTTTCTCCTTTCATATGAAAAGATACACAATATCTAATCAGATCTGATAACCTTAATCATGTGTATTGTGCAGGTCGGTCTCTATTGGCGGATGCCCGCAGCGACCTCCGGTGGCGAAAAGTGTTTCTCAATAATACTGAGGGAGACTTGCTGCCCACTCAGACTGAAATCAAGACCACCCGGTGAGTCCCTCGTTATGTTCGGTTATCCAATATTTACACAGTATAATATGAATAAGTTAGACAAGACTTTGTGGGTGGAAACTCCTTTAGCTGTTGTTTGTTAAAAGGTAATTAAATTCAAGGTTCTTAAAATTCGATTTGATTGGAAGATTTTCTTCCCTTTTGTAATTTGATTTAATATCTCTCTAGAAAAGGAAAAAGGTTTTGATGACCCCATGAAAGATTATGACAAATTCTCTATAAATAATTAGGTATTGCCAAAAAATATTGGAAGGTTTTATTGGTGAAGATACTTTTTTAGAAAGAGTCCAATATTTTTTGTCAATACCTTATTATTTAAAGAGTCGTACTCTATCATGGAGTCAACAACTTTGCCTTGCCGAAGTCACTTACGCAATTAGGCTGCTAGTAAACATCAATAGAATATAAATATACAAATATTCAAAGAAGCTTTTACAGAGTTGAACAGACAAAGGAGTTTCGAGTTATTATTTCTTACATAGACATGACGGAAGGTACTTAATTACAAAGGTCTCAAATATGGATTCCCGATAATAGAATAGATACTGTGACCTCTGAGTTTGTTTCGGCCTTTCTTCTCAGAGTAGTCAGATAGGAAACGCCGACCTCATCTAGTTTTAAAAATATGATCGACATGTAAAAGTGTTTGTACAAACCAACTTACAAAAATAAAATAATTTATCATTTAATACTCGTGAGCATAGGTGCCGCCTCCAGACATCTGCAACAATAGGTCAACCGGCGACCTTTCGATACTTATGTCGCTTTTACTTTGAGGAAAAAATGCGTATTTTTTGCGTTAGATAAGTAACTTGCTTATTTTAGTTGCGCATCCGGTAGTGTTTCCCGGAAAGGCGGAAGGTCTCCGTTTCCTGTTACTGTTATAAGTACCAGTTTACCTATAATTAGAATGGAAAAGCTGTAAGCGATATTGCTTTTATTACGGTCACGTTAATCCTGCTCAAATATCTACTTGTTCTCTTAGTTAGATTAGTCTTATACCCGAAGTGAGTGAACGGCTTTTAGACAACCACTTTGGGAAATTATTCTCCCTTTGATAAAAGCTGCAGTTGTAGATGGATTTTAGCTATAGTCCAGATTTGTAACGGGAACCCATTAAACGCATGTTACTTTAATCATCAATCTGCTTGACTACGGTATCAGTTTTCTGGTACAATCTTGAAAGTCATTCGCTGTAGCGATCCATAATATACAGATTTCAAATAAAAATTCCACTCAGCCACATAAGGATCACAGAAGCGATATGATCTTTATGATGGCACCATTTCAGTGAGTGGGCTAAATTCCACAAATTATGACAACTCAGTTACTGAGGCAAAATTAATTTATTCTAAAAGGCCTTTATAAATGTTGAAGGGTAGAGTTGGGAAACACAACCGCTGTTTAAACATTGCTTATAATAATAAATGTAAATCTCTATCGCAGAATTTTACCCTTTCTCATGAATCAGTTTTACATAAAGAATAATATTATTACTGAAAGGAGCAAAAAGGTTTTTACCTACCAAGTTTTCTATACCTCCTAGAATAATAGTTACGCAATTATGTTTTCAAACCATATCGCCACACGTCGTCGTCGTTCACATTAGGTCTATACCATACTTAGTCAACGCTTCCTGCCGCCAATAAGGAAGTAGTCGTTGTAAAACTTTTGAATTATTTATTGCAGGGAGGATGTGGAGGACATCATCGGTTCGTACCTGACCGTGGATCGGGTGTCTGCGCAGGACTACGGGACTTATGTCTGCGTCGTGCACAGCAATGACGTCGTGTCCAAGAATTACGTCACGGTACATTACAGATGTGAGTATCCTTGTTTTTTCTGTTTATGCATCATCACGTGTGGTTTATAGGTATAATAATAAGATACATACGCATTACTCACACTATGGTTCATCCCATAATATACCTATACAATAGTTTATACATTCACTCGAGATTAAAAGTTCTGACCTCTTTTGTTTTTCTAATTATAACTTCGTTGACGTATTGTTCTGTAGGTCTAGTGGTTGACCGCTATGCGTATGAGCACTGTTCGATCCCAGGTCATGTAATATTAATTGTTGGGTTTATTTAGAAATTACTGGCCATTTCTTGTAATATTAATTAGTCCGATTTTTCGGGTCATGGTAGTTCATGGCACTTTTTTTTAATTATTGTTAGGCTTGCGTTTGAACAAGTATGAGATAGTGGTCAAACGCCATGGTAAGCATGGTAAGCGATTATGTGTGTGACGATTTTTACCTAATCTATTCTTTATCTATTCTATTCTATATTCTTATCTATTATCTATTCTTCTCTGTTACTTTGTGATTGTTGTTGTTGTGTTGTGTCTATGTCGAATAAATGTTTTCTATTCTATTCTAATCTGTGGTGGTGTGTGTTGATGTGGATATACCACCACGCCTCTGCTTACGCTATCTGGGGAGACAATCGTAATAAGATATGACGTAGAATATTTATATAGTTTATGTAGGTCCGGGTAAACAAAAGTTTTTTCCCGTTTTCCTTTGTGGTTGCAGCTTCAATAGACTACGTAAATACTTGTAGTTAACAGACGATTATATAATTTCCTGCGGTCAGCAGTGGGTATGTAATTACGATTAGGTATTTGCGGTAGGTCTGTTAACTTATTTATTTGTACTAGCTTTTTCCCCTGGATCATCCCATAGAAACCGTGAAAATTGTTCTGAAATAAAACAATGTAGCTAAAGAATGATATTCGCGATAATGTAGCTTCCAATCAGTGAATAATTATCAGATATAATCGTACCAGGGGTGTATCAATTTGAGATCGAATAAGGGACAGATGTATATGACTTGTATACATCTGTCACTTACTCGATCTCAAATTGATACCGCTCTAAGAGCTTATGGTCACCCCTCAGTACTGCCGGATATTACCCGTAACAAACAAAACTTTTCATTATTTTTAAATTGATCAGGCTCTCTGAATAATCCCCATCACTTATTGGGCCGGGTAATAAAAATATGTGTTTTTTTATTATTTTTATTTTGACATTGATTTTAATATAGAATAGGTAAGTACGATTACTACTTATTTTAACAACAAAGTCGACGGAGCTCCGCTGTCTGCAGGATCTAAAATAACCTAACATGAAGGAGATGACGAGACCTGAAGTGAGCGAGCGAACGCCTACGAACCTAACCTAACCGTGTCGGGGTGCCCTAAGCTCGAGAGCTCGCTTCGCTCGCTCTTGGACTAATTCATTGACCATAATTATCGAATTTTCCAACCGTTACGTAGAAATATTCATAATGACCAGACTTAGTGATAAATATAAAAGTTTAAATCAGTATATATTACATTGCCCGATTTGACTTGACTAGCTGCATAATGCCCGGGCATTATACATAGTGGCCTCATTAATCACTTGGTCTATAACATCTATACAAATAAATACAATTGAAGTGTCTGTATGTAATATCAAAATAACAAGGTTTTATTGAATGCATGTGTATATACAAAAATGCATGAATGCATGTGTATAATTTTGAAAAGTGTCTGTCTGTCTGTTTGTTTCGATTAATCTCCGAAACGTCTGGACCGATTTTGACGTCACTTTCACTGGTAGATAGCTGATATTTAACGGAGTAACAGCAACGTCTTATCCCTGAAAAATACACAGTTCCTGTGGGAAAATTAATAATGAATCAAAACATTTGAATGAAAGTAATCGCGAGCAACAGCTAATCTTTGTATTTATTTATTATTATACGCTTTATTGTACACCATCAAATACATTAATAAAAAAACTTAAGTCTAAAACACATACAATGGGCGGCCTTATCGCTTGCCGCGATCTCTTCCAGGCAACCTGGGTAATATTAGTTTAGATTTCTTCATCTATACTATAGGTACTAACTACTTCCTAATCTATTCTATGCTTTCTCTATTAGTCTAATGAGTTACTGGTAAATTTACCTGTACTTAATCATTTGGTTATTTATCTGTGTGTACGTATTTCAGTATCTATTCAATTAGCAACGTACCTTAGCCCTGAGTATGCGCAAACTGTGCGTAGGCAGACGAAGTGGAACTGTCGATGTCTAGATACTAAGCCGGCTAGTCAAAACATTTGCTTCATGTAACAATATCGCTTCGGTGTTAATTATACTTGTGTTATTCATCAGTTTTATTTAAACTCTATACCACTGCAAGATAACTTTAAAGTAACGTTAACTAAGTTTAATTTTGTTTAATAAAAATTGTGTTATTCATCACTTTTATTTAGTTCCTTATACAACATTTTTTTCACTGGAAAATAACTTTTAACTAGCCGTTTATTTATTTTAATTTAGCATAAATTGACAAAAATATTGTAGTGTACTATCCTGTGTGTACTATCAGTATTAAATCGTCATCATATATCTGCTAATCAATGTTATTATAATAGTCATTTAGATTCTTCAGACATCCACCATTGTGTTTAATGGTCTGCTCACGATTTTAGCTATTATAGGTATGATCTATGAAGTCTTCTACCTAAATATAAGTTGAAAAATATACGTTACGTTTTACGACACACCCATTTTATGTATTTTTTCTAGGTATATTAATAAAGTTTTTTATAAAATGAGGCAAAATTACAGTTCAATAATGAAGACCACAGTTGCTTATTTGCCTGAAATAGATTGAACCATCTAGTGTGTTGTCTCTCGCTGTCACTCTAGGGTTTGCTGTAAGAGAAATCAACATTGAGTTAAACTCATATGTACATGTACTTTATTATCTCACTGTATTGAATATTGTTCTTAAAGACTTAAGAAAACAATCATATTGTCCTTGTTTAAAATTATTTTCTTTCACATAGATGGTGTAGCAGACGATGGTTCAAATTCCTCATGGTGTGGAAGTGGTTCCGTACCGTGGCGGGCACTTGCACTAGGTGCGGCCGCCGGAGCCCTAGCGCTCGTCTCTGCCGCGGCCCTTCACCGACGGTGCACCCCAAGGCTGCTGCTCGCAGCGAGACACGCGAGAGCGAGGGCTCAGCCCACCGCGAGGAGGGCACGAGGTCAGTATCTACGTCAATGGAAAATTAAATATGGCACAAAACCTTTTTTTGTTCTCGACCTCTTTAGTGCTTACGTGCCTACATTAAGTGACTCGAATTCAAAGAAAAAAAAAGATGTGAGTCAAGCACCTGTTCTTTTTTTGAAGTCTTTAAAATGTTACCTTTACAATATTATGCATCGTTATAGTACAGTCAAGAAAAATAAAATTAACACACTACATCAATATATGGTGTCGTAGCCATTTGATAGACGACAGTCGAATATTACTATTGTAATTTGAATATATTAGCAATTTAAGTTGGTAGTCAATTTGCTAATCGTTAATTGCCCCGAAATTACAATCGTCTTAAAAAGGTTGTATATTATTAGCTTGTGTCATCATCATCATTTCAACCGAACGACGTCCTCTGCTGGACATAGGCCTCCCCCAGGGAAGAAATGCAATATCGACCTACGAATCTAGGCTATTTTGATCTAAATCAATCATCCAAATTTATTTTTATTTTTAGCCGACTTCAAAAAAGGAAGAGGTTTCTCAATTCGACCGTATTTTTTTTTTTTATGTGTGTGCGCTGATTACTTCGTCGTTTATGAACCGATTTTGTTGATTCTTTTTTGTTGAAAATGAGATAACCCAAGGGTGGTACTATGATATGATATGTATAAGATATATCGAATAGCTAACCGACTATGATGAAGCAAATCCTTATAAATATATGGTACTGATGAAAATGGTAACATCAAACTGATCTGATGATGAAGCCGGAAGGTAGGCACTGGAACTCCGAAATAAAACAATGGATCCTAGTCGTGTTTGGGTTTATTGGAATCGTCATGAGATTTACTTTGGCTATAAATAATTTTCATGGTATTTGGAGGTACCTACCAAAACTAAAAAGAGATAAACAAAAAACCTTTTAACAAAAATATCAAACTGACTTTCCAAACAAAACACTACAAAGCGAAAAATAACTTTCTTTTGCGAAGTCGGTGTCGAAAAACGGATACAATGACAAGACACCGACTTTCGCTTTGTAGTGTTTTGTTTTGGAAGTCCGTTAAATATTTTTATTAAAAGGTTTTTCTCTAAATATTATCCAAGTCTTAGCTAACTTAAAAGTAATCGTCACTTTATACAAGCAGACCGTATGACTATCGAACTGAAAACCTACGATTATCCAAGTACAATTACATACGTGCGTCATTTAGACAAAATTATTAACGATGCTGACACCATACTGCATTGCGTCGAAAAAACAGTCGCGCTCGAGTTCAAATTCTGAGTATTTTTCTTAAGTACCTACGGACCGTTTAATTTTGCATGAATAGACTTGAACATGTTACTTTAATTGACAGGACTAACAGAACCAAAAGTTCTGCAAAAAAGTACAGTACAGTCAGCATCAAAAGTAGCTAAGCGAATCAGGGACCTATTGAATAAAACTGACAATGCGACTCATTTGTCAAAAATTACATAATTAGAAAAGAAAGATAATGATAATGGTATTAAATATTAAAATGTAAATGGAATGTATATGTGTGTGTGTGTTTAATATAAATCAGTTTTCTTCCATAATCATCTATGTAACAAACTTTTTAAGATTCTTGTGAGCACCTAGAATTTCAATTATCACTGAGCTTATTATTTCCAACTGAAATTTATTACAAAGAAGCCGACTCTCATTGGTTGCTTAAATAAGTTTGTGAATGATATTATCGCTTAGGATACATACACTTTTCTTGTGCAGATTTTATTGGGTTTCAGAGGCGTAGCATTTGTGTTGTTGACAGTATCTACCTCAGTCAGATGTGCATTCGAACATTTGTACTGGCATCTTCTAATATGCACAAAGTCATAGTATTCAAACATATGCAAACAGCATGCTAATTCTACGTTGTATAAAGAAAGATTAAGGAATGTCAGTTGTAGTGAATTATTTTGCTGTTTGACTAATTAAAATAAGGAAAGAAATATGCGGAAAATAGTACTTTATCAAAATAGTATCGTAGAATGTATTAATAGGCAGAATATATTTAATTGCACTGCCAGTTTTATCCTGTTTACATGCATTGGAAAAAAAAAATTTCACTGCCAATTTTATCCTGGTTACACTGTTTTATTAAAATTTATTTGTTTCGAAGGAAAAAAAAACAACTTGAAAAAGATCTGTTTTACTACTGTAAAATACCTTCAGTCTTAGGTAAAAAAAAATGTATTTATACCTTGGCCTTTGCATAAGGACATCAACTAAACATATATTATCATACATAAGGGTACCGAATTCAAACTTGTAAAGTAAGTATACAGAAATTATATTGTATGTTTATCCACAGTACTAGAGAAGGAGTTCGACGTGCTAGTATGTTGGACGGCAGTTGACGGCGAGCTGGTCCGAGGAGCCTTACTGCCCACCCTCGCGCTCAAGTACAAGTACAGGGTACATGCCGTCCCACTCTCCACACAGCCTGATACTTGTAAGTACTAATATATTTCTACTAGCTTCTTAAACTTATCCTTTGTCCTTATCCAGAATATGGTCTACTCGTGTGCCGATATTTATCCAAATACGTACAGCCGTTCAAAAATCCACCACCCAATCCCATTTCAGAGAATGTGATTGTGTATGTGTGTGTTTTCAAGTTGAGTGAAAAATATATCCATTAGAAAATTCTTTATTAAAACAAGCTTTTTTCGTATTCATCTCAGCAAACCCCTTCATTTGATACCCATATCATGGCAGAGCACAAAAAATAACTAGTCCGCCATCTTGGGCCGTCCGCCATATTGGATTTAGAATGACGTCACTTAGCTAACCATGCATTGTCATCCAAACTAAACGTGTATGCAAAATTTCATCTTAATCGGCGGAGGGTAATTGCTTTAAAATTCAGTTGCAATATTTGACCCGAACACACTTACATACATACATTGCAAGTTTAATAAAAACTTGGTAACAAATAAGTAAATGTCTGTTTAGCTAGAAGAACTTGTAACTATTCTAGTGTTTATCATGGAAAGAAGCTAAGAAAAATAAGGAAGTTGCGATGCAAAATAAACAGTAAGATTATAAAAGGTATTTTATTATATTTGCTTCAAATAAGCTGCGAAACTTTGCGAACTTACATAAACAACATTCCATGTCACACAGAATTCTTGAGATTTTTTTCTTGATACATATTGTCATCGCAAACTCTTTGAAATATATAGAAAAAAGTTGAATTAAGTTCAAAGAAAGTGCAGAAAATTGTGTTGGTACTTATAAAAAAAATAACTAAGTAGACAAACAAAGTAGCATATCGATGAAAACGTCATTGAAATAATATTTCCAGCGAATGCTACTTGGCGACGAATTCGGAGAACTAGTTATTTCGTTGGGCGTGGGTGACTTGCTGGAAGTCGGTAATTGTTATGAACTTGTGCGACAAGAACTCAATATTTTCCAATGATACACCGAAGGTAAAAAGTAACTCATTTACTGGGAATGTTTCTTTAAACGTCATTGATTTTGCTTTTACTCCTTACTGCGAGTTTTCTACGAAGTATCGAGTAGTGGCATAGCTGTACAATCATACTTTGAAATGGTGACCATTATTTGCATATAGATGCGTCGGCCGTCACCGAAACTTAGTTCTTCACTTTTAATAACTCTGTATAGAAAGCTTTGTCTTGGAATGTTGTATCCTTGATTTTAAAAGGAGCTACAAACAAATATATATGAAATTCAGTCAACCGCAAGCCCATTTTCCATAGCAGGAATTGCATATTGACGCTTGACAGCAGTTACATTTCATAGCAATAATAGCAGTTGTCGAAGCTCAAGTGATGACACTACAGTAGCCTAATTGCGTAAGTGAAGGCAAAGGATTTGACCGCCATAAATCGACCAATCCATATCGCGTATTTTATCTCGCATGTGATTGGTCTATTGATGGCGTCAAAACGGTTTGTCTTGCCGAATTCACTTACGCAATTAGGCTGCACATCATGTATATTTTTATTACAGAACGAAATCAAACTGTATGCTGACAGAAATCTAATATTATAATCATCTTACTAATATTATAAATGCGAAAGTTTGGATGGATGAATGTATGTTTGTAACTCAATCACGCCGGAATGGCTCGACGGATCTGGATGAAATTTGGCACAGAGATAGATAATAGTCTGGAATAGCACTTTTTACCCCGGCCACAGATAATATAATACTAGCATACAGATGCCTCATCCCATACAAAGAAACCGTGCCGACGACGTAACTAGCGTTTTTCATCTGATTAATCTTTTTATTTTTGTAAATACATCAATCGCGTTCGATCCCGTTTCACGGCAATAGATGGTGTTAGCAGCGACTTGCAAGTAAAAGGATTTACTAGGTTTCTGAATATGTTTTTCTTTAAATACAGTGAAGGTTCGTTTTATAGTATTTTCTTGCACGTTTTTACAGTTTTTTTGCACCAAAATGTGTTACAATGCAAATTTTAACAATCGAGTGGAATACCTCAGAAATTTAAAAATGCGCCATCTATTAGCATCAATTTTAAATGAGGCGTTCAAATAATCTTTGAAATGTGAAGTAAGAGCCTAATATTCCATAACTTTGTACTTAGGAGAGTTGATTAAACAAGAACATACAATTTTTATGTTCAATTCCAGAAAATGTTAATTTTAAGAATTGTGTGTACATGTCGCGCCATCTAGTGAAATTTATTTGAACCAAATTATCTTTCTTAGCAATGAGACCCCGTGCCCCGGCAGTATGTTCCTGTGGGATAATTGCCGACTGTAAAGCGAGCGAAGCCGCTGGCAGAACCGCAGGCTTATTACGTATCTTTTGCAAGAGCAAAACGATAGCGATTTTTGCGCAATAATTGCTCTTCAATACAGTAGTTTTAGAGTTGTTGGCGGTTTTTTTTTAAATAAGTGCATTTGACAAACAGCGAGCGATTAGCAAACGATTGTGTAGGACCCACCATAACTACACTGCAGGTGATTCCGACTTTTATGACATAAAGCGTTTGATCGCTATCGTTTTGCTCTTGCAAAAGATACGTAATAAGCCTGCAGAGTATTTTTTATGTAAAACTGTATTGTGTTACGTTATTATTACAAAAATTAACTTGCCTGTTTAAACCACGTCTAATAAGACCGTTACCATCGTCTCCAGGGTACAGCGAGCTGGTCGGTGAGGCGTCTCGGTGTCGGTCGCTTGTCGCGGTGCTGTCGCCCGCGCAACACTCTCCGCAGCAGCTTCTCACGGCGCTTCGACAACTGCGAGCACTCCCACTACCGCCCGTCGTGGTCTTACTACAGGTTTGTAACTTTTATTTGAAAGAGCAAGCAATTTTCGAAATCCTCTTGTGTTTATCGTGTACCATTTTAGTCAGATTTTACTGCTTTGAAACCAGGCTTTCCGATGCTCATGGCATGGCGCGATGCTGTGTTAGTATTAGATTTACTACTGCCACAGATAATATAATACTAGGATACAGATGTTTCATCCCATACAATGAAACCGTGCCGACGTGCTGTACTGATTATATAGATTATTTTTTGTACATTGATCGAGTTCGGTTCCGTTCCACGGATATGGATCTATCTATCGCCGTGGAACGGAACCGAACGCGTTCGATTTATAAAAAATAATCGGTATAATCAGATGAAAAGCGCTAGTTACGTCGGCACGGTTGATTTGTATGGGATGAGGCATCTGTATGCTAGTATTATCTGTGCTACTGCAAAGTCATTTGTAGCCTTAGTACTTTAGAGCAGCAAGCATACACGACAGGAGTTGTACGTAATCTGATCCGGTTGATCGACAGACAACAATACAGCATAGACCATAGAAGAGAAAACCTGACATTTCACAAAAAATCTTGGTTTTGTGAATGAGATTTAAGAGGCATAAAGTATTGATTTTCTAAATCCAGTCTCTAAGTACCTACTTAGAGACTGGATTATTTACCTTCAAGTCCTGTTAGAGTACCTACTCTAATAGAACTTGAAGATAAATAACTATATGAAATACAAAGTGAAAATCACTATGTGGATAAGATTAACGACTAGTTCGTAGTATTTTACCTTTGGCTACTTCATTTACGTCACAACTATCCACAAGGTAAATATGGTAATTAAAAAAAACGTTTTCCTCGTCATTGATTTTATCGTCCATAAATAAATAGAAGGTAATCCCAACATAGGTATTTAGTAACAAAGAAGGCAAAGTAGGTACGTAAGAGGCAGTTTTTATACGAGTAGGCATGACACATTTCTTGTGGCAGATGTTTCTGCAGTATTACTTGAGTTGTCTACGTTTCCTAGTAGTAGTTTTTACCTACAACTTGATCGACTTCGTTTTTATAGGGAAACAAGAACTAAAAAATAAATACGTTGTGGGAATCAAAATTCTTTTCACATATTTACTCGAAATAATTAACTTTCAGTTTAACCAGGGGATCCTGTCGATTATCCTACTCTCATCAAGTTTACTTAATGAATTTATTAGTTACCAATACAATACATCCGTCCATAGGGTATCTATCTTTAGTATAGACAAAATCAAATTTGTTAATTTATATACCTATGCATAGTTATTGTATTCCTTTTTTATTTTTAGAAATTGACTCACACACCGTTGTTGTTGAATTAGGTATTTTTCCTATGTTTGCAATATTTGTAAGTATGTGAGAACCATGTTCCTATGTATCAAATGA
This sequence comes from Orthosia incerta, assembly GCA_948252205.1. Lineage (NCBI taxonomy): Eukaryota > Metazoa > Arthropoda > Insecta > Lepidoptera > Noctuidae > Orthosia > Orthosia incerta. Next base: position 16,112,445 of record OX411741.1, read on the forward strand.
ATGAATTACTTGTTAAAGCTTTTACTACTTTATACATATGTAAATACGTAGTATAGTGTGTAGTGCTATTATGGGTACATCGTCCTCACGTACATGAATTAATGTATGTATGTAAATATTGTAAAACACTTTAAAAAAAAGTTAGTGTGGAGTTAATTGTCTTTTCTTCTATAATAAGCTACTATTCCGAATAGACGGTAGAATCAATTATTATTAGAAAAGTGCCGGTTAATGGCCTAATTGAAATAAATAATTTTGACTGAGTAACAGGGCCTGCGGTTAGCTAAAGAAAGTAGCGAGTCTATATTTTCAACCTACAGAAACCACATTTTACACAGATAAACCTAGATATGCCATACTTAATGACAGGTACTTTTTTTCTAAATGAACTTAATCAAAGATTTCTATTATTATTATTTCATACTAAGATTGGTTTTATGTCTACTAAGCTAATAAATAGTTAGATAAAAAATTCAACTTGTCATATTTCTGTGCCCCTAGGATCTACCCAAACTAAAACGCGAGGCTAAAGAAGGCGGCGAGAGCCTGGTGAGCACGCTGCGTGGCACGCGCCTGGTGGCGTGGCGCCACGTGCACGAGCGCGCCTTCTGGACGGCGCTGCGCCTGGCGCTGCCGCTGCCGCCCGCGCACCACGATGTATGTACACGTTACTGAGGTAACAGCACATACTAACTTAACACTGGACGGAGGATTGCACCATCTTTTAACGCTAACCTGAATCTGCAAACAATGTTCAACCATCGGTTTCATCTATTTCTTAGTTAATTCTTAATATTTAATCTGAAACCTCATATAACTACACTTTGCGACTTATTTACCTGTGGCATGTCATAAGTTGAAATAACTCTAAGAGGTTACACCGTCTAAATCTTCTTTGGACGATGCAATTCATTCGTGGCTTCAATTTTATTGTATGCCAGAGGCAAGAACGCGTTTTACGCTCAAAATAATTTGTTTTTGGTCGCATTTCATTAATCATGGTATGGTATTAAAAACTGGTGCAAAACTCTTTTGGTTCAGTGTTTTTTGCACCATAGAATCCACTTATAGGCAAATCAATAATATTTGTATCCATATTTACAGCCGAAACCAATCCCAACTGAAACAGAAGACAACAAATATTCTCGCTCGGGGAGCCTGACGGCGCTGGTGTAATGCGCGCGCAGACTCCGACGCCGACAGTGGCCGGCAGCTACTCAGTGTGGACAGTGACAGTTACTAGAGTTAGTGCCTGACAGTTGACAGAATAGTGCGCCCGTGAACATTGCATGATCCCACACACCCCCCGCGCTGCCAATTTAATATTCGTACGAAGACTGTGAGTAGTTATAGTTATTTTTAATATCCAATATCACATTACGGTAATTAGGTTGTAAGCCATTTGAAACCTGTATACAGTTTTCTAAGATCTCAGCATCTTTCTATCGTCAGATTACTATAACATCGTTTCTGTTTTCCATTTCTCTTGTGCCAATGGAAAAGCTATCATGACAATTTATTTTAAGTTTGCGGTTGTATTCCACTATTTATTTTATTTATCTTTTGTCTTACTTTTTTGTGTATTTTTCTCTTTCAAGTATTATAAGCGGATGGATTCCGCGTCGCCGACACGTCAGCTTGCTCATGACTTGTACGGCGACGACTTTAGTGTTTATAGAAAAATAAATTCTTAATTTATCTTCTTTTATTATTGTAATAATAATTTATGTTGTTTGGAAACAGCGGAGTGTAGTATGTGTTGCGACGATTCAGGGTTCTGTGATAATCGAAGTGTGAATGTTGATATAAAGAGACGGTAGTATATAAAAACCATGTCAAACCAAAACAAATTTAAGACTCTAGAACACGATTTAAGTTTGGTGTTTTGTACACTGCTGGCTCTTTCTGATTTATGTTTTTTTACATTTTTATAGTGTCTTGTAAGTAATACTGATGTAAATATTATTATAAACAAGAGTATTTTTACATGTTTAGTTATATAAAGAAGATTAGCAAGTTACTGATTAATGTAAACATTTAGTATTATAGTTTAAACAATACATTCCGTAGAAATATTATACTTAGTTTGTTTTAAGTTCACCTAAACCGATACTAGAGGTTCAAACGAATATAAATTCTTCAACAAGAATCTATTTTCTTATATGTAACATTGTATGTAAATAAAACAAATGCTATTGATACGTAAAAACTGTTTTATTTTTGTTGCAATAAACCAGCATTGAACAAGTTCGCACTTACATAATTTAACATTGGCGTACATAACCTTTTCACTAATCATTGCATTACATTCAAATTAAGAATAACAATAACATTTAAAATTATAATTGGATAAAAACTACGTGATATTCATAAAAATATAAGTTCTCAAAATTAAGCACTTCTTTGTCGATACTTTAAGTATCATAATATAATTCACAAGATTGATTTCGAATAGTAAGTACATAGTTAGAGCTCGTCACTCGTGACGTCATCAGTCACGATCACTTACATTAAGTACAAGATACAAATATTAGCACCTCGTAACCAATTGTTAAAGCTCAAAAGTTATTGGACCGTTAATTTATTAAATTATCTATCTATTTTAATGGTATTCGAGATTACATTCATTTGGCATTGAATGCAAACGTGTTAATATTATCAGTTTTCTACGAACACACCTGAATGCAATTTGTTATCATCTAAATTAAACTTGTAAATCTCACTTGTCGTTTATAAAATTATAATTATTAGCTAAGTCACATAATAGTAAAACATATTCTTAAAAATGATTTCAATTTATAAAAAATACCTAATACGTTTTGTGACATTTATTCAACACTTCCAATTCTAATGTACTAGGAACAGCATTATAGTTATATTTTTTAAAGTTCTGACGAGTTCATGTGAATACAGCAATTTGAAATACCTCCCCACACTAACTGCAATTATGTCATAATTCGTTAGGGACTCTTATGAGCATGTCGTAAAAAACGGTTTACTTTACTAATTACTGCAAATGGCTCTGTACTCGGAACCATTTATCAATAATAAGTCGTTGTTGAGCAATAACGTTATAAAAAGTTGAGCGCAGCGCGAACGCGGATACCATGAAGTATTTCTATATTTTCGCGGAATCCTGTGCAGTTAAGTTTTTGCGTCTGCGCACCGTGTAAGTTCCTCTTTCATAAGCCCTTTAGTCCTGGAAGTGTTGACTATCAAATATTTTACAAATTAAAAATAATCATTTCACTTATTGGGAAATAACCGTGATGTTGATCGCATGCACTCCTCATGCACTTCATCACCAGATCCTTTGTACAATATATCGATTGTAGGAACAATTAATTCATAGCCTAAAATTAATAATTAACTCGCATCAATCAGAGGTGCCCGCCGGTGGCTGCCCTGTTTTGACTTCATAGGCCTGAAAGACAAAGAAAACAACAGTTTATAAAAACATCCCTTTACCAGCTGAATCCTCCAGTCGTATCTATACGATATAAATCTTGCCACCGATTTCTGCATTCAGGATATCAAATTGAGCATCTGTCAAACTCTACTATAAAACTGTCAAACTTTGGCACCTTATACACTAGTCGATGGCACGAACTATTTTGTGCGCGGGGTTGAAATGCATTTTATTCCAACCGACAACACGTACGGAAGAGATAGATGCTGTGATGACCAGAAGGAAGCTAGTTCGCGTACGAATACACACTTTTGCAAATTTGTAGCGAAATGGATAATGATTTAGGACAAAATCGAGTGCGCGAAATTTTATAAACAGACCTTTGGGAGTCTGGATATCATGAAAAACCGGCCAAATGCGAGTCGGACTCGCGCACGAAGGGTTCCGTACCATTATCGCAAAAAACGGCAAAAAAATCACGTTTGTTGTATGAGAGCCCCCCTTAATTCATTTTATTTTAATTTAATCATTACTATTTTTTGAAGTGAATATACAACTAAATATTCTGTGAATATTTCAAGCGTCTACCTGTTTCCGTTATTAATATCGAGCAAAAAACAGCAAAAAAAACACGTTTGTTGTATGGGAGCCCCCCTGAATTTATTTTATTTTAATTTAATCATTATTATTTTTTGCAGTGAATATACAACTAAATATTCCGTGAATATTTCAAGTGTCTACCTGTTGCCGTTATTAATATCGAGCAAAAAAATCACGTTTGTTGTATGGGAGCCCCCCTAAATATGTATTTTCTTCTGTTTTTAGTATTTATTGTTATAGCGGCAACAGAAATACATCATCTCTGAAAATGTCAGCTGTCTAGCTATCACGGTTCACGAGATACAGCCTGGTGACAGACGGACAGACGGATCGCGGAGTCTTAGTAATAGGGTCCCGTTTTTACCCTTTGGGTACGGAACCCTAAAAACGACTAAACGTATCTGTTCAAAATAAAATTATTTGCATTGTTGAACTAATAATCGTGTGACTGACTCTGGCTTGGCCACCATCAGGGATCTGCCAGCAACTGCCACATTATGTTCAATAAATAATTATATTTATTGTAGATCTGTTTCTAGGTAATGCATACTGTTTTCCTTTTTGGTATATAATAAGAATAACTTTATGTTTGATTTATATTTCGAAACAAACATTCCACCATAGGACATCATAGGTATTTTCTAGAAACTAAGTACTTAAAAGTATTTTGTACTTGCTTGTACCAATGTTTGGAGAAATTTATTACTTTAAAATATTTTTAATTACACACCGACTAAATCTGTGACTTAGCGACTAATTTCGACTAATTAGCGACTAAATCTAGGCGAAAACAGATCTTCGTTAGGTGCCCTAGTTTTTGAGATATAAATTTGGCCAAGCTGGGTAGAGTCTCTCCAGATCGGCCACCTAACAACCCTTCTAACTTTTGAACCAGTGACCGACTAAATATTTGTGTTAACAACATTAAAATCCCTGATGGTGGCCAAGCCAGAGTCAGCCACACCTAATAATCTATCCCTGTATGGAGACCGTTTTACAATTTTCCGGCTTATGGTATTTATTTGCACCCAAAAATGCGTTATAATTAGTGTCGAAATGTGGAATAATCGACGCTCATAACTTTCAATCATATATATTTTTTGGCTCCATACAGGGCTAGATAATGATGAGACATATTGATATCATTTTTTATTCAGTCAAACAGTGGAGTAATCCCTAGACTACATTTGTGAGGAAGAATTATCGACTAGTGTAACCTTAAGCAGTTTTTAACACGTTCTAACGCCAATTACTAAAATAAATAACTGCCCCAAGATTTTTTTATCACGTGGCATCATGCATAATCATGAGATGGATCTCTTTGTTATACTCACAGTAATAGGCAATATTTATATTTGAATTAGCATGTCACAAACCAGCAATAACAAGAAACTAACGAATAAGATGGGTCTAAACAGGGCAGGAGAACAAATGACTCCTAACAAACTGAAATAAAGTAGTCCTCCGTACCTCTTTGGCCACCTTGCACAGCGTCTCGGCCATGGCGCGTCCGGTCTGGTCGACCATGCCGCGCAGGATGCCGTCCGCGTTCTGCAGCAAATTGTGAGGATGGTCGTACTCCACCATGCGGCCAGCATCCATTACTAATACCTGTGGGTACAGAGTATTTTAATAAGTATTTGTATGTGGTAAGTAGATGTTATTGCGACATATTAGGCTTAATGCTGCAGTGTTATAAGATAGAAAAGGTCATTTTACAGTATTTCATTAATAAAGTTTGTATAAGATTAGAAACATATCAGCAGTGCACCTCTGCCTAAGCTCTCCTATCACAGACTTCTGCTGGATTTAGGCCTCTTTCAAGGTATGCTACAATTCCCGGACAACAATATCCACCGCTGAACTTGAGGCCCTGTGTCCCTGTGCCTTGCACGGTGTCTGGATGTGTGTCCAGTTGGTGGTAACAGGCTTGCCGTCTTAATTCATGGGATACAACAAAACTGGCGAAACAAGGTGTACATCAGAATCGCGGGTTATCTTTTCAGATTTACCCAAATTTATTACAGTTATTTGGTACCTTCTGTGTACCTTTACGTACCTCTCCTGAAAATCTGTGTACCTACACCCGTACAAAGATATTTTTTTAAATTAGGTAAACCCGCCATCCTGATGTCAGAACCGCGGGTGTACTGCTACCCAGTATATGTATCTAAGTGCACTGTAAAAGTAAATTTGGTACCTCTTGTGTACCTGCAGAAACAAGTATTAAATAAACAAAATACTGTAAGATTTCTGTGGAAAGTCAGAAAAATATTTTCTTTCTTTGACGTTGTTATTATTTTAAAAAACTTTCGGAAGTCGGTGTTCCTGTTTTCGTTTCTTCGTGTTTTGACACCGCCTTCCGAAATTTTAATTTATTTTTCGCTTTGTAGTGTTTTTATTTGGTAGTCGTTTGTATATTTTTGTAAAAAAGATTTTATTTTAATTTTTTGTGGTACATAATGGACAAATTCTATAGTAAAATACCTATAATGCCCACAGTGATGCCAGAATACATTATCCGAACAACATGTAACTTGAACATATCCAGGGGAATGAGGGTATAAAGTTTTAAGTATGAAGTTTTATAAAATAGTAATAACATCAAAGAAATAAAATCGTTTTTTTTACTTTTCGCAGCAACTTCACAGTATTTTGTTTATTAAATACTTGTTTCTGCAGGTACACAAGAGGTACCAAATTTTCTTATACAGTGCACTAAGATACATATACTGGTTAGCAGTACACCCGCGGTTCTGACATCAGGATGGCGGGTGTACCTAATTTTTTTAATATCATTGTACGCGTGTAAGTACACAGATTTTCAGGAGAGGTACGTAAAGGTACACAGAAGGTACCAATTAACTGTAATAAATTTGGGTAAATCTGAAAAGTACACCCGCGATTCTGATGTACACGAAACAAGGGCGTTACTATGCTCCTCTGCTAAACTCTTCTGGGAATCTGTATTGGTGGTATATGACATAGACCAACCAATACAAATTAGACACGAAAGACAGTCGCTGTGAGACGTTCAAATGACGTCATAAGCGACGTCTACTGGAATATCAGGAAGCAACTCTAACGCTCCAGAGTTTCACAGAGATGGCGTTGTTTCTAGAAGGGTTATGCATAATTATATTTAAATGAAATTAAGCATACAAAATTAATTAACAAACAGATTTAAATACCCAAAATTTTATAGTTAAACAATAACATATAATTTGAATTATAATAATGTCATAGACTAGGGAGGACAGTGATTGGCGAATTCTGATTTGTCTGTGGTTAGGTCTTTCTCGAAGATCGATAGAGAGAGTTCAAGTTTCTTTTGATCCAGCGACTGTTGGGGAAGAGAGGGTTCTGCCCGACTTTGTTGAAATCCTGACGCGAGGATGGAGATTTACCAGGTATGCTATTTTAGAGGCATCGGTTCTGTGAGGATCAGATTGTGTCTGAATCTTCCGATGGGTTTTACATGAGTAATGTTGTGTTTCAGCTAAATCTGTCTGGATGATAGCTAGCCTAATCTAATGCGACCGTGTAAAGATGTGTGTCTCTGGTGTCGTCCCGCGGTCTGGCGCAATCGAAGTTAATCTCGAGTCCCGAGTTCTGGCCCATTGGAGGTTAGACCTGACAAGAATCCTGACGCGAGGATGGAGATTTACCAGGTATGCTATTTTAGAGGCATCGGTTCTGTGAGGATCAGATTGTGTCTGAATCTTCCCATGGGTTTTACATGAGTAATGTTGTGTTTCAGCTAAATCTGTCTGGATGATAGCTAGCCTAATCTAATGCGACCGTGTAAAGATGTGTGTCTCTGGTGTCGTCCCGCGGTCTGGCGCAATCGTAGTTAATCTCGAGTCCCGAGTTCTGGCCCATTGGAGGTTAGACCTGACAAGCGTGCTGACAGACCCAGGTTTTGGCGGTTCAGAAGTTTGAACCGACGAGTGCTGGCAGTGTAGCCATCTTTTCTATCGTAGGGCCCCACCATTCCGAGTCCTCGTGCGGGGAAGCGTCTCTGGCTCCAGGTAACGATAGCGTCACTGTTTTCATATATGGACTATGCCCGTAGGCAGAGTGTGTTCGTGTAAACTACAGGGGTCTGCTCTGTAGTTTGATGCCAAGAGCCTTTTGTGCCGCCAACTGAGAGAGTGTTAACCACGTTATGTGTAAGTACCCATAACTTTCAGAAAGTGAGACCATGTGACAGTAGTATTACTGAACATTTTGACAAGGTCATTTCAGTGTAATAAGACCAGTTGTTTTAGATTTAAAGTTTTTGGTTGTGTCTCTGGGTGCTTTGCCCAACCGTTATGTTCCTCTTATGAGTACAACCATAATAGGTCTGTTATTATTCGATTGAGCTAGAAATTATTAAGCGTTCAACTCACGAACCCTCACAAACGATTATGAGCTTGTTGTCTCATCTCTAGTATTCCCCTAACACCCCTTGTTACGGAGATGGGGTGTGTTAGAGTAAATACCTAGTTGATAAAGATCTATATGTTAAGTTAAGATTGTTTATTACAATAAACCTTGTAATGTGTCATGAGGTATTTGTTTAATTGGATCTTTCCCTAGTAAAATACACCCTATAAAATTACTTTAGGCACGGTTGATCTATAAAACGAGGAACCAGGCTTACAGCTGTGCAGATAGACTCTATGTAATCCCTAGATGGAACATTATGACTTCAAAAATTATAATACATAACATAAAAAATAAATATCTCTTTGTGAGTGTGTCTATAATTTACCTTATCTGAATCCATGACGGTGTGAAGACGATGTGCAATCGTGAGCACAGTGCACTCCGCGAATTTGCTCCTTATTGTAGTTTGTATAAGAGCATCAGTCCTGAAACAAAAACCAAAATAATTTATCTTAAAGAGAAATAACAAACTTCTTCATGAAGGCCTCTACGTTGTATGACGTAGGGCGGTTCAATCCGTGTCCGTGAAATTTCGGTTCCGAAGTAGCCACAGACTACTTAGAGATACTATGTATGAAGTAGCCGTAGTACTTTTTGTAGGGAAGTTTACGCACTACATCCGACCTTTATCTTCTATAATATAAAAATGTGTTGCAGGAGAAGGTTAAAAAAATTGCTTGAAAAAGTCTAAAAACAACACTTTTCTATAATCCCATACAAACGATTCGTAATTACTTAAAAGTCAATTTGAACATTAATACCATACCATAAAGTTGAAGTGTTAGTGGAGGTTCCGGGAAGGCAAAACAATTGAGTGACGTGACGTTATCGTATAAATAATAATGTCAATATTTGTCGTGTAGGGTAGGGAGGTTAGGGAGTGTAGCTAGGGGTAGGGTAGGTAGGGTAGATAAATGTTTGGTGTTTTATAGCAAAACAAAGTTTGCCGGGTCAGCTAGTCCGTTATAATTCAGAACATTTTGTACTCGGAATTCAAATCACGGACACGGACGCACTTCACGTCGTGAACAACCAAATACTGATTGAATCAACCAAAAGTAACATGGCGGTACCACTTACTATACCATTATTATAAAGACTATACGTTGTCTGTTTGTTAAAGATCTGGCAGTACTGAAGCAATTTCAAAAGTTCAAACCACTATAACCGAGTAGGTACGTTAATGCACAAAACAGTACTCACTGAGGGTCTACATTAGCGGTGGCCTCATCCAGCACAAGCAACCGGTTCCTCCTCACGATAGCTCTCGCGAGACACACGAGCTGCCGCTGTCCCACCGAGAAGTTCCCGCCGCCCTCCGACATGCGAGACGACAGGCCTGCAGGGAGCTCTGTCACTGCTTCTTTTAGTTCCACCTGAATGAAGAATGTTCAAATGTAATAATAGTACTCTATCTCTATAGCAGTAATCTCAGCGGCGAACGAATAGCCACGACGCGGGAGAATAGTACGCAGCAGTAAATAAAGAAAGATGATATCGAATGAAGGCGTCGAAAATAACAAAAGAATTCGTTAAAACGGTCTTTGAATGACCGCTATTCGAATAACGTACAATTGACTGGCCAATAAGAGCAAAAAATTGACAAAGCGAATGTGCGGCCAATACGTCTCTTTTGGTTTAGGTCTGTAGTAAAACTGACAGCCAGCGACGTGGACGCATCGGAATTCAAAAAAATATAACTACTAGCCGCACGATAACTTTGTCTCCTTCACGAGTTTCTAGCCATATTCCATTACTCTTTGAATATGCTTAACACAAATTCTTTGCTTTTAATATGACGTAATGTTAATAAGTAGGATTTGTATTAATTATAAATTATGGATATCAAAAACTATTTTGGTAAGATTGGCCTTACCTCTTCCAACGCTCTCCACAGCACTTGATCAGGGTATTCGTCGAAGGGGTCGAGGTTGTGCCTCATGGTGCCAGAGAACAGCACCGGTTCCTGAGGTATGATTGACAACTGGCTACGAAGCTCGTGTAGACCCAGCTTGGATGTCTCCCGGCCGTCGATTATGATCTCTCCTTCTAGTGTTGCTAGCCTGGTTAGTAAAAAGTGTTGTTTTAGTAAATTACATTCAGGATCAGGTTTTCTGTTATTTTCAGGACTCTTGTTCTAAAGGTGAGTATAGACTAGTGCATTAACGTTCTTACTAATGGCAGTGGTGTCTCATCCCATACAATGAAATCGTGCCGACATACTATACTGATTATTCTGATAATTTTTTGTACATAGATCGCGTTCGGTTCCGTTCCGTTCCACGGATATCGATGGTGATTTATTATCGCCGTGGAACGGAACCGAACACGATCGATTTACAAAAAATAATCGGTATGATCCGATGAAAAACGCTAGTTATGTCTGCACGGTTTCTTTGTATGGGATGAGGCATTTGTATGCTAATATTATTTTATCTGTGCTAATGGTACAATACAGGCAATATCTCAATTTCCGTGTAATGTAACAGTTCCTGCCAATGCTCGACGATGCGTTTGACGTAAATGCTCAAGGCGAGTGATCATTTACCTGTAACATATCTTTAAATCTTGCTTTCATTGTGAACTTGAACAAGTAACGACCTGTTTCATCCCTCGGCTCGTACAACTCGTATTAAGCACTCGTGCCTTTGCTCGATAAAATGTTACACCAATACGATCGTTGGTTTTGAAAATCTGGTTGTAACCACAGTTCGAACAAGACGCTCAATGTTTTGTACATTGTGCGTCGTGTTCGAACTGTGGTTAAAAACGGCGAAAGCTCTAGTCTAATAGTACAAAATTACGGCACACATAATTTTTTCTGGTACCGAGGTACGGACTTGATAGAATAACCAGATTATATCCGACAACTGCTGAATCTCATCCATTGGTTACTCCAAAATAAATAAATACTGCTGTTGATCTAAATAATGTTGCCAACTTTTTGACAATATAAAGATCATATTACAGAGCTGTAGCGGCATGTATAACCACCACATACAAACTACAAAAAAAACTGAGGTCACACAAATCTTATATCGGGCAATCAAAGTTCTCCGTAACAATAAAACTGCCCGAAAACAATCATCGGGCCGCGGCCCTTAAGGTTACACTAGTCGAAAATTCTTCTATACAAATGTAGTCTAGCGATTATTCCACTGTTTGACGATGTACGTTCAAAATAAAAAGTGATATTTTTATTTTGAGTTTGTCTCATCATTATCTAGCCCTGTATGGAAGCAAAAAAGTAAAATCAGAAAATATTTGAAAGTTAGGAGCGTCGAAAGTTCCACATGTCGACACTAATTTAAACGGGAAATTGAAAAACGGCCTCCATACAGGGATAGATTAGTAGTTCAACAATGCAAATAATTTTATTTTGAACAGATAGATTTAGTCGTTTTTCCATGATATCTAGACTGCCAAAGGTCTGTTTATAAAATTTCGCGCGCTCAGTTTCGTCCTAAATCATTATCCATTTCGCTACAAATTTGCAAAAGTGTGTATTCGTACGCGAACTAGCTTCCTACTGCTCATCACAGCATCTATCTCTGCCGCACGTGTTGTCGGTTGATATAAAATGCATTTTAACCCCGCGCACAAAATTGTTCGTGCCGTCGACTAGTGTACCCTTAATAATGGAGGTAGCGGGACTTTTCATCCTGTTCCCCATATCTCTATAGCACTCAACTCCAAAGTCTAGCTTATGTATTTCCAAACACAGTACAGTGCAGTCTGTAACTGTTCAGTATCCAAACTCACCTAAACAATGCATTGATAAGCGAAGACTTCCCAGCGCCGGTCCGTCCGACGATGCCGACCTTCTCCTTGGGCTGCACCACGAAGTTGAGGTCGTTGAGCACGGGCGGGTCGGAGGGCGAATAGTATAGAGACACATGACGGAATTCGATGCGGCCCTCTTCCGGCCAAGATGGTGGTGGCTTCTTGTCCGGTGCGGATTCGAGGGGAGGCTCTGATTCGATGTTTGAGTATTCTTGTATTCTGTTGGAGAAAATCAAATAATGACAAGTTTAGTTTGGATAGATCTGTTTGCTTGATAACAAAAAAAACGTGTGTTCAAGAGTGACAGTGGATTAAGCTAAAACATTTGGCGAGTAGATTATAGTTCGAATAAGGCGCTGCTTGCTTTGCTTAAACGAAAATAAAAATTAAACAAAAAACGACTTTATCTCCAGCGAGGAAGACACCGTTTCACAGATTTTGTCGAAGAACACACAATTTTATGGAAACTAATGTGATTATCTGTTTTCTACAGTTACAATTATTACCATGGCTTGGAATCGGTTTAAGAATAACCGGAAATTAAATGTTATAAACAATTTTATCGTTTTTTTTGTTCGGTATCGTCAAAACATTAAAAGAGCGTTATTGAAAACCTTAATTAATCGGTTTAGGCGAACGCGCGCCTATAACTGAATCGTTTTTGTACCTCAAAACGGTTGCGCATTGAAGGTAGGCGACAAATACCGTTCATAAACGGTTAATAGTACAAAATTTATTTACAAAATTTATAAAAAACCGTTTAAATGCGGTTAAAGGTAGTACAAAACCAAAAGAAAAAGATTCCTATGTACTTAGCCGCTAACCGGTTTGTATTTTGTTACCGGTTTCCAAGCCTTAATAATGATTACTAATTAATTACTATTTACCTTTCAACACTGGTCATTTGATTTTCTAGCTCGGTGGACTGTCGCATGCCCCATTGGAACATTCCCGTCAGGCCCATCGCTTGTGTGATGGCCAGGCCGACGTTACCACCGTATTCGTCTGCAAAAATACAATTACTTCTAAAACATATTCAGGATAGGGGAAACAAAGATATATGTAGTGGTATTTCCTTAAACCAAATGGTCCATCAGTTAAATTATCAAAAAATATGTGACACTATGAAATTATAAAAAATTGACGATAAAGAGAGATAAAGAACAAAAAAGGATAAAGGTCATTGGGGCTTGTGACGTCACTTCTAGGTCAAAATAACGACGACAAAACCAAACATAGTGCATTCGATCTTCGAACTTTCGAATGTGTTCATCTTTTCCAGGACAGACAGGGAATGAACATTTATAGAAGTTCGCTCCGATTCAGTCCCCCTGCCTAAGTGTTATATAACAAATGAGTGACTTACTCTGCCCGAAGACGAGGAAGCTGAGCGTAACCATGGCGATGTAGAGCACGCACACAAGGTCCAGCCAGAAACCGAATGCTCTGGAGCTGGCGATGAATAAGTACCTGAAAATAATTATCATTTGTAACTACTTTGAAATTAGAAAGAGAAGCTAGACTTTGCTACTGTAATGTCTGATGAGTTGAGATGGAAAAAACTCATAACTCAGAAAACAGAATAAAAATGGACGGTGTAGAAATTTTGGTTGGAATCGCTTCTAAATACAAATTATGTAAGATAAATAGAATCAACGCAATTCCTGCAAAGGGGTCATTGCAATAACCCCGAAATCATAACTGCTCCAAAGATTTATCTTAGACACGGGGTCCGAGGACTAAGAAAGAAAATTCAGATCAAATAAATCTCACTAGATGGCGCGATCAGCCTCGATTTGTTATTGAATTATATGCAAAATTAAAATTTTCTTATAGAGAACATAAAATTGTATTTTCTTTTTTAATCAACTCTCATAAGTACAAAATTATGGCATACTGGGCTCTTAATTCACATTTCAAAAATTATTTGAATGGATCATTTAAAATTGATTCCAATAGATGGCGCGGTTTTAAATTTCTGATGCACTCCACTCGATTGTTTAAATTTGTATTGTAACACATTTTTGGTGCAATGAAACTGTAAAAAGGTGCGAAAAAGTACTATAAAACAAATCGTCACTGTATTTAAAGAAACATATATTCACGAACCGATTAAACCCTTTAAGGGTCAGCGCAGACAGAGAGGAATAATCCCCGCGCTGTCTCGGGCATTTTCTTTACGGATAGCGTAATTCTCGAGCTTGCACGCCCGCGTATCTTCGAGGACGCGCGAGCATTTTTTGTCAGGTTCAAGCATTTATGCACTTTATTGTAATATTTTAAATTTTATTTTCAAGTGCGTTAATAATATCCTCTCCGCTGCGCTCCGTTCTATCTGCCCTGAGCCTTACTTGCAAGTCGCTGCTAACACCATGTATCTATCGCCGTGGAATGGAACCACGTTAATAATATCCTCTCCGCTGCGCTCCGTTCTATCTGCCCTGAGCCTTACTTGCAAGTCGCTGCTAACACCATGTATCTATCGCCGTGGAATGGAACCACGTTAATAATATCCTCTCCGCTGCGCTCCGTTCTATCTGCCCTGAGCCTTACTTGCAAGTCGCTGCTAACACCATGTATCTATCGCCGTGGAATGGAACCAAACGCGATCGATGTACAAAAAATAATCAGATAATCCCACCAAAATCGTTAATTACGTCGGCACGGTTTCTTTGTATGGGATGGGGTATTATATTCTCTGTGTCTTGGATAACTCGACAAAATTATCTGAACCGCTGCTTTTTTGCGAACTCAGTGTTGGTCCAATAGCGTAAGTTATTCATTATGATGAGTACAAAGATTCTTTCAAGTACTGCGTTGTACCAGTTACACCTAGTATAAGCTAATGTCGAATCAATCAATTAGCATCTTCAGCTATACATCTGAGACTACTGTAAGCTAGAAATCTACTGATCTCTCACGAAGTCAGAGCTCACAAGACAATGCTTTACTTAAATATTAATACACGGTTATTGTAACCCAAAAACCTTGTCTATTGACGCTATTTTTATTGTATTTTTGGAATACAGCTCTAAAAGCTACTAGGCTTTCGAGCTATATTCCAGACCATGAGTTAACTTACCACGCAGAGCTATGCAGATCCTGATGGTTGTCAAACTCTCGTATCAGCGCCTCCTGCGCCCCAAACGCGCGAATAGTCGTGATGCCTTGCAGAGACGCGTTCAAGTGAGAGAATACTGGACTACGAGCTGTGGAGGTGAAGATAGCAAAATAAATCTAAGCACGTATGTTTTGAAAAATGTTCGGTTGTATTAAGCGTTGTCTCTGTCTAAATTTAACCGATCTAACCACCAGAGACTCAATTATTGAGTGGTTAGATCGGTAAACTGTTTCTTAAGGTCTTAATGTCACATTAATGACCGCATACAGTATATTAATGATAAGATTATGCTCTCTTTTATGACATATGTTTAAAATAAAACAGGTTTAGTTAAGAGGAAATATGGACAGAGAGCGCCGAATGAATTTCCTTAGTAAAAAGTCATAATTCGAGGTTTGGCTATCGTCTCTTGCCTCCTCCAATATTAGACTAATTTAAAAGATATTCCGTTAACTGAAAATTAGAGATACATACTATGTCCCTATGTTTTCCTTTTTGATGATACATTATCTTTAAAAGCACTAGAGCGCTCAAAAAATGCTCAAAATTGCGCTGTCAAGAGAGGCTTAGTGTACAAATTTGACAAATATAAATGAAAAAAGGAAAACATAGGGACATAGTAAATATCTTACATTACCAGTTTATGGAATATCTTTTAAATTGGTCCAATATTGGAGGAGGAAAGAGACGAGAGCAAAACTCGAATTATGACTTTTTACTAAGGAAATTCAGTCGGCGCTCTCTGCCCATATTTCATCTTAAGCTGTTGGTCAAAATAGGATACACAGGTTTTTGTTAGCTGAGGGTTAGTCTAAAGAAATGGTCGCGCTATGCGTCAGAGATGACTCACTCACACCCTCGAGGCGCTTGATGCTGCGCGAGGAGGACAGATAGAAGATGCGCAGTCCATAGAACACGAAGCCGATGGCGAACGTCGGTACTAGCAGCCAGTAGTTCACCACGGCCACTACTACCACGATACCGATTAGGGAGAGCCCGATCTGGAACAAACAAGATGTGTGAAACTGATGGAAAGATTTAGGTACAATCATATCCCACGTGCATAAATACGAGTACCCAGGCCTGGAAGTCCATTCTAACATTTGCTACGTACGCGAGTCAACGTTATACCACAGATAATATAATACTAGCATACAGATGCCTCATCGCATACAAAGAAACTTTGCCGTAACTAGCGTTTTTCGTCCGATTAGGCTGATTATTTTTATAAGTACTTTGATCGCGGTCGGTTCCGTTCCACGGCGACTACGGCTATAGATGGTGTTAGCAGCGACTTGCAAGAAAAAGGGTTTTCTCGGTTCGTGACTATTTATTTCTTTAAATGCAGGACCTATGTATGCAATATTTGTAAATATGTGAGAACCATGTTCCTATTTATCAAGTGAATGATTTTACCTATTAGTGCTTGTAATACTTTATACCTATATGTAGTATAGAGTAGTGCTATACTACATATAGGTATACATATACTGTATAGGTGCATCGTCCTCACGTATTTGAATTTATTAATGTATGTACTTTAATATTTTAAAAACATATATATTTTTTTTTATTTAAAGTGTAAGTATGGAGTTTCTTGCGCGTTCTTCTCCATAACAAGCTACTTTTCCGAATGCACGGTAGAATCAATTTTTATTACATGTAAATTTTAATTTTTAACGTTCAAAAGTGCCGCTTAATGGCCCAATTGAAATAAATACCTTAGACTTCGATTTGTTGTATAGTATTTTTATGCACGTTTTTACAGTAGTAAGTACCAAAATGTGTTACAATACAAATTTAATAAAATCTAGTGGCATGGCTCAGATATTTAAAACCGCGCCATCTATTTGAATCAATTTTTAACTATCCGTTCAAATAATCTTCGAAATGTGAATTAGGAGCCCAATATTCCATAACTTTGTGCTTAGGAGAGTTGAATAAACAAGCATTTTTATGATAAATTCTAGAAAATGTAAATTTTACACACAATTCATTAACAAATCAATGCAAATCGCGCCATCTAGTGACATTTATTTGAACCAAATTTTCTATGTTAGCGCTGGGACCCCGTGGTTTTACAATTTACATAGTTCATGCTTGTATGTCAGTCGATGCCACCACGGCAGATTTCAATACAAGCACACCCCATATATCACGTACTTCTAACAAAAATAACTTTCTAAGCTACAACAAAAGTATGATATGCCACTTTGTATGTGGGTAAAATCTATGTGCATTAAAATATCATGTGATAACAAACTAAACTAATAAGAAAAAATTTGTAGCAGTATCCGTGCCACCACATACGAACTACAATAAAAAGATCTGACGCCACACAAATTTTCCGCGCGGTTTGAAGACATACAAGGGCCTGATAACAACTTTAGGGCCTGCCGGGTATTGTTCCTACCAGACACAACACCCGTCTAGTCGGAGGATCCTTCCTTTTCAATTGAGGTGGCGGGACTTTGCACGTTATTCCGTATACCTCTTGTCTTTATTCTATAATATTATTATTAAAACTAGTCTCTTTACCTGTAAAACATCCAACAGCGCTGATGGCAACACTTCATCCACGGCTCCCATATCTTTAGAGAATCTGTTCAGGATCCGGCCCGAAGGATTGGTGTGGAAGAACCGCATCGGCGCGCGCGTGATGGCTGAGAACATGTTGTTGTGTAGCCGGGTGGACGCTCGCATCGCCATTGTGAAGAACATGAATGAACGGAGTAGGGAGACCACGACTAGGGCTATCACCATTGCTGGAAAGGGAAGGAATTTTGTTAGAAATCGCCAAAAAAAACCTGCCAAGTGCGAGCCAGACTCGCGCACGAAGAGTTCCGTACCATTATCGCAAAAAACGGCAAAAAAACACGTATGTTGTAAGGGAGATAATAATTTAAAATATTTATTTTATTCTGATTTTAGTATTTGCTGAAATATTTATTTTATTCTGATTTTAGTATTTGCTGTTATAGCGGCAACAGAAATACATCATCTCTGAAAATTTCAACTGTCTAGCTATCACGGTTCATGAGATACAGCCTGGTGACACGCAGACAGACGGACCGTGGTGTCTTAGTAATAGGGTCCCGTTTTTACCCTTTGGGTACGGAACCCTAAAAACGGTCCGAAATTGACGGAGAAGTCGGTGAACATACACAAAAAAAGACATACATAGAACCTCCATTTCTGAAGTCGGATAGAAACTAAAGACCCAAACAAAAAACTTCAGTGTGACGTGGCATATGTGCGTAAGCTCGGGTGCGCTCAGTATTGCTTGACCACACAGAAACAAGCTTTTTTTTTCACAAGTAAATAACTAACAAAACA
This sequence comes from Orthosia incerta, assembly GCA_948252205.1. Classification (NCBI taxonomy): domain Eukaryota; kingdom Metazoa; phylum Arthropoda; class Insecta; order Lepidoptera; family Noctuidae; genus Orthosia; species Orthosia incerta. The sequence continues at coordinate 16,131,128 of OX411741.1, forward strand.
AAATTATTAAAATACAACAGCTCACCAGTATAGATATAGATGCAGTCGTATCGGTAAATGCCGACGGTCTCAAAGTACGTGTTCTCGATCAGCTTGCCGGTGAAGTTGTTGAGCGTCTGCAGTGCCATTGTGCCATTATGCTCGGCTAGCATCAACTCCGCCTTGTGGTTGATCGGGTGCGACTCTTCTAGAATTACCCTGAAAGAATTACCCTATTAGTCGAGTAGAAAATAATATAGAATATTTTTTTGGTAGTCTCGTTTGAGCACTAGCTGATGGTAATCGTTGATGATTGAGAAGCACAGGTTCTAGCGTGTTAGTTGATCGCACAATGAAAGTATTCCCTAAACGTTTTGTATGTATGTTAGTTGATTAAGATTATTAGAAAATTATTTCATCACCACTGCTCTCAAAACGGTGAAGGAAAACATTGTGAGAAAACTGGCATGTCCTAGAACCAAAAATTCGAAGACATGTGACATCCACCAACCCGCACTGGGCCCGCGTGGTGGATTACGGCCCATTTCCTCTCACAGAGGAGGCCTGTGTCCCAGCAGTGGTAACATTAATAGGCTGATGATGTGATGATATGTGACGTCCCCTCATGAATTTTGTGTTCTTCTCTAAACTTTATTGCGTTTCACTTGTGTTTAAAAATATCGAAAAGCCGTATGTTCACCTGATCGAGCCGTATGTTCACCTGATCGAATACGTAAGACGACACCAAGGAACATGGGACAAGGGCAGGAAGATGGACTCACCAGTAACTCGTCCACCAGTCGGACGCTGAGCCGAGCAGTTGCGCGAGCGTGGCGACCAGGAACATTAGCAGCACGAGGCACGCGTTGCCGGCCGCTCCTAGGTACGCGCCGTACACTTTGCTTCCCACTGCGCCTGATGTTCTTGTTTCTGCTTCGCCAGCTGGAGGTGCCGTTGCGGTTAGGTTGTCCAGGGAACTCACCTGAAACATATATATTAAATAGTACTTTGTATAGATGCTAAATTTCTGCTGACAACTCATTCAACAACAGCTTCAGGCATGTCGAACGAGTCACACGGTGTGCTCGGCAAGCGACATTCCAACCTTGAATAATGCATTCATAGATATACTAAACAAGGAGATATGGCGTGTAGACAAAAATATATCGGAAACCTATGTCTCCAGTTTGCCCCTACCACACGGCAACTACTACATATGCAGTTCTGTAAAGGCAATAGATACGCAGTCGCGCACACACCCGCATTTCTTAAATCAGAACGTACTACACAGTAAATTATAAACTTTATCTCATCAACACAGCGTGTATTTACCATGCACCGTACAACTTACGCACACAAAAACTTCGGTCGCTATCGTTGTGCTGAGCAAAAGCAATTTATTTTACATTTACGCTAGTGATTGACTAAATCGGAAAGTTATCGATTCTCCCATTTACAATTTTTTTTTTTTGTAGTCCTGTAAATAAATTACATTAAAAACAGCATGCCCATAAAATATTATAATAAAAATAAACAATATGTACCTAAAAATATAAATTATTAAGTACATCAATAAATTCAAACAATCAAAAATCTGGTTACGTTAGCTTAGGCTGCCATAGCGTATCAGGAGGTATTGCTGAACCCTGCTATGGTGTTTAGTCAATGACCTGTAAAGTGTAGGTATTTGTGCAGCACTTGACACTTTGGTATTACTGGGGTGGTATTTTTTGTCAAAATGTTAGTTACGCACTTCTCTACCACGCTGTAAAATAATCAAAATAAGTAATAAACATTATTTCACATCGATCTTCCAACCGGGTTAAAACGGTTGACAAATTGAAAAATAAACTATAAAAGCAATTAGGGATGTAACGATATATGAATTTGCCGATACGATACCGATACCGATTATCGAGGAAAATAATCGGCGATATCGATACCGATATCGATGGCTTAGTAGTAAATAAGGAATGATGTACTTTATATGCATAAAACTTACTTATGTTACACAGAATAAATAGGTACTCCATTCTGTAAAGTGTGGTAAAAATGGCAATTAAAAATAATGAAAAAAAAAGGTAAAATATCGTATCAACATTTATTTGGGTAACATTTATCAAGGAATCAAATCAAAATTAAATCAATATTAATAATCAAAGTTCACTTTAGGAAGATTTTAGTAAGGAAACAAAGTTTATTCAAATTACTAGCAGATAATCTGTTGCGCAAATCATTTTGTATGAGGCCTGCAGTTGAAAAAAGACGTTCTGAGGCAACTGAGCTCATTGGGTAAGATAAATATTTTTGTGCAAGCATTTTCAATTTTGGGTATTTATCTTCATTGCTCCAATAGTTCTTTGGATCTTGTTTCATTGGAATATTTGGACATCTCGTATAAGAGTCCACCTCTTCTTGCTCAGGATGACTGGACATGTTTGATAAAGGTTCCTCCTCTTCTGCTTCTTTAATCAAACTGTCACAAGCACTCCAGATACCTGAGAAAGTTTCATCTTGCTTTTTTTGTGACTCTACACGCTCTACAGGAACATGTGTATCCCCGTTTGTAATTAAGGAGATAAGTATTCTTTTCGCCTCAATGCTTGTGGATTGTAGAAAGAACGTACGCAATTTATAGCGCGGATCTAGTGTTGTTGATAAAATAAAAGTTTCCTCACTCTCTAGATAATCAAATCTGTCATTTATTCCAGCGATCAAAATCTCTAAAAAATTATGATATTCTGGGCTGCTGTAACTGTCGTCCGCGGTCTCTTGATTATTTTTGATCTGTTTTAAAACTTTTCGCAAACTGTTAATGAGAGGTATAGCGTCAGATAAGCAAGCAGATTCTTTACTTATAGATTTTGTAGCTTCTTCAAAATAATTCAAAGTCGAAACAACTTGTTCCATCAATAGCCATTCTTCTGTAGACAATTCAGTTCTACATTTCACATGAGGCAAAGAAGCTTGAATTGCAACTCGTTGCTCTAAAAGTCTTCTAAGTGCATGAAGGGTTGAATCCCAGCGAGTAACGACATCCTGAATAAGAACGTGACAAGGAACGTTATGAGATTTTTGCATTTCTGTTAGGATTTTGCGACCTGACGTTGAATGACTGAAGTGGCCAATAATAGATCTCGCCTTTGTAATCATGGCTTTTATTTTCTCTTCAAAAAACGCATCCTTCAGCACTAATTGTAAAGAGTGCGCCATACATCTGATACGTTGAACTCCCACTAGTGTTACAGCAAGCCCCATATTCGGTGCATTATCTGTTACTACAGCACGTACCTGTTCGCTGATGTGCCAATCTTGAAGTAATTGACGTAAGTTTTGAGCTATGTTTTCAGCGCTATGATTTTCGCCTTCAAAAGGAAATACTTCTAGGCAGTAGTTCTTCAACTCAAAATTTTTATCAAGTCCGTGAGCAGTCACACTTATAAAGTCGTTAACGGACGAAGAAGCATCGCTAGTCCATAAGTCAGTCGTGATAGTGATGTGCGGAAGTTCATGCAAAAGTTCCATTATTTTGGTTCTTACACGGCAGTACATGTCTGGTATTACATTTTCCGAAATATGGGGACGGGAAACCATTTTGTATTTCGGGCAAAACTGCTTAATAGTGCGTTGAAACCCCAGTTTATTTACCAAGTCAAACGGTTCCATGTCTACACATATTTGTTCAGCTATTGTTTTCGTGATCGCTTTTGCCCTAGGGTCATCGGTATCATACATGACACTTTTTTGCAGAATGTGCTCCAAAGTAGCTTGTTTTTTAGGCGGCGGACCACCGTCGGCGCTTGAGGTACCTGGGATGTCTTTTTCCAACTCCTTTTCGTGATAGCGCTTCACGTGTGTCCACATGTTAGTTGTCGTGAAGCCCTTCGATGAAACTGCTTTGCTACCACGAGAAACGCTGACATTGCAATATAAACAAGTCGCTTTTGTGTCATCATCCTGTTTTATTTGAAAATGATTCCATATACTACTTCTATGTTTTAAAGGAGTCGCCATTTTATTTATCGTACGTAACTGTATTACAGTCCTCACTTCACCCAAAAACAGACAAAATCACGAATAGCGGTGACGAGACAAGGTAAATTCGCCGAAAAACAATGCAAGTATTATTACATTATTATATTACAACGCTGTGCCAAAACTAAGTAAACACTGACGAGCGACGACCGTTAACCGCGTGCGTTGACATTTCACTGGCGGGCGCGTCCTTCGCCCCACCGCCCTCTAAGACGGGGTGGCAACATGGCCGCGAGCGCGTCGCGCGTCGCCTTCGTTCTTTTCGCGCGCTTTTCAAACTGTATCGGCTGTATTTAAATCGGCGATGCCGATGTATCGGCCTGCCGATTATATCGGCCGATATATCGGTATCGGTATCGTTACATCGCTAAAAGCAATATTGCATTCGTCAATCGACGTTGTTGTCGATAGCCTACGTTAGTGGATCTGCATAAGCACAGCACTAACTCGTCGCAAGAAGCAGCGGCCGTACTACGCGATAAATCCGCTTAGTAAAGTATCGTTTTGTGATTTTTACATTGCTTGTTCAGTCACTCAGCGACAAACTTAGGTAGTGGTTACGAAGCAATGTATTTAATGCAAAAATAGTACAGTCGCTGTGCTATTAGAAACCAAAAATAACATAATAGTGGCAAGAAATATTTTACGATTTGTTGGTTTTTATGATTTTAAAGACAAATATAATAAAATACTTGTAATTACATATGGTAATTGATTCCATGATTTACAAAGTTTTGATTTAGGCTTCGGCTTTTACAAGAAACCACTGAACTACACGACATTCTTATAACTTTTCACGATCACGGTCGAAAGCGCACTAGTTCGCGGTGACGGCTATTTGTCTATGACATGCTCAGTCAGACCACGTCGCGCGGACACCGACACGCCCCCTTGCCACTTCTCCTGTATTTTATATTTCTATGAATGCATTCAATTCCGCCTCAATCACAACGCGTTCGACCATTGACAGTATAAATTGGCAAAGCAGCTTTTTTAATGTTAGGTGTTATTTTCCTTCAAAAAAAGCCGCCGAGCGAGACCGTGAGAGGACCGATTCCATTCGGAGAAGTCGAGGAGGCAACAGCCTCGATGCTTAAAGCGCCGAAAGCCTGCACCAAAAGCAGGCGGGGCTCCCGGGATCGTGGGCTTCAGGAAAGACGGTGGCATAGTGATCACGTGCTGCCGTGCACTGCGAGGCTCAGGGGAGGCGCTTTTCAGTCTCCCCAGGGATACGCCCTAACAGGCGTTGCACAGAGGTCCCGGGGTGGTCTTTTAAGAGGCCTATGGACACCTACATGCTGATGGTGATCACCTGGGTGGTTTTAGTAAGATAAAAATGCCACACTCCTGCTCCATTTCAGGAGCATTCTGAAGATTGAAGTAGTCTAATTCCTATTTCAATGCAAAAAACATATCGATCCCGCATTGCAAAGCAATAAACACACATTCGCATTTCGAATATTTTATAGTTGGATTCTTACCGAGTGTATGCTCATCTGTCGTTTCCGGAAGCTGCCTTGTAGCATGGACTCGGTGTCTGCTTCAACGGCGTTCGGGTCTGGAACTGGTTTCTCTTCCTCCGGGTCCCGACGGAGTAGAGTGGCGAAGTCTAAACCGGACGCGCTTAGTGTGTCGAAGTTACCCGCCGCTGCTATCGCGCCGTTCTTTAGGATTATTATCTGGAGGAAGAAAGTTTTGTAAAAAGATTTGAGTTTTTTTTTTCTGTTATATTCGGGTCTGTATTACTGCCCATATTATAATGCAGCGTGGTATTGTAGCAAGCAAATAATCGCACTCAGATCATCATAATGTTCGCGCAGCCTTTATTGATACATTGAGAATAAAATTTATATGGAATTGAAATCAGCATAAGCAAAATGCCCGAGGCAGTTATCTCTTGCTACTTTTAACTCTATTTTAGCCGTAAAGAATACTCCAGTACTTATTTACAATTACTCAGTATGCACTGACCATAAAGTTGTATTTTACGTGAAATTTGTGAAGAAAAACGTGGAAGATGGTGATAGTTCCTAAATCTTGTCCGACCAGACATCACAATTTACAAACATCACCATCTTTAAGGCGGAACCACAATTACGTGGCGTGGCGCGGGATCCACCAATCAATCGATTTTGTTTCAGCCTACGTCATAACACAATGAGTTTTGTAGCCAATCAAATGCGTCAGAAGTCGCCACGTCACGCCACGACACGTAAGTGTGTTTCCGTCTTTACACTTTTCCCAAATACGCTGGCGGTTGGCTTCCAGTCTAACCGGATTTGAGTCGTATATTCACCTGGTCGACGTCTCTGAGGAACTGCAGCTGATGTGTGACGAGAATGCGCGTGGTGTTGCGCAGGTAGCCGATGAGGCAGGACTCGAACAGGTGCCGGCCCACGTGAGCGTCCACGGCCGATAGGGGGTCGTCCAAAAGGTAGATGTCGGCGCGCTTGTAGACGGCGCGGGCGAGCGAGATGCGGGCACGTTGACCTGGGGATGGATATTCGTGGTAACTCGACAATACAGCACGGCATAGGTAGCTTACCTCGCTGGCAACAACTACAGACAGCCTTACTTTATCATATTAGTCAGCAGACTGGTTAGTTTTGGCTGTCACATGCATACAAATTGACGCGCGCATTGTAAACGACGGCACTCACGCTTTTTTGTAAAGGAATCGTTGACAATGCTGTCTCTAGTGGCGGCCATCGAGACGTCTCCGTCTTCTGTGCTCGACAAAAACTATTTACCCGACTGCCGAAGGAGGGTAATGTGTTTATCAGTCTATGTATGTTTGTTCCTATGTGGCGTTCTAGAGACCAAACGCGTTGGCCGATTTCGATGATTCTTACGTCAATCGATTCGTCTTATCACTGCGAGTGTCACTGGCTACATTAAAATTGGACATAGAAAATTGACGGCTTTTGGGCGCTATATTGTGGGAAACCAATCTTTTTTAATATTCCAAACCCATCGTGTGGGGTATCAAAATAAAGGGAATAAAAGGTTTTAAGAGGTGATTTCAAAAATTTATAACACTTATAGGTTTAAATGTAACTAATTCATTAACTAAAAAGTTATAAATAAACATATTCACGAGCTGGCTGATCAAAACCAGATGTATCCTCCAACTGCACAGCATGATTTTCTTCTTGTTTACGTCATTTTAGTTCGCTTTTTAAGCATTCGGTTTTTTGATTTTTTTAAGTCACTTTATTTTTCTTTATTTCTTTTCTTAGAAAGATGTTAATAGTAAAGCTGAGTTGCCAAAATCGCCATGCCACCAGATAATGGCCGCCGCCGTTTGTAGTAACGGAGTCACACAACACAATACCAAACCATGTAATAGACGTCTTTATGACGTCAATGGACGCTAAATACACTTAAGACTGTGCCGAGCAAAATAATCCAAAACGATCGTCACAGTTATAGAGATTTAATCTATATTATTACCATAATTACCATAAAAAATATGTAATGAACACCACAATGAATGTGTTAACGATTCTATGTTGGCAAAAACAAACAATATTGTTTAGTTTAAATAACAAAAATACGTAAAGTTGGACAAAAATATTAAAATAGCATGCTCGTGTTTTATTGAATATTTATAGTAAACTGTTGAATTTTTTCACAAACTTTAATTCATATTAATCTTTAATTGTCATACTACAATTTATAGTTTTAACATTTTCGAAATGACACTCGGTTATTTTAGTTTTATTTTTTTTCTTAATTGTTGCGCTGTTTTGAATCATATGAAACGTAAACCGGTCGGCAATTCAGTCGCCCACGAGAGCTCGGAGAGTGGTCACGTCTCATTGTGGAGCGACGCGCCGATAACGATAATTCGCGATCTTTTGTGTACGTATACCTTGCTGCAAATAGTTGAATAAGGTAAGTGATATATTTTGTTTTTTGAGTATGACTTTTTATGCATAACTAACATTTACTTTTTATGTTTTTACTATTCAATGCATATTTCTGTAACATTTTTTTTAAATGTTTGTTTTAGTTATATTGGGAAAGCGTAAGGAAACATATTATAAGAAGAAAGTTGGCGCTCATTTCCGAAAAAGAATCTGTTCTCATAAAAAGTACATATTTCTATTTTGTGACGTTATTTCCTTTTTAACCGACTTTCCAAAAAGGAGGATTTTTTTTTGTGTATGTTCACCGATTACATCAATTGTGGACAGATTTTAGAAATTATTTTTTTGTTTGAAAGATTACGTTCCATTTAAATTTGGTGAAGATCTGATGAAGAATTTTGGAGATATGCAACAGAACTCCTCAACAAATACGGGAGATCTCTCGGGAGTGCTGGAATCGCATGTCTGTTTATTGTTTACACCATATTTTCATAACATAACATCACGCCGGTAAGCTCTAAAGGGCTACGCAGATGAATACAGTAAGCCCTGGTACACTCTAATTTCATTTAGGCTATAGAACTTGCCCATTATGTACACAACTAAAAAGTGTAAAATAAAAACTTTTTTGCCAAAAAAACAACCAACTTCCAAATCAAAACACTACAATATTATGTAAAATAAATTTAATTTCGTCAGTCAGTGTCATAAAACGAAGATTCAAAAACAGGAACACCGACTTCCGAAATTGAATTTATTTTCACTTTGTAATATTTTTGTTTGAAAGTCGGTTGTATTTTTTTGTAAAAAAAAAATATCTAACATAATGGCGCATGTAATCGTTTTTTTTTTCAATTGGTTCTCAAACATTCGATATGGGTATCGTGTAATGGGTTTTTGGGGATGCCGATTGCAAATCTGACATTATTTTTAAAATCCAAGATGGCGGATGCAACTTTTTCGCAAACATTCGATATGGGTATCGTGTAATGGGTTTTTGGGGATGCCGATTGCAAATCTGACATTATTTTTAAAATCCAAGATGGCGGATGCAACTTTTTCGCAAACATTCGATATGGGTATCGTGTAATGGGTTTTTGGGGATGCCGATTGCAAATCTGACATTATGTTTAAAATCCAAGATGGCGGAAGCAACTTTTTTGCAAACATTCGATATGGGTATCGTGTAATGGGTTTTTGGGGATGCCGATTGCAAATCTGACATTATTATTAAAATCCAAGATGGCGGATGCAACTTTTTCTCAAACATTCGATATGGGTATCGTGTAATGGGTTTTTGGGGATGCCGATTGCAAATCTGACATTATTTTAAAATCCAAGATGGCAGATGCAACTTTTTCGCAAACATTCGATATGGGTATCGTGTAATGGGTTCTTAGGGATGCCGATTACAAATATGACATTATTTTTAAAATTCAAGATGGCGGATGGATCTTATTCTCAAACATTCGATATGGGTATCGTGTAATGGGTATTTGGGGGTGCCGATTGCTATTCTGACATTCATTTTAGAATACACGATGGAAGATTTTTTTTTTTCGCCGTTGTCAGTGATGTCCAAGATAAACTTGGAAAGTAAAAATTAATTTGAAAAAGACGCATTGCCTGGATTTGAACCCAGGACCTCAAGCACGAGAAGTGAGGCCAAGGGGTCACCACGAAATTTTAAATTCATTATACTTATTTTGTTGCTAGTGTTTGCTGGCAAGTCTTTTACATGGGAAAATATTTATGTATTATGTATACTATATTTCTTTTAGTCTGTTCACAACATTTTAAGAGTTAGGTTGATAATACATCTGATAACTACGTCAATTTAATAATTTTATTAAATCATCATCAGCCTATTAATGTTCCCTCTGCTGGGACACAGGCCTCCTCTCTGTGAGAGGGAATGGGCCGCAATCCACCACGCGGGCCCAGTGCGGATTGGTGGATGTCACAAGTCTTCGAATTTTTGGTTCTAGGACATGCCGGTTTCCTCACGATGTTTTCCTTCACCGTTTTGAGAGCAGTGGTGATGAAATAATTTACACAAAGTAAAGCGCCTGTCTGGGCTCGAACCCACGACCTACAACCTGTAAGTCGCGGCCGATACCACTGGGCCAGCGCTGCTCTCAATTTTCTTAAATAACTTACAATAACTATATTTTATTACGTTTTTAGGAAATGCTGACCAATAAAGATCCTTGCCTATACGTTGGTGAAAAACCTTTAGTTAGTTAGATGATATTCCATTCAACAATCTCGATGTAAGTTAATTGTTCTTAGATACATTTTTAAATGTGCCTTAGTACTAGTTTCTGCCCGTGGATTAGGGACTACTTACAATTATCTTATTTTATTTCAGGATTCTTCAAAACATACGGATTCATATTCAAACATTTTGGTAGAAGAAGAAACTAAAGACAAAGCCGAGATCATAATAAATGGCAATAGAATAATAGATTTCGCATACCTCTATAAACAAATGCAATATATCGCATGAACACGTAACACGTTCTTCCATAATGCACCAGTGATTGAAAATAACAATCATGTTTTAAATGAGAATGATATTACCCTTCTTGTCTCTTTTCCATTTCCATTAGTTTTTGGGAAATGCCTTTGACTTCCCTGGAGATAGTTGTTCATTTACAGAATTAGAAGCAATTTTTAAAATATGACGTTTCTGTTACACTCTGTATAATAAATATACCACGTTTCCCTGTGTTTTATGTAAGATTTTGTAAAATGGAAAAACACGCAAGGTATTACATTAGGTAAATAAAGATTTTTTATTACAGACTGGTTTTACTATACAATACACCTACCCATCTAACTTACTTATCAACTCACCTAGCCTACCTACTTACCCAGTAAAATGCCCGGGCGTACAATCCACAACGCCAAAATTTCATCGCAATCGGATGAATAGTAACGGAACGGATAATGTATTACGATAGTACAAACAAACATTATTTTCTATATAATATAGATTATTAGATTTAATTATGGGCTTTATGTACCTACATAAACATCTAAATAATCAATATTCGCCTTTTCAAGTCACTCAACACAACGCCTCAAATTTTAAAAATCCTAAGTTACCAACTTTTGTCGAGCAAATGCAAGTGGGACTCGAGCGAACTTGTGATTGTGTGTGTGACGACGCACACGACTAGCGCGCTGTAGCAAATACCTAATTGCCGCGCGCCTCGTTCGCTCTGCGCCGTCTTAATACACTGTATGTTTTCCTAATAAAATAAAATAATAAATAAATGTTGTGTCCCTAACCGGGAAAACATTACCTCCACTGAGACTGACTCCCCTCTCGCCAACGATAGTCTTGTCCCCATGCGGGAACAGAGCGAAGTCCCTGTCGAGAGCGCACCGCCGCACTACTGTGTTGTACCGAGGACGATCCATCGCCTGACCGAACAGAATGTTCTGACGTACGCTGCCTGTGGAAAAATTACTCTTTATAACAAATCACTCCGAGTTTTGAGTTTTTTAAGGTGAGAAACTCGGCCTTAAGCTTGAATACAGAGTCGTAGAACATTTACAATAATTTTCACTGACTGAACTATATTCTTTATTGATTTGTTTTATATTAAATGTACAAAAAGTATAATACAACACACTGCTTATTTCTTAAGAAATTATAAATGTAGACCGGTGAAAAAAAAAACATAAAAAATGGGTTGCTATGGACATTTATCAGTCAGCCATTAAGACATTGAGTTTTTGTTACTAAAACTTGTTTTTTTTTCTAAGATTCAGGTTTGACACAGTCAAAATCATTGTTGAATTATAATGTTGAAATATAAAATATTTGCATACCTGCAAAAAGCCAAGGTTCCTGACTGGCGTAGGAGACGTTACCACCCACGTGTAACGAGCCTGATATTAAAGGTAGTTCTCTTAGCAATACGTGTAATAGTGAAGACTTTCCTGCGCCTACCGGGCCGATTACTGCTATTATCCTGTAAGACGATAAACGAAATGATTAAAAAAAAATATTTTGGTGAACAAGTGTTTTGTGTGATGCCAGAGCTGACCTGCAGCCTAATTTCGTAAGTGAATCCCGACCAATCACAAAGACAGCAAACCACATCGCGTCTTTCATCTCGCATGTGATTGGTCGATTGATGGTGTAGCGGCACCAGCGCCGCCACTTATGAACTAATGACATGACGTCACACAAATCCTGCATCGCTCAAGTAAAGTTTTCGGCACGATTAGAACACATACAACAGTCCGACAACAACCGTCGGGCAGTTGCCCGGACCAGACACAACACCCGTCTGGTCGGAGGATCCTCCCTTTTCTATGGAGGTTTGTGGGACTTTACACCCTGTTCCACCTACCCCCCAAACTGGTGACCCCGAACATGAACGTCAGCGCAGCCTTCGTGTAGAACAACTTCGTCGTGACGTCAACATCACTTCCTCAAGCTTTCGAGCAGTGAGTCACACAGCCAGCCAGTACCCACGGCATCTACGGGGGTACCCTGACCACCAGCATGCAGCGGACGCGCATTCCTGGTCATCACCCCCAGCTTCTTTCATCACCGCTCCGACCCACTGGAGCCAGCAGCACCGTCCCGACTCACTGGGACACCATCACCGCTCCGAACCACTGGAGCCAGCAACACTATCCCGACTGACAACCTCATACAGTTCCGACTCACCGCGAACTCTGCGACATCCGGTTCCGACTCACGGGAACCAACCTTCCACTGGCCAGGCACGCATCACAAGATGTACGGACGACTCAACCTGCTATCGACCTCCGGTCTCCGGAGGGGAGTGATGTAGCGGCACCAGCGCCGCCACTTACGAACTAATGACATGACGTCACACAAATCCTGCATCGCGCAAGTAAAGTTTTCGGCACGATTAGAACACATACAACAGTCCGACAACAACCGTCGGGCAGTTGCCCGGACCAGACACAACACCCGTCTGGTCGGAGGATCCTCCCTTTTCTATGGAGGTTTGTGGGACTTTACACCCTGTTCCACCTACCCCCAAAATGGTGTCAAAACTCTTCGCCTTGTCGAATTCACTTGCGCAATTATGCACGCGATACGCACGCGTTTTATAGAACCCAAAACATTCCGGCCACGATGATAGTTGAAGCACCCCGTCTATGACCCCGTTTCAAGCTTTGTGAAATTTATTTATTAAAAACTTCAAGCAGCATAAAGGTACATAGGCAGACTTAATGCCTGAGGCATTCTCTTCCAGTCAACCAAGGGTGGTGGACAGATAACATGGCAGGTGCATAAAAAAGAGATATTAAAGTAAAATGAGTACAATAGTAGATATATATATATATACGTGGGACACTCAGAAAGTTTTGCGAAACTAAAAAAAATTGTTCTATACGTACATATATTTTTATTAAATCTTTTCAAAGTACTTTCCACCAGCCTCTATACAAAGATTCATGCGCCTAAACCAGTTTTCAAAACACTTTTTCCAGTCCGCCGCAGACACCTCGTTTACAGCCTGCTCGAACGCAGCCAGCGCATCTTCCGGCGACGAAAATTGTATCCCTTTGAGCTGATTTTTTATTTTTGGGAATAAAAAGAAGTCACACGGTGCTAGATCAGGGCTGTAAGGAGGGTGACCCAGGAGTTTGACTGGCGTGCTGTCCAGGAAGTCCCTCGTTTTGAGTGCGGTGTGCGCAGGTGCATTGTCGTGGTGGAGCAGTAGCCCGCGGAGCCCTGTGTTTGGTCGCTTGTTGCTTATAACAGAGAAAACTTCTGGCAAACATTTGGTAGTATACCATTCGGCATTAATGCTTCTTTGATCCCGTAAGGGAATTGATACCAAGTGGCCAGTCAAATTAAAAAAGCTAGCGATCAAAATCTTACCCCCGCTTCTAGATCGCTTCACTTTGGTAGGCGTTGGCTCATTTTGAAACACCCAAACAGTCGACTGGCGCTTGGTTTCTGGGTCGTATTGATAAATCCAGGACTCATCACCTGTAACGATGTCGTAAACACGCCGAGACGAGCCTGCTTCAAATTTGTTAAGCATATCACGGCACCATTCCACCCGGGCCTGCTTCTGAGCATCGGTGAGGTTGTGCGGCACCCAGCGTGATACTATCCTCCTCACGCGAAGATGGCTGTGTAGAATCTCGTGAACGCTTCCCGATCCAATCTTCAATATGTGTTGAATCTCCTGATATGTAATTCGCCTATTGTCTTGGATTAAATTTTTCACTGCTAGCACGTTTTCTTCGGTAACAGCCGTCAAAGGGCGACCGCTTCTTTCGTCATCCCCCAAAGTTGGTCGACCGCGCTTGAATTCGTTATACCAACGATACACGGTTGCCTTGGAAGGGCCTTCATCCATGAATGCCATTTGAAGTCTATCGTACGATTCATCCGGTTTCAGGCGACACTTGAAATCGTATAAAATCATAGCTCTAAAATGTTCCCGGCGCAGATCCATATTTCAGTGAGACACAATACTTTGAATTAACTCGCAAAAAATGTGGAGGGAAATTTTGAAATTGGAACTTACTTATTTTTACTTATAAATAATCATATTTTCGAAAAACATTATAACTGGCCAGTCTCCCATATATAAAAACTTTTTTTCGCAATACTTTCTGAGGGGCCTGGTATATAGCTAAAATAAATATACATATATATTTACTATAATAAATACCTATACTATGCAAATTTTAAATGTACTCTAAGAGGAAGGCGCCTGTGTCTGTAACACAGTTTGACACAGACATTCAGTCTCAAATAATGCATAGTTTTGTATAAAATATGTTTGTATTTTTATGTTTGATTGAGATGGAAAATTGTATTTGGTTTTATTGATAATAAACATTATTTATTTATTTATTATTATTTATACATACATATATATCAAGTAATAGAAAGGCATTTTATTGCGACGACTCTGCTAATCGTGAAGAAAATAATTCCGCACCTGCCGCTTAAATGAATACTGACTGGTTTTAAATCCACAAAAAGAGAACTTACTTGCCAGGCTTGATAGTCAGCGACAGATCTGTGAGAGTATTCTCAGGATGCGCCACTATCCATTTCGCGGTCGCATGTTTTAGTCGCACGCCACGCGCGTCTTCCTCTACCCGTGCAGCTAATTCATGGTCTTCTTCTTCACCAGATTCGAGTGGAGCAAGTGTCGCGTTACCTGCGTTGGGAATAGGGGTGAGAATTGTTTGAAGTTATTTAGAGTTATGTTATGATTTGTAGGTGTTGAAGGATGGGCGCTACTACGTACGTTACTGGCATTGTAATAAGTTATGTACTTTTATAAGTGCGTTGTTTGACAATGTGATGTAAGTATTTGATGCTGAAAATTGTATTGAATTGAGTAATAAGTGTTTACGTACTTAACGTTTTTATTTGAGTGCAAGTGCCTTGCGAAACAAAAACAATAATTTACGGCTTTCCAAATCTTAGAATTAATTCTGCAATGTGAATATTTGTTTTAACTTACATTCTATTTATTTTTTGTCAAAATTTAATCTACAACACTACCATATTTGTGATTGTATTAGGACACATATAAGTGTATATAAATAGTGAATCACTGAGTCATTCCAAACATTTAGTCTTCAGACGATATAATATACAAATAAAATAGTGACAGTCAAACAATATGAACTTAAGTCCAGACACGCGAATCAATCTACTTTCAACCTTATATCGCAGACACTATAGTGACAAATCAAACAGTTCTTACCATTGCCTTTAGCCTCTTCTTCTTTCGTGGGCACATGTGAGGTGGCCTCGTCCTTCTTGGACTCAGTGGACTCCTCCTTATCTTCTTTGATGACATCGGCCGCCTTCCGAGGTGAGGCCTTAGGTTTGGTGGAAGTCTGTATCTCGGCTAGACCGGGCACTGGCTTGCTTGTGTCTTCGTAGAGCATGAAGTTCTGCAACCGCTTTATTGAGATCGTTGCTTCTGCTACTTGTGCAATACCTGATGATAAGAAAAAGGTGAAAAGTCAGCTTGGGATTACTAAAAGCTTTGTTTAGATTTATCTATACTAATATTATTAAGAGGAAAGATTTATATTTTTGGATTTTTGTATTTAACGAATAAACTTAAAAACTACTGGAACAATTTCAAAAATTCTTTCACAGTTGGGAAGCTACACTATCCCCGGGTGACATATACTTTTTATCCCTGTATCCCCACGGGAACGGCAACTACGCGGGTGAAACCGCGAGGCGTCCACTAGTACTAAATATTTTCGTGCCTAGTTTCATCAAATCCTGGCAAGATCTCTTAACGGTTGAATGCCGTAATTACCGATACAACGAAAAAGCCATTGTGTTTCGCGTGGATTCACGTTTCAGGCACTCAAAGGGTTAATCATCATCTTACTAAGTAGAAGGATTTTGGCAGCTGTCAAGGTGAAACTATTTAAAATAAAATTGCTTATCTACTGGCCTAAAAGAATAAACCTGTGATGGACATTGGAACAATCCGAAAATTGACCCTGTAGACGCAGAGAGGTTTTCATTCTAGACAATAACTTAGCTGCCATAAAATCAAGTCAAGTACTCCTTGCATTTAACTCACCTTGCGGGAAGAACACTGTCATAGTCTGCCTCAGTATATTGTAGAAGCTGGTGACGACGAACACCTGCTTCGCGGTGATCACGTTGTAAGCGAGCACGTACGCGAGGATCGAGCAAAACAGGCAGATTCGCGTCGTGAACATTATGAACGACGTCAGCACACCACGGATGTAAGAAGTCGCTCGAATCTGCTTTATCTCTCGCCTGTGGAGAAGAAGACAGTTTATTTATTTATTTAAATTTCATGCATAAAGGTTCAATGGCGGACTGCCTGTATTCTCTACCAGTCAACCAAAGGTGGTGAAGAGATATCATGGCAGGTGCATTGTTTATAACGTGGAAAGCAAAAAAAAATAGTAAAGGAGTTAGACACAGGAATTAGTGAAACCAAATTACTTAGTATAGTTCACGAGAGTTCAATCTAAGCAACTTAGTTATCTTAACTAATTATCGCAGAATTAATGTGACAAATTGTTAAGCACGCGTTATCTGCTGTGATTGGCTGTTGAAAATTTATACAACCAATCACAGCAAATACCGCGTGCTTGACAATTTGACACTTTACCACTTGACACATTAATTCTGTGATGATTTAGAGGTGAGAAACTCGGCCTTAATGTTAAAACATAAAAGTTATGTGACGCAGTCGTAATTTGCAAGAACTTTACTGATTAAAATCTATTACCAGAAAAAGGTTTCAAGAACAAAATAATACTAAAAAAAAACAAAAATAATTACATTACCAACTAAAGCTTATAAATAAAAAGTTAGTACTTTAGTAGTAAAATTTAAAACAGAATTTAATATCTTTACTCATTAAGTATTACGTTTTTGTAATAACTGGTCAGACAAAATGTTTGCCTTGTTAGATGCATTGTGATAGCAAGTTAATTAGTTCATTGTCCTGAAACTAATGAATGATACTACATCGTATCATTGTTCAGATGAAATACTAACTCGAGAGCGAATTAGAAATTAACAACCAACATTCGGTGCAGCGAGATATGAGCGTCGGTGTACATAATAATAAAAGGTGCATTGTACGCTCAAGGAATCAAAGTGTTAAGCAAATTTCAAACATATTCTTTTCACAAAAAGTGGGCGCGTTTCGATTTTCAAGCTGTCATTTTCATTCAAGATTTTGGCGACAGAACAGTGTGCTGCACGTAAAAATGAACCTTAAGGGTACACTAGTCAACGGCACGAACTATTTTGTGCGCGGGGTTAAAATGCATTTTATATCAACCGACAACACGTGCGGAAGAGATTGATGCTGTGATGAGCAGTAAGAAGCTAGTTCGCGTACGAATACACACTTTTGCAAATTTGTAGCGAATTGGATAATGATTTAGGACGAAACCGAGCGCGCGAAATTTTATAAACAGACCTTTGGCAGTCTAGATATCATGAAAAAACCACTAAATCTATCTGTTCAAAATTCAATTATTTGCATTTTTGAACTACTAATCTATCCCTGTATGGAGGCCGTTTTGCAATTTTCCGTCTTCTTATGGTATTTATTTGCGCCCAAAAATGCGTTAAAATTAGTGTCGAAATGTGGAACTTTCGACGCTCATAACTTTCTAATATTTTGTTTTTTTACTTTTTTGCTTGCCATACAGGGCTAGATAATGATGAGGCAAATTGATATCACTTTTTATTTTGAACGTACATCGTCAAACAGTGGAATAATCCCTAGACTACGTTTGTATGGCATATGTTCACCACAAGTATGGCAGAAGAAAACGTACGCCGACCCAAAACTCAATTGGGATAAAAACAAGTGAAAGCTGATGAATGATGAAGATGCTTAACATTTATATTCCTTGTCTGTTAATAGAATGTTTAAACGTCAAAACTTACTTCCTAGCTTTGGCGACT
Source organism: Orthosia incerta (assembly GCA_948252205.1). NCBI lineage: Eukaryota > Metazoa > Arthropoda > Insecta > Lepidoptera > Noctuidae > Orthosia > Orthosia incerta. The sequence continues at coordinate 16,149,482 of OX411741.1, forward strand.
AGGTCCGCAAACGGTTTTTCCCAAGTATACATTTTGATGACCTGTATGCCGGATAGGATCTCATTCATAAGGCGCACTCGCTCGTCCGTCCGAAGCGCCGTTTTTAAGCGGAGTACTGATGTGCGCTTTCCCAAGTAAGCTGTCAAACAAAATAAATATTAAAGAACTGTTAATTTATGAATAAAAAGAAATATAAATGAAGTAAGTAGTAATATGAGTGACCTCTGTATGTATAATAGTGTATACCGCTTTAGAATAAAATATAAAATAAATAAGAATATTTTGAAGATCATGACTCTGGTTTCAAAACAAAATAATCATAATATTTTTGTGGAATGCTTCAGGGATATTAATGCAGATAGATCAAGGTCTACATAAGACAGACGGCGTCCGTCACTGCAACAGGTCAAGTGTGACAAATTGGCCAAAAAAGGCAACATGATATCCCGGCAAAAAGGCATTGCTATGTGGAGAACAAAGCCTTTCCGTGCATAGGAACTGGCTGGTTTATCGTCTCTGCACATGCACAAAAAGCTGGGAAAGCCCTGCGATGACGTCATATTTCCACACATTTCTGACGCGATTAAAAACAAATACACTTTGGTTTTAACAAAACACATTTGGATAATCGTATACTGGGATGTCCCGTAAAAAACAAACGAATTGCACAAACAAATACAGCATAATTGAGTTTGTTTTGGTCACGAGCGAGTCTAACGATGAATTATTCCCATTCGCGTTTACGATTGTAATAAAATCTGTATAATATCCACGTTACGACTGTCATACCCGAAGGACTTTCGGATTCAGTGGACAATAACTGAATTTGAATCTCTAGAGAAATGTGTATTTACTAGTTCGGTTCAGACTTGTAGATGCTTTTATAAATGGTTCGACTAATAGGAATTTCAATCTGAATTAGGAATTTCAATCTGAATTTTATGGTTGATATAAGTAGATACAGAGGAGCTCGTGGCTATATTATAACAGCCGCACTGGTCGATCTTCAAGGTTAAGCAACGCTTGACGAGGTCGGTCCGTGGATGGGTGACCATTTCAACATACCGAGTTTCCTCCGTGCCTCGGAAAACACGTTAAGTCCCGGCTGTCATTTGAAGATCTTTGACAGTCGTTACGAGTAGTCAGAAGCTTGAGATCTGACACCAGTCTTGCCAAGGGGTACCGTGTTACCCAGTTACTGGGTTGTGGAGGTCAGATAGGCAGTTCCTTCATGTAAATCACTGGTACTCAGCTGAATCCGGTAAGACTGGAAGCCGACCCCAATATAGTTGGGAAAAGGCAGATAAATATAAGTAGATAGATACTGTAAATTATTATATTGCTTTATTTATCTAGAGTTCAACATTTATTTTAGTCGCATTTAGATTGACCTATAAGCTAAACGCCAGTAATGCTAAAGGAAATGTTTAGAATCAATCAAATTAAAGTAACATGTATATTATAACATATCTAAACCGACCTTCAAAACTTTGTTCCACACTTTTGAAATTGCAATTTCTCCTATACTATATAATTCAGAGTTCTGAAATAAAAATGCCTTTAATCTCCTTTAATTATAGTTTAATATTATTATTCATTAGTAACGTTTTTAACTTAAAAAAAATAGTAACCCAAAAATGACCATCTTCAAGTTACTGGAAAAACTCAAACAAAATTTATAAGTATGTTTTATGCCATTACATTTTAATAACTGGTAATACCTCCTCGGGATCTATTAAAAACTTCTTAAAAACACTTTTTTTTTTACATGTTGTCGACAAAACTCCGTAGAAGCTTCCAATAAAGTTACCGCCATTTTATTGGGGCCTAAATAAGACATTGGACTAAAATCTAATGAAACTAGAATTCTATTCTAAACTTGACACTGGCTAAATGCACAAACCGTGCGAAGCCAAAACATAAAAAAAAAACGTTTTTTTTTTTCGTTTTTCTCTCAGTAAACTATAATTTCTTTCCTACATAGGTTTTTGGTTTCAATCTTTTTTAAAGTTAAACGTAACTAATGTATAATAAACTATAAATTCAAAGAAATTTTCAATAAAACGTGTTTCATTTCATAACTCTGACTTCTATAGTTTAGAAGCAATTTCAATTTCAAAAGTGTGGTACTAACTTTTCAAGGCCAGTGTAAACAGTTAGATATATCTAGGCCAATATATACTTAAACTCGATGTAATATTAGCACGTGTTTTAAGAGGATAAATAAACTAACGAAAGTTTATATAATTTGACCTATTTTTTGGACACTTGAACAAACAATCTTCTGTACAGTGCGCCCAGTATATCTTGACACTTGTGGGCGTTAATGCTTGCACTTGGTACTTTTATACCTTTTCGGTAGAAGACTATTTTTAATATCAAGTAGCCTCTGCACTACAAGCCGCTTGAAATTGTTAAACTCACAATTTCAAGCGGCTTGCAGTGCAGAGCCTACTAGTATATCATTTAGATTTATGTTTATTAGATACTAGCTGACCTCCGCAGCTTCGCCCCCGTCAACTGGCTACCTCCCTGCCTACCCTGATAATTTAATTTTTATCTATCATAATATAATGTCATGTATATCATAGTTTTCTCAACGTACACCAAAGAATGAATTTTATAGGCAACATTTTGCTACCTTGGGTTACATTATTGCAATTTTCAAAAGGATCTTTTCTTCTTTTAAATATATTATGCCTATGACACTCAGGAATAATTTAGCTTTCTACTGGTGAAAGAATTTTCAAAATCCGTTCAGTAGATCCAGAGATTACCCCTTACAACGTCACAAACTTTACCTCTTTATAATATTAGTATAGATTGATACTGTTTAGGTATATTTTGTACATTGTGAAAAAGAACAAACGCATTCTTAGATATCTGACAGAACACCAGAATTTTATAAAAATAAATATGATTAGCCTTTTCAACTATATTAGGGTCGTTGGTTTCCAGTCAAGCTGGGTGCAGCTGTATTCTATACTAGCTTCTTCGTTCCCGTGGCGCACCCCACAGGATCCGTTTTCGGAATATCAAAAATGCCTATGTTACTCAGGAATAATATACCTTTCTACTGGTGAAAGCTCGAACCCGTAACGATTGACAAAGATCTACAAAATAATGAGAGCCGGCTCCAATGGCTTAACGTCCTTTACAAGGGATAGAGATGTCACAATATTTAGTGGATGGTCTTAGCCACCCATCCAAGAACCCACCTCGACAAGCGTTGTTTAATCTTGAAGATTAGCCGTGTGGCTGTTGTTATTTGGCCTGGAAACTATAGTAGTTAATTTTGTAACTTTTGTAAATTAATGTCTTACCTTGTAACGGTATGAATGCCAACATGAACCCGACCCCGACAACCGCAGCCCAGCTGATTTCCACCCACATGAAATACGTGATGATAACAGTAGCCAGCGGCCCGATCCACAGATAATGTAGGAAGATGATAGCCACGTCGAATCTGTTCACATCGTTTGAAAGGAGGTTCACTACTTGGCCCACTGTCGTCTCGCCTAGCGCTGTTTTTGATAATCGTAGGGACTGTGAAGTGAAAAAAAATATGGTTAAATTCAACAACACATGAACATTTCCAGTTACGTAAACTGGAGATGCATTTTGCAATAAAATAGGAGAATTTATGAACTACAAAACACCATTTGATGAGTACGATCCTTACATCCTACTTTTGCTTCACCTACATTCATACCATCATCATCATCATCATCTTCCTACCCTTGTCCCATGTTACTTTGGGTCGGCGAAACACGTTTTCTTCTTTCCCTATCACGCTATCACTGACTCCCTTTTCTTTCATATCACTCCTCACACAGTCCATCCATCTTTTCTTTGGCCGTCCCCTCCCTCTCCATCCATCCACATTTATATTCATAACTCTTTTAGTAACATGCGTTTCATCCCTCCTCATCAGATGACCATACCAGGACAAACGGTTTCCTTTCAACTTTTCTGTCACTAGCGCCACTTTCAAACTTCCTCTAATATACTCATTTCTCACTTTATCCATCGTCACTCCGCACATCCATCTCAACATTCTCATCTCTGCTACATGCAACCTCTTTTCATCCATCTTTGCACAGCCCAACATTCTGATCCATACAGAACGACAGGTCTTATCACGGATTTGTTAATTTTACCCTTTCACCTTCATTCATACATCTAGTCAAAAACGCATCCACTTATATTAACGGAGCTATCTTACAAATATACAATGTGAATTGATGCAAGTAAACTTGGCCAACTAATGAGTCGCAGCAGTGGTCCCATTCAATGTGTACCCCCCTGAGTTGTGTTAGTTATTTACAAATATACAAACATGATTCAATGAAAAAAAGGCTAACTCCCATGTCGGTGAACTAATAATAACGTTTTTTTTTAAGAATATACTCTTACCCCCTTATTATTTATTAAACGCAGTGTTACGCCAAGCTTAAACCACGAAAAATTTATGGTTAACACTGAAATGATAAGTAAGAGGGGGCCGGGGTAGAGTCTAGCTAGGTGATCGCCAAGATAAACACACACAGACACACCTGTGCAAGACTATTGACTGCCGCTCAGTAACCTGTCTAATAGGAAGTTTCCGAACAGATGTTCAGGTATTTCGAATTGGATTAGCATTTATTATCAAAGAATACATTATTAAAATGCAAATGAAACCATTTTGGCTATTAGCAGTAGTAGAAATGGAAACCAATGAAATGCACATTATTCATTATTTGCACATTGTTTTTTGTTTCCCCGCCGCGTCTGTCTGTCTGATCGCGATAAACTCAAAAACTACTAAACGGATTTTCATGCAGTTTCACCAATAATATGTTATTAGATGTATGTTTGTTACTCAATCACGCCAGAACAAATGAACGAATCTGAATGCAATTTGGCGCAGAGATAGATTATTAGTCTGGAATAGCACATATGCAACTTTTCATTCCGGTATAAAGTTCCCTTGGGATAAGAAAACACTTGTCACGTGGGCGAAGCCGCTGAAGGAAGCTAGTATGACGATAATTGTTGATAATGACGGCAAAACACAAGCCGCCTGGGAGCATTCATCGAAATAAAATAAAAAAACTAGCGCGGATCGGGACTCTCTTGATGATTTTTGTTTTGTGCATGGTAGTTAGGTTCTTATTTTAAGGGCCTACATCTGCTTTAGTGCCGTAAAACGGTAACTTTCTAAAGCATACTCCTTAGTAACGGCTAGGTTAAAAGGTTTGAAAAAAATATATATTTATTATTGTTTTATGAATATTATTATTAACACATGGTTTTGTCGTATAACAAATAGTTATGCTTTAAAAAAATAATTAACAACACGCTAGTTTTTCGCTACTTTTGGATTATCCTCCAAAACAACTTGGATGTTTAAAAATATTTTTACACAGAAAAAATGATGGCTGGAATTTCTTCAATAACTAACAAAGCATATGTAAATCAAATAATATGTTGCAAACAAAACTGTTCAAATTAGGAGGTTCAATATTGATATTTTGGCATCGAGCAGGCGCACGGCCAGTCTGCGTTGTCATTGGGGTGTATATATCGCCTTAAGAAAAACATGTAGACATAATATGATCTGTATGCGAAGCCGGGCGGGTCTCTAGTTATAACTATTAACACGCTTTTATTAGCTTGGTATGTATCTATGTAACTATATATCTATGTATCAATGTAACGGAATCTTCGAACGTGATTTTCACCCACTTCAAAACGTCGGATTGATAAAACTTTGCACACCTATCAAGGACCGATGACAATGCATTAATTTAGTCAAAGACAAAGTACTTTTGAAAGTCAAACAAAAATAAAATTTGCAAGTAATAAAAGTTGATTCTACCGTGCGCGTTTAAATTGTTTGTCCCTAATGCCTTACCTAGATCTTCTGGATTAGCGACTTTTTAGTTCAATTTATCATTAAAGCGAGTTTTTTTAGTTTTTAGAACTACATTTTATTTTATATTTAAACTAGATGCCCCACGCGGCAACGCTCCCGTCGTCTGTCTACCTATCTACCCTACCTACCCTACATACATTATTGTTGCGTAACTTAAACCGTTTACGCAGCGCTCGCAACGGAACCTTTTAAAAAGGAATAATTTTTGCCCGTTTTTGCAACATTTTTCATTTATGCTCCGCTCCTATTGGTCCTTGCGTGATGTTAATGGACTATCCAACACAAAAAGAATTTTTCAATTACAACCAGTAGTTCCTGAGATTAGTGCGTTCAAACAAACTCTTCAGCTTTATAATATTAGTATAGATTATATAGTTACTAGCTTCTGCCAGCGATTCCGCCCGCGTGCAAAACTCCCAAGAGAACATTATACCTGAATAAAAATAGCCTATTTGCTATTCCAAACTATAATCTATCTCTATGCCAAATTGCAATCAGACTCGTTCAGTTGTTCTGGCGTGATTGAGTAACAAACATACATACAACCCAAACTTTCGCAGTTATAATATGAGTAAGAAATAAGATTTTACTATTGCATACCATTACATAATAATTTATCTGTGTTAAATTAATAATAATGTGCTACGACTGCTTCTTTTGTTTTATTTTCCATTATTTAAATGTAAATAAAGAACAAGACAAAGTATGTTGCAAGTGAGTAAACTGAGTAATGTCAAGGTGATAATAATTAAATGCTTAGCGAACCGTAAAGATTTCAAGGTGAAGAACTCCCATGTTTAACCGAAACTATTTTTATCCGTTATATCAGAATCTGATATAACTAAGGCAACTCACCCACTATTTAGTCTAGAAGGAAATATTTCAAAGCAAACATTCTATCGTTCTTTTTTTGAATATTATTCTGCCTTTAATTTAATGAACCATAGAGTATCATTCAGAAACGAAACATGCGCCATTTGTTTTCAAAACTAGTCCTGCCGAGCCATTTCTAAAATTGCATATGACTAAAAAAAAACCGGCCAAGTGCGAGTCGGACTCGCGCACGAAGGGTTCCGTACCATTATCACAAAAAAAAACGCCAAAAAATCACGTTTGTTGTATGGTAGCCCTACTTAAATATTTATTTTATTATGTTTATTTATTTGTTGTTATAGCGGCAACAGAAATACATCATCTGTGAAAATTTCAGCTGTCTAGCTATCACGCTTCATGAGATACAGCCTGGTGACAGACGGACAGACAGACGGATCGCGGAGTCTTAGTAATAGGGTTCCGTTTTAACCGTTTGGGTACGAAACCCTAAAAAGTAACAGTACTTCTATCTTTCAATATTAGTTTAGAACTTAACAGTTAAGATAATTAATACGTAATGTACATTATTTTAACAGATAAAAAATGCCGTAAAAATACACAATGATTCATGATTAAAACAGAAGATATGCTTCTTCTTTCAACTAAACATGCTAAGACTGTTAGTAAATAAATAATGTCTAGAAATGACCAAAGATAAGACTATCAGACACGCGAAAATGTAGTTACTCTGTAAAAGAATTGATTAATACAAGGTTGTTGACAGTTAGTAGTGCAAGTAAAACATTACAAAGTATTGTGAACGATACAGGGGAATATTGTATGAAAAACGTTTTTATTTGCAGAGTCTCGATGCAGTTGGTTGAACTAAACTAAAACTCTGTGAGTGGCGGACATCAGAGAGGTGGGAAGTAACCCACCATGGGTACCAACATAAACATCTTTTTAGGGTTCCGTACCCAAAGGGTAAAAACGGGACCCTATTACTAATTAGGGTTCCGTACCCAAAGGGTAAAAACGGGACCCTATTACTATGATTCCGCGATCCGTCTGTCTGTCTGTCACCAGGCTGTATCTCATGAACCGTGATAGCTAGACAGTTGAAATTTTCACAGATGATGTATTTCTGTGTCCGCTATAACAACAAATACTAAAAACAAAATAAAGTAAATTTTAAGTAGGGCTCCCATACCACAAACGGGTTTTTTTTGCCGTTTTTTGCAATAATGGTACGGAACCCTTCATGCGCGAGTCCGACTCGCACTTGCCGCTTTTTTTTTTATTTGCTTACTAATTATAACACAAGTACGACCATTAATGCTTTGTCCATCACAAGGGACACCTCTCGTGTAGGTACTTAACAATTAGTATTATTGCTTTACCCTCAGATGAAATAAAAAAAGGTAGATAGCGCACTTAGAACAGAAAAATGTAACCACTTTTTTAACTATGTGCGAGTCACTTTTTAAAAAAAAGTCCCTCAAATTATTTAAATGGAATTAAATATTAATTTCATAATTATAGGTAATTACTTTATAAGCAATTAATGTGAAAGGAAATCTGTCTGTTTGTTTGTTTTTAACACGCTTTTATTAGCTTGGTATGTATGTATCTATGTATCAATGTAACAATGTATCAATGTATCAATGTAACGGAATCTTTGAACGTGATTTTCACCCACTTCAAAACGTTGGATTGATTTGAAACTTTGCACACTTATCAAGGACCGATGACAATGCAATAATTTAAACAGTTTGTCCCATTATCCTTACCATTAAAGCGTGTTTTTTAGTTTTTAGAACTACAATTTATTAATAAACGCGTGCAGTCACCCCTGTCGTTGACATTTGTGTCGCTCGTGTGTAAAAACACTGAGCAGCTCAGAACAAAGTTTATTTACTTAAAAATACAACAAAGATTATGTGAAGCATGTTTATTACAAAAAAATACATTTTTATTACAAAAACAACCATTCCATGGAATTCAAAATATACTTTTTCAGATGAAATGTATAAGTATTTAAGTAAGTACAAAATAGAGCATTAACTTATAACAGAATACTAACAAACTTAGTGAATTTAAAAAAAAGATTGAAACAAGGTGACCTATTCCCGTCGTGTAGTTGGAGGCATCTACTTCAAGGTCATTTTTGATGCATTTAAGAAAGATGCCTCCAACTGCATGTCAGAAATAGCTTGTACTTTTGTGTATTTTTAACATAATCAAAATTATTATTTTTTAACCACACTAGACGACGATGGCTGGCATCATGGTTCATTTCGGCTCAGTCTTATAGCATTTACCCATTCGTTTCTTATTAAAGTTTTCGTTAGAAACCTAAAACCATAATATTTGATAGCAAAATAGAAGGTACTCATGAATTTAAACAAAAATAAATTAGTTAAGAACTAAATATTTACCTTGACTTTGGTTTATGTAACATAACAAAATCATGTGATTTAAATAGAAAATAAACGTTAATTAGGTCAACTCTCTACTTAATTATTATTCTTTGACTTTACCTACAATTTAATTACCCACATTTTGGGCAATTAGAAATAAGAATTACTGACAACACTCTCCCAATATGTCAATATCGAGAAAATAACATTATCTGTTCCGAATAACCTCAAAATTATGTTGGAAAACTAAAAAACAAATAGTGAAACGATACTCCCAAAGACTTTTTGTTCAATATAGTGTTGTTTTTGCACCACATGACAACACAAGACGGCATTTTTTAGGCAAAGTTATTGCACGACGCTCCGTGAGATACTAACTAATAATAAATTGTAGTTCTAAAAACTAAAAAACACGCTTTCATGGTAAGGATAATGGGACAAACTGTTTAAATTATTGCATTGTCATCGGTCCTTGATAAGTGTGCAAAGTTTCAAATCAATCCAACGTTTTGAAGTGGGTGAAAATCACGTTCAAAGATTCCGTTACATTGATACATTGTTACATTGATACATTGATACATAGATACATACATACCAAGCTAATAAAAGCGTGTTAAAATCAGCGTAGTTTTATTGCTTGTGTGTGCGTGAACGCGTGTGTTTATTGAATCGGCTGAGTTTTGTTGGCTTCACCTAAACTATAGGCCGTGCGCTATCTACCTTTTTTTATTTCATCTGAGGCTTTACCATTAAAAGGATTTCTCGAAGGATTTCTCGGAGGAGTCCGCTCCAACAACTTCAAGCGGTCGCTGTTGAGCAATCTTTAATTCAAAATTGACGTTCAAAATAGACGTTTTGCTTTTGCTGTCGAAGCCAAAAACTGTAGACTGCCCTACAGCAGATTGAAGCTGTCCGCACTGACAGCTCCAAGCCGGTCGTCTATTGACGTTTTCTACATAATCATCATCACAATCTGCCTGCCCTTGTTGCATATTACTTGGGGGCTGGCGCAACACGTTTTCTTGTTCCATTCCGTCCTCTCAACCGTCAAGCTATTTATTTATCGTTCTACTCCTCACACAATCCATCCATCTTTTCCTTGACGTTACTCTCCCTCTCCATCCATGCATAACTATTTTAGTAACATGCGTTTCATCCCTCCTCATCACATCACCATACCAGGACAAAGGATTCCCTTGTCCCATGTTACTTGGGGTCGGCGCAACATGTTTTCTTCTTCCATACCGTCCTTTCCCCCGTCACGCTATCACCGACTCCCTTTTCTTTCATATCACTCGTTTACATAATATTAAGCAACAAAACTCACCTTTCTATAAATAAGTGAGCAGCAGGCCACTCTAAACTTCATGCCCATGTGCAGAATGGCCATCATATAGGGATGCACGACGAACACGTTGAGCGCAGAACACAGGACCACAGCACCCGCGTATATGTATGCGTCTTCTTTCTTCATGTTGTGCCCCGGGCTGTAGTACTCCACCAGCTTGCCCAGGAACACTGGCTGCGCAATCCTGGTGTTGTAATCATACATATATTAAATATGTATTCTATTTTTAGAACTATGGGGAATTGTAAGGGCTTTTTGTAATGTTAGCCTGTATGTATGGGGGAGACTTAACATGCCATAGTTTGAACTCAATGAAAATTAGCTGGACTCAAATATAAATTAAAAGTTACTTATTATTTAGCTACGTACCGATAATTTCTGTAGAATTGGCAATATTGAAAAGTATAAGTAATGAAAACAAATCGTTAAATATTTTGATAACTAATTTTTACTTATTTACATTAATCGAGTTTTTAATTTACCAGAGACAAAATAGATGCTTTATAAAATAGGTACTAGATCAAAACTAAACCTATAATTAGTGATAAAAATATAAGCACAAGGAAGTCATTGTATTTGAAAGGCCAAATAAGATACAGATCTTTCGGTGAGATAAGAATAAAGCCTCTTAAATCCTCTGTAAGGAGATCACATGATATCTCTTCCGCTTATGAAAATCATGATGCTCTCATCCGAGATTATCTGGCTTCTATACAAGTATTTAGGTAATGAAGCTAACTTCATCATAAACAACAAAAAAATGGCGATGGCCATTCAAATTAATGAAATACACTAGCATACCAATTAAAAATCTGATAAACTCAGTATTAACTACTTGAGTAACTATATCTTGTTAAAAAAAAGTATAACTAAAAAGTTGTAAATAAAAAAAGTTAATAAAATCCAAAATCGGATTGCAAAGATGTAAACAAGAAGAAAATCATGCTGTGCAGTTGGAGGATATTTATAGTTTTGGTCAGCCAGCTCGCGAATATGTATCCTCCGACTTAATTTATTAACTTTTTTTTTACTTAGGATATGCCGTGGGTGTGGCCCCTAAGGGAGTGATACTTGACTGTTTCAATTAATTAAAATTGTTCTAAAGATAGAACAAATCATACCTGGTATTTGGTAAGACAAGGGCAAAGTTGTAAAAAATCCTAAAATGAGTTTAGTATGCCAAAGTGCACTAAAACTTGCAACAAAATAGTGCCCTTGTCTTACTGGAGGTTTAAAAAAGAAAAACGTTGTCACATCGTCGGGTCGCACCGTTTTGTTTGAGCTTTGAATCACCAGCTTGTTTACGATACTTGGGGCTTTACTTTTTTAATCATTCTCTTCATAAGAACAACACTATTCCATACAAAATCAGTGTATCTGTATTTTCAACCCTACAATTAACTACACAAAGTACCTACAAATTCTACGGGAGCTAACTTCGTCTCACTTGTCAGTGGTATTGAAAGTGTTGGCCACCTGATCACTTAGTCGCTGCAGAGTCGGTTGCATCTCCGTTTGTGCAGTCGGCCCGAAGTAGCCTATGAACGAGCCCAACATGCGTGGCTGGTGGATCCTGAGGGAGGAAGGAGATGTTAGGATGGGTAAGGGTTAATGGTAAATTAGGACTTTGGGAATGTTGGTCTTTATGGAGGTCCCGGGAACGTTAGTATTTACCTATTCCGTGGTGTCAAGATTCCCAGGGTATATCGGTTTTTAGAGGTCATGCAGTTGGCTGTTAGCCACAGGTCTTTTGTTTATAGGGTTACATTTACAGCACGATTTATGTCGTGATTCTTCTTAATGTTAATCATGATTCTTGGCTCTTCGAGTGTATATGATGGTATGATTAACAGTGTATTTTGATTAAATAAAAAAAAATGTTGCTAGTATATTATATTATCTGTGGTAAAATTAACTTTAATGCGATGGGGACAAACTTTTTTTTTCCTTTGTTTATTCGCTTAGTAACAAGGTAATTCCGGTTCAAATAAAACCATCCAAAACATGCAAAATGGATTAAGTATTAATGTGACAATTAGGTTAAATAATAAATTTAATGAACTATCAATATAACGACAATTATAACCATTTAGATAAATAAATAATCATTAAAAAGATACATAAAATGACGATTTAATGTTCCCGTCACCGTTATACATACAAACGTGTGAAATTACGGTTATTAAATGGAGTGTTTATGTCATACTTGGCTATTTATTGATACTTAAAATGATAAGCATCGTATTGTTACATAAATCGCAGACAGTTTCTAGCCGTCGATAACTGCACTGATTGCGTCAGATGCAGTAATAATGTGTGTTATCTTATCAAAACAGATTTAAGATAGTGATTGTTTATACTACTGTGTAATAGCTCATAATACGATAACAATTACCGATTGTCGCGATACTGTCAGTCAACAACACCTCATTTGTCAAATTATAATAAGTAGTTTAGAAGTTATGAGGGAACAGATATAGACTCACCGCACCGCATCTAAAGACAGCGTATCTTCTATACTTAATATTATAAAGAGGTAAATTTTTTAAGTTTGTAAGTTTGTATGTAGGGGGTAATCTCTGGAACTAATGATCCAATTCTAAAAATTTTTTCACTGTTAGAAAGCTACATTATTCCTGAGTGCTATAGGCTATATAACATCACGCTACGACCAATAGGAGCGGAGCATAAATGAAAAATGTTGCAAAAACGGGCACGAATATTACTTTTTGAGGGCTTCCGTTGCGTGCGCTACGTAAACGGTTTCAGTTATGCAATCATGTATGTAGGGTAGGTAGGGTAGGTGTAGGGGAGGTGTAGGGTAGGTGTAGGGTAGGGTAGGTACGTAGCCAGTTGACGGGAGCGAAGCCGCGTGGGACAGCTAGTACTTAATATTATAAAGCTGAAGAGTTTGTTTGTTTGTTTGAACGCGCTAATCTCAGGATCTACTGAGTGGAATTGAAAATATATTTCAGTTTTGGATAGTCCATTTATCGAGAAATGTTATAGGCTATATAACACCACGCTACAACCAAAAGGGGCCGAGCATAAATGGAAAATGTTGCAAAAACCGGCAAAATTATTCCTTTTTGACAGCTACCGTTGCGTGCGCTGCGTAAGCGGTTAAAGTTACGCAACATTCAGCCAGCGTCAGCGCCAGCGTCAGCGCCAGCGTCAGCGCCAGCGTGAGCGAAGCCGCGTCGGACAGCTAGTTTTAAATAGAGTGAATTTTCCTTGTGTCTCTGGAGTCTACTCCCAAAGCACGAATTCCGTAGTTTCGACCTTCGTTACGGGCCTTTTCTACTCCGTATCACATACGGACGCATGATTCGTTCGAGGCCCGAACTACTAATGAATGACGAACACAATTCGACAGTTGCACCAACTCCCGATTGTTTTTACCCGTCCGAAAAACTGAATCATTACGTAGTAGGGTTCACTCCGAAGTTCCGGAGTACTTTCGGACGGGCCCGTAACTTCGTTAACGTAATTAGGAAGACCCCTGATTCGGTGAACAATTACGATGTGAAAATACGATATTTCTATATTATAACATCCAGCAACCAAATTAACTCCAAAGAAAGCGTGCGCTTGTGCTTAGCTCACATTCATTGCTGCATAATGTTCAAAAATCGGTCTACTCGTAAGCCTAAAATACGCAATGAATACTGTTGAGTTGTCAACATCAAAGGGAGTAAGCGTGCTTCGAACTGTCAAAACAGTTAAGAAATTAGAATAAACGTACCTATGTATCAAATCAACACCTGTTCCCTATCCATTGTAGGAAGTTCGCCTACCAAATGAAAATTCCAGTCTAGATTGTTTCGCATTCCTTCAACTCTGTTTACATACCAGTTGCATTTAGTTTCATCAGCATAAACGTACGTAGATCTTGTTTTGTTGATTTTAACGTGCAGCAAGAAATGTAATTAATAACTGGATCATTGGCGTTTTTTCGTGGAAACGAAACTAGTTTGCTGTGTCTGCACTGCAGTTCGATAATATTTCCTCGAAATAAGTAGAATTAAAAAATAAGCAAAACCGTTACAATGTATTTGTCTATTTTACTATCTTCATTAAAGTAAGTGCAGTGCTTCTATAAATACTGCTTGAACAGCTGTAAACAGCACTCATCACGAGAGCCATTTACAAATAATGTAATAATGAGTACTTGCCCTAACTAGACCTAAACACTACAAATACCTAAAAAATGTAAAATCCCCCGACACCTCTCGAAAACCTCTAAAATGCAAAAAATAAGCCTCGGGAAAGTTAAAATTTTATTTCTTTTCATTGTTTTTAAACTAAATATACCTTGTAGTAGACATGCTTCAATCGACAATGTATCGAAACGTAATTATGACACGAAATCTTGTAAAAACCCCGATTCGAAGAGTAAAATGCGCATAACCTTTGAACGGCTGAAACGATTTGCCCGAAACATAGCTAAGAACGCTTTCGACAAAGTCAGCGTCCAGACAATAAACTAAATCAAAATTAGTTCATCCGTTTCGGAGCTATGATGCCACAGACAGTCAGACAGATACACACCAACACACGTCAAAGTTATAACACCTCTCTTTTTTCGTCGGGGGTTAAAAACCGGCCCAATGGGAAATGGTTATACAAGATTTCAGTCCCCGGTGAGGGATGAGAAGAATCAATAAAACATTACTACAATAAGCAAATAGATGGGATGGCAGTAGAGAGTAGTTCTTGAGATCTGAACTCACTAACATTACATAATACCACCCTATTATTGTGTAACTATTGCGCGACTTGGGTTGGAAGTGAACAAAAATAAATCCTTGAGAAAACAATCGAAGTCGAATAATAATGTTTTCTATTAGGATTACTTAGCCGCGACTTCGCTCACGCGGCTTTTCCAGGAAACGCAATATTTCTAAATGTGCAAAAATGTTTGTAATCGGCGCAGGACTTCCACAATATACAAAAAATTATAATTATACAGTACATACATAAACTCACGCCTTTTTCCCATGGGGGTAGGCAGAAACTACAGAACGCCACCTGCTACGATCCTTACATACTTCTTTTGCTTCACTCACATTCATACATCTAGTCTCTTTCAAACACCATTACCTTAATCTTCTTCACATTTATACTCATCCCTATTAACTGAAAAGCTTCATCTTTTAAAAATACTTACAATCTTACTTTTTCATTTGATTTTCATTTAGGAAGGCAGTCACTGATAAAGTGACATCCGGCAAAGAGCTAGACAACCGTCAAATCTATTTCAAATATGAACCTAATCAGTGCAAACAATACACTTTTCCTTAAGAAGCATCTAATTGTAATGTAAAGTACTTATTCACAAAGGATCAGCTATTCTAAAAGCATAGGGAAAACCGCAAACCAAGACACATTGTGGCTTCTCGGATAACGTCTGTCGCATTAGTCATAAACATTTTGACATGACAATAAGCCGGGTTTAAAGTACACAGGAAGGAGTATTGATTGTGCACAATGTGGATTGTGGATTTCATCAACACCGACGCATACCCGCCCCAATTGGGGGGGAGGGGGGCAGAGTGACACAAGAGCGAGCGAGGGCATCAAAAATATTATAGATGGACCCCTTTGCCACACTTAGACTCGCATTTGGTCCGTTGTACGTGCAGGCCTAATCCACCACGGAGGCCCAGTGCATGTTGGTGGATGTCACATGTCTTCGAATGTTTCGTTCTAAGACATGCTGGTTTCCTCACGATGTTTTCCTTCACCATTTATGAGAGCAGTGGTGATGTAATAATTTACACAAAGTAAAGCGCCTGCCTTGGTTCGGGCGAACGGTTGACGCAGTGGTTGAGAGATTGACTGCTGCGCTGCGTGTCGCGGGTTCGATACCCGCACGGAACAAATATTTGTATGACCTACAGATAGTTGTTCCGGCTCGTGGTGTTTGTGTATGTGAATTTATATGTTTGTAAACGCTCCCACGATACAGGAAGAAATTCCTAGTGGGGCAACGTTGTTAAATAAAATAAAAAAAAGCAATGGAGCGTTGAATTTTTAGGTCACTTTTATTAAAACACTATACCCCAAACTAGTTCATCATCATCATCATCATTTCAGCCGAAAGACGTCTACTGTTGAACTAACCCCCCCCCCCCCCCAAGCGTGGCCAGTGCCACATTGACCGATCCCGTGCCTCTCACCTCCTTACTAGTTGGATAATTTTGACTTATGATAAAATGGTTGGGAGCCACTGGCTAGAGTAATATTAGCTTTTAATGTGCAAACAATAGAGATAAGGCACTAGGTCACTATGAATCATTTATAGCAATGCTGAATAAACTGTTAATATTTTGTTATGGTTTATTGTGCAAACAAGGATTTTACAGCTTCGTGTCTATCTTAATTTATCTTGAGTTATGGTGAGTTTGAAAAACTGCTTAAAACAAGTTATTAATATAAGTTTAGTTTATTAACCTCATATTTAGATTTTGGACTCATATTTTCATTAAGTACCTATTCGTCTACCAGGGTTTAGGCTGCGGTTCCACTGAGGCGGAGTGGAGCTGTGCGGAGCGGCCAATGCTGTTTCCTTTGAAGCGGAGTGGAGAAGAGATGTGGATTTCAAGCCATGTGATTGGTGAATCGCGGCACAGCTCTTCTCCGCTCTGCTCCACTCCGCCTCAGTGGAACCGCAGCCTTAAGGACCGGTATCCACCAAAGCGGAGAGGAGAGGAGACGAGACGAGACGTGCAGTGAAGCTTGCAGATTATTTCCACCAAAGCGGAAAGGAGATTAGTAGCGGAGAGGAGAAGTGAGCTGTGATGAGAGCTCGAAACGAAATCAGTCAAGTGCTGTCTACAAAAGGAAGACGCCATGCGGGGAAAGAGGAGCTCGAGCGCGGGCGCCGCCCGCCCGTCTTCACACATCTCCGCTCTGCCGCGCTGCTTGCTCGTTCGCGGCACAACATTCTATGAAAAATGAGACATCTCCTCTCCTCTCCGCTTGATCCATTTCCACCGAGCTAAGCGGAAAGGCGATGTGGCAACAACGAAATCTTATTGGTTATTCAAAACACATCTCCTCGCGGCACAGCTCTTCTCCGCTCTGCTCCACTCCGCCTCAGTGGAACCGCAGCCTAAGGCCGGGACTCCACCAAAGCGGAGATGTGCGGAGATGTCCAAAACCAACCAATAGAATTTCGTTATTCACACATTTCGTCTCCGCTCAGCTGGACTTTCCGCACATCTCCGCTTTGGTGGAGTCCCGGCCTAAAGGTTGGCTAATAGAAATAAACCAGACAAAACAAAAAATTAACTCGATATCAAGTATTTGTCTGAGTTTTTGTCTGATATCTTCTATACCAGACAAAAACAAATATGATTCTGCTGTCCTATTTTAGCGTTAATTAATTATGTAAATTAATAACTACTTTAAATGCCACATCTAGCAGCTTTAAACAAAACAAAACCTTCAGATAGTAGTTCCAGCTCTGGGCGTTGTGTATGTGAGTTTATATGTTTGTAAACGCACCCACGATACAGGAAGAAATTCCTTCCCGTGGGGCAAAGTTTAAAAAAAAACTTCAGAAAGGACACCTACCTAGTCTGGCAAACGAAAGTAGACACTCGAATTATTTGCAAACTTTTTATACGGCAATGCTGTACTAATGTCAACATAAATTTTTGGTGATTTGTTGTGGTCTTGATAATAGCATTTATTAAGTGAAAAATTAATATAACAATTAAAAGGGATTACGGGTGATGCCGTTTCGCATGATTTCTAAATGTCAAGAAAAACATCAGGCGAAAGACGTCGAATAAAAACAAGATTGTTTAAGTGTGGTGTTAGATTTCATAAGTTAGAATTACGCTAATAAGTTGAATAAACCACAATTATTATAGAATACTGATGTATTTTTTTATTGAGATTGATACCTAATATCTTAAATATTACTTACCTCATTTACCTATAGTAATTTCATTCAGACGAAATAAAATAAATAATTCTAAAGTATTAAATTAGGTTATTCCAGGTATGTCATACTCATAGATATAATAAACAAGGAGATATGGCGTGTAGACGAAAATATATCGGAAACCTGTGTCTCCAGTTTGCCCCTACCACACGGCAACTAATACATATGCAGTTCAGTAAAGCCAATAGATACGCAGTCGCGCACACACCCGCATTTCTTAAATCAGAACGTACTACACAGTCAATTATAAAGTTTATCTCATCAACACAGCGTGTATTTACCATGCACCGTACAACTTACGCACACAAAAACTTCGGTCGCTATCGTTGTGCTATGCAAAAGCAATTTATTTTACATTGAATTAAATGGGAGAATCAATCACTTTCCGATTTAGTCAATCACTAGCGTAAATGTAAAATAAATTGCTTTTGCTCAAAGCAATTTATTTTACATTTACGCTAGTGATTGACTAAATCGGAAAGTTATTGATTCTCCCATTTACTATATTATAATATCTTTTGTAGTCCTGTAAATAAAATACATAAAAACTGCATGCCCAGAAAATATTATAATAAAAATAAACAATATGTACCTAAAAATATATATTATTAAGTAAATCAACAAAATAAAACAATCAAAAATCTGGTTACGTTGGTTTAGGCTGTCATAACGTATTGTTGAACCCTGCTATGGTGTTTGTGTGCGGAGGTATTTGTGCAGCACTTGACTCTTTGGTATTACTGGGGTGGCATTTTTTGTCAAAATGTTAGTTACGCATTTCTCTACCACGCTATAAAATAATCAAAATAATAAACATTATTTCACATCAATCTTCCAACCGGGTTAAAACGGTTGACAAATTGAAAAATAAACTATAAAAACAATATTTCATTCGTCAATCGACGTTGTTGTCGATAGCCTACGTTAGTGGATCTGCATAAGCACAGCACTAACTCGTCGCAAGAAGAAGCGGCCGTACTACGCGATGCATCCGCTTAATAAGGCATATTCGCACGCACTGCGATTTTTATTCGCGCGAATTTTTTTCGCACATTCTGCGTGTATAAATCCGTGTTTTGCCACAGAATCAACCGAACCGCGGCGCGAATGTTTTGAACTCTATGAACAGGTAGAAGGAGACAAAAATCGCGCGAAATTTTATCCGCAGTGCGTGTTAGTCAAATTCAGTACGCAGAAAAAAATTCGCGCGAATTTTAATAAAAATCGCAGTGCGCGCTTAGCTACTTATAATATTTTTTGTAGTCCTGTAAATAAAATACATAAAAACTGCATGCCCAGAAAATATTACAATAAAAATAAACAATATGTACCTAAAAATATATATTATTAAGTAAATCAACAAAATAAAACAATACAAAATCTCGCGCGAATTTTTTTCGCACATTCTGCGACACATTCTGCGTGTATAAATCCGTGTTTTGCCACAGAATCCACCGCACCGCGGCGCGAATTAAATTTGCGCGAATGTTTTGAACTCTATGAACAGGTAGGAGACAAAATTCGCGCGAAATTTTATCCGCAGTGCGTGTTAGTCAAATTCAGTACGCGGAAAAAAATTCGCGCGTATTATATTCGCGCGAATTTTAATAAAAATCGCAGTGCGTGCTTAGCCTTAAGTATCGTTTTGTGATTTTTACATTGCTTGTTCAGTCACTCAGCGACAAACTCAGGTAGTGGTTAAGAAACAATGTATTTAATGCAAAAATAGTACAGTCGCTGTGCTATTTGAAACCACAAATAACATAGTGGAAGCAAGCAATATTTTACGATGTGTGTTTTTCATGATTTTAAAGACAAATATAATAAAATACTTGTAATTACATATGGTAAGTGATTCCATGATTTACAAAGTTTTGATTTAGGCTTCGGTTTTTACAAGAAACCACTGAACAACACGGCATTCTTATAACTTTTCACGATCACGGTCGAAAGCGCACTAGTTCGCGGTGACGGCCATTTGTTTATGACATGCTCAGTCTGACCACGT
This sequence comes from Orthosia incerta, assembly GCA_948252205.1. Lineage (NCBI taxonomy): Eukaryota > Metazoa > Arthropoda > Insecta > Lepidoptera > Noctuidae > Orthosia > Orthosia incerta. The sequence continues at coordinate 16,169,948 of OX411741.1, forward strand.
CGCGCGGACACCGACACGCCCCCTTGCCACTTCTCCTGTATTTTATATTTCTATGGTCATACTAGTCAAAACTACAACTATATTAAAAAAATATCAGCAAGCAACCCTTTGGGGTTGCTTGCTGATATTTTTACTTGGGTATATTTTTTTAAATTTACCTCGCTTTTTCAGTCTCTGCTTTCGTTTGCCAGACTCTAGCAGTCTTATTAATAAAAATGGCGTATTACCAGCTTACTCCGAAGTTACTCTTGGACTAGCTAATCCCGGAGTAAGTAAGGATTAACATATGCTTAGCAATTATTAATAAACATGGAATAACCTCGGACTAACTATTCATTTGTTACTCTTGGATTTGCGCGTAAGCAAAGCAACCCAGTTCAATTTAAAAGTAAAAAGAGTGAACCAGTGAATGAAACCATGAAATTTGATGACATAAAGTAGAAAAAGAAAGAAAAATCCTCAAAAGTGACATCTGTCATACTTAAATAGCACATAATAAAATATTATAAATGCAAAAGGAACTCTGTCTGTCTGTCATTTCACGCTTAAGCCGCTGAACTGATTTTGGGTGGAGTTAGTCATTGAGATATTATGTATTACATAATTACCTCAATGGAGTTAGTTTGAGACCCTGGGAAGGACATACGATAGTTTTTATCCCGGAAACCATCCTTATGGGGGTGGCAAGGAAGGTAGATTTTTTTACGGTAAACTAATAATTTCTCAAGTAAGGCGGCCCTCACATCCACAATATGATTAGTGCGACATTAAAAATAGTCTATTAGGAGTACTAATGCTACGCAGACGAAGTCACGGGCAACAGCTAGTATTTAATATTCGTAGTGCTTTGATAGATCTGATGACGAGTGTATCTCTCATACTAATGTTAGTAAAATACCTAAGCATTAAACACATCTTCACGCCAATTCCTGAAATAGTGTTTCCTGTCTATTACAATATATTAATATTGTAATAGACCGGAAACACTATACTATACAATTATATTAACTATAAATTTTCATCATCAAATCACAACGAACAAAATGTCAATTAAAAATAATAAATGCAGTCGCCATGGACCTTAAACTAGCTAGCACCATGGAACAACTTTTAGTCCAAGACTAGAGTCATATTACTATAATCTCTCCTTATTCCGTGTTTATTAATACGGAAATTTGTTAGTACCAACCTAATGCTTGGTTGGAATAAAGTTATTCTTACCTTAGTCCACGTTTATTAATAAGACGGTAGAAGTTTGTACTGCCTGTAGTACAACTGTTTTTTTTATTTCACAGTCGTTAAACATGTCGTTGAGCAATACACTGCAAATTTGAATAGGATAACTTGATAGTCAAATTTAGAAACCGATCGGCAAGACTTATTGCGAATTTAATGGATACCATAAAAGGAACGCACCGTTCGATACGTAAGTACCTCGTAACTATTTTATTATGCATATAAACATAGTAACGTTCCCTTAATTACTGTGTGGTCCCCAAATTTACTCAGGAGCGGTAAAACAACACCATTACATAATACAAAGTTTAGGTTACACTATTCGAAAATTCTTCCATACAAACGTAGTCTAGGGATTATTCCACTGTTTGACAATGTACGTTCAAAATAAAAAGTGATATAAATTTTTCTCATCATAATCTAGCCCTGTATGGAAGCAAAAAAGTAAAAAAAGAAAATATTTGAAAGTTATGAGCGTCGAAAGTTCCACATTTCGACCCTAATTTTAACGCATTTTTGGGCGCAAATAAATACCATAACAAGACGGAAAATTGCAAAAGGGCCTCCATACAGGGATAGATCAGTAGTTCAACAATGCAAATTAATTTTATTTTGAACAGATAGATTAAGTTCTTTTTTCATGATATCTAGACTTCCAAAGGTCTGTTTATAAAATGTCGCGCGCTCGGTTTCGTCCTAAATCATTATCCATTTCGCTACAAATTTGCAAAAGTACACGAACTAGCTTCCTACTGCTCATCACAGCATCTATCTCTTCCGCACGTGTTGTCGGTTGATATAAAATGCATTTTAACCCCGCGCACAAAATAGTTCGTGCCGTTGACTAGTGTACCCTTAAGGCGCCTCACCGAGCAAAACGCCGCGCCTAGTCGTTTTTGTACAGTTTTTAAGAGCTATCTACTCTTTATAAAAAAAAAAAAACAATTAATAAAAATACATTGAATTTCTACATAATGTTGATTCTAAAATGATAGTACACTTTTTTTAAAGAGGTATATGTTTCACTAATCTCCTTTCAACAAAACCATAAAAATGTGCAATAATTATTGATAGCTTGCATCTCCTCGTAAAGTGTACATTAATTATTTTTTATACTAACACTAATGTATAGACAATTTGATAACGAATATTTTGTAAGTTTTTTTTTTTTCAAAATACTAATATTCGATTTTATAAAGATTTTATTCTAAAATCTGGGCGTATTCACTACCGTAATTCATGCGCCACCAGTGCCGCTAGGACAATAGGACTATCTAATGCGGATTTTTTGGTCAGGGTAAGTATGGCCTTAATGTATTAAAATAATTGTAAAAACAACTGGCGAAATTTAGCCATACTGTAGGTACTCTGAGTAACCTTTCGGGGGACACAGCCGTGATATTATGTTTTGTATGTTTGTGTTATATCTGTTAATACATTCATAAAGTAGTTCATGATTCCAAATGGTCGATTGTTCCCAGATTTATAATGTGTCATCGAATGTTTAAAGGAAGTAAAATGTATGAACTACTTGGCAACCGCAACACGCATAATGAGTGAGTCAATGAATATAAAACTCTTTTAGTATTGTACTACTGAAGGTTTCAGTTGCTAAATATAATATACTACAGTTTTCGTGGAACTAAAGATCGTTTCATTTATGTTTGCTTCTACAAATAAATCCACCATGATTAAACGATTTATTACAGATTTGGTCAAGTAGCTCTGCACTGCAATTTTTTTTTTTTACATTTTACTGTGTTGGCAGGAAAAAGTAAAAAAAAGCTATACCTCATACGGATACCATTCAACTGATTAATTACATTATTTCAGTGACTTGATTTTCAGAGACGCAAATAGTTACTTCCACACGGGTTAAAAAAAGCAAAATAGACAATAATAGAATAATGTTAAATACCATTATTCTATAAAATATTCGTGCATTCCTCAGACGTCAAGAAAAGCATTGTTTTGCTGCGGTACTGTGAGACGAAATAATAACGCATCGATCAATGGGAAATTGGCAAGTATCGTGGACTTCACATTACGGCGGCAGCATACGTAATAGTGGAAATCTTCAGTTATTTATAGCTCAATTTATTTTTATATGTACGAGTATTGCGAAACGGTTACTTAGTTGCGTGTGGCATACACATTATACTTACGAATAAAAAAAATGGCAGGTACAGCTCAAAGATTTTTTCTTTAAATGTGTGTATGATAAATATCCGGCCTCAATATTATGACTTCAGAATTGCACATAGGTACATCATTTGTGCAATAGTTTAGGTTCAGTCATAACAAAAGCAGATAACAGGTTTATTGAAGTAAGTAACAGAGAACCGACGAATCCGCTCGGTCGAAGGATTAATGACCGGTTTTGCTTGCGTCTTTCGTTTCGTCGGTCGTCGGTACGTGATGGACGCGTAAGCTGTTAGATAATACCGACATTACACGGCCGAGGTCACGAGCAAACAACGGTGACGTATAAAGGCTATATTGTTTGCCAGTAGCTTGTATTTTGAGCACGCTTTTAACGAGAAATTATTTTTTACTTATAGATAGGCTCGCGCTTGACCACTATCTCACCTGATGATAAGCTATGATGTGGTCGACGGTGTAACATGCTTGCCTAGAAGTAACCTATTCACTCTTGACTTAAAGACCCCTAGGTTTTAGTTGTAGCTATCAGGAAACACAGACTCCGGCAGAGAATTCCACTCCTTAGCTATACGCGTAATGAAAGTATTTCCAAATATTTAGTGCGTATGGCTCACCCATGTCCACCATATACCGATGGCGCATCGCCGTACGTCTTATAGTCCGATGATGAAACGGGCTAGGCGGAATTAGATCATGCCATAGCACACTCCCCAAAATGCAACCGATAAAAACCACCTGATCTTCATATATCGTTTACCCTTCAACTACTAAACGAAACAGATTCAGACAATATGAATTTTAAATTGATGAGACTCGCTAAATTATTAAGATGAGGTGTTTCCCCGAGAACCATCATGACCTCTCGAATCGAACCATTATATATTATGTTAATTAGAAGCCATAAAAGTTTAATAGATGTTCGATAAACCTGTCACCGGTATTCGATCGAGATACAAATCGATAACATTTTTGGTGACTTACATTAATCACCTTAACATGAAATGTATAGATGTACTCCACACTTATTGCTGCATATAATAAGTCCAATCTATTTGCACAATATAGTCCGTCAATAACAGCAGTGGCGAGGAACAGCCATATTTACACGTGTTTATAAAACAAGGTGATGTAATAAGAACTCAAAAGCAAAGAGTATGTAACACTTGTACAAAAGATTGATCGTATGACGATTGACGATAAGAAACTGCTACTGTGCTGCTAGCATGACATATGTTATAATATTTTGTAATCTGTTTATTTATTTAATAATTAAGGTACACACAGGCACTGCAAAGAAATTTCTACCAGCAGACACGCGAAAAGGAAAAAATTAAAATTAATGTACACAATAGTGGGAACAGGAAGAGAAGAAAAGTGAATGAATTAAACTAAGATATAAAAACACAGGCACCTATACAAATAGTGTAAAGTGTCAGTTGTCAAACTTATTTCCTTTTTCAGCTGATTTACAGTACGAACGATGAGTCGTGGCCCGTCTGAAGTTAGCGACAAGAGGTTGCACAGAACATACTTTACGAACTAAATGGCTGTTTTTACCCGACTGCCGAAGGAGGATAATGTGTTTATCAGTCTATGTATGTATGATTGTTCTATGTGGCGTTCTAGAGACCAAACGCGTTGGCCGATTTTAATGGTTAATACGTCCATCGATTCGTCTTAACCCTGTGAGTGTCACTGGCTACATTAAAGTTAGGAAAATGGCGGTTTTTGGGTGCCATATTGTATGGGCGGGTTTTTTTATCCAATCTTATCGTGTGGGTTATCAAAATAAAGAGTTTTAATAGGTGACTTCAAAAATATATAACACAACTTATATATTTAAATGTATATAATTCGAAAAAAAAATAACTAAAAGTAATAAATAAAAAAAGTTTATTAAAAAAATAAAAAATCCCGTCTACTTGAAAAACGAATTCAAAAGACGTAAACAAGAAGAAAATCATGCTGTGCAGTCGGAGGATACATCTGGTTCTGGTCGCCCAGCTCGAGAATATGAATCCTCCGACTGCACAGCATGATTTTCTCCTTGTTTACGTCTTTTGAGATCGCTTTTTTTCAAGCAGTCGGGCTTTTTGAGTTTTTGGATTAACTTTTTTATCACGAGTGTACTTGCGCAACAGTTCGCAAAGAAGCTATTCATTCAGACGGGACACGACTCATCGGTCGTACTATAAATCAGCTGAAAAAGGAAATAAGTTGAAAAAATTATATAACCTCCAGAAATAACGCGTGCAATTAGTTTTCTTTCAAAACTTAATCTTCGTAACTTTGTGACTATATATTGGTAAACGGTGTCATTTCGACAAAGAATGAAACAATACGCCTGAGACTTCGCTAAAAAACCAATGTACCATTGAGATAATATGTACTACGTACACATTATTACCTCAATGTGTCGTACATGTTAATTAGGTTGTCATGGCAACATATTAGTAAGCCAATGTCGTACCAACCGTACAAATTGTCGAACAGCTGGATATTTTTCTTATTAATTTATCACTCTATGTTTACTTGTTCGCCTCCATAACTGTGTGTAGAGTAATAGCTGGTAATTCTTTTAATGGCTGTCCTCGTACACAATGTCCATCATTATCATGTGTGTAACACAATCTTCAACAAGTAATTGGAGGCAAATTTAATTTAGTTACGCAAGCACTTATAACGACATCAATCTAATCAAGGTCTATACTTGAGTAAATTTCAATTTAAAAAATTAATTAAAAATCTCAAAAACCCGACTGGTTAAAAAGCGAACTAAAAGACGTAAACAAGAAAAAAACATGCTAACTTTTTTTATTTACAACTTTTTAGTTATTTTTTCTAGAATTAGGAACATTTAAACAAATAAGTGTTATATATTTTTGAAATCACCTCATAAAACCCTTTATTTTGATACCCTGTGGGGTATCAAAATAAAGGGTTTTATGAGGTGATTTCGATGGGCTTGGAAAAAAAACCCCCACAAAATGGCGCCCAAAAGCCGCCATTTTTCTTTCCCAATTTTAATGTAGCCAGTGACACTCGCAGGGTTAAGACGAATCGATTGACCGGCTCCGGATAAATCGGCCAACGCGTTTGATCTCTAGAACGCCACATAGGAATAAACACACATACATACATAGACTAATAAACACATTACCCTCCTTCAGCAGTCGGGTAAAAAAGCAAACATGTAATTTAATAATTTTTTCTCATAATTTACTGATAAAATGATTTCTTGTAAATGGCATTTCATTCTTAACTGGACATCAGCTTTATTGGTAGATAATGCCTTATGGTCTGCCCCTCTAGCCAAGTTACAAACGTTTCGTATCGAATCTCTTTCTACAATCGTGAACGCCTTCTATTGTATGGTCTAACATACATTCGTTTTCTACTAGCGTTATCGATTGTAGATTGTTAACTTGGCTACAGGCGTCCACCACCACTGAGAAAATGATTTTTCAGCCCTGTCTAAAGAACATAACCTTGCTGTCATCAATGTACTTTAAAAGAACAGAGTACATAAAGCAGCACGTTATCGATCGTGTTCCAGATTGTCTTTAAATTGCCAAAACAAACAGTATGAATGACTTAGCATGACGATTGTTGAATTTTTACGTCACCGTGGCGACCGAGCGACGCGACGTATAGAACGGACCTCGACATAGGTAGTAGGTAAGTAGATACAAGGCGGGGCATTTCCTAGTTTGATCAATGATGATCGACGTCACATGAGCAATTGGACATCAGTCATGCATGTAAGAATAAAAATTAACATGAAATACCGACCGTTAAATCTTTTCACATATCTTTATAATTTTATGTTTTTTCTTTAGTAACCTATTCAAATTATTATGCAATACAGGTTTAAATGAGCAATAAGTTCTTGGTAACTTTTATTGTCTTCTATTTGGGTTTCATGACATTTTGCAACCCACGAATCTCACGATTTTAAATTACGAATTCAAAATCGAGTAACGCAGGACATGCGATCGTGCAAGGCACGAATAACTGTGTCTATTCACAACATCACAACGAAAGTTTATGAGATGGCAGTGCCTTACATTAAATCGATTTTAGGTTTGGCGGAGTACTAGCCCTGCATCATCATCATCATCAGCCTATTAATGTTCCCACTACTGGGAAACAGGCCTCCTCTCTGTGAGAAGGCATGGGCCGTAATCCACCATGCGAGCCCAGTGCGGGTTGGTGGATGCCACATGTATTCAAATTTTTGGTTCTAGGACATGCCGTTTCCTCACGATGTTTTCCTTCATCGTTAATGTTCAAGGGGCACTACCCCTTAATAATTATTTTGTGTACCGACAAGTTTACGTCCTAATTCCTTTTATTTTTTTTATCCTGAAGTTTTTCTCACTATCGTACAAATATCCATTCTCCTCTTTCTATGATTATAGATACGCGTATCGTATAACAATAATTTACTGTGATTCTGTCATCTTGTCAAGATTCTCATATGAAAAGGTCACGTTTTTTGTCATCATCATCTGATTAATATCCATTGTATTCTCGTGAAGGTCCTTTTATTTTCTTAATCAAAAATCTGGAAATAACAGTGAACTGACCTTGCGTAACATGGAAAACCTATTTTCGGGTTGGAAAAACCGATTGACAACAATGATTGCCCAAACATTTGAATAGGTGTTAATTTTTTCAATGTCATGTCAATGAGTTGAGGTAATAGGGTGACAATGCAGAAATTTGAAGAGTTATTTTAACATTAATATTACCTACGAAGGCTATTACGAGTATAATTATGTATCGAGGACTTATCACTTATCACTCGGAGATGTCACTTGATACAAATTACAATGCACCATTTAAATTGTGCAACAATCTCGCAACTAGAATCGAGACTGCGGTTTCCGATATTCCAAACGTAGATCGCTATAACCAAGCTCTTCGACCATGGATGTAAAATTATGACACGCTACACATTGCTGCTTTTTGAATACTAATATATGTTTATGAATATCGTCTAGACCTAGGTAAAGGCCATGCTGCCAAAAAACGGCCAGTTAGACATTTTCCGCTTCGGTGACTATTTTTGTCTTTATTTGTAGAAAATTTTAACGACTAAAAATCATTTCTGAAAATCAGCTGCATTTTTATAGTTCTCGTCAAACTTCTTGGCCGCCCTGAAGTTGGCTACAATGGCTGCGCAGTAGTAAATCTTATACAAAAACAGATGCGCATCGGAAAGCCAACTTCAGGGTGGCCCGGGGATGCAGACTGCGAGGGCCAATATGAATAATGAGAAGCTTTAAATATCACGCCACTACAGTTTTTCTGCCTGGACAGTCACTTAAATAGATTAAGAGTATGTTAAGATGGTTTGGCAATGTTGAGAGGTTGAATGAAAGGCGACTAAGGAAAGGTATTTACAAGGCAGACGTGAATTGAAACGCCGGGAGGGGACGCCCTAGAAAGACATACGTAGACCTTATTGGTGATGTTCTTCAGAATTGTGTGTGTATGACTAGATGTATGAATGTGAGTGAAGCAAAAGAAGTATGTAAGGATCGTAGCAGGTGGCGTTCTGTAGTTTCTGCCTACCCCTATGGGAAAAAGGCGAGAGTTTATGTATGTATGAAGAAAGATCATAAGGTCCTACTTATTTATAACATCACAAAATCAAAACACTTGCAGTGTCAATACTCTTTCAACATTTTCACCTTATTTATCTAAGAATATTGCTAATATTATTACACAAGAACATGTGATTCATAGTGTTAATCACCCTTTAATATAAACAAATCGGTAATATTATTACGATTTCGTCACGTGATATACAGCAGGACTGTTTGTCGTTGTTCAGTGACTCGGCAAAAATTGTATGGTGAATCAAAATTTAGGTCAAGTCATTGGGGAAATTGTACTTAGTAGGGTTCCTTGTGCTATTTTCTCACACAATCCTATTTATGGACATTTTGTCGTCAGAATGGTGTGACTAACTGATGTATGATAAGCAGGCTTATTACGTATCTTTTGCAAGAGCAAAACTATAGCGATCAAACGCTTTATGTCATAAAAGTCGGAATTAAATGCGGTATAGGTATGGTAGGTCTTATACAATCGTTTGCTAAGCGCTCGCTGTTTGTCAAATGCACTTATTTTAAAAAAAACCGCCACTCTAAAACTTTTTTATTGAAGAGCAATTATTGCGCAAAAATCGGTATCGTTTTGCTCTTGCAAAAGATACGTAATAAGCCTGCCGTTCGAAAAATAGCAGAGGAGAAGAACGGACAAGATTTTATTACACTTTTGTACGTTCACTTTACACTTTACTTGTTGGCTTTACACTCTACAAAGTCAAAGTCAAAGCACTTTATTTTCAAGTAGGCCAGTTACAGGCACTTTTGAATTGTCAAAAGACAAAATAAAATATTACAAAATTATGGTGCTACAGTCCCAGTCACAAGACATAATAACTGTGAAAGTACCGTAGATGCCCATTCCAAGGCGTAGATCTCTATGGAGAAGAACGGGCAAGAAACTCAAAAAAACTACCAAATACTAAAACTACCCACGCTGGGTAGAGTGTAAAGAACTAGTAGATACTTAATATTGGCGCAAAACGTTGCATATTGATCGTCCTCCTTATCTTATCATTGTTACACCGTACTCCATACCATTACAGCAAAACCAATATGACCCCGTAACAGCACTATGCTATTAATAGATCGAACTGAAATAACGCAATAGGTTTATTTTTATAAAAATTCTATGTTTCCTTGACCAAATTTTGTTGTGATCAATCCATAATAAATTATGAAAATTGGTATGGAGATAGTTTGAGACGAGACCCTAGGATAGAGATGGGATAATTTTTATCCAGGTAGTGTGTTCCCATCAGATGATAAAACACTTTACGCGGACGAAACCGCTGGCAAAAGCTAGTTGGTTTTAAATTATTGATCAGACAGTAAAAGTTTGTCAGTTGTACGGGTTTACCCAGACAGTTTGGCTTTCAGAGATTTCGTGCGGAGGAAAAGTCAAGTAAAAAATAATGTTTGGTTGTTTATACGATCAAAATAAAACTCGCCCAGTGCGAGTCGGACTCGCGCACGAAGGGTTCCGTACCATTATCGCAAAAACGGCAATAAATCACGTTTGATGTATGGTATATTAAGGGGGGCTCCCCTTAATATATTTTATTTTAATTTAATAATAATATTTTTTTGAAGTGAATATACAACTAAATATTCTGTGAATATTTCAAGCGTCTACCTGTTGCCGTTATTAATATCGAGCAAAAAACGGCAAAATAATCACGTTTGTTGTATGGGAGCCCTACTTAAATATTTATTTTACTCTGTTTTTAGTATGTGTTGTTATAGCGGCAACAGAAATACATTATATTCTGTGAAAATTTCAACTGTCTATCTATCACGGTTCATGAGATACAGCCTGGTGACAGACGGACTGATATACAGAATGACGGACAGTGGAGTCTTAGTAATAGAGTCCCGTTTTTACCTTTTAAGTACGGAACCCTAAAAAGCAAAAAGTACTATTATTACTACGAAAGAAAAAGCGTAATTGGCAGCTGCACAGTTAAATCGATCCTGCTTTTCAAGGAAGGCCATACCGGTGAGCCATAAACGGCTTATAGGTACTGATAAACGATGACCTAGCATAAATGTATGGAACATTAAAGTTGCCTCTGTTTACCTTTAGGTATCAAAATACTTGGAAATAGCATCATTTAGCATTTCAAATGACGCTAATCCATTCGCGTCATGTGATATGCTCATAATAATAATATGAGCTATATTTAGGATTAGAAAGAGGTGGCGAGACGACCTAGACGCTTTTAAGGGTTCCGTACCCAAAGGGTAAAAACGGAACCCTAAGACTACTATTACTAAGACTCCGCGGTCCGTCTGTTTTTTAGGATTCTGTAGATTTTTACACAAAAATTTAAAAAAAAACAATAAATTTTGGGGGTTCCCCATACTTAGAACAGAAATTCAATTTTTTTTTCATCATCCCATACGTGTAGGGCTATCTACGGATAGGTCTTCAAAAATGATACTGAGGTTACTAATATATTATTTTTTCTAAACTGAATAGTAAGAGGTAAAATGTGTGTCCCCCCTCCCTGTAACTTCTAAAATAAGATAATGATATAACTAAAAAAATATATTATGTACATTACAATGTAAACTTCCACCGAAAATTGATTTGAACGAGATCTAGTAAGTAGTTATTTTTAATACATCATAAATCGTAAACCGCAATTTACCAAGTACGGAACACTTCGTGCGCGAGTCCGACTCGCACTTGGCCGGTTTTATTTATAATCGATAGGCTCGCGCTTGACCACTGATGGTAAGCGATGATGTGGTCGACGGTGATGTACGCGCAAAAGAATACTTGCTAGGATTCCTTGGCAGCTCTCCCCGGCCTTTGCCCAGCCGTGGGACAGTATAACCTAATATTTTAAAAAAGTAGTATTCATACCTTATTCCACACTCCATGACTAGCAGAACAAATCCATACAGCATACATCTGGCTGCATATGCTCTTAATATTACTCGTAAAAGGCTCGGCTTCCTCTTCCCCTCTGCTCGTTGGACCTCTTCTTCCCACAGTCTTGCGAATTTGTCCCCTAATGGTCCTGGTAATAGAATACATTATCGTTAGTTCGTTTCGTTCGTTCCTGAGAAGTCATTAAAAGTACACACAAATGCCGAAGCGAGTAGCTGTAGCGAATGCAATCTTGAGGTTTATAACATTCTAATTGCTAACGCAACCGCTTGAATATGATGCCTCGACAAGATGTATGTTTTGTACTTTGCAAATACTGCTGCTGCCAGGATATTGCTAAAAGGTCTTGGTAAAAGCTAAAGTGATACTCGGAAATCTAAAACTAGTTTTTTCTCACCATTAAAAGTTACAATTATGTTAATAGGTATGACCATGACAATTATTTCGACATTTTTGTGGTGATCGTAATAAGGTGCACAGAGGATCCTAGCTAACTTTTTTTTTTATTTGTGATGGGTTTGCTCTTGACTCTAGTCTAGGTCAAAGGTGACAGAGACAGAGTCGACGATGGAGTGAGCTTACCCAGAAGAAACCTGTTCACTCTAACTTTGAAGAGATTCGGGTTGAATGCGTTCGGAAACACTGACGCAGGTAGCGAGTTCCATTCATTCGCTGTGCGCATTATGAAGGATGTTTGGAAGCGTTTGGTGCGAATTGGTGGAATGGCAACAAGGTAAGGATGATAACTTGCAGTAAGTCTAGATGTCCGATGGTAGAAGGGGGCTGGTGGGATGAGGTCGTGGAGTTCTTCAGCACACTCACCGAAGTACAGTCTGTAGAAGACCGACAAGCAGGCAACCTTGCGGCGATGAGCCAAGCTGTGAAGCCTGGCACCCGCCAGCTCAACGTCGCCAATGAGCCTCCTGGCTCTGCGTTCCACCGAGTCAAGCGCGGCAAGCTGATATTTAGCTGAGCCATCCCAAAGGTGACTGCAATACTCCATGCAGGATCGGACTTGCGCTTTGTATAGGGTTAAAAGCTGTCCAGGCGTAAAGTATCGCTTCACTTTATTTAGGATGCCTAGTTTTTTGGCCGCAATTTGGGCTTTGTACTCAATGGAGGCGCCAAAGTTGAGACTGGATGTCAACTCCATGCCTAGGAGCTCGAGCCGATCAGTCACAGGAACAGACACACCCCGAAAAGTAGGAGTTTGATCGAAAAGACTCCTTTTAGCGGTAAAAAGACACGCCTGTGTTTTGGTGGCGTTAAAAGAGACCAGATTGTCATCACCCCACTGGGAGACAAGGCTTAAGGTCAAATCTGTCCGCACCACCATAGCCTCTCTCAAGGAACGAACTTCATCCGCGCTGGTTTTTGCGCTGGACAAGTATCTCTCTGAAACAGTACTGTCATCTGCGTACCCAACAATACCAGGCTGAAGAAGGTCATTGATGTGCAGCAGGAAAAGAGTTGCAGAGAGAACAGACCCCTGAGGAACTCCGGCATCAATAGCCATAAGGTCAGAGGAGCAGCCGTCAACGACTACTCGGATCGACCGTTCACTGAGGAAGTCTGATATCCAGCTACAAAAACCAGCAGGGATGCCATAAGCAGGAAGCTTACTAAGTAGACTCGCGTGCCAGACCCTGTCAAAGGCCTTCGAGATATCAAGCGATACAGCAATTGCTTCGGAACTTGGCGGCAGAATTAAAGGCTCTTTTCCTCGCGCGAACCCTACGTGCTCTTACTTTGCGGTCACGGGCCCCGACCCAGGCTTGGTAGGCAGACTCTTTTCGGGCCTCAGCGTGGGCGCATTCTGCATTATACCAAGGGCGGGATTTGTGACCGAGCGGAATGTTGGAAAAAGGAATGAAATACTCCATTCCCTGCCGAATCACATCCGCAACCGCGTCGGCACAGCTCGAGGGGTCACTCGAGGAGAAGCACACATGCCGCCAAGGATAAGATGCAAAAAAGTGCCGCATCTCGTCCTAGTCTGCTGACTCGTATCGCCATACTCGCCTCGTGCCTCTAGGGCTCTGATCTGGAGGAGAGCAAGTCGATACGGATTTCACCAGACAGTGGTCAGACGTTCCCAGCGGGGCTGAGACCGACACCGAATGACTGTCCGGATCAGTTGTCAGGAGAAGGTCCAAACAGTTGGGTGTATGGCCGTCAACATCCGGTACCCGCGTTGCCACATTCACCAGCTGGGTTAGATCTAGCGATAGAGAAAACTTGCGCGCCTCTAACCCGGCATGGTCAGTTTTCCGGTACGGGTACAGCCACTCTTTATGATGGGCGTTAAAGTCGCCCAGAAAATTAAGCTTCGCTGTTGGGTACCTTTGCTGGGCCATATCAGCCGACTCCACGAGGCAATTAAAGAGCGCTGTCGTCTCCTGGTCACCGGCGTGCGATCGGTAGACGCCGATGTAGAGAGATTTCTCCACGCCAGTGTCCACAAGCAGCCATATGGCAGAAAATCCCGATTTCTCAAAGCAACGGAGACGACGACAACAAATGTCATCGCGGACGTACACACAGACCCCAGCTTGCTTCTTGAACTTGCGTTCAAGAGCGTAACCCGGGTAGTTGAGGTACGCCACGTCCGACGGGGTTGTTATCTTCGTCTCCGTTAGGAAAAACAGGTGCGGCTTCTCGGTCTCAAGGTGGTGGTGGACCGGATCGAGATTAGAGTGCAATCCCCTGATGTTAGTGAGGTGCACTTTTAGTGGGAGGAAGTGCAGCCGTTGTTTCACCTTATTCTTCTTTTTTTTGCTCATTTTTGTGTTAGAGTTTGCTGGGGAAGAAGTCGAACTGTCGAGGCGCTGCTCAGTGAACCAAGTGGAACACTAGAGATAACCCAACCTATGGGGAACTCATTTGGAGACTGCGGGGACGCCCGAACCCCCCCGGATATGGCCACCGGGTCCTCCCATCCAGTCGCCAGCTGGCACGGTGGAGCATACCGGGATTTTTCGCGAGTTGGCGGGGCAGCCTTTGGCACGTGGCTGGCGTGCTACTTGGGCCCCCTACTGACTGCGGTCGGCCAAGGGCTGGCACCGTGCTTCGGATCCCGCTACCCTCCAAAATGAGTTATCCGGCGAGTTTTTCCCAGAGACCAAGACCGGTTCTGAACAGCGCAACTGACATCCTCCTTCTCCCCCAAAGGCACTGGCAGTCCCACACACCGACGGAACACAGCAAGCTGCTTGGCGCCGGACTCCGGTGGGATGGTGGTCGCGAGCCAGGCGGCCCCTTGCGGAGCCTACCATTGCTTAAGTGGGATCGTTCAGCCGTACCACAGGCAAGCCTGTGGTGCCGTTGCCCGGGGTGGACCGCTAGGAGGTAGATCCCATACCCACCCCAAAACTAGGCAGGAACCTGTATCTCAGGGGATAGTGCTCAGCTATTGACATTGTAACATTTATCTTAGGACATGTGTGTTACTACTATATATATAATTCGTCTTAGTAAGTACGATACTCATTAGTAATTATAGTTATTTATTTTTGGAAGCATGTAGAATTCGCAACCTGATATTAAAATATGCATGATTTGCGAACAGGTTGACTGGCTTGATCACTGCAACTTGGAGTCTCATTTAGACTTCCATATACATTAAAAGGTTTTCAACATACATCATTATATTCACGACCACCTCTTCCCTTTAACGATATTTTACTACCTGATATAGACAAGGTTTTAAAAACAAAATCTAGAATAGCTAGGACATGTCTAATCATCTCGAACAAAGTCATCTTGTCTATTACACGCGCCGTTCGATAAGTAGCTTCATTTATATTGCAACATGACTTGTCCAAGTACTTTGTGTGCATTACATTTCTCAATAGTATTCAATCAAAGGCGTTTATTTATTATAGACTTTGCCCTTTGTACAAAGACCTTAGTCATTTATGGAGGAACTATGGACACATTTTTTCATAATGTTTTTTTGTTTTGAAGAAGAAAACATGTTGTACCGACATAGTGATGATGGTGTTGATCTTAAGCACATGCAAATCTGGTAATTTATTTGCAGTCGTAAAACTGTCCATGTTTTATGGAGACATAAAATTGAAGCCATACTCAGAGAGAAAAAAATTATGTCTGTGAGACAGTGCCCATGAAATAATGAAAACTGTAGTTTGTGAATCGAAGTGGCCAGAAATGGTAGGATATTCGATCGACAAAAAGATACGATGGGTTCAGTTTGCAGATCAAGCAACTAGATAAATAAATCCATTCTTTATGGATTTGACTTAGTTTAATTAAGTATCCACCTAACACAATTGTAAACTAAACACACATCATATCTTCATGTACTCTAGTTATGATGTTTTAGTAAACATACAAATGGTAAAATGAGATTAAACTCAGATTAAAAGTGTAGGTATTGTATAAATTACCAACGTTCCTTATCAGTTCATTAACACGGCATTGTGCTTTTTAGTCAAGGACAAAACGGCAATTTGTTTGTGTTTCAGATTACGACTTATTATGTCCAAAAGTAAACAAACTGAGATGCAATAAATTGGACATTGAACGTTGCAGTGCGTCATCGGGTGGCGTGTAATGATCTGATTTATTACGAATTATGATAAATTGATGCTTTTTATGTATCTTCTCTGATTGCTGTTTCTTACGTAATAAGCCTGCGGATCGGACGTGAGTCCCGCAACAAAATTAGTCATTTGAATCAAGAGGAAGTAAATGATTGATATTTCCGGAATGTTGTTCAATTCTGTTCAATGCGGTTTTCCCTGACAATGTAAACAAGCTGCACCCCTACTGCTACCTACTGACACTAAAACCACATAACATGGCAGTGCTGAACTATGAACATAAACAAGTCTTACTTTCCAGACGGGCATGAAAATTATTAGTTAATTATTATTAGATTCCCCCAAAGCGAGTACGAGGCTTACTTTATTCTTTTTAGAGTTTTTGAGTCAGAGGTTTTTTAGATTTGTTTATTTCATGCTTTTAAAACATTAATTATATACCCATTAGTAGACACGCTTCCATCGACAATCCATCGAAATACATTATTATGCCACGATATCTTGTAAAACACTCTCGACAAAGTCACTTTTCAAACAATAATCAATCAAAATCAATTCATCCGTTTAGGAGTTACGATGCCACAGACAGACAGACAAATACACAGATAACACTACTCTTTTTCCGTCAGAGGTTAAAAAGAGAAAGAAAATAGCTATGGAAATCGACAAAATGTAGGGAATAGCTGTTCTTTTTTCCATTTAAAGAGAATATATTTTTGCATAATATGTTCTTTTGATTTATAAGTACCTAAGGCCTGATTCTATTCAAAGAGATTATGAAAAATAAGAACATACCTGTATACATCATTTTAATACATCAATGCCTGTATACGATAATAGAAAAGTCTTCAACACATGTATTCTTCCATGTCTCATATATGGTTGTCAGACATTTTTTTTTTATTTAAGGCTATGGGACAAATGGAAAGCTACAAAAATCAAAAACATAACCAAGGCGGCAGATGGAGATGGCCGGGACATATGTGGAGAACAAAAATAGACAAATGAACAAACAAAGTTTTAGAATGGTACCCAAAAAATGGAAAGAAAATGACAGATAAAGAGTTGGAAGGACGACTTGCCAAATTGCAAAGGAGTAAAAAAAACAGCAATGGACCGAAACAAGTGGAGTTAGAGGAGACCTATGTCGAAAGACAACCTGACCAGGTAGCTGATAGTTAGTTAAGATAAGATTTAATTTAGATAAGTTAGTAATATATAGTTATTATCATAATCTAGATATAAGATTTAATTTATAAAAAAGTATTTTTAACAGGTTACAGGGAATAAAGGCTATTTTAATTTTATTTTATTTTTAATGCCTGATTTTATTGAAATGATAATCAAAAATTTAGTCGCACTTTTTGAACGGGCTCAAGACAAGCATTGTAATGTCACTTCGACAAATTATGAATCATTCGATATTTAAATTCATGCATAAAGTCAATGCTCTTATCGTATTTCGCCTGACCATCGAGAGCTTGCATATATGTTTTTTATCATCAAGGTTCATCGACATCTTTAGCTTAGAATGAACTTAGTTTTAATGTAAATTCTCAGTTTAACTATTGATACCGAGCATAATTAATACCGAGGCGACGCGACAAATTTCTTTAGAAATAGCTACTTTTAAATAATCATTTAGGAATGTAGATTGTCGGCTTTCATACATTTCTATTAACATAGGAGCTGCTTCCGTAACTGTATGAAATTGTAGAATTTAATTTTACGGTACGTATTATTTATAGTAACTTTCAAAATGCCTCGACTAAATCTTGTCGTCATGTGCAATTGCTTCGCCAACTCAGTTCAATTAAGCTTGTTAGTGTCTTATTGTTGTTGATTTGTAACCCGCCTCCGTGGGTGATTCACAAAACTCTACATACCAGACGATTAAGGCAAAAACAATGCATTATATTCTGTAATTGTATTAATCCGGTCAATAGAGTCAAGAACGAGAATTAGATTTTGAACCGACAATCATTATTCTTATCGTTTCGAGGGTAGGTACATTAAATAAAATTGTTTAGGCCCAGTAGGTGACCACGTTTATTGCAGCGTCAAAAGCGCAGTACACGTCATCTAGGGTACAGGTGCCTTCGGATTCACTTGAATGGACAGTTGGGGCACCAAACCAAAACGCTTGTAAAGAAGTCAGAAAAAGGCCCGTTTTGACAGCTATAATAGTTATTTATACTACAAGTGCGGAAGGTAGGGGATTTCCGATGAGTGGTATTTTTATTCACGAGTGAGCGAAGCCAGTGAGTGGATAAATCGACACGAGTCGGAAACACCGAAAACATAGTAGGCATTTATTAGTATTTAATAGGATTATGAATTTGATTTTTTATTTTCTTACGTAGCAAGTTATCGCGGCATGTAAAATGTGAAACGTTAACGAACTTCTTAGATTGTGACGACTTTAGTGAGAATCGTGTGTTTTGAGCAACGTGGGAAAGATTGGGTTACGGGTACGGCCCATTCCATAGAGAAGAAGCCTGTCCCAGCTGTGGGCACTTTATAGGCTGATCATCTGGTCCCTATTTAAGTTAAGTATCAAGTCATTCCACGCTAAGATTAAATTTTTCGGACAATCAAGAGATAGATAAAGTTATTATTTTTACTGTAGCTAATAAATTGCTTTTGCTAATAACCTGCTTGTTCGCTCAAACTCGTTACACAGGCTTTTAGGAATTATCTAACTGCATGAACTAAAAAACTGCCTTGAACTTGGATACGTAATCTTTATTAATAAACTAGCTATTGCCCGCGGCTTTGCTCTCGGATAAAAAGTAGATAATAAAAAGACTCAGAAATCAATTTTTGTCATCGAGTCAGTAGATAGTTATTGAGATATCCTCTGAAAACCAGGGGCTAACCCTGCCTTTTGGAGTTTGAGTCAATTGTAAGTCTAACCGCGGATCTGACCTCAACAACCCAGTAACCGGGTAAAACTGGGGCCCTTGGCGACACTGGCGTCACTGTTGGTTTCAGAGATTAACTTTAAGAAACATAATGTGATTTTTAACGAACAAAAAAAAAACCTCTGTATGACAGAAATCAGTTGGAAGTGGTTATTCTAACCGTCTTTTGTAAATTTTAACGTTTCGCGAGATCACCGTAGCCCATTTTGCATTCAATAGGTTTTTATGGGTTTCTGATGGCATTGTGAAACTGGTTTCTGACCTGACTCTCGGTACATACCGGTACTATTTGGGGCAAGATATCTACATGAAAAAACGGTTACCTGACAGTATAGTATGTGCGAGTATAATAGCGTGTTATTATTTTCGTCTAGAGTCGCACTGGCAAGTATTGAATGCTGGTATACCGCCTTTTCGGACAAAAGAAAAGATGCACTGACAACAAAAAAAAAGGAGACGATGAGTAAGAAAAGAATGGCCCACATGTTTCGCAATTATTGGGTACCTGGGTCTGCTTTCAAGATACATGCGGCTTTTTACGATACTTTTATTAAGCTAAAGTTTTGCGTCGATACACTTTTGTTTTGCACGTGATTATTTGCGCAAGTCACCACACAATATGAACAAACGTGACGTAACGTTTAACTTTTCAGGGAAACCATTGGTTACAGAAAAATAATACTTGAATTTGCTATGATTTTCCTATAATCATTTTTAGTAATGTTATGGAGTAAATACATTGCTGTATTGTAGTATTAGTAGTACATCATCATCTACGTAGACTTTTAAACCCTCGACGAAAATAGAGGAGTGTTATAAGTTTGACGTGTGTACCTGTGTGTTTATGTATTTGTATATCTATCTGTGGCATCATAACCACATAAATGCCCTATAGCCCCTAAACGGATGAACCGATTTTGATTGCAAGGTTGAATTTTTTGTTTGAAAGGTGACATTATCGGGAGTGTTCTTAACTATGTTTGATGAAAATCGGTTCAGCCGTTCCAAAGTTATGGGCGTTTTACTGTTAGAATCAGAGCATTTTTGCAAGATATAGTGTCATAATTAAGTGTTCGATAGATTGTTGATCGAAGCGTACTAGATAAATTAGTAAGTATAAAAAGTATCCAATAAAAATAAATAAAATGTCGAGGATATTGGAAATTTTTACTTGTCTCTACTATGTTGGACGCAGCTGCCAGATGAAGCTGAATAGCAATATTTTACATGGAGGAACCGCCTATGTAACCCAGTTGAAGTTACTAACACTATTACACTTACAACTAAATTCAAATATTCAACAAAATCGTTGCTAGTTAATTATTGCTTTTTGTGTTCCATTTATGAAGAGATGACACATTTTTATTACATAACATTGTGAAATAATGGGACCTTAAGCATAATTAAATTAAAGTCTTTCTGGAGACTTTAGCATAGAGATTTAAATAATTTACTACCAACTTTTTTATTGGTGATTGCAAAATCTTGTGCAAGGAAGCCAGACTTGAACAATAAAATATGCAAAAAAAACAACAAAACACAACAATACAATGCAATAAAACACTACAATCTTTACTAATTATTATTTAAAAATTCTGCCATTTCCAATTTAGGTTAATTTAGTCCCTTCCTACCCTGAATCCTGATCATAGTAATTGAGAATAATAAGTTTAAGCTTACCTGATGAGTGTTCCGCAAGTGGTTCATACAGGTCATGTTCCTCCATTTCTCGTTTTATGCCACTCCAGAATATGGGTAAGGTCCATCTAAAAAATATTTAAGAATTAGTTATTTATACAAATGTGGATGAAGGGAAATGCTTTTAAGCTCTGCAAAGGGACTGGTAAAGGCTTAGAATATATTAGCTTATAATGGAAAGAAAAACAAACTTGGTGGGTATGATTCTTTTTTAGTTAAAATACCTTCTTTTTCTAAAATTATCAGATTTCTATTGCAACACATCCACTGCCAAGGACTCATCCTGTGCAAGATACAATTGCTTTTTAATTTTTTCAGTAAGTACAGCAGCAAATTTGTTAAAATTAGTTCAGATACAAAAGATTGAGGTGAATGTTTACTCAATTTTGCATTCACAAGTATCTAAAATATTAATAATCATTTAATAAAAATACATGTAATAACTTTTATTTACTTTTATTCATACATACAATTAAATTAATAACTTACGCAAATGTGAGAGCAGAGCATGGATTTGCTTTAGCCCTTGGGTGAGGAGGGCGGCCTTTTTTATCTAATGCCTCCATGATTCAGTGGGTACCTGTAAAAAAAAAAAAAAAAAAATATATTCAAGGCTACTTATATTCCTTTTGTCGTGTCCCTATTACAAAAACTTTTCCTATTACTTGGAAATGTTATAAAATAGCAGTTTATAACAATGTAGTTGAAATTAAAAGGGTTAGTTTAAATATTTCATGCATACAAGCTCATGGGAAGCTATAAATACTTACCGTAGCAGTCTTCGACAGTCGGTATGGCTTTGTAACCTTATAGGACGTGCAAACACATGACCTGTGCACCGGCACACAGTTCCTCTTCGACACGGATTCACAGCCAATTGAAAATGTACACTACCTACTTATTATTTATTTTATACCCACACGACAAGCAAGATCTTTTTTTCTGTTGTACCCGTCGGTGTAAATTCGAAATTGTAAGTCACTGGTAAATAAACTTCGGTTTTGTTGAAGAAGTTCATCAAACTAATAACTACGGTTAACAATAGATACACATTCCACTTTAAAATACGTACAATTTTATTATTCTGTCATATTAACCAAATCCGCTCCGGTCACGACCACCGCAAATTTTTTACTGAGTGATAAATAAAATTGTAACCCGCTGAAGGAAGGCTGACTGAATCAACGAATTGTCAATTTGATTTGACATTGACAACATTTGAGAATGAAACATCCAGAATGTCTCTGGCAGACAATGAGGTAGGAAAACTATGGAGACGGCATATTCTACTATATGAAGAATAGTTATACAAATATCTATAATATCGACACACGCATGTGAAAAAGCGTTTTGTCTCTTTTTAACTAACCAAGAGCTGCATATGAAAAGAGAGACATCTAAATGTTTGTCAAGGACTAAACTTGGTAACACTTTTGAGTGACGTCAAAATCATGTCTATGCGTGACCGGTCGCCATGTTGATTGCCGAGTAAAATTGGTAGTTGTGTGCTGTTTAAGTACGTTTATCTGTGTAGTTGTGCTGTCAAACAGTTGCAAATGGCCTACCTCATTGTTAAGATTTATATGGTTTTAACTGTTTCAAATAAATAAAGTTCACTGAATACTAATCGTATATTTTTATTAGGTAAGACAAAGATTGTTATATAACGTTACTAATGGTAACTGTCTAGACCACTCGAAGAAAGTTTCCATCAAAGAGGTACAAACAATCTTTTCACTCACACTTCTTTTAAAAATTTGCTCGAAGACCAATTCCATGAGACATGTCATTAAATCTTGGTCCGTATAAAGGTTTTGTTAACATGTCTGCTAGTTGCACTTATGCTACAACTTGCTTTACAACTAGTTCTCCTTTTGATACACATTCTCTAATGTAGAAGTGTCTCAAACTAATATGCTTTGTTCGACGGTGACACTCGTATGGTGGATTACATGATGTTTTCACAGCAGACTCATTATCAATACATAATGTAATTTTTAAAAATTCTGTGTTAGATAGGTCTGCCAAAAGCTTCTTCAACCACACTATTTCTTGTGTGGTTTCGCTTGCTGCTACAAGTTCAGCCTCTGTTGTTGACAGAGCAACTGAGGTTTGCTTCTGACTCTTCCAGGCAATAACAGTGCCGGCATAAAGGCACACCATGCCCGTGGTAGAGTGCCCAGTCTCTGGATCTCCTCCATGATCAGCATCTGAGTAGCACATTAAGTCAACTGCTTTGGAGTGATAAAATGTTAGACATTTATCGAGAGTTACTTTAAGAAAGCGAAGAATTCGCTTTACAGCCACAATATCCTCCTTCCTAGGTTTTTCTAAATGCCTTGATGCGACAGACACTGCATAACAGATGTCTGGTCTGGTTGCGACCATCAGGTAAGCCAGTGCCGACACAGTATCAATATGGAAATTTCATGTCTTCATTTTCATTTGTCTCTTCCATTTTTGGCATCTTAATAGTCGGCGATGTAACTGGTTTGCAATTTTTCATGCCGAATCGTTTTAGGACCTTTTTAGCATAGGCTCTTTGGCTTAGGTTTATTGATCCATCTTTGTGTTTATTTATTTCCATACCAAGAAAATAAGACGCTGGTTTCGTTGTTATCTTGAAGTTTCTTTCAAGTTCATTTAAAAATTCTTGACCAGCGCTGTTAGTGGAAGCCACCAAGCCGTCATCGACATAAAGTCCTACAATAACTTTTGAGTTGCCCTTGATTCTTACATACAAGCAAGGATCTGCTTCACTTCTCTGAAATTTGGCGTCTATCAGAAATTTATGTATGCACTCATTCCAGCATCGAGGTGCCTGTTTTAACCCGTAGAGGCTTCTCCAAAGACGACATAATTTTCCTTTTGGTACACGAAGTCCATTCGGTGGTACCATATAAATTTCTTCTTCCACTGTACCGTTCAGGAATGCAGTGCTGACATCAAATTGTTGTAAATTCAGACTCTCATTAGCTGCAATTCCCAGTATTGCTCTGATAGTTGTAAGTCGTGCTACTGGACTAAATGTTTTATCATAGTCAATACCTTCGCGTTGAGAGAAACCTTTGATGACAAGTCTTGCCTCGTAACGTTCTATGGTTCCATCAGGGTTTCTCTTTATTTTGTATATCCATTAGTTTGATAAAGCTTTTCTACCTTTTGGTAGTGCGGCAAGTTCCCAGGTATTATTATTCTGAAGTGAATTCATCTCGCTTTGCATAGCTTCTTCCTATTTTTCTCTATTTTCGGATAACATTGCTTCCTCGTATGTTTTGGGCTCAGTATAACTGTCTTCTAACTCTGCCACAGCGTTCATAACAAAATCATCAAAACGCACGGGTTTGCGTATTAATGAATGATCACGCAAAGCTCTGGTTTCTGTTCGCTCTTCGGTCACTTCATTCTGAGGTGGCATTGGTAGTTCTTCTTCTTCTGCGGAATAAATTTCATTTTGTTCAGAAATTATATTGATATCATTTCCGGTTTGCGTTTCGGCTTCAGCCCAAATGTCTTCTTCGCTTTCTTGATTTTCTTGTATTTCAAAAAAGTTCTGTTTTTCCTTTCCGCAATCCCGTTTTGATGCCGTGTATAGGGTGCAGATAATCTTCTGGTTATGCCATTTTCTTTTAAGAAACTGTTGAACTCATTGTTACAATATTCCGTGCCGTTGTCGGATTGTAGGCATTTAATTTTATTTTCCATGAAGTTCTCTACTTCAGCTTTATAGACCTTGAACATATCTATATGACTGCATTTTTTGTCTTTATGCAAAATACTCGGCTATATCTGGTAAAGTCGTCAATAAATGTGACAAAATATTTGTTTCCGGCACAAGAAGCTTTTGACATCGGGCCACACAAATCACTGTGTACAATCTGAAGTGGTTCAGAAGTGCGAGGGTCAGTTCTTGGTTTCCCGACCATAGCTTTCATTTTGGCTTTAATACAAACTTCACATTCTGCCGGCTGCTCATCTATTTTGAAATCAAGTCCAATCAAACTTTCATTCTTAAGTGCTAGTTTCATATCCATGTAGTTCATATGACCCAGCCTTGAATGCCATTCAGAAATATTATAATTTTTAACAAAATTGACTTTTTCTTCTTTTGCGTTTATCACAGTTTTGGAAAAAATCGCATATAGACCATCTTCAGTTCTCTTCGCTTTTATCACAATACCATATTTTGGATTAATGACTGTAGCTTCATCCTTCTTGAAGAGTACTGTATTACCAGCATCTGTTATCTTCCCAATTGATAGAAGATTCGTACACAGGTCTGGAATGAACAGTGTATTGTGAAGATATATTTCTTTATTTGTATTTAGTAAGAGGTCAACTCTTCCTTTTCCCAATATGTTTGTATTGTGATCTTTAGAAGCTAATTTCAGTGTTTTATTCGTTTGTTCTATTTCCCTGAAATATTCTTTGTTATAGCACATATGGGATGTGCACCCCCTGTCTAAAATCCATTGTTTCTGGAATGCTATATCTTTTGCTAATAATGCTAAGCTATTGAATTCCTTTTGGTTATCTTTATTCCCTTTTTCATATTTTTGTAATTTTTCCAGCAGTTCTTAGTCTTAGGCCCCTTTTTGTTACATATTTTGCAGTACAAATTTGTCTTTGCCTAGAACGATTCCTACTCGCTTGAGCTTGTACTCGACTGGGTTCCTTGAATGTTTTTCCGCGCTTGGAATTCCTCTATGATTTTTATTTTAAGTTCATCCGGTTTCGGAAGGTTATCTCTGGATTCAATTGCAACTCTAAAGGTTTCATATTCTGAGGAAAGACTGTACAGCAGCATAATACTTAATAAATCTTCATGAACCGTGACATTCATTTCTTCCAGTTTGTCTACAACGTCCATAAAGTTGTTTAAATGTTCTCTGATGTCGTTTCCTCTGTCATATTTCGTAAGAATAAGTTGCTTCAGTAGTGTTGCTTTCCTTGCGGGACATTTACTGGCGTGCGTTTCGTTTAGCTTTTTCCAAATTTCATGACCTGTTTTGCAGTTTTTTATTTGCTTGAGTTCAGACGGAGATATTATTAGAATTAACTCACTGATTGCCATTAAGTTACCTTCAATATCCGAGTCATTTGATTTGGTCAAGTCTATTTCTTGTTCTACGTATTTCCATAGTTTTGCTTTTACTAGTATGGCTTTGGCCTGTAGTACCCATGTGTCATAATTTTCTTTATTCAGACTTTTGATTCTGTTTGTCATCTTGTCTTTTTATTTTCGATTATGTATTCAAAATAGATGAACCACGCTCTGCTACCATGTTAAGTTTTATATGGTTTTAACTGTTTCAAATAAATAAAGTTCACTGAATACTAATCGTATATTTTTATTAGTTAAGACAAAGATTGTTATATAACGTTACTAATGGTAACTGTCTAGACCACTCGAGGAAAGTTTCTATCAAAGAGGTACAAACAATCTTTTCACTCATTGGCCAATGGGCAGCCATCTTAATTGCCCGATTTATGTAGGTATGAACGCTAATTTCGTAGGTATGGCAAGTCCATAGGTTTATAAGTCAGTGCTGGCAGAGGTCTCTGGTAGGTTTATAAGTCAGTGCTGGAAACACTGACTTATAAACCTATGGACTTGCCATACCTACGAAATTAGCGTGCATACCTACATACATCGGGCAATTAAGATGGCTGCCCATTGGCCAATGAGGTAGGCCATTTGCAACTGTTTGACAGCACAACTACACAGATAAACGTACATATACGGCACACAACTACCAATTTTACTCGGCAATCAACATGGCGACTGGTCACGCATATACATGATTTTGACGTCACTCAAAAGTGTTACCAAGTTTAGTCCTTGACAAACATTTAGAAGTCTCTCTTTTCATATGCAGCTCTTGGTTAGTTAAAAAGAGACAAAACGCTTTTTGACATGCGTGTGTCGATATTATAGATATTTGTATAACTATTCTTCATATAGTAGAATATGCCGTCTCCATAGTTTTCCTACCTCATTGGCTGGAAACGGAAACACCTGTCTACTGTCAAATGCCACCTCACTTGACTTGATGACTGATATTCTCGAGAGTTTAGCGTACTACGTTTTTTCCCACATTGAACTAAGATCTAGAACACACTTTCAATCGATTAAAGTAAACTATAGTTTTACGAACCTCGGCTCAGATGAATAAGGATATTTGTTGATGTGTGATAGTTTCAAAACTATTCGATTTGTGTGCAACTTTTAGAGGTAGTGAATGACAGAATTGACAGAGCTGTCCAAGTTGCTACATAATGGTTCGATAAAATTTGAAATTTGACTTAATTTATACGAAAAGAAGAAGAACAAGAAAATAGCATGGTCACGCAATTTTGTTGAAACACAATAGTTTCATAAGAGTCGTTCGCTTGTAAATTGAACTTTTACTGTCTGATCAATAATTTATAACTAACTAGCTTCTGCCAGCGGCTTCACCCGCGTGAAATAGTTGGTACTTTTCATGTCGAGCATAAAAAGTCAAGATTTTAACACGAGCGATGTAGCCATCGAAAGCTACATACAGTACGACATAAAAGAGTAGAAATTAAATATTTGGGAACTAAAAGTTTTCATTTTCTGGCAACATCTAAAATGAGTACTTGAGCTGTAAATTTTTCTCGATCGGTTTCGATTTTCGTAAGAATTTTGGTTTTTGTGTGATATTTCTGAGTATGGACAGACAAACAGTGGCAAATCATGAATAAGGTAATTCGTGGTGGTGCCTGTGATATAGTTTACAAAGTTTATATGTGGTATATAGCCGAATTCCAAGCTGGGAAGCTTCTATACAACTTAGAAGATGTTTGTTTACCGTCGTACAGCAGATTTTACTGGTAAGTAACTATTGAAAGTTACGCTAAACGTTAATTACAAACGATTAATACATTCAGGGAGCTTAATTTTCGAACCACATATCATTTACAAATTATTTGTCTAACATTTTTGAGGTTATGCTAAGGAAAACAAATACCGTTGTAGTTATAGCGCGACTTAACAACGTTGATAGTAAGGCAAAAACAATTAATGTAATTTATTGCGGATACGAATTTTTTTTTGCTATGCCATATTTGTTGATGCAATCGACTAAATGGAAAGAAACAATTTTAAAATATATTCACGTTTATTTACCGCGGAACTTCTTTCGTCGGACTGACAGTGATTCTTTTATTTACTTGTTTTAGGTGTTTCTGTAAGCACTGTGCGCAGAATCGTGCAACACGGCATTGAAAACGGTGGGAAATTCTCAACACCAGCTAAACACATGAAGGGTCGTCCCATAGTACAGACAGCAGTGACGATGAGAGTTCAGAAATCAGTGACGAATCAATACCAGAGCTTAAAATAGACTACACGAACTTATGTGATCCCATGGAAGGTGTAGAGTATTTAGATTTAGATTTATTAAATTCGTTTATTTTATAAATTTTTGTTTATATGGAAAGCAATTGATTATTAAAAATACTTTTTTTTGTGAAATTGTTGTTTTATTACTACTACATATTAAATATTTAATAAATATACTTATTTAATATATTTACTCATTTTTTATACCCAATAAATAAATAATACTATTCAAGTATCAAGATCAGCTGTGTCGTACTAACTGGGTTGCTATCTGAGCGATTGTGGCGCCGTCATTTAGTTTCTACTCTTCTATGTTGCACTGTACAATACGTACACGAACGATTATTTTTCCACTACCTGATGAGCTTACTTAATTAAATGCAAATAAGTTCCAACAACTATTTATTAATATAGAAATGTTCCAACACGCGCTTTTTCGAGAGGTAACTGGTTCAGTATCATTCTACCAGTTACATAATGATCCATACAAAAGTCATTTCGTAACTATTATTATGTAATTTTGTATTTTATTAATTTTTATTTATAATCTTGTGTCTAAACTTTCATATTTCGAAATGAATTTCTTAGGCAATATGTTACAACAATAGACAAGTTAGTGGAAAAAGTGTTTTCATCCTAAGGGAACTTTATACCGGCATAAAAAGTAGCTCATGTGCTATTCCAGACCATATTCTATCTCTGTGGCAAATTTCATCCTGATCCGTTCAGCAGTTCTGGCATGATTCTGTTCTGTCCCACGCTGGGAAAAGAGATCCCTTTCTTCCTTCCAATCCTCCCGGTTTAAAACAATTGTGGACCAATCCTGTCGATAGGCCTCAAGGTCTTCCCTCCACCTTCGCCTGGGTCAGCCACGATGACGCTGGACCACTTTGGTCACTTTTCTGGGACCCACATTGTGGTAAATTTTGCCAATAAATTGTTCGACAAACAGCAGACGTGTCCGGCCCAGGCTCATTTCTACTTGTCTGGTTTTGGGTGATGTCGGCGATTTATGTTTTGGATCTGATTGAGCGATAGATACACGCAAAAAAAGGTCAAGGTTCGTGCGCTTTAATGTGCGTCAAAAATCCGATACCTGTCGGAAAACTCCGAATGTGGTAAAAAGTATGAATTTTTTCGAATATGAATGTCGTCCTACACTTGCGGGTTAAACCTCATCTACATAGTCGGAACAACCGTTCGACCAAGGTACCCTTGGTCGGGGTACTAACCATAAAGCTTGTGTAGTGTTGTAGACGGTGGTTGGCCAACCACTAACCAAATTGAGTTGGCCTTCAAACAACCTTGATTGGGAGGCGTAGAAAGAGAGTTTCTCTGTCTACGTTGGGAGGTACAAATACAAATGTGTGGCAGTGTGACCAGTGCAGGAACCTCACTCGACCGAGTTACTCTCCACCAGTTTTTTTTAGTTTAGTTTTACTAGTACAAGAGGGGGGAGGGTTAATATTGATCAGCTAGCAACGCAACATTGACACCATAGAGGAAAATAATATAGATTGACACTTTGACAGTTTAAAATTAACCTTTGGTGTGTAATCAAAATCAAAACAAACTCAAACAGTGTTTTCGATCAACGTTTGAGAGTCTAGGGTATTGATTAAATAGATAATTAAACAATAAATATAGTTCCGTAGATTAAAATAAACCAGCCCTTGTTTTTAGTGCCTGATTAGCTAAATGACTCATGTGTGTGTGCGCTGAAGTATATCTCCGAGTCAGAGTTATCTTGAACAGAATAAAGATCTATTTAACCGGTTGAATGCCGTAATCACCGAAACAATTAAAAAGCCATTGTGTTTCGCGTGGAACCACGATTGGGGCACTCAAGGGGCTAAACAGTAATTCAGTGTTTCAGGTGCACATTTACGATATTGCATTGAATACGAGAATGAAATATTCAGGCCTGTTTTAAAGACTTTCAAAATGTACGTGCCATATCTAATGACCGTGTCTCTTATACGAAGAAACAAAAATTTGATATTCGCCAGTATGTTCTTTTTTAACCTTGGTTGTTGTTTAACACTTTTTATGGTACGTCTCGAATGTGCTAAAGCCCTAGCTGAAGAAGCCAAAACATTAAGTGATGCTAAAAGTTCTTTAGATAAGTTTGAATATGTTGTAGTAGTTTTAAGTGGGCCAGATAATGAAGCTAAAAGGGATGCAATAAGAGCAACATGGATGAAATTATCTAGTAATATATTTGTGGAAAATGGAGAGAAACTGTACAAGTGGAACCATACGTGGACTGAGCAACACTCTATGCCTGAATTCATAAAGTTTTATTTTGTAATTAGCACCCAAGGTCTGAGTGAAACGAAGCTAACAAGGTTAAACACTGAAAATAACAGAAGCAATGACCTTTTATTATTAGACAGCTTTGAAGATAGCTATAACAATCTGGCTATGAAAATGTTGCACTCATTGAAATGGGTCTCGACTAATTTGAGTAGATTGAAATACTTGATCAAATGTGATGATGATACTTTTGTGAGAGTCGATTTGATAATAAAAGATCTGGAAGCATATGCTCCTGAAATGAATGCTCATAAAATTAGTGACTATGTTACATACAAGGTAAAGTAATTGTAATTTTTGATTGATGGTTTTAATTATCTTATCATCACCACCTGCCTCTAGTTGCTCCTCGGCCCAACACTTCAGGTAATACAGAAGTGATTCTATGTTATCCTATCACCTATGACTTGAAAAACAGGCAGCCTGACATTACCCTAATTATATATTACTAGCTGTCCACCCCGACTTCCCTCCCGTCAACTGGCTATCCACCTTACCCTTCCTACCCTAGAGAGTGGTGGCCCAGTGGTAACGGCCGCGACTTACAAGTTGTAGGTAGTGGGATCGAACCCAGGCAGGTGCTTTACTTTGTGTAAATTATTTCATCACCACTGCTCTCAAAATGGTGAAGGAAAACATCATGAGAAAACCGGAATGTCTTAGAACCAAAAATTCGGAGATATGTGACATCCACTAATATGCACTGGGCCTGCGTGCTTCCCCATTCCCTCTCACAGAGAGGAAGCCTGCACCACAGATCATAATACTAGCATACAGATGCCTCATCCTATACACAGAAACCGTGCATACATAACTCGCATTATTCGTCTGATTAAACTAATTATTTTCTGTACATCAATAGCGTTTGGTTCCGTTCCATTGCTATAGATAGATGGTGTTAGCAGCGACTTGCAAAAAACAGGGTTTACTCGGTTCATGAATATTTTTCCATAAATACATTGACGATTTGTTTTATAGTATTTTTTTTGCATTTTCATTGCACCAAAATGTGTTACAACATAAATTTAAACAATCTATTTAAAACCGCGCCATCTATTGACATCAAGTTTAATTGATCCATTCAAATAATCTTTGAAATGTAATTTAAGAGCCCAATATGCCATGAGTCTGTGCTTATGAGAGTTGATTAAACAAGAACATACATTTTTATGTTCAATGCCAGAAACATTAATTTTACACACAATGCAATAACAAATCAGTGCATATCGCGCCATTTAGTGATATTTATTTGAACCAAATTTTCTTTCTTAACACTGGGACCCCGTATCTGCACGCACAATGAACCAAATGCGAGTCTAAGTGTGGTAAAGGGGTTCATGTATCCTATCTCTCTACTCTAGCTACCTACCTACCCTTCCTTACCTACCTATCCTACAAATATTTCTTTTTACGTTCCGTGTTTGGCCTATGTCCTTCCTCAGGATGCCATCTATCTACTTGCCAAGTTCAGCGGTTTATACGTGAAAAGGTAACAGTAATTAGTTGTACCTGGTTACTTTCGAATTTATAATATTAGTATGAATTTACTACATTTCAGAAAGATCTCCCTTCATATAAAGGCCTGTATTGGGGCTACTTTGACGGGAGAGCCCATGTGTACTTGAATGGAAAGTGGCAGGAAAAGGACTGGTTTCTATGTGACAACTACTTACCTTATGCCTTAGGCGGTGGCTATGTCATATCTCGGAGTATTGTTGACTACATTGGAAGAAATTCTGATATCTTGGCGTAAGAACATTCACAATTTTTTATCTGAATATAATAATGGTAAAATTGTTAGTTTATGGTAAAGTAACGTTCCAACTGTGACAATTCTTTCACTTAAAATAAAGCTACACTTAAAGTGTAGTTAAAACACAGTGTGTGTGTGTGTGCAGTTAAAACTGAATATAACACATATTCATACTTTTTATATTGGAAAATTGGCAAAAGCTAATAAATCTCAAATAATAGGCATCTTTTCAGGTAACAGTTTTTAACGTACCTAAGAGAAGATGTTCTATAAAATACTGCATATAACAAAATTATTTTTTTTCTTTCCAGACATTACAAATCCGAAGATGTCTCCATGGGTGTGTGGACTGCCTCCTTGGACGGAATAAACAGAGTACATGACGTCAGATTTGACACGGAATGGAAATCTAGAGGCTGTTCCACCCAGATGTTAGTCAGACACAAACAACTGCCAAGCGACATGTTCCAACTGTATAAAACGTTGGTCCATACTCATGGTGAAAGACTCTGTAAGGCTGAAACTATTTTAAGAAAATCATATCTTTATAAGTGGGATGTCTTGCCAAGTATGTGCTGTAAATAGTTTTCTACTGATTGTAGAATGACCTAGAATATAATAAATTCTAGGATTGATTGTATAGGCTAAGTTTATTTGATCAATTCCAATGTGGATGTGGGCATGGTCCCAATAGTGTGTTCATTTATTCTAATCATGTTCAGTGTTGTCGTGTTGTGGAATGTTAGTTACATATAGTTAAGGAAAAAGTGTGAAACTATATTTAGAATAGCTAGTGGAAAAATATTTCTCAATAATGATTATCTGATACGAGTGAATCTAATGTATGAACAACTTATCATAATTAGCAATAATGCCATAGTTTCTAAGATCATCTTTACTTAATATTCCTTGGTTAATAATAATAAGATTCTAGTCAATTGTACATCTTCACATCAATACCAATAAAACAAAATATTTGTTAACATTATGAGTAATGTGCATTTTTATTTTTTTATTTAACTGAACAAATGAATATAAATTAGATATACAACACATTTTTGTCATTTAGGTGTAACCATGTAATCATTGTGTCATAAATAACAAAAAGTGAGAATTATTCAACAAAATATTATGATGTCTTATTGTTATTCATACACTCCCGTACACAGGCACCTGAATATCACAATTTAACAGATTCTAAAAACTAAATTAATGATGACTTTTCATATTCATGTAGGTTTGATTGTTTTGAAATGTTGTACGTGACAACTCTTCTTTGAAATAGTCGATGGTTTGTTGCAGACCTTCTTGTAGCGATACCTAAAATTAAAACGAGATATAAATATACATGATTGCCTAGAAAAGTTTTTTTATAGTTGAAGTCTCAATCTCAACTTTTGAAACAATTTCAAAACACAACATAACAAGTAGTACCTAGGTATTTTTAGGGTTCCGTACCAAAGGGTAAAACGGGACCCTATAACTAAGACACTGCGGTCCGTCTGTCTGTCACCTGGCTGTAGAAATATCTCATGAACCGTGATAGCTAGACAGTTCACAGATAATGTATTTCTGTAGCCGCTATAACAACAAATACTGAAAATAGCTAAACAGTTGAAATTTTCACAGATTGTGTATATCTGCTGTTGCTAATAACAAATACTAAAAACAGAAAATAAAATATTTATTTCCATACAACAAACGTTTTTTTTGTCGTTTTTTGTGATAATGGTACGGAACCCTTCGTGCGCGAGTCCGACTCGCACATGGCCAGTTTTTTTTTAGATCAACTGATTTTAAAGTATGAAACCTTTACTTTCAAATAAATTATCTAGGAAACAGTATTGATGCAATATAAGCAGACACATATTTAAGCAAAAAGTAACAAAGAACTGTCTAACCCGGTAAGTAAAACCTTTGTTCCTTTGCATTACTGGAGGGTGACCATAACGTCTTAGAGCAAGGTTATTTCAAGGGACAGATGTATAATATTATGACTTAGATCTGTCCCTTTTTCTCAGAAAACCATTATAGTTTTGACACGTCATGGTACGGGGGCTGATCATCCTTCCTATAATTGCGATGAATTTAGTGTGGAAAGCTCACCTTAGGCTCCCAGTGCAAATGCTCCCTAGCCACTGTGATGTCGGGGCGTCGCCGCTGCGGGTCGTCCTCAACGGGAGCACCCTTCGCCACCATGCTCCGACATCCTGGGACTTGGTTCTTGATTATCATGGCGAATTCTGAAATTAATAGTGATATGTTAAGGCTTAGGCGATTTACACACGCGCACCGTCGCGGTGAAGCGGATCACATGTCGCATTGGTCTCTATAAATCCGTTGATGCCTAAAGGTCAGACCGCACTAGGCGTAACTATGTCGCGTCGCGTCGCTCCGCTGACGCGACAAAATATGCTAAACCGAGCGATACTACGCAGCAAATTGTGCTCGTCAGTCGATCGGCAACTTATGAGCAAGATGGAAGAATGCTATTTGTGCTTACTTGTAACTATGTTATGAATGAGTTGAAAAAAAAAAATCTCCAAGTACACAGAAAAATACGAAATTTATTTACCCTTAACTCCCATTAACTCGGCAATTTCCTTCCAAACATTGTGTTTCCTGGTAATATTTATGTTATGCACATTTTGGAGATCATATATGTATTTAGGGATATTGACTAAAAGGAATAATTAATTGTGCCTCGTTTTCACAAAAAAAATGAAAACATCCAGTCGGGTTTTTGTTTTTATAATAATTTGTTTTATTTCAGACTTTTTAGTTTTATTAATGAACTAGCTGTCCCACGCGGCTTCGCTCCCGTCAACTGGCTACGTACCTACCCTATACCTACGCCACACCTACACTACACCTACCCTACACCTACACTACACATACCCTACACCTACCCTACACCTACCTTACACCTACCCTACACCTACCCTACATACATGATTGCATAACTGAATATTCTTGCCCGTTTTGCAACATTTTTCATTTATGCTCCGCTACCTAGCCTTATAACCTTCCTCGATAAATGGACTATCTAACACAAAAAGAATTTTTCAATTCCAACCAGTAGTTCCTGAGATTACCCCCTACATACAAACTTACAAATTTTACCTCTTTATAATACTTATTAAGTATAGATAATCTCTCCAAAAAGTTATGTGGTAAAAGATTATTTATTTTGCTATCAAAGTTACACTTATCTTAAAATTGTGCCAAAATAGTAACCTATATTATATTTTTGGAATGGTCTATTTAGTAGCTTTAATTTGATTCCCATATTGTTATGACAACGAAAAAATAATTACAGTACGATCTTTGTATATCGTCCCCTTTTTTTTGGAGACAATTTTGACGAATCCAACGACACCTCATATGTCATAATACGTCAAGTCATTTGGGTTGTAGAGCGTGTTATAGAAATGGGCATACATACATATTTAATAAAATATTGACAAAACTAATTATATGACCTTCACTAATAAAAATACGAAGTCAAATAAAATCAATCTAAACTATAAAGGCAAAACAATAAAACAGGTCAATAACACAAAGTTTCTGGGGATCCATATTGACTCGGAACTAAATTGCATGTGGATGAAGCTCAGATGAAATAAAAGTACTTACCCATAATTATGAAATTAATATTTAAACCCATTTAAATAAGTTGAGGGACTTTTTTTAAAAAGTGGCAACACCGCAGTGACTCACACATAGTTCGAAAAGTGGTTACATTTTTCTGTTCTAAGTGCGCTATCTACCTTTTTTTATTTCATCTGAGGGATGAAGTATAAAAAAAACTACAACTGTAGTATGTAAAAAACTTAACCAGTTTTCATATGCTCTCTACGTACTTCGGAAAGTCGTTAATGAAGGCGTACTGCTAAATGTTTATCATGCATATGTAGGTTCTGCACTTAAATATGGTATTTTGTGCTGGGGTAACTCTACTAACAGAGAATTTTCATTCAAAGCCCAAATAAAAATGCATCAGAAGCATTTGTGGGCTTAAACAAACCGATTCATGCAGAGAGCACTTCAGAAGGTTAAAAATCTTAACCCTAACGTCAATTTATATCTTGGAAGCAGCATCAATCACAAAACGCGATATTAGTAATTTCAAAACAATGAGAAGTACAAGACATAAAAATGAACTTAAGTCAGTTAAATGCAGAACAGTTAAGTTTCAATCCAGTATATTTGGTATGGGTGTTAAAATTTATAATAAATTACCAGACTGTATTAAAAATATTGAAAGACTAACTACATTTAAATACAAACTCAAAGAATTACTGATACAGAAAGTATATTACACAATGAATGAATTCCTAAATGACAAATGTTTTGACTAAATTTTATTGAATATTATAATAATCCACTTAATTATTATGAAATAGTATACTCTGACATTACTTATTGTACTTATTTATTTGAATCTGTGACATAACTTACTTATTCATTTGTTTTATGACATTGTATAATGTATTAATTTGATTTTATAATATTGTAGGTATGGGGTACTAATTTTTGAGTTTATGACATTATACAGGGTATTTGTTGGAAATATTGACATTGTACAAGGTATTAATTGGAAGTCATGAAATTGTATAATTTAATGATAATTTTTGCATGCCTGAATTGGTACAACACAGTGGACTGCGCATTCACTTGACACCTGGAATTGCATAATTATGTACTGTGTTGAGCAATAAACATTGGAATTTGAATTATATACATACATACATATATACGCTCGAAAAACATTACCTTCCGGCAGTCGGGTAAAAACTTTTCTTTTTAGCTTGCAGTGTTGCGCCGTTTGCTATACCGCACTAGTGGCAGAGGAACTACGCGACGCGCCAAGGTACACACTTGATAAGTTGGTCTACTTCGTCTTACACTTGGTAAGTTGGTCTACTTTGTCGCGCAGTGCCGCTACGTGCAGTTCCGCTGCCGCGTACAGCGTTACATCTCATACAATTTCATATAAAGTATACTTGGTCGTGTCGCGTCGCGTCGCTCCGCTGACGCGTAGTTACGCCTAGTGCGGTCTGACCTTAACACAAGTACCGAGCGGTCGAGTCGAGCGGTGCTCTCACCCTCCGCGTCCGCGGTGCGCGGTGCCGTGTGTAAATCGCCTAAGTTTGAGGCTGAACACTTTTTAAATATTATAAAAATATGGGTGCCGTAAAGTTCTCTGCCTTTCCTGGGATGAATGTGGTCGCGATATTATGGTATGATCTCTGCTTTGCTATAGGTTAGTTATAATCATAACCATAAAGCCTTCAAAAAAGCTGATTTTAAAAATATGTCAAAAAGTTTGTTTGGTCAATTAATAGCTAAACGAATCTGTGTCTTTGTAACACGAGCATGAAAACAGCCAATATTAGGAAGTAGAACTTTTTAATCCAGAAGTATGTTCCCAGCAAATCTGCTGGCAAAAACTAATCATTATATAAATATTTTTCCCATTAAAAAAACTTTTTAGGGTTACGTACCCAAAGGTAAAAACGGGACCCTTTTACTAAGACTCCACGATCCGTCTCTCTGTCTGTCTGTCACCAGGCTGTATCTCATGAACCGTGATAGCTAGACAGTTCAAATTTTCACAGATGATGTATTTCTGTTGCCACTATAACAACAAATACTAAAAACAGAATAAAATAAATATTTAGGTGGGGCTACAAACATGATTTTTTTGCCGTTTTTTGCAATAATGGTACGGAACCCTTCGTGCGCCAGACCGACTCGCACTTGGCCGGGTTTTTTTAAACAAGCTTTTTAACTTACCGTGCATTGTCATCCAAACCAAACGTGTACCTACGCAAAATTTCATCGTAATCATTGAGGATAACTACTTTAAATTTCAGTAGCAAGAGTTGACCCGAACACACATACATACATTGCAAGTTAATAAAAAGCTTGTAATAGTACATTGTGATACAAGGGTGGAAAGTAGGTTATTGCAAACGAGCTGTCATTAACAAGCCCGAGCCGAAGGCGAGGGTTTTTAATGACACGAGTTTGCAATAACCTACACACCCGTGTATCTCACGACGTTTTTCAATACAGTTGTGAGAAACAGTAAAACAAATCAAAGAATTAGATTTGTTTATTCACAATAAATAAAATTTTCAATATGGCGCGTTTTTGCTACTGGACATATTTTTTTACAAAGAACATACAGCCTATTCGATTTTTGACAAACGTTGATGTGAAAATAATTAACTTAAAACTGAACAACTTTAAAAAAAAAAAGTTAATTCAATGCTAAAACGTACGGAATCATTAATTTTTCCTCGTATAAAACCGTATCCCATTTTATTCTATGTATGAAAACTCCTTGCTACTAAACTTTTTGAAATTGACTTAAGGAGCGTTTTTGCAACTGGACTTATTTTTTTACAACGTTAACAGCCTATACAGCTATACAGCCTATTCGATTTTTGACAAATGTTGATGTGAAAATAATTAAATTAAAACTGGTAATTAAATATATTAAACAACCATTTATAAGACTTTTGAGAATTCAATGCTTAAACGTACGGAATCATTCATTTTTCCTCGTAGAAAATCTATCCCATTTTATTCTGTTTAAAAACTCCTTGCTACTAAACTTTTTTAAATTGACTTATAAATTTAAAACTAAACTGCAAACATAATGATCGAGCTCGTAAACAAAAGTCACGACCGCGTAACAGAAAGATGCCTATGCGTAAGATTTAAGTTTCGAATCATAATTTTAGCCTCTGAAAGTACGCCATGTTTAACAACTGTATTGAAATAGTAGTTTATGATACTGTTGCATAATAAGGGGTATTTAAAACATGAGTGTGTGTTTAAAAACCGAGCCGTAGGCTATTATAAAAAGATTTGATTCCAAATTTAAAATTAAAAACAGTATCATAAACTACTATTATGATACTTTTGCATAATAAGGGGTATTAAAACATGAGTGTGTGTTTAAAAACCGAGCCGTAGGCGAAGTTTTTAATAGTATTCACACGAATGTATTAATACCTAGTTATGTGCAGTTTCATACACTACTTTATCTACACCCATACATTTTGGGATTGAACCAACTAAATACCTTTTTTTTTCATAAATGCATCATATAATAATCTCGACTTTGCTGGTAAGAGGTTATGAGTAATTTCCTTCGCCGCATAAATATTTGGCGGAGTAAAATTTTCTTCACATTCACTAATATTAATTTTAAGCAAGAATTTAAAAAAAACTCATGAAATTCAGTACAGCGCAACCTACAAAACAAAACGTATGAACATAGACTAATATACGTATGAATGGCGCCAAAACCCAGTTACCCAGCACATCACCGCATTATCCGCGCATGCGCTAAGGCTTAGCACACGCACTGCGATATTTATTCGAGAGAATTTTGCCGCCCATTCTGCGACCTATGGAATTGTATGAAGCTGGTCGCATTGCGGTAAAAAAATCGTGCGCTAATAATACCGCATGAAAGCCGTGTTTTGCAACAGAATCCACCGCATCGCGGCGCAAATTTAATTCGCGTGAATATTTTGAGCTCTTTGAACATGTAGAAAGAGACAAAATTCGCGCGAATAAAAACCGCAGTGCGTGCTAAGCCTAAAGCGGGCATTGTCACAGACAATTTAAAATTGGAATCAAATCTTTTTATAATAGGTACTAAAATGGCATTACAAAAAAAATATTGATGGAAACTCCTTAGTGATTAACTTCTTGATTTGTCCTGTATCGTAATAGAAAAAAAATATATTATCAGACAAGCCACTTGATAAAGTGAAACTGCCCCTTTATAAATAAGAGATGGGTCTCAACAAGCAACAAATTGGGTGTATGCTAAAAAAGTAGTAGGTATACGTAACTATCTACAAATATCATGTTAAAGGAAGCGCAACCGCATAGTTAGTGATATCTTGCGATAAGTGGTATCATTCAGTTCTACCGATTTTGAGATAAGAAGGGTTCAATGAATTGAAAACAAGTAATTTTATTTCTACTAGGTGGCTTAAAATGTGCTTATCCATACTAATATTATAAATACGAAATTAACTAGGTCCGTTTGTTACCTTTCACGACTAAACGGCTGAACCGATTCAGATGATAAATGGTAGGAGATAGTTTGATTTCCTAGGCAGGACAAATGATTGTTTTTATCCTGGCAGTGTTTTCCTTTGGGATGAAAAAACAGTTTTTACGCGAGCGAAGCCGCGGGCACTACTGTTTTGATCCGTCAGACATCTACCTCCTACAAAATAACACTCGTATCATTATTGTGCATCTTGCATTCTTTCAACCGTTCTACATATAACGTGGTCTATATTTACTTCACTTATCACAACTATGCGTTGCAATTTGAACCTAAATTCAACGTCGATAAAAGTTATACGTCATATAACTACTGCTATAGCTGTATTTTTTTTGGGTTAATGCCATCGCGCTATTTCCTAACCACTGCACCTCCTCAAAGCCAGAATCAACAGTGGCGACCACCAGAAAAGCGCTGAGGCAATGAAGCTCTACGAAGTCCTGGAGAATGAATTATAGAACAAAGGAGTAGGAAAAATTACTTAATTTCCACTGCCGTCCATACCAAGCAGGAGACAGAACAAACAAGGCCGATAGGCACAAAGGGACATTTACAACTGATATAAGCCCAATTGGCTAGTTCCACGGATTAAAATTCTCATTAATATTAATGGGTCCTAACATTGTGATTTCAATAATAGGTATGGCAAAAAATCTTGAACGCACGGAAATTTGTTCTAGTTTGCTCGATGCAATAATCTACTATTAACAACCTGGCTATATTTTTTTGGAAATATTTAACATGTACAAAATTTACTTTTCTACAGATTTATTATATGTATATGGATTGATAGGACACGATTTAAGATTACCTTTCAGAATGAGTTGATATATTTTGTTAGTCTTGTGTACTTGTATACTTGGTGTTAGTTGTTAGTCTATATTTACCTTGTATAGTATTTTCCACTGGATTCCCGAGGTTGACAGGTAGCGTGTAATTGGCCGCCATTAGTGATAACAGCCCTTCAACGAGATCAGATACATAACAGAATGAACGGGTCTGTTTCCCGTTGCCATACACCTGGAAATAATAAAAACATTCTTAGCACTTATTTCCTGTACGCACAAGCAATGCAAGATATAAAATTAGCAATGTTCGGCTGCTGGGACACGGCCATCTCTCGCAGAGAAAGTGGGCCGTCATCCACCGCGCTAGGCCAGTGCCGGTTGATGGGTGTCACAAGTATTTGAATTTTTAGGGTTCCGTAGCCAAATGGCAAAAAACGGAAAACTTATGGATTCGTCATGTCTGTCTGTCTGTCCGTATGTCACAGCCACTTTTTCCGAAACTATAAGAGGTATGCTGTTGAAACTTGGTAAGTAGATGTATTCTGTGAACCGCATTAAGATTTTCACACAAAAGTAGAAAAAAAAACAATAAATTTTTGATGTTACCCATACTTAGAACTGAAATTCATTTTTTTTTCATCTATCCCATACGTGTATACGGGTATCTATGGATAGGTCTTCAAAAATGACATTGAGGTTTCTAATTTTTTTTTTTCTAAAATCAATAGTTTGCGCGAGAGACACTTCCAAAGTGGTAAAATGTGTCTAACTTCTAAAATAAGAGAAAGATAAAACTAAAAAAAATATATGATGTACATTACCAAGTAAACTTCCACCGAAAATTGGTTTGAACGAGATCTAGTAAGTAGCTTTTTTTTAATAAGTCATAAATCGTAAACCGCAATTTACCAAGTACCATTTTGGCACCCTTCGTGCGCGAGTCCGACTCGCACTTGGCCGGTTTTTGATCTTAGAACATGCAACCTGCATCACCTTACAATGTTTTCCTTCACCGTTTTATGAGTAATATTGAATAGATGTTGTACACGCCTGAGGCCGTAGAGCGAATTATTTTAGGTGCTTGATCGCCAATTTCTATCCAAAAAAAAACCCTAAAATTTACCCTCACACTAGACGGCGCTTTTCTAGTTTCAATACAAACTTACGGTTTCGGTAAAACTCGCATAAGCACACTGGTGTCGAAACCACGACTCGAGAAGTCGCGGCCGTTACCATCGCCGAATCTACAGAAGCCGGCTTTTTTGTAGTTTATGGCGACCTAATTCTAACGACTGCCACAGATAATTTAATACTAGCAGACAGATGCCTCATCCCATACAAATAAACCGTGCCGACATAACTGGCGTTTTTCATCTGATTGACTGACACGTTTTTAGTTTCATTGTACCTAAATGTTACAATACAAATTTAAAAAATCAAGTGGCATGCCTCAGAAATTTAAAATTGCGATATCTAGTGGAATCAATTTTAAATGATACGTTCAAATAATCTTCAAATGTGAATTAAG
This sequence comes from Orthosia incerta, assembly GCA_948252205.1. Taxonomy (NCBI): domain Eukaryota; kingdom Metazoa; phylum Arthropoda; class Insecta; order Lepidoptera; family Noctuidae; genus Orthosia; species Orthosia incerta. Next base: position 16,212,909 of record OX411741.1, read on the forward strand.
AGCCCAATATTCCATAATATTGTGCTTAGGAGAGTTGATTACACAAGAACGTACAATTTTTAAGATCAATTCTAGAAAACGTTAATTTTACAAACAATTCAATAACAAATCGATGCATACCGCACCATCTAGTAATATTTATTTAAAAAAAAAAGTTTTCTAAGCGCTAAGCATTCAATCACAAGATCAAGAGATGAAATATTAAATTAACAGCCTTGACAATCTTAATGAGTGACAATGGCTTAGTGTGTCACGTTACAGCATCCTTGTCTGTCAATTATCATTTATTTTACTGGAGTGTGAATTACAGCTCAATTTAGAACACAGAGATTTGGATCTTGATGTCGAGAATCCTACTATAAAATATAAATGCGAAAGTTTGGATGCATAGATGGATGTTTGTTCCTCAATCTCGCCAGAACGGTTGAACGGACCTGGATGAAATTTGGCACAGTGATAGATTATAGTCTGAAATAGCATATAGGCCTTTATATTCCGGTATAATGTTCTTTCAGCAAAATAAAACACTTTTCACGAGTGCAGAAGCAGTGGAGAATAAATACAAAATTAGATGTCTTTGGCCAAGACTGTAACAGTTCAAAGTTCTACTACTAATGCCAGCCGGCCAATGACATAATAGCCAAAAGTCTCGATGAACACCTTGGATCCTATTCCCGATACCAGTGAGCTACTATTTTATGAAAAAATATTTAGAATAAAAAAGACTTCCGTTGGGTTGCTTGCCACAGGATATCGTATTACCCAGTTACTGGGTTGTGGAGGTCAGGTCCTCTACCACATAATATAGGTAAGGTTAGGTTAAAACGGACTCCGAGGTGGCGGCGCGTAGCGTTCCACGCGCGCCCCTCTTAGACGTCGCGGCGGGAGTCTAACATCTCACTCCCCCCCAACCCGAAGTCGAGGCCCGCATAGGCAGGCCGACACTAGCCGGGGGTTGCGGAAGTATCGTTGTTCCCGCGACCCCCAGCGTAGGTGTGAGATGGTACACCGGGGTGGTTTTTAGTTAATATTTTTAGTTTAATATAATACTAGCATACTCAAGCCTCATCCCATACAAACAAACCGTGCCGACGTAACTAGCGTTTTTCAACGGACTATATGGGCTATTTCATAGATCGCGTTTTCTCTAAATGCTGTGAAGATTTGTTTTATAGTATTTTTTGCACGTTTTTACTGTTTCATTGTACTAAAATGTGTTAAGAACACAAATTTTAAAATCGATGCCTATCGCGCCATCTAGTGATATTTATTTGAAACAAATTTTCTTTCTTAGCGCTGGGACCCCGTGCTACAACCTAGTAACTGTTGTTCTGCATCCGACTATACTGAAAGCCGATCCCAGTATACTTGGGAAAATATTAGGCAGATTGTTTTTTTTAGCACACTAATACGAGTATTATAAAGGCGAAAGTTTTTGAGTGTATGTGTAGTGTGTGTTTGTATGTTTGTTACTTCTTCACGCTCAAACGGCTGGTCGGATCTGGATGAAATTAGGCACAGAGATAGATTATAGTCTGGAATAGCACATAAGATACTTTTTATCTCGGGAATATGCTCCCTTGGGATAATATTCGACATTCACGCGAACAAAGCCGCTGGCAGAAACTTGTAATAAAATATTTCCTTACAGTAATTGTCAAATTCTGCAGCGCTTGCATGATAAAGTTGGACACGACTCGTCCGTCTGACACATGCATCCTAGGCCCATATGTGTTGAAGATGCGAGCCACCCTGACCGCCACCTTCTCTTGTTTGGCGTAGGAGTACGCCAGCGTCTCCGCTACCCTCTTGCCTTCGTCGTAGCAAGCTCTCGGCCCTGTAATGTAGTAAGGTAAATCTTGTATATATACATATATAAAAGAGAAAGTATGTATGTATGTTCCTTATAGACTCCGAAACGAGTGGACCGATTTCAAAAATATTTTCACCGTTGGGAAGCTACACTAGGGTGACATACACAACTTTTTTTCCAACGGGAACGGCAAATACGCGGATGAAACCGCGAGGCGTCCGCTAGGACCTTATAAATAAAAAAATATTAAAAAAAAAAAAAAAAACAACAAACTTCCAAATAAAAACACTACAAAGTGAAAAATGACTTCAATTTCTGAATTCGGTGTCCCTGTTTTTGTTTCTTCGTTTTTGGCACACACTTCCGAAATAGAACTTATTTTTCAATTAGTAGTGTTTTTATTTGGAATTCGGTGGTATTGTTTTTTTAAGTTTTTATTTTTCACTTTTTAGTTTTTACTTAATGTGCAATTTCTATAGTAAGGAGTAGGTACCTATAATGCCCAAAGTTATGCTAGAACAGATTATCAATAAACATCTACACATCTGCGTACCCCTTTAGAGCGTACCAGCGTGATGTTATGTTATGAAATGGCGTAAACACTAAACAGACATGCGATTGCAGCAATCCCGAGAGATTTGCCGTTGTTCATCAGATCTATACCAAATTTAAATGGGACCAATTCGGAAACATAGGTACTCTTTCAAACAAAGAAATATTTTTTATTTTTTTCACAATTAACGGAGAAATCTGGGTATATACATAAAAAACCTACAGCCTAACATAAAACCTCCTCCTTTTTGAAAAACTGTTAACAAAACATAGCATCACCGGCTGTATTCCACACCGGTATTGTATGTAAGGAATTTTAGGAATTATACATTATAAATTTGTGTGGCAGTGATGCATCCATAGCGCCGCGCGCAAAGATGAGTTGAACTATCTTTAAGCTACACTATCGCAGAGTGTCATAACTTCACGGAACCGTAGCCGGGGGAAAAACTAGTATCTAAATGTGTCACATCCATAACTTATTTTTCTTTACAAAAAAGATTTTTCCATCCCCCCATCTCGGAAGAGAATTTCTGCTCTTCGATATCTGTTGCTAATAAAATTGGCAGTATCCCACGAGAAATAGCATTTCTTACATAGTACGGTAAGAAATGCTATTTCTCGTAATTTGTTTAAGAAAATATTACTTAATGAGATTCTGTGTATAATAGTTATTTGTTATACAAGAGTGCAAAATTGCGTTTTAACCTCGTGCTCTTTTGATGACAGAGCAAGCGAAGAATTCAAAAATTAGAATCCTGAGCGTTAGCGAGGAAAAATAACTATTATACACAGAATCTCATTAAGTAGCAAATTAACATAATATGCAAACAAGTGGTGTCATTTGTTCCATTTTACAGAACCACAAAGTGACAATGACCTTACTATGTAGGTGAGGTCATTGTCACAATCATGTGAACACCTGTGAAATGCTAATCGAGACATAATGATCAGTATTATGGATAATTTACTAAGAAGACCCAATAATATCAAGTTTTTTAGCACAAATATCAAATCACGCTTGTTAACTTTCAAAGTGGAGATTCGGGAGAGTGACAATAACATCTAGTCAGCACTCTTAAAGCTTCCCCAGAAGACAGATCACTCTCTTGGTGGAAGAACTGAACGCAAAGTTCGGATCAACAACGCGAGGCCCATCTAAGAGAAGTAGTAGGGAAATATGGTATTGGGGATAGGAATGACAGAGGTGAGATGTGGCTTCAAGTTGCGCAGATAACTCCCTCACTACCATGAACACCTGTTTCCAGAACCATCCATGACGTCTATTTACGACGTTTATTTATTTTATTACGATCGCTTTAGAAATCAAATCGACTACATTGCAGTCGCAAAGCGATGAGCATGCATTAGCAACACCGAGACGTACCATGTAGCCGACGCGTGAAAGGCATGGATTACTGACGAGACATGGAAGGCGATCAAAGAAAGAAAACACCTACTGACAGCTAGAGACGACTCAGACTGAGCTCAATATCAGCTCCTCTCAGCAAAGGTTCAGTGCTTATGCCGCAGAGACTACAACCAATACATGAAATCAATATGCCAGGATATTGAGGAGAACGCGCAGTTTCTGCATACGAGCTATTGAAGATGGTCAGGGGCACTTACTGACGGAAATAGACCAGGTTACGGAGAGATGGCGGCTGTAGTGTGAGAACCCATACAAAGACACGGGGTATCTGATGAGCCGGTAATCCAGTTTAAATATCTCTTAGAGCCGGAGATCCTAGAATCTGAAGTGGAAGGTGCGCTGACAAAGCTAAGACTTAATAAGTCAGCTGGAAGAGACAACATTTTCGCCGAAGAGCTGAAGAGTCTTGGAGACAGGTGTTAGGCTTTTGCGGGAGCGGTGTAAGCAGCTTTAGAGAACAGTTAGATGGCCTAAGGACTGGAAGGAGTCTCTCTTGATACCATTGCACAAGAAAGGGTCAACCAAGAATTGAGAGAACTATCGGACAGTGGCACTCATATCCTATGCTAGCAAGATAATGCTCTACATAGTTAACGAACGGCTCTTATCGTATCTGCAGCGACAAATACCAAGTGAGCAGGCCGGTTTTGTCGAGGGTCGAGGCACGAGAGAGCAAATTGTGAATATAAGGCAAATAGAAGAGCCGCAAGTTTAATGTTCCAATGCTCTTGTGTTTTATCGACTATTCCAAGTCGTTTGATTGTGTGAGGTGGGACTGTGTGTTTTATCGACTATTCCAAGGCCTTTGATTGTGTGAGGTGGGACTGCCTATCAAGAATACTCGAGAAAATGGGAGTACCTTCGCACTTGACAGCGTTGATTGCAAACTTATACGAGGATAGAGAGTCGATGGTCAGGGGCAACAATGTGGTGTCGGGGCATTTTAAGCCAAAGAAAGGTGTACGCTAAGAATGTATGCTGTCTCCTCTTATTTTTTCGATCAACAAGTCGAAGACCAAAGTCATGATCATCAACAGAGCTGGACTAATCGCACGCTCGGGCGAACTTGTAGATCTAGAGTTCATGAGGGAGTTTGTGTACTTGGTCTGCATGATCAGCGATCAGGAGGGCTGCTGTAGGGAAATTCGGAGACGTACGCAGATGCCCAAAACACTGCTGGGGAACTTTTCCGTGTCGGGTTGCCCTAAATTACCGAGCTCGCTTCGCTCGCTCTTGGACTAATTCATTGACCATAATAATGGAATTGCCCAACCGTTACGTAGCAATATTCATAATAACCAGTTAGTGTGATAAATATGGAAGTTTAAATTGGTATTCATTACATTGCCCGATTTGACTTGACTTGATTAATCACTTGGTCTATGACATATATACTACTGCCGTTTATTTTTTCACATATCCAAAAGCAATCATTTAGCTGACAGGGCGGGAGGATACTTAGCTCTGACAAAAATTAGCAATTTAAAGCTTAATTTCACGCAAACGGACCCCTGAATCGAAAAATGGTTTTAGCAGACCCGTAATATTTTTGAATGGCCTTAGCAACGATACCCCACACCAAGGGATAGACGAGAAAGAAACATAACTACTTTAGGTGTACAGTAGGTTCCCTAAAAATCTTTTTTTTTTCTTGATATTATTTTACCATTGTCGGCGTGATTAATATGTATATCTATACCAAAGCATAGCTTTCTAGTAATAAGAGTCTCTGAGCTATGGTGCGGACGGACAAACGGACACGGCGATACTGTAAGGGTTACTTGTTGACCACGGAACCTTAAAAATTACCTTTCTGACTAGATTGAAATATCAACTTAAGCCAAGTTCTTTTTTGGTAAATCACAAATATGGTTGTGAAGATGTTTTAAAGATAATTTTAAAAGTCCACTAACCAATTGGATTAACATGTCCCCAATAAGATTCAGGCTGGGGGTGCACCATAGGGTCTCCATACACTTCAGACGTGCTTGCTATCAGTATCTTAGCTCCAACTCGACGTGCTAAACCTGAAATGAGATCACGATAAATTTGTGATGATTGAGCTTATTTAGTATGCAAGGATCGTAGGTGGCTCACTGTACTTTCTGCATACCACTATGGGACAAGGCGAGTTTGTTTGTGTATCTTTTTCAAATTATGAAAGCATGAACTGGATTTTAAAACTCCAAAAAATCTCATGCTGTTCTTGTCACTCTAAGGTGTATTGTTGCCACAGCAACAAGACTTATAAGAATGTATTAAGGTTACACTAGTTGATAATTCTTTCATACAAACGTAGTCTAGGGATTTTTCCACTGTTTGACGATGTACGTTCAAAATAAAAAATTATATCAATTTGTCTCATCATTATCTAGCCCTGTATGGAAACAAAAAAGTAATAAAGAAAAATGTTTGAAAGTTATGAGCGTCGAAAGTTCCATATTTCAACACTAATTTTAACGCATCTTTGGGCGGCAATAAATACTATAAGAAGAAAAATTGCAAAACGGCCACCATACAGGGATAGATTAGTAGTTCAACAATGCAAATAATTTTATTTTGATAATATACATTTAGTCGTATTTTCATGATATCTAGACTCCCAAAGGTCTGTTTTTAAAATATCGCTACAAAATTGCAAATGTTTATAATTCGTACGCGAACTAGCTTCTTACTGCTTATCACAGCATCTATCTCTTTCGCACGAGTTGTCGGATGAGATAGGAGGCATTTTAACCGCGCACAAAATAGTTCGTGACGTCAACTAGTGTAATCTTAAAGTGTCATTTGAGAATAGGGTAGGTTGCACCTACTTAATCAAGGACACCTCAGGTAATAAAATGCCAACTAGCCAATCAGTAAATAGGCAAACAATAAATTGCTGTAAATGAAAAATCTAATTAAAATAATTGTTAATTATACACGCAAATATGATTATACTGCCGTAAATAATCGTGAATACCATTTTCAAAAGCATATGATTATGTTTTCTTTTGGCATCTATGGCTTCAACCACTATTATTTATATGTTTAATTTCGCTTATTTCATTCAATTTCTTTGATGTCAGACTTTTTTACACCTACGATGCAGTACCGCTTTGCTTACTTCATTTGCTATGTATTTGTCACAAACATATCCAAAATTGTTGTAGCAGTTATATTAACACTGTGTAATGCTATTCCAAGCTTGGTGGAAATAAGAGCCACTGAGATGAATTACTCTGCAGTTTTGTGATAATTTTAAAGACACGCACTTAAAGTTCAAATTGAAATGCACCAGCTAGACTAATTACTAAAACAATACTTACCTAACATATTGATTGTTCCTAAAGTATTAGTCTTAATTGTCTTTACAGGATTTTGCATGTAGTGAGGTGGACTCGCAGGACTAGCTAAGTGGTATATTTCATCCGCCTAGAAAATTAAAATTAAATAAGCAAATGCATCTAGATATTTCATATGTTGATAAAACAATGAGAATTATTTAGTACCTCTACGTAAAGCGGATTAACTATATCATGATGAATCATCTCAAAGTTGCGGTGACCGAACCAGTGCTCCACGTTACGTTTGCGGCCCGTGAAGAAGTTGTCCACCACAATAACTTCATGGCCTTGCGTCATAAGTACATCAACCAAATGTGAGCCAACAAATCCAGCTCCGCCTGTCACCTGTAATAATTATTAATAGTTTTTTACTTTTCCAAGAGGTTTCTGATCTCTTTGTCAAACAGGTCACAAACAGCCCACTTTGCCACTGCATATGAGATAACAGCTCATCTATCATTAAGCTGCCCAATGGTTGATGCTGGATGCACAGAAAAGTATTTTGGTAACCCAGGTACTCTTTGTAAAATCGTTTGTAAACCCCAAGGTGTTACTGTCCTTTCTTGAGCAGGAGCTGGAGTGGATACATTACAGGATGGCAGTAGATGTTATCATAAAATTCCACTTCCTTAAAAAAAGTATAATTGACTGTAAAATGCTCATTGTAGTGCAAAAACAGGAAGTAAAGGTGAAATTATTTTCTTATTACATACAAAAAATATTTTAATGTCTAATACACAAGGTCTTGTGTGTAAATGTGTTTCTAATGTATCATGTAATAAGGGCTACTGATTAAGTAATGTTTAAACAAGATTCATTATGATGAAGCAATGTTTTTGTTATCTACTTGGGTATAGATAAGGTTTCATACCTGACCAAGTAGCAAGTTTGTTATTACTTTTTCTAGTCAATATTTTGTCAGTTGATAACCAAATTAGTCTCATTTTAATTTTCCATAGACTCAAGAAAAATAAACAAAAATGTTTTACCAATATCCTCTTCCTCTCCTTGTAGCCTAGAAACTTAACATCTGGATATTTCTGTGGGACCCTTCCCTCCAAAATTGCTATTTTCTTTTCTAATTGATCTATCCTTGACTTAGCTTCTAGCAGTTCTCGCTTTGTACCGTCATTATCACTCTTTTGTTGCATTTTCTCCTCCATTATATCTGTATTAGTATATTTATCCTTCTTTGGCAGATCACTAAAATCTCTGTCTAGTTTTTGGGCATCTCCCACTTCTATTCTTTGGTGAACGTCACTCTTTTGTTTTGTTAGAATTAAAAATATTAGGAGAACTGAAAGAAAGTAATTTAGTTTTGAAAACCTTATTGATTATCTATTAATTTTAATTTTGTTTTTTAATCTTTGCAATGTATTCCATCTCCATGTAAAAATGCCAGAAGGTGAAAAAAGAATTTAATTATGACTTATTCTAAAACATACCATGATTTTTTAGTGAAAAATACATTGTCATGATAAGTAACAGATCAACATACTGAAGTATTAAACTATCGATTAGCGACTCAAACAACTATAATGTTACGAGGTGGAAAATTAAAAGCGAAATGCTTGCAGCGCAACCATTATAACGAATTAATGAGATCGATAAAACCGTCTCTACTTGGGTATATAATACAGACGCATTGAAGAGAAAAACATACGGCAAAGAAAAAACAACACATAAATGCGGCAAGCATTCTTGTAAACTTATAAACAGATTGCACTGTACTTACATAGAAAAAGTAAGCCCAAGACTGTTAGTGTCTTTCTCAATTTCAGAGATTGTCTTATCATTTCTGAGTTTACTTCGATTCTGTTTCTGTTCACATTGCTAATTTTAAATTAGAATTTATGTTGTACGTGGTTTTAACGCGAAAAATTGAAATACGAAGTTTTCCAAAAGTCACATCGCATCTGTCAGCGTTCAGCTGACTGTCACTTTCAGTTTTATAAGCATGCAATGGAGTTGGGTATCTTGTCTTTTAAGGTTTATGCATTATTTTTGTGTTAAAACGATCCAACCCACCATCTCTATTTCGTAAATGCCTTGCAGGTTAAAATTTCCTTTATGGACCGTTGATTTTTGGCGCGGGGAGGGTGGGGTAGGAAGTGGGGGAGGTTTGGCTACCCCCCTGTATCATCCCCACCACGCGGAGCCCCATGGTTATGGAGATATCCATGGTTAAAGTTTTCAGGTCAGAATAAAAATTTCCATAAATGTCCATTTATTTAAGGGGCGGGGTGAGGGGGAGGGAAAGGGGGTAGGGGGCTACCCCACTGCACCATATCCACCCTACGGAACCCCATGGTTATGGACATATCCATGGTTAAAGTTTTTACGATTACTATAAGCAACAAAGTCGACCTAACCACTGTGTCGGGGTTCCCTAAGCTCCCGAGCTCGCTTCGCTAGCTCTTGGACAAATTCACATTTTTTACCTCACTAATAATTCTATTTTAGAAAGTTGGAAATTTTGGCCGCCCTGCATTTTACAGCGTGAAATAAACACAATAAACAATATTTATTTGTTCAAGACTTATACCTATTCACAATGATTGTACCTTAAATTAGACTCATTAAGTTAGTGGCAAGATATAAAATATGTGCAACTGGGCTTAAACTAGGAGGATTCCTGTGCTATAAGCACCAGTTACTTCCGTCACCACCGTGTTCGAGCTGCCATTACAAGTGTGGTGCAGTGCAAAAGTAAGTATCAAAAACATTATAATTAATTAATTACTGTTATCATAAGAGTGTGCATGTATGAATATGTGTGTGTGTGGGATCCTGGTGTGTGGTGTGTTTGTGTGTGTGGGTGTGAATGTGTTTGCGTGCGAGGGCTTGACTGTTTTTATTATTATTTGTTTTATTTTGTACTTTATATACGTTTTAGTAAATTTTCAGTGTCTTCATAATTTTGAGAGGGAAGGAAGTTATCTATGGTAAGTTTTAGTTTTTTTATGGGTAAGTTATAACTGTGTATTTTTACTTATTTTATTATATAGGTATTAGGCATGGGCTAACTATATCCGGTAAAAGATTGGATATGTAATATATCATTCCAAGTAAAGATATATATCCGACTAATATATCCATATCCGCTTAATATATCCGGGACCGGGAGTGAATTACAATAACAATCTGACGGAGAACAGTCAACACTGAACACAAAATTAACAGATCACATCACATTTTAATTGAGACGGAAAAATTATGCCCTTTCCTAGTTTTTCTTCTCATCGCCATCGTCGAACAATAATTTTTAACTTTTGAGTATTTCATTTAATAAATAGTCTAGTACACTTTTACACATTAAATACTTAATTAATAACGAAACTAATCTTCATACGATAACACAAAATGCGTCCTAATCAATGCGCAATCATTGTGCAAAATGCAATTTATACTGTAGAAACAAATGCAACCAAAACAATAACAGTGAAACGGGTTTATTCTAACAGCGCTTTCTTACTCAAATTCATAAAGCACGTAGTGTTTGTATCGTTCGTCGCTGCGTTCGGATATATTCGTGTCTTTCCGAAAATTAGCTCGGCGCACCGGAGCGGACCTGCGGAGCCGTCATTCAGTTAATGTCAGTTCGGTCAACTTCGGTCGGAGTGAGTCGGAGTTACACGGATATAGGATATATTAATTTTTGTGAAAGGGAAGGAGTTGATATGTGTCCGCTTCAAGATATATATCCGAAGATATAGATGTGTCCAGAGTTACCCATGCCTAATAGGTATGGACCCATGTAGCACGGTTGTCTCCTGAAGAAGTCTGTTTTATACGGTTTCAGGTCAAAGACTATGTCCTTCCTTCGTTTATTTTTCAGTTTTTCCTGGTCGTACGTTGAGCCTTTATGGCTTATAAGCAGAACCCTCCTGATATAAAGTTGCCGAACCGTTAAAACCATACAATCCTTGTATAGCTGCTCCGTTGGATACTGAAAGTTTTTTTTGTGTATTACTTTGAGAACTGCTCTCTGGGCTCTTTCTAGGGTTAATATATGAGTTTTGTGTGTACTTCCCCAGATAGAGATACAGTATTCCAGTACTGACTGGCACAGGGACAGATAGATGGTTTAAATATCCAAACAAAAGAATTGCATTCAAAAAAGTTTAAGAATTTAGATGTGTGACAGAACTAAACTCAAATCAAGAGATGGTCGTTTTCAGTTTTTTGCGCAAACGGTTATGTAACCAATATACAGTTTTCAAATCGAAATCAATAACGGTTTTCAGATATCGATATCAGTAGTACAGTTTGCAAAAGTTAACATGTTATTTAGAACGCAAACTCACACTTTTAAAGTTATAGACATATGGCAGCTGTATTAAAGAGTTACGTTTATGCTTTTTATGTCATCCTTATATTTATGGGATAGAACTCAAAATCGGTTTAACGGCACAGTCCAAAAGGGGTTGTAAAAATTTATACTGTTATTTTAAATGGAGTTACCTCGTATTTGCTGCATCTCTTTTATACCAATAAAAGACTAAATAATACTTAGAAAGAGTGATAGTGCATATAGTTCCTATCGTTTGTGAAGTTAGCGTTTTGTTCGAAGTTCGTACGTTTTCGCATTTTTACGGTTTTAAGTTTTGACTTATTCGTTCTCGCACGCAAGTAGAGGTTTTGATTCGATACAGTTTTCGTGATATCGGTTATTTTGATATAGATATCGATATGATATGATATCTAACACATTTCCGATATAAGTTACGTTTTGATATAACGGACCCATCCCTACATGCAATAAATATACCTATTCTGTAAATCTGCTCTTGCAAAGCTTTTGCGGATTTACTGGTCGTGAGAAGCAGTAGACCGTCTAGCCTTATTCACAGGATGCCGAGTATTTCCGACCGATTTAATAAATTCTTTCACCTATAGCAACCTATTCCCGAGTAACTTATGCTATTTTTTAATCCTGAAAACGGTTCCTGTGGGGTGGTCCACGGGAGCGAAGCCGCGGGCAACAGCTAGTACTTGATAATCGAAAAAAAAACCTTGCAGCGCATAACCGGCCTAACAATTTATTGGAATTCTACTTACCTTAATGTTCACAAGCTTGCTGCTTGACGACGAATTGACGTTATATCTGCAAAAATGTTGCTCGATAGTGTGGGTTTCGGTTGCTGTGACTTTCTCAGTAGAAATCAATCTGAAGACTTAAACGAACCTAATGATAGGCTCTGACTTAAACGGCTATTTAGAACTGGCAAAACAAAAGGTTAATTGATTTTAGGGTTCTGCAGGCACTCAAAGAGTGCCAAAGAGCGGCATTCTATTACAAAGTTAATTCCATAATCTTTGTTTCTGTATATCACAGGGCTGTATCACCTGTATCTTAACAGCCGTAATAAACGCTATAGAAAAGACAATGGGCAAAAGTGGTCCAAGAGCCTCCACTGATGATACTTGTGAGAAAATAAAGTAGGTACATACTTGCCATATGATTCTGGCAAAAGGAGATCAAAATCCGTCCGAGGATTCTTTTTAAATGGTCATGTTAACCTGACTACAAGAAATATGAATCTTCATAAAAGTGTCCATAGTAGAGCGTATAAAACAGTTCACTGCGGAGAGTAAGAGCGTGTGCGCTCCGCCACCGTTCCAAGTTCCGCACATTTTTGCCCATTGTCCTGTTCAGAAAATAATAAAAAGAAGGGTATAAGGGCAGTTTTGGCGGTACGGAGCCCTTAGTACGCAAGTCCGAATCGGTGTTTGCTGGCTATTGTTTTTGCCATAACAAATAGCCTAGAATCAATATGTTTACGGTGATAACGCCTCATTCATTTCCATATATAAGCCAATCTGAAATGAATAAATATGTAAGGCCTGATTGTTACATTGAATGGCTTCTCAATATGAGTAAGCAATACGATACATACTATTGAAATAATTAACAAAAGAGAAAATTTGTATATTGATGTATGTGGACAACAGTTTTCGAACGGCAAAGTCAATTTTGTCCCTTCGTTAGAGCAATGCTCGGTGCTATCATTGTTTATGAACGTTAGTAATGTTATCTATTTATTTTGGTATATGTAGCTGTTTATACGGAACCCTCTGTGCGCGAATTAGACTCGCACTTTGCCGGTTTATTTTTAATTTTTTGCTTTGCATACTGCGCTACCACGGGAAGATAGCGCAGTTATGTGGAGTTCAACCCATTAAAACTCCACGGTGTCCTCCTGTGCCGCTTATGGGACTCTGTCTATGGGTTTCATGACGTGTTAGGAAGATACTCGTATTAGGTATGAAGTTAGTATGAAGGCATTGTAGGTACAAACTTACAAATATTTTATTTTATATGCTTATAAGTTTTAATTACATAATATTGATAGTCTGCTAAATGTGTATCTCTACTTAATTATACATATTATATTTTTGTACATAATATAGATTTTTTAATTCTAATTTCAGGTACCTAAGTAATTATTATTTTTGTACTTACAGATTTATTTTTACTAACTTTTCTTAGAAATTACAAAAATTATTGACTATGCATGGTAAATAATGTTATTTATTCTAAAAATCGTTTAGAAATTGTACTTCCGCAGGATATATAAGTTACTGTCGCTGTACCAAATTTATAAATAATAAATGGACTACTCAATCGGGGCTGGAACACGGTAAATTTGTTTTGGTTTGCAAGCAGGTCGGACACGCACGGGGATATCAGGCTGATCACTGAAAAGGCCGTCTATACCAGCAGCGAAATAATCCCTGATCTCAGCAGCTAAATCCCCGATGACTGATGGGGTGTCGGCATCCACAGCGTTATGGTACGGTCTTGGCAAGAAGTTATTTTCAGCACGGAACGTGTATGGATGCACTTTCAAGCCTGCATCATGTGCGTCACATACGAAAGTAGTCACTTCACCAAGATTATTGTTCTCATCACGAGGGATGATGTAGCTCTTGTCCGGGCCCGCTGCGTAAGCGTACTTCGCAACTTCTTTGAGTCCCTCAGGAGTAGCCATGTCACCATAAGTGAGGCCAGTTCCAGCCACAATCTGATCGTAGGGCGACTTTGTCTTATCATCGAACAGTTGTAGCAGCCGAAGTTTAGTAATTTCTTTCAGCTTTTTCAAATTGTTTACTTCAAACGATTGAATATAAACTGGAGCTTCAGGGCCATGGTAGCCGTAGCTGTGAAGAATGTCCACTACCAATACTTCCATTGGTAATCCGATAGACTCAAAATACGTGCTGTGCTTTATTTCTGGGTAAAGTCCAATAATTCTATTTTGACTGGTTTGTAAAGCTTTGACCATTTGTATTATTTCCCGAAAAGTTGGTATTTCGAAAGCACCGTTCATTCTGGCGTTTCCGGGCCTGATGTCTGAAATGCGTTCTATAGCTCGTAAGGTTTTCAGTTCTGCAAGGGTAAAGTCTTCAGTGAACCAGCCGCTTATTGGGTTGCCATCTATAGTTTTGTTGCGATAACGATCGGCAAACTCGGGATGTAGGTGAACATCTGTTGTTAACCCTAATTCGTTATCGTGTCGAGCGATTATTTGGCCGTCTTTTGTCATGACTAGATCGGGCTCCACGTAGTCGGCCCCCATGAGTGCGGCGAGCGCATATGAACCGAGGGTGTGTTCCGGGGTATACCCACTGGCCCCACGATGCCCTATCACCAGTGGGTGACAGAATTGGGAGTCGTAGTCATCAGTTGTTGTAAGCAACGCAGACTCAGTTGTTACCCCATAGTCATCAGTTGCTGTTTTCTCAGTGGGTACCCCAAATGTGACTCCCAGTATAATACACAACACAATCCATACACTTCGGCCCAGGTCCATTTTCCTGTAAATAAAATTGTTAATTGTAGATACGTTAAGCGTTCATAGGTTTATATTATTATTATTCTATCGATTAGTTTTGTTATATATTATTAACTGTAGTAACGGTTGATGAATTTTAATCACGTCATTACGTTTCTACACTGTGAATTTTGAAATATACTCTATTTTATGGTACCAATATCTAGGTAGGTACATATAAAATTCAGTAAGGATATCCTTGTACCGACAATATACTTGCATATTAACTACTACCATTTTTGACTTGGTATCTACTCGTAGCTAAGTTTATTATCAAAATCACATTAGATGTAATGATGTAAAAACAATTCCGTACGGTATATTTAATAACTCGTTATTTAATCATTCTAATACAATTTCAATACAGTAAATATGTTTTGTTTGCCTAGCAGTACCTACCTAATGAACTAAAACACTAACTTGACAACTAAAAGGAATACATTTTACAAAAATAAAATGTAATAAAAAAATATAAAGGTACTTACTTACTACGTGTTTGTCGATGTCTGTTTCGTAGCTCCATTTACGATATATTCACAGATAGACAGAATGGGTGACAAGACGCGATTAAACACAATTACGTACGGTCAAGAACTAAAGTGTTACGGCGAATAAAATATTTCGGTCCCTACCACCGTTCAAAACCACAAGGAAAATGTACCTACAGCTAACTTAATTACCTCGGTTGACCTGCAGCCTAATTGCGTTAGTGAATTCGGCATAGAACATGTTTAGGTAAGGGTGACGACAGCTTTAAAATAACGACTTTTGTATTGCGTAATATACTCGAAAGGTGGAAAGGGCATATAAATTCAAAGGGTGGAGGACGTACCCTTTCTAAATTATTTACGAAATACCGAAAACTTTTAAAGGAAATGTAACATATATTCTCTTTCATGGAGTTATTCCCTTTGCCCTACCGAACTCACTTATTCAATTAGGCAGCTGTATTACCAACGAGTATTCCGTATGAACTTGATTCTGTATTAGCCAATGATATTGCAAAAGGTTACAACAAACATGATACCTATCATTTGAAGGGTACATATTAGAAGCGTTAGAATACCGAACAATTTTTGATATATGTGGTATGAATGTATTGTACTGGTATTTTATATAGTTGATTTTTCGGGTTCCGTACCCAAAGGGTAAAAACGGGACCCTATTACTAAGACTCCGCAATCCGTCTGTCTGTCTGTCCGTCTGTCACCAGGCTGTATCTCATGAACCGTGATAGCTAGACCTAACCTATTTCACCCAGTTCAAAATGACGAATCATACCAGCAATCTGCCGCAAAAATGTTGTCACCATTGTCTAATTATCTAGTCGCAGGCAGGTTGTAGGTATGATTCGTTATTATGACCGGGTGAAATAGGTTAGGTTAGGTTAGAACTGAGAACCCGCCGCCGGCAACCGCTGGAGCACCCGTACCGAATAAGGCCGCAGGACCGCCTAAGGTCAGAGCACCACGCTCCGCGGCTGTAGTGATCACGCTGCAGCCCGGAGCCGTTGAAAGGGGCATCTCTTATAAGGCGGTCCTGACAGAGGCGAGGGCCAAAGTCGCGTTCCCCGACCTTGGAACACCGTCCGGCTTCAAAATGAGGCCGGCGATTACGGGGGCGCGGCTGCTCGTGGTGTCGGGTGCCTCTAGCGCCGAAAAGGCGGACATTCTGGCCGCCAAGCTGCGGGAGGTCCTCAACCCTGAGGACGTCCGGGTGTCCAGGCCTATGAAGACGTCTGAGCTGCGTGTCGACGGTCTGGACGACTCGACAACCCCAGCAGAGGTCGTGGCGGCCATCGCCCAAGCCGGCGGATGTCCATCCGAGGACGTGCGAACGGGCGAGATCCGCGCCGACGCTACCGGGCTCGGCATGATTTGGGTGCGGTGCCCGGTGGCGGCGGCGCAAAAAGTCGCTAATAATGGAAGACTGCTGGTGGGGTGGGTTGCAGCGAGGGTCAAGCTGCTGCAACCCAGGGCATTGCGGTGCTATCGTTGCCTGGACATTGGGCATGTCAGGGCACGATGCACCGCTGAAACAGACCGCAGCGAGCAGTGCTATCGCTGCGGTCAGCCCGGCCACAAGGCGGCCCAGTGCTCCGCGGCGCCAAACTGCAGCCTCTGTACAGCTGCAGGGAGGCCCGCTGGGCATAGAGCGGGCGGAAAGGCCTGTGGCACACCCGAGCTGCAGCAGAAGAGGAGAAGGAGGGCCAGGGTTGCCGGGGGCTCTTTACCCCTCCGTCAGACTGGCTGCTCTTCAGCCGACTCCCGGCCTAGGAATGGAGCGGAGGGAATGGATTGCGCATAATGGCGCTCTACCATTTCCTCCAGGGCAATATCAACCACTCTGCCAGAGCTCAGGATCTCTTGCTCCAGAGCATGGCAGAGTGGTCGATTCACGTGGCTGTGGTCGCCGAGCCGTATTTCGTCCCACCCAGAGATAACTGGGTTGGAGACCTCGACGGTTTGGTGGCCATTATTGGCGGGGCTCTTGTCAGCCCGTCCCGAGGTCGCGGCTGGGTGGCCGCCCTCGCGGACGGCGTTGGCATAGTTGGTGCGTATTTTTCGCCCAACAAGAGTCTCGCCGACTTCGAGAGTTTCCTTGTCGAGTTGGGCGCCGTCGTAGGCCGACTCCACCCTCGCCCTGTGCTGTTGCTAGGGGATCTCAACGCAAAGTCTTCGGCGTGGGGATCTCCGGTAACCGATGCTAGGGGTGAGGTGCTGGAGGAGTGGTCAGTTACCACCGGCCTGGTCATCTTAAACCGGGGCTCGGTTTACACATGCGTGCGACAGCGGGGCGGCTCAGTTGTGGACGTCTCGTTCGCTAGCCCTGCTGTCGCGAGCCGTGTCCGCGACTGGCATGTCGCTGTGGAGGTGGAGACGTTATCGGATCACCGATATATTCGTTTCGATGTCTCCACCCAGACTGCCGGCGGCCGCGGTACTCCGGCCCCGCGGACGGACGGCCCGCGCTGGGCGCGCAAGCGCATCGACAGGGAACTTCTCGAGGAGGCCACTATTGTTCAGGCCTGGATCCGGGAGTCGGCAACAACCGGACCCGTCGACGTCGAACAGGAGGCGCTGTGGTTCCGCGGGGCGATGACGCAAATCAGCGATGCATCCATGCCCCGAGTCCACGCGCAGTCAACGAGGCGCCAGGTGTACTGGTGGTCCGCCGATATCGCACAGTTGCGTGTCGCGTGCGTAGCGGCCAGACGCCAGTACACCCGATACCGGAGGAGACGTCGTCGGGTCCCTGACGAAGAAGCCGCGCGGTATGAGGTGTACCGCGCGGCGACGCAGACTCTGCGGCTGGCCATCGGCGAGGCGAAGAAGCGAGCCAGGGAGGAGATGTTGGAGACTCTAGACGGGGATCCTTGGGGGCGCCCTTATCGAGCGGTTCGAGGGAAACTTCGAGCCGCCGCACCTCCACTTACGGAGAGTCTCCAACCCGAGCTGCTGGAGGAGGTAGTCACAGCCCTCTTCCCGGCGAGAGCGGAGCATATCCCGCCACCGATGGCTTTGCCCACGGCCGCAGAGTCTACAGAAGAGGACGCCATCAGCGTCCCAGGGGTGACACAGGCAGAGATGGGGGCGGCCGTGATGCGGCTCCGGGCCAAAAACGTGGCTCCGGGGCCCGACGGAATCCACGGCCATGTGCTAGCCCTCGCTCTGAAGGAGCTAGAGCCCTGGCTGAGAGGACTCTTCACAGCGTGTCTTGAGCGGGGCCAGTTTCCCACTCTGTGGAAATCTGGTCGTCTGGTCCTGCTCAGGAAGGCGGGGCGTCCTGCGGACTCGCCGTCCGCTTACCGGCCCATAGTGCTGCTAGACGAGGTGGGCAAGCTGTTCGAGCGGATAATCGCTTCCCGCCTCGTCAGCCACTTGTACAGAGAGGGGCCGGACCTGGACGAAAGCCAATTTGGCTTTCGGCATGGGCGCTCCACCATCCACGCGATATCGCAGGTGAGAGTCCTGGCGGAGGAAGCGGTGTCCCGGGGTGGGGTGATGTTGGCGGTGTCCCTGGACATCTCCAACGCCTTCAACACCCTACCCTGGAGTTGTGTTCGGGCGGCACTGCGGTATCATCGAGTGCCTCCCTACCTCCGCCGCATCGTCGGGGCTTATTTGGCGGAGAGGTGTGTCACCTATGTGGGACGTGATGGCGTCGAAAACCAGCACCGCATGTCGTGCGGTGTTCCACAGGGCTCGGTCTTGGGCCCGCCCCTGTGGAACATCGGGTACGACTGGGTGCTGAGGGGCGAACTCCAACCGGGCGTAGACCTGACGTGTTACGCGGACGATACGCTGGTCACCGCCCGGGGGAGTTCGTACAGGGAGGCAGCGTTGCTGGCGACGGCTGCGGTCTCACAGGTGGTGAGCCGCATACGGCGCCTTGGCCTGGAGGTGGCCCTCAACAAGTCGGAGGCCATGGTCTTTCATGGCCCCCGGCGGGCGCCACCGCCCGATTCCCATATCGTCGTCGGGGGGGCTCGAATCGCTGTCGAGTCTACCATGAAGTACCCAGGATTGGTGCTCGACAGCCGATGGGATTTCGGCCCCCACTTCCGGCGGCTGGCGCCCAAGTTGTTGGGCGCGGCTGGGGCGCTGTCAACGCTGCTTCCCAATCTGGGGGGACCGAGCGCCGCCTGTAGGCGGCTCTACGTGGGGATCGTGCGATCGATGGCCCTGTATGGGGCCCCGATCTGGGCGGCTGACCTGACGGCCGGCAGCATCGCTGTTCTTCGAAAGCCGCAGAGAGCGATGGCCGTCAGAGTCATCAGGGGGTATCGCACGATCTCCTACGAGGCGGCTTGTGCATTGGCCGGATCCCCGCCCTGGGACCTGGAGGCGAAGGTACTCGCGTCACTGTATTGGTGGCGCGAGGAAGCGCGGGCGCGGGGCGAAGGGCTGATGCAGCGACAAATGGAGTTGCGTCAGTCTCAGCTTCGCGAGGTCCTGGTGGCGGAATGGCGGGACAGGCTTTCACGCCCTACCGCCGGCCTCATTACCATCGAGGCGGTTCGGCCAGTGCTCGAGCGCTGGCTCGGGAGGAGGCACGGCTCTCTGTCGTTTCGGGTGACGCAGGTGCTCTCGGGGCATGGTTGCTTCGGGAAGTACCTGTGTCGCATAAACAGGGAGCCGGACGCCCGGTGTCACCACTGCGTCGACTGCCGGGAGGACACGGCGTGGCATACGCTGGCAGAGTGTGCCGCTTGGGAGGAGCCACGCCGTGCCCTCATCTCAGAAGTAGGCAGTGACCTGTCGCTGCCAGCCGTAGTCGAGTCTATGGTCGGCAGCGAGGAGTCCTGGGACGCGGTGGTATCCTTCTGCGAAACAGTCGTTTCGCAGAAGGAGGCTGCGGAGAGGGAGAGGGAGATATCATCCGCTAACCCGATCCGCAGCAGACGCGCTGGGCGTTGGCGGAGGGCGGACAACGCCCTCTTCCAGCCCCCCTAAATGGGTCCACGGGTGACGGACTCGGGGACGTCCGTCGCCCCACCACACATCAGGACCTGAGGTGGCGGCGCGTTGTGTTCCACGTGCGCCCCTCTAAGACGTCGTGGGGGGAGTCTAACACCTCACTCCCCCCCCAACCCGAGATCGAGGCCCGCAAAGGCGGGCCGTCACTAGCCGGGGGTTGCGGAAGTATCGTTGTTCCCGCGACCCCCAGCGTAGGTGTGAGATGGAACACCGGGGTGGTTTTTAGTCAGTAGGAGTCTGACAGACCCCTCCGCCACCCAAGGGTGGAGGACATCCAATAAGGATTTTCCACCCCGGAAAAAAAAAAAAAAAAAAAAAGGTTAGAACTGAGACCCCCCCCGGTGGGTTCCCGCTTTGTCGAGGCGGGGGGGCTCAGTAACCGTGGCTTGGTCACCCACGGTGAAGCGAAGAGGAACCCGAAGAGGGGCCGCTCGTCAGGGGTTTGCCGATTAAGCCGACGACGTAGCGGCCAATTAGTAGGTTGCGGTGCCGCTTGGTAACAGGCGACATCGCAACTGAGGCGGGCCGCGATGTCTTATGGGGATTCCCAGGTCCCATACGATATCGCGGCTGAGGGTTGGAGGCCGCGGCCGGAGACGAGTGCCGGTATTGCGGTGCGCCGCTCTCCCTACCTTCCGCGGCCTAGACGGGGTCGCCACCGTCTGATGGCGGACGCGGTGGGGCCGCAGGGGAAGAGGAGTGACGGTATAGCGTTAGCCGTTCTCCCTATCCCCTGCGGCCGCAAAATGGTAGGTGGCGGGGCCATTGACCTCGACCCGTCACAGTGGGACTAAGGGTGCCATACACGGGGTCGTCTGGCACCCATGTGCTGATTTGGTCCCTGGGGTGGTCACGGCGTGCAGTGTGTTCTTGTGCGCCGGTGATGGGGGGTACTCTCCCGAGGAGGGTCCGGTGACGGACAGCCGCGGCGGGTTCGCGGTGAGTGCTAACGCGTGCCCGTGTTCCCGCCATAAGCGGCACTAGAGGACACCGTGGAGTTTTAGTGGGTTAGAGTCCCACATAACTGCACTATCTCCCCGTGGTAGTGCAGTATGCATGAGCATTTCTCCACGCAAAAAAAAAAAAAAAAGTCCTGTATTCGAACTGTGACCAACCGCGCGTGAGTGGAGCGAGCGAAGCGAGCGGTGCCGCGGCAGCAGCCGGCGAGCGCTACTTCCAAGATGCTCGCAGAATTTTTCACCATTTTATGCGGGTTTTCACAATATCCGAATGATCAAATTACCCTGTGACATACATAATAAATAAATATCTATATTTAGGACATTCGATACTCTGCACTTCGATATTTGGGGCATTCGATACCCTGTACTTTCGATATTTGGCGCATTCGATACCCTGTACTTTCGATATTTAGGTCTTTCGATATCACTTTTGTAGATATTTAGATATTTTGAACAGTGACATTTTAACCGTAGGTATTATAATTTTCGATGTTCAAATATGTACCCCATTCGAATTTTGTGCACGAGTTGAAATATATACGTAAATACTGTTGCTCGTAATAAAGACAAAGATATATACTTAAACAAAGAAAAACCTAGGTACTCTATGAAATATGTTTGTAGCATAAATGCTGCAATGCAATCATACTTTATTCTGAAATGTATGCTCGCTTAATTAACTCTGCAATTGGGTGGAGTGGAGCGTATAGAACAATAACTTATCACTTTTATGTCTTGTTATTGTTGATTGTAATTTGTTCTTTTTCTATCCAACAGATAGTATTGGGCATTCGTTTTCGGATTAATATGTGGCCCAGGTAAAAAGGTTCTAGTAGTGGGGTATTGAGTTAACATTAGATTCGGTATCTAGAATAGTCAATTGATAATAAGGATTAAAAAAGTATTCTATAGAAACTATACTTTTGAAGTTGAAACTGTCCAACTAACTGCCTAGAACTGGACCCTTTTTGCTTAGACGCCCACATAATGTTTATTCTTTATTTTTGTAAGTCACCGATGAATTTAAGGTCAAGTGCTTGTAAAGACATTAGTTAACAGATCATTTAGTTTGTAAGCTTGTTTGTATGTTTATTATGTTAAGATATTTTAACATCATCATCTGCCTAGCCTTTTTCCCAACTATATTGGGGTCGGCTTCCAGTCTTACCGGATTCAGCTAAGTACCAGTGTTTTACATGGAGCGACTGCCTATCTGACCTACACAACCCAGTCACTGGGTAACACGGTGCCCCTTGGCAAGACTGGTGTCAGATCTCAAGCTTCTGGCTACCAGTAACGACTGTCAAAGATCTTCAAATGACAGCCGGGACCAACGGCTTAACGTGCTTTCCGGGGCACGGAGGAAACTCGGTATGTTGAAATGGTCACCCATCCACTGACCGACCTCGTCAAGCGTAGCTTAACCTTGATGATCGACCCGTGCGGCTGTTATTATTTAGCCACGAGCTATTTCCGTATTATCCATATACAACCTATTTCCATATTCTACAAAGTGATTTTCTTATTCACTGTACATATACTTGAGATAAATCATAAAACTCAGTGTATTATCATTCTCATATCATTTCAAGAGAGTTTGGAAATAGGGTAAACAACTTTTGTAGTAGTCTTCGGACAAGTGTACACGAATGTACATAGGTAGGTACGTTTGTTCCTAGTTTTTAGGGTTCCTTACCCAAAGGATAAAAACGGGACCCTATTACTAAGACTCCGCGGTCCGTCTGTCTGTCTGTCTGTCCGTCTGTCACCAGGCTGTATCTCATGAACCGTGATAGCTAAGTAGTTGAAATTTTCACGGATGTTGTATTTCTGTTGCCGCTATAACAACAAATACTAAAAACAGAATAAAATAAATATTTTAGTGGGGCTCCTATTAAACAAACGTGTTTTTTTTGCCCTTCTTTGCGATAATGGTACGGAACCCTTCGTGCGCGAGTCCGACTCGCACTTGGCCGGTTTTATTTAAGATAATTATAAACGGCACCTCTGCCATCCAATTAAGTAACTAAAATGTCCTCAAAATTCAAAACTCGTTCTAAACGTTGATATAATTGTTTTAGTTACATTTAAATTTTATTATTTTTCGAATGCCTTGGAATTTTCCATTTTAAACGATTCACATAGCAATCTAACCTTACATAGGGGTCTCCTTTTAGGTATTTCTCATAATTAAAAGGAGACCTATGTAAGATATTTTGTAGAAGTTGCAAATTTACTGAAATAAATTTATTTATTAGGTACTGAAATAAAAAAAAAAATATTTATTTACTAACCTATCTACAGTAAAATCCCAAGAAAATCCGATCAAGTGGTGTTATCAGCCACCAAAATTTTTTTATCGGAGCCGTCAGTCAATAATTCAGAGGACTCATGGTTAGCAGCGCAGCGTGACGATCATTTCGTCAATTTAAAGACCTTGTGTGTAGGTAAGCGTACTAAACAAAGGTTAAAGATAAAATATCATTGCTCGTTTGCTGGCTTATTAGGTAAATAATGTATATATATAACTTTTGATAACTGCTGAACTAAAACTCTTTCGTTCGGCAACTCTTCATCAGGCGACACACTCATTTTGGACCTAAAGCACAACTTTTCCTGTTTTCTGCATTTTTTGATAATGTTATGACTATGTCCTTATGACCTTACCTTCCACTAAATTATCTTGTCATTTAATTGCACTGGATTAAATAAGATTACCTAATACAGAATTTAGCAGCGGGGATTAGCATTTATTGTTTAAATAACACATTATTATCTATATACTTATTCTAGAATAAATTATTTTTTAAATAATCGACAGTGCAACTATATTTACAAAGTTGTAGAGGTAACATGGTGACAGTACGAGTACAATATGATAATTGAGTTTTTACGATCTGACGCATGACGTTTAATAATCCACATTGACGTTTGTGTCTTTATCACTATCAATTTAATAGTAACGAGCAGTTAATTATTACAATCACCACGAACGCGCACTAAATCATCTGGCTGATCGGTGAAGAAACCGTCTATACCTGTTGCCAGGAACGCTCGGAGTTCACCATCAGCGTCTCCGATGGCGTCAGGTGAAGGGTCGTCGCTCCGGAACTCAGCCGGCAAGTACACGTTCTCTGACCGGAAAGTATAGGGATGTACTTTCAGCCCTGCAGCATGAGCATCCTGCACATAACTTGTCACAGCACCCAGAGTTTCATCAGCATTACGGGGAATTATGTAGCCTTTATCAGGCCCCACTGCATAAGCGTAAGTAGCGATCTCACGTAACCCTTCTGGAGTAGCCATTTGAGCATAAGTGAGAGTTGTACCCGCCACATATTGATCGAACGGTTGCAGAGAAGAATTACTCGAAAAAAGCTGAATTAATCGAAGATCAGTTAGATCTTTCAGTTCCTTCAAGTTGTTAACTTCAAAAGATTGAATATAAATGTGTGCTTCGGGACCTCTGTAACCATTGTTATGCAGCAAATCTACAAGAGGTTTTTCCATCGGTAGTCCTAAACGTTGAAAATGAGTGCCGTGTTTGATTTCAGGATAAATGCCGATTGGACGGTGTAGACTGATTTCTAGTCCTTTAGTCAAGTCAATGATCTCTTGCATCGTCGGCACATCAAAAGCCGTATCCATTCTAGCATTGCCAGGTCTTACGTTGGGTATGCGTTCAATGGCCCGTAGAGTTTTAATCTCTGCGAGAGTAAAGTCCTCAGTGAACCAGCCGCTTATGTTTCTGCCGTCGACGTTTTGAGTGCGATAGCGGCTGGCGAATTCTTGGTGTTTGGCTACGTCTGTGGAGTACCCGAGTTCGTTGTCATGTCGGGCGATGATTTGTCCGTCTTTGGTCATGACGACGTCTGGTTCTAGGTAGTCGGAGCCCATTGTGGCTGCAAGGGCGTAGGCTCCGAGGGTGTGTTCTGGGACGTAGCCGCTGGCTCCGCGGTGTGCTATTACCAGCGGATGGCAGAGGTCGAGATCGTAATCCTGTTGTATGCCGTTTGCGTCTGGTCTGGTGCGTGTTATGAGCAGAGCGATGGAGGCACTCAAGCCTCCGACCCCGATGACTGTCAGTAACACGAATATGGTCGTACGGCTGTTCATTTTCACTATATCCTGAAAATAAAACGGGTGGATATTAATTGTACGTAAATAACACTTTATTTTAGTGACAAGTATATCATTTATAGCAAAAATAAAAATATAATAATAGAATAGAATAATAATACGATTCGTTAGTTCCTAAATACGTTGCCAATAGTACATTATGGTACAAGTGTGCAATGTTGGTGATTACCGCTGAAGCGCCATTGAGACCCGAGCCGTAGGTGAGGGTCTTAAGAGAGCCGAGGAAGGTAATCATCAATACACACGTGTATCATACGACGTTTTTCAACACAATTGTGAAGAAAATAATACTAAAAAATAATTTTCAACAGTAAAAACAATTTTTATCGCAATGGCGGGCAAAATTAATCATTTAACCATGGCGACCGGCCATAGACTAAAAGAATGATTCGTTTTTTTTGGCTTTTCATGGATAGTGTTTTAGCCACGTACAAAATAGGGAATTTCATTTTTTCTTAATTACAGAGCAAATAAAATTTATATTCGAAAGTTTTATTTATTAAGCACGTACAAGTTGAAATTATCTATTTAAATACGAAGTTGCATGAAATGAGCAAGCAATAGGTAACTACATTAATTTATTTGTACTATTGAGCACGATCTTTTTTGTATCGAAACTTGTTTAAGAACAAAGCAACTCAACCAATAAATAAAAAAAATACTCTATAACTCACTTGTGAATAATAGCAATGAAAAAGTCACAGTTTGATAACAGGTACCATTATGTGCCTAATTAAGGTGAAATTAGAGCCACTTTATGAGCAAGTGTGTTGAAAAATAAATAATACTTACGTAGGTAAGTAGGTATAAATAACTGGTATATCAGAGACCACTTTACGTCTACTTACACTAGCTAACAAATAAATAGTAATTGGTACCCATAAAACAATGTTCAGGTTTGTGATAGCACCAGTTGAGAAATTAATACTCCTTAGATAAGAATAGATAAGTGTTTTATTTAAATGTTTTGCTAAAATATATTATATATTTCTTAGTCATTAAGTTGAACTTTTGTTTAATGAATATTGTAACTTCCATGAAAACTCACCAGTATGGGCGTTGGGAGGAGGGTGCAAGGAGGTGTATTTGCACCGTGGTGGTGGTCGGTACCCGTGGTGCTAAAATGATCGAGCTCACTTCGCTTGCTCAAGCATACTTCTTTTATTATCAATCTTTTCTTCATATGTTGACTAAGTTTGTTCTATCTGTGAATGTGACTATGAATGCGCAACAGAAAACTATTCAGGGTGGGATGGTGTTCTGCCAGCGCTCTTGCTCACCAGTTTACGCTCTTAGATGAAGAAATCTACTTGTAGTTAGGTCAAAAATGGTCATTCAATATGGCGTAGAGGATTCGCAATTCCCCAATGATTGGTGGTACATGAGGTTAATAAAACAAACAGGCAGCCATGTACAGTTTCCTCCTGACCAAGGTCAAGAATTTCATTATCCATTGCCATAAGGAAAGATATAAATCTACGAGGGATATAATGTAAAAATTATTCCGTTTTAGTAATAACAGCCGCACGGGTCGATCATAAACGTTAAGCAACGCTTGACGAGGTCGGTCCGTGGATGGGTGACCATTTCAATATACCGAGTTTCCTCCGTGCCTCGGAAAGTACGTTAAGCCGTTGGTCCCGGCTGTCATTTGAAGATCTTTGACAGTCGTTACGGGTAATCAGAAGAGATCTGACACCAGTCTTGCCAAGGGATACCGTGTTACCCAGTTACTGGGTTGTGGAGGTAAGATAGGCAGTCGCTCCATGTAAAACACTGGTACTTAGCTGAATCCGGTAAGACTGGAAGCCGACCCCAATATAGTTGGGAAAAAGGCTAGGCAGATGATGATTCTCCAAGATCGGCTCTGAGTCACCTTTTTAGTAATAACCATTTCTTATATGCGTATAGTTTAAAATTCGGACGTCCTTGTACACTTGAAAAATTCATTCTGTATAGTAACGCAAAAAAAATATCAATGCTTTATGGTCCTAAAATCTATCAAGATAAAGTTCAGTACCGTGTAGTGAACAATATCATGAACTTCATGCATATTCATCGTGGAAGTAAGCTGTATTAGCACGCGGCTAATCTTTTTCTACGTTTATTAATATGACGGTGTGCGTAATTATTATTAGATAGATAATTAGGTGCAGCTCACATTGGCAATTAGTTTGATTCAAGTAGTGGTATTTTTTTTTTTTAACAATCTTCCAATATCATGGCAGTTTAACAAAAATTACTATCCGCACTCTTGGGCCGTCCTCCATATTGGAGTTAGAATGACGTCACTTAGCTAACCATGTATTGTCATCCAAACTAAACGTGAATCCAAAATTTCATCATAATCGGTTGAAGATAACTGCTTTAAGATTCAGTTGCAAGATCTGACCCGAACACACTTACATACATACATTGCAAGAAAAATAAAAAAAAGCTTGTAATAAATAGATGCAAATATTTTTTTAAACGGGTGATCCTAATAACGATCTATTTATCACGAGATTGGATTACTATACTTCATAAAATATTAAGTATTAACACAGTAACAATAGCGCTTGATAGGCTAACATTATCGCAACAATAACTTATACGTCAGTTTGACATATTATGTCGCAGATCGCTATCCTATGAAGTATATAGGTAGGATTTAGACAAAAACTAGAGGCTAAAGTGACAGTTGAAATTTCAAAATGTAAGGGATTGATCACGTGATTTTCTATTTCTTCAATGAGGTAGGATAACTATGGAGACGGCATATTCTACTATATGAAGAATAGTTATACAAATATCTATAATATCGACACACGCATGTCAAAAAACGTTTTGTCTCTTTTTAACTAACCAAGAGCTGCATATGAAAAGAGAGACATCTAAATGTTTGTCAAGGACTAAACTTGGTAACACTTTTGAGTGACGTCAAAATCATGTCTATGCGTGACCGGTCGCCATGTTAATTGCCGAGTAAAATTGGTAGTTGTGTGCCGTATATGTATTTTTATCTGTGTAGTTGTGCTGTCAAACAGTTGCAAATGGCGTACCTCATTGGCAAATGGGCAGCCATCTTAATTGCCCGATTTATGTAGGTAATCACGCTAATTTCGTAGGTATGGCAAGTCCATAGGTTTATAAGTCAGTGTATTTCTTTGACAGAATGCCACTTGTCTATACTCCATTTGAAATAACATTAGACGTCTTTACAACTCTTTTTACAGTCCGTTCAACCGATTTTAAGTTCTATCTCGTAAACATAAGGATGACTAAAAATGCATAAACCTGTTACCAAAACCAACAGTTTACTACAGTTTCCATTTGTCGTATCACTAACGCAATAGAAGTCATAATCGGTTGAACGGGCTGTAAAATGGGCTTATTTAAATGTCTAATGGAGTTTTGAGTTAGGAATAAATCAATGGAGTTTAGGGCCTCTTCAAGTCTTCATCAGCGATGGCGATGGTCAAATGCCAAAATGTAATGGATTGTTCACGTAACATTTTGATATCGTATGGCTATCCCATACATTTTTGACGTTTTTACACGACTGAGGGAGGGTAGGTAATGATTTTAGAGCGTATGTATGAATTTATGTATGTCCATTTCTATAGCATGGGTTGACGCATTTTGACTTATGATGTGTCAAAGTCAAAGGTATTTATTTCAATTGGGCCATTATGCGGCACTTTTGAACGTCAAAAAATAAAATTAACAAGTAATAAAAATTGATTCTACCGGGCATTCGGAAAAGTAGCTTGTTCTGGAGAAGAACGCACAAGAAACTCCATACTTACTCTTTTAAAAACTATAAATGTTTTACAATATTAAAGTATTTACATACATTAATAAATTCATATACGTGAGGACGATTCAACTAGGACTACTATACTACATAAAGGTATAAAGTATTACAAGCACTAACAGGTAAAATCATTCACTTGATAAATAGGAACATGGTTCTCACAAAGGACAATGGCAGAAGCCCATACATTATTTTAGCTGAGATTAAATTCCTACGACTCTACATGAAAAATATCTTGTTTAATTCAGGGTCATTTTCTGAATAAGTTTGTGCAAGAATTTTTGTTCAAGATTGCCGAGAGTAATAGATATTCAGTCAAGAACTTTTGTAGGTTATGTCTGGGTAACTATAAATAATGTGTTTAATAGTTAATATTATTAAATTTCATGGAAGTAAAAGGGCAATATCGCATTAGTATTTCCCTTTCCTAGTTATTTCAGCATGAAATGTAAAATATACTCTTCGGAAAGAGTACATTTATTTATTTAAGCTACTTTGACGTGTAAAAGGTCGTCGTCAACAACCAAGCTATATTTTTTTTAGACTTGGATACTGGTCTTTTTGCCTATCATTAATGAAAGTAAGTAATTCATTTGGGACACCTATACTTAGACATAAACTATATTGACATTAATTTTCTCTGTTTTATTATAATAACAAGTACAATAATGATATACTTACTACAGTCACTACTAGTCACTTGGCAGAATAAGTGTAAAATGGCAACACTAAGGCAATGAGAGTGAACGTAAAAATCAAATAACTTACATTTATAATGTTTTTTTATCCGTAATGAACCAGTTAATGTTACACTTTCAAAAAAGGTAGTCCATTATTGGAATTTCTTTCGTATTTAACTCACTTTCAGACGCTCAAATTTAAGTCAGCTAAGAATTCGCCATTGTTCTTTACAAATATTGCATACATAGGTAAATTACCAAATTCAACAACAACGGAATAGTGTGCGAGTCAGTTTTTTTTTAAACATAAAGAATAGAAAAATAAAAATAAAGCGTGACTATAATAAATTATGAATATAATACAAATTAATCAGTTTGATTTTGTCTACACTAAGGACTGCCCTATGGAGCAGAACCAGAATGTTTCCAAGCATTATTTTCTTGAATATAATCATCTAATTTGTAATATGCTTGTTTACAAAGTGTGCTTTTAACTATTGTTTAAAATTTTCTTATATATGGCTCTGACAGCTCTCTTTTGCAAAATAAATATTGATTCAATGTCAGCCGCCCGACCCCACACTAGTAAAATACCGTATGACATAATGCTGTGAAAGTAGCTAAAATAGACCAAACGCGCGGTCTCCACATCCGTTAACTGTCTTATCTTTCTAACAGCATAAGCGGCCGAGCTTAGCCGACTCGCAAGAGATGTTATGTGAGTTTGTAATTTGTCGTCTAGAGTGATTTCCAGGAAGACTGTTTTTTTACATAGTCCAGCTTTTCTCCATTCAATATGATGTCGCACTTCTGACATTCGGCAAATTGAATGTAATACATTTGTTTTTTTATTTCATTTAGTACCAAATTGTTTGCCGTGAACCAAGTTTGGACCTGATGAATAGACTTATTCACATCATCAAGATTTTGTGACCGCCAAACTATTCTAAATATCAAAGATGTGTCATCAGCAAATAACATGAACTTCGGTTGATTTTGTAATGTATGGGGCAAATCGTTAATGTAAACTAAAAAGAGGAATGGACCCAATATAGAGCCTTGAGGAGCGCCCATTGTCATTTCAGACCCTAGTGAGTTTACGCCGTTTACCTGAACTTTACGCTGTCTGACTTTCAAATATGTCGTTGGATTCGTCTCAATTGTGGATAGGCTACTTATATAATTTTTAAATATGGCGCCTCCCCCTCCAAAAAAGGGGGTTTACGGGTTTTTTTTCGTTATCATAATGAATTAAATAAAAGCTACTAATTAGACCATTCCCAAATATATATATCGTATCACTTTTATGTTACTATTTTTTTTTGGTAGAATCACGTATTCATGACCCAGCCCTAGTTGTCCTCCCCATCAGCGACGCCCTGAGCCGAGGTTCGTATTCCATAGGGGATAGCCCTCAGCATGATCGCCTAGGTTAAGTTTATTTTATGCCTGGCTGGAGACTCTAGTTTGTCTCCACAGGAAAGTCCGGTTTACAATAGCCGATCACTTTGATTGAACTGCGAAAGGCAAAAATTTTTTTTCTTTTTTTCCACAAATTCAAGGTTTGGCTTTTTAATAAATAAACAGCCACATTTTTTTATTGTTAGAATCGGGAATGCGGTCGCAGACATTGTACTGAATTTCCTAAGTATAATCTCACAATTCGAGGTTTCGATCTCTAGCAGGAATACTGGCCTTACCAAAGCCTTACCTTGTTATTCTGTTGTCAACAACGGACCATGTAAATTGCACAATCTTGCATACCAGTAATTGTTTGCAGGAGGATAATAGATATCGTAGTTCCCATTATTGCAGAATAAAACTTTTAATAAAAACAAACGCATCCCTCGGGGTGCACAACCCTCGCGGCTGGTATGTTGACACTGAGATTTTATTACTAGGGTTGCTACGTTTGTTTTTTTATTATTTACTATTAAAAATTTACCTCTGATTATGAGTTACTTTTCTGGATGTAGTGTTAGTTTTTTGCGTACTTAGGTAATATTAGGCATAGCATGCACTGCGGTTTGTATTCGCATGATTTATTTCCGCAAATCCTGCGACCTATTATGGAATTTTATGAAGCTGCACGCATTGCGGTAAAAAAATCGCGTGAAGATAATATTTACCGCAAGAAAACCGTGTTTTACCACAGAATCCACCGCATCGAGACGCGGATTAAATACGCGCGAATATTTTGAGCTCTATGAACAGGTAGAAAGAGACAAATATCGCACGGTATTTTATTCGCGGTGCGTGTTAGTTATGATTCAGTACGCGAATAAAAATTCGCACGAATAAAATTCACTCGGCAAAAAAATTGCAATGCGTGCTTAGGATCCGATTATTCTTAATACCATATGATCCGATTTTTATTAAAAAAATGGACTCTAATATTACCTGCGACTATTGAGTCAAGTCAGAGTTAAGTAACCTTTACCTTAGTACGCAAAATGGTGGTTTTGACAGCTTCTGTATAGAAAATATGTCAAATAGTCTTATTTGATCATTAGTTAAAACTTTTGCGATTATTTCAAAAAAATGCTATTATTTATGTAATTTTATTATAAAAGAGAAAGAAAATTTATTCTTCAACGGCTCAGAAACTTCTGATCTTATTTTAGATTCATTGTAGAGAAAAGTGTATTTTTTAATCGATATCTCAATCTTATACATTCTTATATCTTCAATCGAGTTCTTTGTTTTATCGCCATTTAACATTAAAACAATGCCTGCACCTGAATAAGATTTATTTAGTCACGCCCTATTTAGCAATTTAGTATAATATAATTAAGTTACTAATTAGGTATTTAGATAGCCGTAAACTTACTTATTTTATCTTGATCGTTAAGCCACAGCGAGCGTGGTGGTTATCTATGACAATATTTATATTGATATAGTACTAATTCCAGAATAAGATAAGATTAGACATAACTTCCTTACTAAGTAGGTTTTTTTTAATGCCTAATATATATGATAACAGTAGGCCGTAATAGGTACCTACGTAAATATGATAAGTATAAGTTTTAAATGAAATGAAGTTGCACCGGACACATGACAAGGCGTGGAGATGACAGATGGAGTAAGGGAGACTGAGAGTCGTCCAAGAATCGGCAGAAGAAATGTTGGTCGTTGGCGAGATGGGCAGAAAACTTAGTATCTAATATTTTACAGAAAATAGTTAGGCAGTATTTATTACTAGTAAAAGTACTACCACTGTAGATCTATAGAACCTGGATGAGATTCATACAGGAGCTTGAGGAATGAGAAGAAAAGTAAGGCCTAGATCGATTTATTGATGATACTTATTTTTAACTATATATACGAGTAGATATTTAAAGTTTTAAAAATAAGTGTTGTCTATTTTGGAATCCATGCCTTTTTAATGTCTTGCACCTAATTCATGCAATAAAGATAAGAATTAAAATGTGCAGAACAGGATTTATGCGTACATTTATTGTCCTTAAAATAGATACATTATACTTTTATTAAAAATACACATTAATTGACTTTATCTGTCTGCTTGTATGCATGTATTTTTTGTCAGGCGCTGAATGTCGCAGTGAAAAAGTTTGAAGATTTTCAATAGTTACGTAAAAACTCAATCATAAAACTAGAAAGTAGAAAAACATTTAAAAAAAAAATACAACCGACTTCCCTTTGTATTTTTTGTAACAAGTTTTTTATTTTTCACTTTTAGTGATACATAATGGATAAATTATATAGTAAGGCACCTATAATGCCTAATGCCCACAGAAATGCCAGAATAGATTACCCGATAACATATAAATGGAACATAACCGGTAGAATGAGAGTTTACCAGGGTGAACTTTACACATCTGAGTACCCATTTAGAGCGTACTGGCGTGTTGGTAAGTTATGAAATGGTATAAGCAATAAAAAGACATGCGATAGCAGCAATAGAGATTTGCCTTCATTTATTGAAGAGTTCTGTTTTATATCTCCGAAGTTCTTCATCAGATATTAACCAAATTTAAATGGGACCATTTAGGAATAAACTTTTTTCAAACAAACAAAGAATTTTGGAGAAATTATGGCCAAAAAAAAACAAAAAAAAACATGCAAATCGGGTACCTTCTCCTTTTTGAGAAGTCAGTTAAAAAGGGAAAAAATCAGAAGAAAAAGACAAAACGAGAAGGGATCGAAAATCATTTCATTACATTGACTAATCGTAAATGCAAAATTGTTTTATTCTTTTTTTAAAGCTGCCTGCCAACCCTGATCAATTGTCGTTTAAAGGGATAGTCCCGGAGGTATCCCTTCGCGAAATTCGTTTGTTTTTTTCCGTGTACCCTCCGCCACAGTGTGGAGCCTCTAATCCTAGCTGATCGAATTAATAAAGTTTGTCGTTAATCATTATCGTAAGCTACGAATACAGTATTAGACATTGATTACAGCAGGGTGAATGGATAAGTCGACTTTATTACGCTAAAAGACTTAGTTCCAGACAAAGGAGTTTATTGTTTTTTATTTGTTAAGATTTTAGGGGGAGGAAAAACTTTAATCAGTTTTGTACTAGGTGCTGGTTCATGGCAAATAATAAAGAAAACATATATGAAGAATTTTGGGCATTGAGTTTAATTGGTTGTAACTTTTAGGTACAATGTGCAGTCTTATTTATAAATATCTCTGAAATGTTTAGCATTTTTAAAGCAGATTCTTAATTAAAATACTCTTTAGAGAGTTTAGCTAATCAGTTGCTTAAGCAGTTCAGAGACTTGAGATGATGAGACTGTAAGTTTTATATCGAAATAATTAGGAATACCATAGGAAAACCAAGTACAAAAAACAAATAAGTACTATACTAATACCACAGCTAGTATGATAAAGATAGATAGAATACACTACAATAGTTTTTAAATAGCTGATAGACAATTTCCCACGCAAAAATATCCTTTGGGAGATGTATAACAAGTACCTAAGAGGGCATCAATTCTTATTGAATCTCTCCCCAGAGACAATTGTACGATGGGGCTGTAATAGTGTTGTGGCTGATTCAATAAACATGGGCTTCTTCCGTGTTGTACTCGTATCGTAGCAACCCCTTGCGGAAATCGGATAACATAAGTTGATTGCACTTAGCGCTGTTTTTAAGTGTGAAGGAATTAAATTAATTAGACTATTGAATGAACCGTTGTTTTTTTCTGCTCTAATGTAGTGTGAGAAGACGAATTTGGATTATTTCTATATTGGAACGCTTCAATTGTTTGGGACTAGCTCTTATCCCGCGGCTTTGGTCCCGTGGCGCATCACGTAAGACCCGTATTTTTTTTAGTCGTTTTCTACTCGTTTCAATTTTTTTAATTTTTTTCTCTTTTTAATGGTGTAGCTTTCTGTCAGTGAAAATTACAAATAGACAAACCTACAATTATCCCTCTTTATTATATTTTGTTAAGAAATTACAAGAAATGGTACTTTATTTATTTACATATGTACATTATTTACAAACTAATATTAGAACTAAAATAAGAATTAAAAAAAAAGTACAAATACGGGCCGTCAAAAAATTTAACTTAAGTTTTAGATTAACGACGGGATGCAAGTTAGCTTTACCTAAAATTTAAGAGTATCTTAGTCTATACTAATGTTAAAAAGAGGGAAGAATTTTTTGTTTTTTTTTTGTACCGTATAGGCTCCAAAACTACTGGACCGATTTAAAAATTTCATTCACCAATAGAAAGCTACGCAATTCCTGAGTGACATAGGCTATTTTTTATCCCGAAAACGGGTTCTGTGGTGTGGTCCACGGGAGCGAAGCCGCGAGGAACAACTAGTACCTAATAATAATGAAACTATAAAATTTCAATTGGGCTCTTAGCTAGTTCTAACCTATAAGCATGCTGTGTCCCTATTGATGAATAAACTGATAAGTGAAGACTTATGTATCGATTATATCCTGATATCTGTTTATTATATGGATATTTTTGATCTTTACTTTGCAACTCTTCAGTCACTTAAGAATTTTGACTCTCAAGATGATGCGTTAAACAGCAGGTAAACGCTAGCCCTTCACCTGATTCCAAACAAACATAAAGACAATTAAAAAAAAACCATTCCCATAAGTTAAGATGAAATATTTCGCACAGAAGTGATGTGTATAAGTGGATAATAACCGGGTTTGTGATCCCGGGCGGAGTCGCCCCGCCCACTACATCGCATGCCTTTTATTAATAACAATAAGTGGACACAAATCAATGGTTTTCCAAGACAAATATAATAAGATAAATGGAGACTAAGCTACGTCAAGCCTAGTGATATATGTCGACCCTTGAAAGATCATTTGAGGAAAGGTAATGTGATTAAGGTAGGTACTCCAGACCGGCGAGCACGGCCTAATGTGATAGGTATCAGTCACACATTTTTATCACAGTTTGGAAACAAAAACCGTGATAAAATGCGTGAAGCAAGCTACTTAGTGTACAGGGTACAGTCAACATTAATGCGCGTGAGGAAGGTTCGATTCCCCAGGTCAGTAACAGTTTTTATTTTTATTTAAATAATACAAAATAACTATTTTTGATAATTGTGCCAAGTTTTTAAAATGTAATTAATGTAAAAAGTTTGTAAAAACCAATTTTTTTTAATCTTGATAATTAAATAATTGATCAAAATTAACATATTATGTTTTATAACTCAACCCATACCATAGTTTTCACCGACCCCTATTATCTTTTTATATTGATTTTAATCTGCGAATAATCGACCAATTTCCAACAATTACAAATTAGGCTCGTTGACAAGAGAGAGATTAACATTGAAATAGGTTCTCAGAAACCAAAAACTGCTGTAATATGTGGATAATTCGAGATTTTTGTCAATTGTGACAAATTGTTAAACGCTTGTCACATACGGGACTTGAGAAACTGAAAGTAGAATTAACAGGCGATTAATCATCGCATACGTTAACAGCCCGATAATTGAGAGCTGGGAAACCGGCAGTAAGTGTTCACTTATTATAGTCTTCATTAGGACCCAGTTATTGCCAGCAAAATAATCCCTTAGGAAGGGAATACTGGGCAAAAAAGGTAGGTAACCTATATCCCAATCCAGCCCATGGTGCATCTGTGTACCAAATTTCATCCAAATCCGTGCAGCCGTTGTGGCGCCGTTTGTTTAACAAACAACATTTATAATACATTTTAGTAGGAAGTAGTAAATACCAATTTATCTTAACTTGTTCTGCAATCGTATTAAACAAAGTGCAAACTACTACGAGTATTACGACAGCCATAACTTCACAATTCTATTAACTCGAGACCTACCTCTAAGTTGTTACCAAGCCTATCAACAGGTCAATCAAAATAAGTTTCGCAAAATATCCAACGAGTTACCAGTCGGTTCAGGGGTCGTGGCCTTATTAAATTTCTTAGGCGATAGCATCGGTCGTCACTCCCGACAGACTTGTAAGGCGCCACGAAATGGTATTCGATTGAACAATATCGACGTTGTATCGGACAATTGTCCGACCGACGACGACGGCCCACCATATCGGTGCCATCAACACAAGCCTTAACAATAATGCTATTGACGAAACCCTAACATAAAAAACGACAACAGTTCTTCGAGAGCGTATCGACCACAGCCCAAATTAAAATTACATTTAATAGTATTTATTATAAGCGTGAATTATTAATTTGAGGGGCATTGTCCTGGCCAAGCGTAGTGAATAGATATCTATGCGAGAGTGATTGTATGAAATTGCTATGTAGAACTAATGAGCCGGTATATTCGGCTTAAATGCTCAGTTTTGTTAGTACCTAGCTGTTCGTAATTGAATACATTGTTTGGTAAAAGAAAAATATTAGGTATGTTTATTATTTTACCGTGATTGTCCGAAGAAAAGATGGTAATTAGGAACTCATTCTCTCCAGCAGAAGATCTATCTGAGTCATCCCGATGGGACAAAGTGTTCAAAGTTCCTTGATAAATAAAGCACAAAATTAAACAATCCAAAGCACATCATTAACCGTGACAATAAGCCATCAATCATCTGAAAGCTCGCAAAACAATAATAACATTATCATTCTCCCATAATAACAAATCTTGGCCCCAAATGCATAAAGAACCGCTTTGAACGTTTTCCGAGATACATTCGAGAAATATCGTCGCAAAACCGACGAAACCGAGCAATGTAAACTTATGAGTAAACGTATTATTTATTGATAAAAAGAAAAAAGTAAAGTTTGACATATTGTTAAGGGTCCTTATAAAATTATTTGCTATCACGCCATCCGAGGCTTGTTACGAAGAAGCAATCTTTAAAATGAAACAAGAGTACGACTCGAGTACATATACGAGAGGCATGTCGGACAATAAAACAATGACGGACTAACCGAAACATCGGCTGGATTAATGGCTGACGTGGATTTTGTCTAAGGATAAGTAATTGGTGTCTTCTCATTTTAATAATCATATGGCGGGACCCACTTCAAGAGCGCTATTAATAATGCTTAGAATGAATTTTTCGAATTCCCAAATGTCATCCAGCTTATTAACCGGCTTCGTTTTTTGTTTAAGTTTTATTTGTTTTGGATTGGACAGAACGTTTTGGTTTTGGCGCGGTCATTCCGACCTTTCGTTTTTTGTCTCGCATCATGCAATCTCGGCAGATGAAATATTGTTTAGAGTTAATTAGTTATCCACTGATAAAGTCTTTTTCTATGGAACTGCTCAATTATTTGTGGGTTTTTGTTAATTTGTTGTGTTTGTACATTCTGTTTTGTTTAGTCATGTATTGCCATGTCTCTATTTTAGCAGAATTACTTACCTGCTTTTAGCAGGACTCTACATAAAGCTAATTTGGCAACGTCCTTTCTCTTTAAAAGGTTTTTTGCTGACTTCTCATTGCGAGGAGATTTAATTTCGAACTTAAGGATCAAGTCATATTTTCAAAGGCAGGTAAACAATCATCTCTGATCCATATAATTAAAATTAGACATGCTGATTGAAACTATAATATAAGCTTAAACACGAACGATTTATCACCGACACCATACGTCAAAAATCATCTGCAAAAAGATGCCACTAAATGAATAAATTTAGATTCCAATGCGCGTGATCGATAGACTCTTAGATCGGATCTATAGATCATATCGACTTCGAAAATGGAATGCGTGAGTAAGACAAAATATAATTAATGATCGTCCTTCTAAATTCGAATCGGTCTGGTGCAGACATGTTGGCGTCGTCGCAATAAACAAAAGGCAAAAAGTTTTGTTTCATTTTTTCACAATATATTTTTTATTTATGCATATAAAACGTTAGTAGATGCACGATTAATCATTCGTCGGCGTATTGTTGCATCTGTCGTGTCGGCCGGAGAACTGGAGTGCGGCCATTGTTGTCGATGGACCTTTATACGATTTGATAATTCCAAAAAACATCTATTGCGCCACCTGTGGCAGCCCATAACGGTTTAATTCCTTTGTATCGGACCAAATGTGAAATAGATTAACTTATTAAGTATTTAATATACTCGAAACTTTGTCGGTATTGTGTTTAATGACATCCACAACATATTTCATTGACCAACATATTGTAGTTACATACATATACCGACTAGACTGTTGTATAATATTACGATGAATGCTTTATAATAAATTAATTATTGTATTCGTCAATTAATTACAGAGCGTAGGTACTTGTATCAATGATGTATGGGATCTAATCTTTGTGTACAAGTTAATTCGTTTCTTTCGTCTGTGATTCTATCTTGTATACCACTATGGTCCATTAAATCTATAAAAGTAATTTAATTAGGTATTTTCAAGTTCAAATGCTTTGATAAATTTCTTTTGGTACGTAGTTAAATCGTCGCGCGACGTATACAATAAATAAAATATCGTTATTTGAAATTTATCGTTGGCTTCTAAATTTTCGCAAAAGCTTTCTTTCATCGACCTCTCGCCATCGGGTTTAATAGGCATTAGAGTTTTGGTTTAAGCGATTGACAGTTCTGGCAGTTATCAAGGCACATAGATGTGCATTGTTCCTCTCACATTCGGCAATCTCTCCGTTTTCCATAACATTGACTGTGAAGTCGAAGTTTCAGGTTTACAAGTATAACTTTGAAATTGAAGCGTCAAAATATTAGCACCCAAGACCATCAAGGCATCGTCATGCCAGGACCTATAGGGTGTAGTAACCTGAGCGGTTACCTGCAAGCACAATCAATCGCGGCACAGACGGTTATGACAGATAACGTGTTCTGTCGTGGAGCAATCAGTCACGGTCGGCGCGGGCGCAGCGAGCGCGGGCGCATCTCGGCGCCGAGCTTTGTTCGACGTGGGAAAACTGTAATATTCAAGTACCAGACTATTTAGTTGGTTGTTTTTGCTGTATATGCAAACTGAGTATGGGGAGTAATTTATCTTAGGTCGTTAGTTTTTCAAGTATAGAGTGAAACTTTTATATAGACATGGAAGACGATAGGCGAATCATTTTCGTAAGATATAATAACAGCTGTGAGAGCTTCAAGATGCAGTTGTATCCTAATAAAAGTCTTATTTTCTAAACTTTGGAATGAAAACCACTAATTTAAATTTATAAATCCTACGTAAACATATTACGCTTGTATTGGCGAAAGGGTTAGGCGGAAACTCTATAGTATACCTGCATTCGCCATTTATGTATGAGCTCTCTGTAATAGGGGACGAGTTTATTCCGGGCAGAAATCCATTGTCCGGGCACCTACTGAGAAGTTCCAGATGGATGAAACTAATACCTAACGCTTCTCCCGACCCAGGCATTGAAAC
The DNA here is from genome assembly GCA_948252205.1 of Orthosia incerta. Lineage (NCBI taxonomy): Eukaryota > Metazoa > Arthropoda > Insecta > Lepidoptera > Noctuidae > Orthosia > Orthosia incerta. The sequence goes on from OX411741.1 coordinate 16,253,703, forward strand.
CAAATGCTTTTGTTACAAGCTTTTAATTTGCTTTAAATGTCAAGCAGGCGAGTGTTCCAACTTCCAACTTACATGAATAGAATAAGGATTACATGCTTTTTTTTGGGCGGTCAGAGCCTTAATATTAATTCAAATTATATTAATTTTGAAATTGTTGATAGACCCGTGTTCATAGACATTGATAACGAAGCAGTTCTAGGTATCGTCAACTTAAATTATGGTTTCCCATGAGGCCAATGGTATTCCGGCGCAGTTATGGCCATAACATTCGGTAGTTTATTTGCTCTATCCCTTCAATAACCAAGCTATAGATAAACATATTCATCATAATTAGTTCAAGACATTTAGCTATCCTTTGGCCATCATCTCTTGAGTTATGATACTGTTCTAAGAACACACCTCATTTTTCTATTCCGTACCACCAAACAGTTTTGAGGGTTAACACATAAAAAAAAGAAACAAACGAATGTGCGACCAGCTTTTTTTCACCTGACAACACCCAACGTTAGTTTTTATGTACACCATTTTGAAAATTAAATTATAGGTTATAATTTTAATATGATAGGTGTGTAATATATTTCTTGAAGGAATGTTTTGTTGAGATTTTTATCTTATAATAGTATTTATTTTATTCGGATCTAAAGCATTTTCATATTAAATCGTCCCTTTTTTATTTATATAAATTACGTTAAGCAGTTAATGAGTAAGTTATACAGTTTTTTTTTGACTCTGGATTAACGATTGGTACTAACCAGCTGGATTCAACAAACTTCTTAAAATAATGTTGTCATAAATATTAATTGTGAGCATTTATCTTCAGAAATTGAAATCTAATTATAACTCCAGCGTTAGATATTAAAGAAGGTAGACATGATAAGTGATGTTATTTATTATTCATTCAGTTTACATTTTAGTTTCTAATCCGAAGCTTATTATTTTTCAGGTTTTCTTCAAACATTTTCTCTTATTTTATGAAACAACTACATAGCGTTTGGCTTCGCTCACATGGCCGATAACGGATAAGTTTCTTTTACGGGATAAACACCTATGACAATATTAGCGATAGTGTAACTTTATATCAATGAATTAATTTTCATAACCAAATGTGTAGTTCCAGAGATTAAACAGACATTCAATTTTACCTCTTTTTAATATTAGTCAAGGTAGTAACTGAAGGTACTAACCTAATTAAACACATGTCCACTAGCTCTGCAATAATATTTACAAGTCCCAACGAATCACCGGCAAAATTTATCTGAAAATAAGTTTTTTAAAGCAGCGGCATAAAACAAAAGCATATCGCATCACGTATCAGCTTATAGACAAGCTATAAAGATGGGATCTACAAAGAAATCGGCACAGATTACTGTTAAACGACCATCGCAATTGGACGATACATTTTTAACGACTGTGTTTTTTGGCGCGCACAAAAAAACGCGGCAGCGACAAAAGACGATCGTCACAAAGATCCTCTTTGTAGATAAAGGGACCATAAATAACACCATAGTTTAATATTGTTTTTATGGAACCAGGACGATTCCTATAAGCTGCCATCATTTGTCAATAAATGTGTATTATAATAATTATTTTCGTACCATTTTTTAAATGGAATGATATATTAAAGCTGTATTGGTTTTACCTGTTCTTGTGCATATCAGTATTTTATTGTAATTTGGTATTTATGACAGAACGTTCATTTGTTTCTTTCCACAGACTAAGATCCTGGGAATATTGTGATTTTGTAAGTTTTTTGATGGGAAAGTAGTAAACTCCATTAACTAGAAAATAGCAGCATTACTTAGGTATAGTTAAAGGAAAACTTCGAGTATTCCTCTTGAAAAGACCAGTAGAGGATCTCGCCTTACTATCGTTAAGGGTTTAGTTTGCAAAATCTACTACCATTGTTCTTGTTCTTATAATGTTATGTTTGTATGTCGTTTTGTGGCAATTAATTACTTTTTCTTTCTTTCTTTCAAAATATATCTGTTATAAACAATATGAGCCATTTAGTTAGCATTCAACGTTTTCGAATGCCGTAATCGTCACACCAACTAAAACAACAAACTAAATTCAATAACCGACTCAGACTTAACATTACAAGACTATCGTAATCCACCCTAAGCTTAACATCAGTTACGCTAGAAAAAGTGTTACCATAAACAAAATTGTGGTAGTTGCCAATGTTGCCATATAATGAGGGATCGCTCCCCGGAAAGTTTATTAAATCTTCCTTAGAATTCATTACAGGCCTGTTTCTAAATTAAGTTTTGCACCCCACGCTTCACTTAACATTTTATGAGTTGTTTTCTCTTAGTACACTGATTTAATTTTAAACGTGTAATGTGATTTATCGCTGTTTATTAGTAGTTGGGCTACAATATTATATGTGAAAGAGTTCCGAGGTACAGCGTATGCGACAATTTTAGTAAGCTGCAATTTATGCTTGTTGATTTAATTTGAAATGGTTAATATGCGAGCAGGTTATTTTGAAATTTCCTATAATTATTTCTTCCAAAACGACGGAATGATACAAGCCCAACCAAACCAACACCACAAAGATACAATCAACAGTAATGATCACCAGAAAAGCGTCGAATCAGTGAAGCTCTACGAGCCCCAGAGAAACGATACATTTGTCTTAGATATCGCAAAGAAATATAAAAAAAAAACCGGCCAAGTGCGAGTCGGACTCGCGCACGAAGGGTTCCGTACCATTATCGCAAAAAACGGAGCCCCACTTAAATATTATTTTTATTCTGTTTTTAGTATTTATTGTTATAGCGGCAACAGAAATACATCATCTACAGCCTGGTGACAGACGGACAGACATACAGATAGACAGACAGACGGATCGCGGAGTCTTAGTAATAGGGTCCCGTTTTTACCCTTTGGGTACGGAATCCTAAAAAAGAACAGCGGAGGAGTAAGAAAAACATTTCTTCACAATTTACATCATAACAAGCAGGACGCAGAACAGAGCTTGGCTAATAGGCACAACGGGAGGTTTACAATTGGAATAAGCCCAGTTGCTTAACACTACGGATAATTATTAACACTAATGATATAGAGTCCTAAATTTTGAGATTTTAGGTATAAGGAAGGATAGCTCGTTGCCTCAATTCGGCTTCCATAAAACTATTAAGATTCTTGACGAAATTGTGTTCTTTAACCAGTCGCAGGGTATGTTTAATCCGTAGAAAGCATGGTCAAACCTCTTGAATCTAAATAGTGTATTTTCTGATCATTCAGGCAACCCGGTTAAGTTTTAGTAACAGCTTGTATTAACAAAATGAATAGCTTATTTCTTATTTTGTCTCAAAATGTGGTGTAATTATATTAAATTATATTAAATATACATAAGTTTTGCCTTAGGTACATTATCTTTAAACAAAAATTACAATGCAACATACCTTTACCTACCCTTAGATTATTTACCCACGCAAACAAAAAATATCACCACTGAAACTGAAAACACAGGAAAGCCGTAGGAAAACTGAAGTGCGTGCTCAGAAGACGTTTGCCGACGGCGCGGCGGCAGCGGCGGCGGGGCGGAGACGGGAGCGTCGCGTTGCTAGGCGACGCACTGCGGGAGGGCGTGGCAATCGATACCACCCTCACCTCACCCGGTCACCTCTAGCCCTCTCGTGATAACACTGATAACAGTGATAACCCTTATCGAATCGACTGATGAGATGGACATGAGTATGTTATGATTATAATGCGACACAAGGAAGAATGTATGAGGTGGAAGCAAGTTGTAACTTTTTGGTCTTTCTGTGTTCAGTTTTTTTAGCATATGTTCCGACTACATTGTAATGTCAAGAATATTTTCCAAATATGTAAGTTTTTTTTCAGTTATCATCCGTAATCTCTTAAATAATTCTGTCTTTCTTGTTTAAATATGCAAGAAGCTAGAATCTTGTTTTTGGCAGCTTCTTTTAGCAAACTCAAAAGACACTGGAAAAATCTGCAGTACTCTAATGATTTCTAACTTTTTCATGAGTTTTGTAACCATAGCAAGTAATTTGACTCTTAAGAGACACCCAAAGTAATTTAATGCATCACGGGTTATTACAGAGAGATTGTACAATGTTGTGTAATTTTGATTTTTTTGCATTAGCAATCAGTGTAATTCTAGACCGACAGATAATTGCAAAAACAGTGACTTTTTAAAATGTTGGTTGTTACGCAAAACCACAGACATTTTTTAAATGTTAGTAAGGTTGTTGGTTCAATAGGGCAATCTACGGAACTTAATCCTAATAGAGTTCGTGGATATATCAATTGGATTTGGTACACAACATAACTTTCTTCAATATAATATTTTAACAGATCAACATTGGAGCCCTGCAAATCGAACACGCCCTGCTTTAGCTTAATAAGAGGCCTGATTTTATAAATTCGTTAAGTCTTTTAATGTTGCTGTCAAAAAGAAATTGAGTTTCCCTTCTCAGTGATGTGGGGGAGTGCGTCGGACAGGCTCCGTCGACACTGTACCTACTATTAGTACACAAAGGTCGGCTGTCGGAGACATCCCTACGCAGAGGTACTACGGGTAGGGGCGCGAATTATGACCTGTCAACGGCAGAGCAATGTACTCTATGACTATACCTGACGCTAATTTGGATGTACGTGGTGTTCCACCGGTAGTTATTTCACTATCAGTTTCTATGAACAGTTTTGGGGATAAAAATGTAAAGTAGACACCGTATGGTGGTGGAATGTTTTAAGAATGCTTAATTTTAGACGTTTTCCAAAATAAAAACAAATACAAATCAAAAGATAGGTCGTTTGTTTTTTCGAAACTTATGTAAACAATGCTATGCCTGTTGTCGTGGTAACTAATTAATACAAATGGTGGAGTTCGCTCCACGAGACGAACCCTGACGGCCCCCACCAAATATATGGTCCATAAAACTACGATTACGTTTTATAAACACTACATTTATAACTACTTCATGATTGTATTATTTATTTTACGTAATATATTATGCTGTGGTGGAGATTTTGATTTTTTTCTAAACTGTGCTTTCAAATATTTAAAATTCTCTGGCACAGTACACTCCATTAATTTATAGTATTCGGTCACGTGGACTAACATGGAGACGACTTTTATTAGGCTTGAGACTTTTATAGTGCTTGATATTTTATTTTGTAAGTTATGTTTTGGAGTTTGGCTATTTTATGGTTTGCTTTTTATTTGTTTCAATGTTGACTGGTTTTACTTAAAAGCTAGGGATTAAAGTTACATTAAAATAAAGGTACCTACATATTTAAATAATCGTTGGTAGTATTCTTCCAAATAATGTGTAAGTAAACTAACATTAAAGTTCTTCTGTTTGTTTAAATCGTGGGACGATCCCATCACTCACTTTCCAAATCTGTCTGTTCCATGATCAAACATGACAATAGACTTGTGTTATCTCGAAAGCATCTATTTGAAAACCGCAATAGTTGTAGCAGATACGTAGTTAGAAAGAAAGAAAGAAAGAAAAGTGTTTATTCGCCAAAAAACGACATACAAAATTTTTGACATCTTAAATTAAACCCAATTCGGTATCCAATATTAGTAAGTATTTAAATTATGTTAGTAAAGAAAAGTAAGATTAAAATTAAATACCAAATTTGAGTACAGTACTAGGATGACGAGTAAGTACAAGCAGATGCATGTCGTGACTGTGACAAGAAGGCTTCCACTCAGCATATTGCTGTGCCGTGGGAGACCCACAGCACGGCGCTGATTTTCAGTGGTCGCCTAGGACGTGACGTACGGAAACCAAAGCATGTTGTGTCTAATATAATACAAAAACATAAAACAAATATATAAAGATAATATAAACCACTACGTAAATAATATATGTTGCGACTAAAACGAAAATAGGTATCAAGACAAAGTTATTAGTTATTTACCTCGTGTGTTTATTAAGTCCTAATAAATATTTTTCAGGAGAATCTGAAAATCATTAAATGTAGCAGAATTTCGTGACTAGTGTAGACATACTCACTAGTCACGAAAGTCAGTTGAATTCTTGAATGCCAGCTTCCGTCACTATGGACCTCGTGTATACGAACGAGATCCTTCTCCACAGTTAGCTCCCAGTGTGATCCGTAGCGCGCGGACCGGCCGATGCGGCGCTCTCCGCGGCCGGACCGGGACGCGCCCGCACTAAATTTAAATATTTTAATCCTTAATTTAAATTTTTGACATTTTTATTTTATGTTGGTATTCGTGTAGTTTCATTTTTAATGTTATTTGTCATATTCAGGAGACGGCCCAGCTCGTGACTGGCGCCTCGGAACACCATTTGCTGGTAAAATATCGTCAATGAGACAGACTGAGCCAGGACAATTTGTTCGAACATTACCCGCCGTCGATAGCGAAACATTATTTGGAATGAAGATTGTATTTATAAATACGATTGTATACCTGACTGTAATATTATTTGTACTATGACGTACTGAAGACTTAAGGTTACACTAGTCGACGGCACGAACTATTTTGTGCGCGGGGTTAAAATGCATTTTAAATCAACCGACAACACGTGCCGAAGAGATAGATGCTGTGATGAGCAGTAGGAAGCTATTTCGCGTACGAATACACACTTTTGCAAATTTGTAGCGAAATGGATAATGATTTAGGACTAAACCGAGCGCGCGAAATTTTATAATCAGATCTTTGGGAGTCTGGATATCATGAAAAAACGACTAAACGTATCTGTTCAAAATTAAATTATTTGCATTGTTGAACTACTAATCTATCCCTTTATGGTGGCTGTTTTTCAATTTTCCGTCTTCTTATGGCATTTATTTGCGCCCAAAAATGCGTTAAAATTAGTGTCAAAATGAGGAACTTTCAACGCTCATATTTTTTTTGTTTTTACTTTTTTGCTTCCATACAGGGCTAGATAATGATGAGACAAATTGATATCACTTTTTATTTTGAACGTACATCGTCAAACAGTGCAATAATCCCTAGACTACGTTTGTATGGAAGCATTTTCGACTAGTGTACCCTTAAGGTTGCCTTGAGTCTTCAGTGAATCTGATTAAGTTTTTGGTCAGCTTGGAGTTGGTACATATCTGTCTATAAGATATATATTTCACTGACATGACTTTGTTAGATGGCGTATAGCATCTAGCATCACCAATGATAGGCGTCAATCATGTCAAGTTCGCAGTTACTAAAATATGGATACTTAGAACAGCAATATCTAAACCTTACTACTAAAGATACTACTAAATAAGTTTAACTTTGTAATACCGCTGAGATACTGAAGTTTCGCCTGTCACTCAGAGATCTTTCTTTGTCAGTCATTATGAGTAGACAAAGATTGTAAGCCTAACACCCAGTCTTTGGTATCGTGTAAACTAGTTACCCAATCATTGTAAAGTATTGAGCACATCGGGTCGGTTGCCCGTAATTACCGAAATAATAGAAAAATATTGTTTCGCGTGGAGCCACGTCTTAAACACACGAAAGGTTAAGCCGGTAAGGCTGCAAGCCGACTCCAATATTGGGCAAAGGCTAGACAGGTGATGGCGATAATTAGTTTAAAAAGATAAACAACCAGAATTTACTCACTTGGGGAAATAATACATAACAAGAAAATGGCAAGAAGAAAACTATTCTCTTGCTACCATTTCAAGTTCACAACATCATTATCTGCCCAGCCTTTTTCCCAACTATATTGGGGTCGGCTTCCAGTCTTACCGGATTCAGCTAAGTACCAGTGTTTTACATGGAGCGACTGCCTATCTGACCTCCACAACCCAGTAACTGGGTAACACGGTACCCCTTGGCAAGACTGACTGGTGTCAGATCTCAAGCTTCTGACTACCTGTAACGACTGTCAAAGATCTTCAAATGACAGCCGGGACCAACGGCTTAACGTGCTTTCCGAGGCACGGAGGAAACTCGGTATGTTGAAATGGTCACCCATCCACTGACCGACCTCGTCAAGCGTTGCTTAACCTTGATGATCGACCCGTGCGGCTGTTATTATTTAGCCACGGCCTCCTCAGATTGTAAGATGATCATTGAATAAAAATAAATCAATAAAAATAATTGATTACTGAGAAAATTTAGGTAAATGAATCAGCCCCAGTTTGAATATGATGGACCTATACCAATTTGATATTTGGCACATCGATCCTTTTTTTCTAGAACCCACAAACACATTCTTACGAACCTGTATGCCATTGGTTTTGATTTCCTATGCCATCGAAGCAGGAGAATAAATGACCCTTGTAGATCATTATAATACTTTTGTAGATCATTAGTCATCGAACGGCGCTAGAGTTGAACCACAGAGTACGGAGACGACTCGGTGGTCATTGCAAGAGACGGCATTGTAAAAACTTATATACAAACCCGAATTTCTAGTTTATGTGAAAAATGTGCACCCGTTAAGATAAGTAAGTTAAAATTTCATTTGATATCTAAAAATATCTAACTAGCAGTAGTATTAGTATTTCTGCTAGAAGAGGAAGAAGAAAAGGGCAAAATGTTATAAAACGGGACCCTATAACTAAGACTATAACGATCCGTTTGTCTGTTACCAGGCTATATCTCGTGAACGGTGATAGCTAGACAGTAAAAATTTTCACAGATGATGTATTTCTGTTGCCGGTATAACAACAAATACTAAAAACAGAATAAAATAAATATATAAGTGGGGCTCCCATACAACAAACGTGATTTTTTTGCCATTTTTAGCGATAATGGTACGGAACCCTTCGTGCGCGAATCCGACTCGCACTTGGCCGGTTTTTTATATTTCTATGCGTCACAAACTTTCGAGTTTATAATATTAGTAGGAAGGACGATAAATCCTTCTCGGCCAAAAGGGCCCTTAGTTTTAGGCCCGGCCTTCTTGGGCCCGGTAACATGAATGTCAATTTTGTGCCGTTTGCTGACACTGAAATCTGTGAGGACATTATCCTCGGGGTGGTATGTTGCTTTGCACCACTTTGTACCTGAGTAACTATGCCACTGATGCTGTCTTTAATTCTCTAGTCAATGTGGGCGATACGTTCCGTCTTCCGTGCTCTGTGAATCAAACTATTACAGGCTATTTAATATTTTATTCTAATGTAAAATGTATTGTGAATATTCGAACACAAACGAAGTAACATATTCTTCAATTTGTTAAGAGATTTAGCTTATTTTTCGGTTATAATGGGGAACAAGCGACCTTTGAACTGAAATTAATCATGCTGGACCTACAGTAAACTGAAGGAGATGGTGGGAATTCTGTTTATTATTTTTGTTGTATGGGAATGAGGGCTAACGTTTTTGAGCTGACCAGTTGGCACCACTGGCGAGTTAGGTCCTGTTAAACGTTCTTATAACGCGCAAAAAGTTTGAATTAAATTCATTTCTAATGCCGTAGAAGTGCAATTAAATATAAAATCGAGTATGCCGCAGTTTTGCGCCGCCACATGTTTTTAAAAAAAAAGGAGGGTATCATTTTCCGAAACATTAAATTCTAAGAACGCTGTGGTTGGTAGTTTAATCCCGTACCTATCTCAATCTGCCATATTTGTAAATTATAAATAATATAAAAAAATATAAACAGACTCGCGCTAAAAGTCAAAAAACTTTAAAATTTTACATTTTAAATACCTTACTCTAAACCAGCGCCCCTAGCGGAAAATGCAAAGGCGCGAGTCCTCATTGCTTTAGTACAGGTTTGGATCGGCTAAGGCATAATATAGAACTTTAAACGGATACAGAAAAACATTTCACAAAAAATAAACCGACTCCTAAAACAAAATACAAAAAATCTTTTTAACAAAAATTCAAACCGACTTCCAAAACAAAACACTTTATGCGAAAAATAACTTTCTTTTCTGAAGTCGGTGTCTTTTGTACACATTGCTTTCCATTATTCGACACCGACTTCGGAAAATAAAGTAATTTTTCGCTTTATAGTGTTTTGTTTTGGAAGTCGGTTTGATTTCTTGTTATTTTTTTTTTCTTTTTAGTTTTAGTAGGTACCTCCAATTAACATGAAAATCATTTATAGCCAAAGAAAGTACATCTCATGACGATCCCAATAAGCCCAAACACGACTAAGATACATTGTTTTATTTCGGCGTTCCAGTGGCCATTGTAGTCTTCTCCATCAGTTCCACTTCACCAAATGATACTTTCTGATGCAAATGATTGCATTATTGATGAAAATACCAAAATTGCTATATGTATGCCTATAATATTTGAGGGTCTTAAGAGAGCCGAGGACGGTAATCATCAATACACACGTGTATCATACGACGTTTTTCAACACACTTGTGAAGAAAATAATACAAAAAAATCATTTTCAACAGTAAAAACGAGTTCTGAATTTTTTTTCACAATGGCGGGCAAAATTAATCAGTTTTCCTATGCTAACAATGGCGATCGGCTATAGACTAACAGATTGAGGTTTCTTTTTTTTTGGCTTTTCGTGGATAGTGTTTTAGCCACGTACAAAATAGGGAATTTAAATTTTTCTTAATTACAGAGCAAATAAAATGTATATTTGAGTGAAAGTTTTATTTATTAAGCACGTACAAGTTGAAATTAATACGAATTTGCATGAAAGCAGCAAGCAATAGGTACATAAATTTATTTGTACTATTGAGCACAATCTTTTTAGTATTGAAACTTTTTTAAGAACAAAGCAACTCAACCAATAAATTAAAAAAAAAACTCTAAAACTCACTTGTGAATAATAGCAATGAAAAAGTCACAGTTTGATAACAGGTATCATTATGTGCCTAATTGCGGTGCAATTAGAGCCACTTTATGAGCAAGTATGTTGAAAAAATACTTATATACGATCGAATTGAGAAACCTTCTCTTTTGGGAAGTCGGTTAAAAAGTGCGAAAATAACTTTCGTTTCGGACGTCGCGGTCGGTGTCTTTTTTGGTAGTTACCTCTTGTTTTTATAGTTTTCAACACTGACTGCCGAAACGAAAGTTATTTTTGCACTTTTTAGTGTTTTGCTTGGAAGTTGGTTTATTTGTTGTGAAAAAGATTTTATTTACTCTCTTTTTAGTATTATCACTAAAAAGTGAGCAGGGTCTATAGTGGCATCTAAAAGATTGACAATATACCCATACTTACTAACTTAATTCACACACATTCGTGAGGTTTGTCGCATAGGAGTTTATGTTGTATTGTCCTTATCCTGAAAACTGCTTAACCAATTTTGGTGATAATTTGCACTGTTGCCTAAGTTAAGAGCTACTTAAACCAGTAAAAATGAATGATCACGATCCAATGTGTAGTTTCGGAGAATTCTTTGACAAACATACATAACTCTGAAAACTGCGACCCTGGGGCCCAAGATTTCCTTAATATCTGCTCATACCATGGTTTTCTCCCCGCACATACATTGCCTACTCATCAGAGCGGTTCCTGTCTGGATCATATGATGATCAAATCTAACTTTTCATATGTTACGCTTGTTACTAACTCAACTATTACAGACCATCACGCTGTTCTACTAACCCTAAACTTAACGCTGCCTAAGCTAAATCGTCCCCAGACGAAAACGCAATTAAACATAAACAAACTCGAATGTGATTTATGCAATCTTGACTATAACCCAGTTTACTGCTGGCGCTAATTTTGCTTTATCGTACTTAATAAAACATGTTCAATTAGCAATATTACGTAATACGACTTCTATTATAGTAAACAAAACACTTCGTAACATGAAGCCTTGGATGACTCCTGGCCTAATTCGGTGTATAAGACACAGATATAAACTTCATGAAAGATCTAGGAGTAACCCTGATAATCTAATCATTAAAATAACCTACAAGAGATACAGAAAATTTTAAATTAAAGTAAAAAGACTATTCTTGAACATCTACTTCGCATCTCTTACGGAGAGACAGAAGATCTAATGGCTGTAACAAAATAATAATATTGCTTTGTCTTTAATTTAAGTATTCATATACAAGCTATACCATTGTTAATTTATTATTATTATTAGTTTTAAGCACTTTATAGTCTGAAACACAGGTTCAACCTAGTTCAGGCAAATAAGCAACTGTCTTCTTTTGTATTTTTAAGATATTTTATTGTAAAATGTGCCTTATGTTATAAATAAACGATATTATTATACAAACAAACGAACTTACATGCTCATAAAAAAATTGTCAATCTTATACACGAGTTTAGAATTAGAAACCCGTACAGAATGTGAATATTGTGTAAATTCCAACAATATTACATACATACGTGTCGAATTGATTACCTCCTTTTTTTAAGTCGGTAAAACATGTGTTTGAATTTCAGGATATAGGTATAAAGGAACTTTCATCAGCGTGACACGACAGTGCTACCAAGATGCGACCGCGACTTTATATAAAAATAGCTTCAGGTACTCCAATCGTGAAATGATTACAGACATACATATTATTTAGACAGAAGCTAATGGACATCTGAAAGAGAGGTACCAAATGCATTACAAATACGTTGCCAACATTAGGATTGAGAAGCAAACTGGAATATCTCAAATTGCTGTAATTATAAATACGTTGCCAACATTAGGATCGAGAAGCAAACTGGAATATCTCAAATTGCTGTAATTATAAATACGTTGCCAACATTAGGATTGAGAAGCAAACTGGAATATCTCAAATTGCTGTAATTATAAATACGTTGCCAAAATTAGGATCGAGAAGCAAACTGGAATATCTCAAATTGCTGTAATTATAAATACGTTGCCAACATTAGGATCGAGAAGCAAACTGGAATATCTCAAATTGCTGTAATTATACCAGTAACAGTCAGGGCGACGTTATCGCTTAGCGATAAAGCCCTTAAAATAAAGAGAAAAAAAAAATACCAGTAACAGCATCAACTTTTGGCGGCAAAATAAGGACAATAGTCTATTAGTTACTTTAGAATCTTACAATATCCTGGATAAAGGTCTCCATTGCTTGCTGACACAATAATATGACAAAATCATCATTGTGTGTCACACGTTGTTACCTATGTTGTTGTATGAAGAACTTTCTTGTGCATCAGATGGCTCGTGCTCATGAGACAATCCGTTCACAACTTTAAAATCACCATTCATTAATATTTTCCCTACTGCGAGGACTATTAAATGATAAATGATTTTATTTCTGTAAGTTGGTTTGTACAAACACTTTTACATGTCGATAATTAGATAGGATTATTATCTGTTATTAGAGAGCAGTGGCCCAGTGGTAATGACAGCGAATTACATGCCGTAGGTCGTGGGTTTGAACCCAGGCAGACGCTTTACTTTGTGTAAATTATTTAGGGTAGAACCAAAAATTCGAAGACAATCATGTGACTTCCCGCACTGGGTCCGCGTGGTGTATTACGGCCCATTCCCTCTCATAGAGAGGAGGTCTGTGTCCCAGCAGTGCGAACATTAAAAGGCTGATGATGATGATGGTGACTGCTAGGACTCGGACATCCTTTTATGAGATAAACTGAGCCGTAAACTACTGCGCTGAACCTATGTGGTGTTCGATGTCAGAGAGTCTTCCAAATTTTCGTGCAGACTTCTTAAAAATGTTCTACTTATTTTTGGCCAGTGTGTTAAAGTAGGCAAAGTCCACAATCAGTAATGTCAAAACCGTTACTTACAAGTGACACAAGACATACACGGCCATCAACAATAATCAACACTACATTTTCATATCGTCAAAATCGACTCAAAATGATTCGTAGCTCTTGTTGCTTTTTTTTCATTCTATTGTTTCACCATTTCATATTCTACTAATAGGTAGTTAATTAAGGGCTGGTTTTTGACGTGACAACGTCTAATAAATCGATGAACGCTGGCTGCACGTACGAAAAAGGATGACTCAATGTAACGTTACGCTCAATGTAACGTTACACTCAATGTAACGTTACGCTCATTGTGACGTTATAATCGTAACGTTAAAATGACGTTAATTGTATCGTTATGTATGTGACGTTGTCACGTTAAACTATCGTCCGTAAACCGACTTTTTTAATTAGGAATTTGGAGTTAAGGACTTGTCAAACCGCTTTAAAACTAAATTTAACTGGTGCTCTGACTGACTGTAGAGTTTGACTAACACTTAAAATCGGGCTGTCTAACATATTCTTCATTTTTTTAAGTAAACCTATTTATATAAGGTAGGTGAAGAATAGTAAAACAAATAATAATTAAGTACTTACAAAACTAGTGTAACAAGTCGTCTACCTACAATAAAATACCGTTAGAGAGGTAGATGAACACAAGTCAAGTATTTTAGCGCCGTTCTGTCTTATCTATATATGATCGTAAATAATAATAGGTACCTAGTTAATATTATACCTAAGTACATACATCGTTACATAACTGTATGTGTACATGTGGAATAAATAAACAATTCCATAGTAACACACGTTTTAATTGAATTTCAATGCCATTCATGGTTAGCAACAAGTAACAAACAACATTAGGGGTCAACGTTCGATAAAACAGGATGACGTCACAATTCATCGCGAACTCTCTTTTCACTCATCTAGTACGTGGCAGGTAGCTCTTCAATAGAGTGTGTTACGTAATTTCGCGGCCCTCAGACATGACGAGGTGGCCGAGTGGTTAAGGCGTTGGACTGCTAATCCAATGTGCTCTGCACGCGTGGGTTCGAATCCCATCCTCGTCGGATCTTTTTGTTGATGCTATTCATGTGTATACTGTATACTAATGATAAAAACATGATAACAAATCGTGTAATGTGAGTTATTGCTAAATAAATATTCGTAGTAGTTTTTTTTTGTATTGTGCAGAAAATGTTTTTGTGTTTAGTAGATTGGTTTTAATTATAAATTGTTTTTTTTACACTATTTACACCTACTATACCTACCTACTTATTATATTTTAGATCGATTTTAAAATCAGTCAATAATTTAAAATAACTATCCATTTATACAATTTAATTTATAAATAATAAACATTAAAAAAAAACTCTATAAATTCATAGAAAACCACCCTAACCTATCACAGCAAGTCATTAAATCATTTTCCATCAAATAAGTTTCCATGTACACTCGACTGAACTAATGTTTGCGTATGGTTCAACCGCCGACCGCCGCCGGCTATGGGTTATTTCACTTGCACTCGCAAGGGGACCAGAGACTAGAGGAACACAGATTATATTTGAAAGGCATGAATAAGTAAACAGTTAAACACTCCTTGTTTATGGTGCGAATCAATGGATGTTGGGTGTTATTGGAATTGCATTTTTTATTTTAGTTGAATTGGAAAGTAGTACTCTCTCTCTTTTCCGTTTTTAACCGACTGTCCTAGAAGGTGGGTAATGTTTTTAACTAGAGATAATTGGCTCAAGTTGTTGTTCCTACTCTTGCAGATATTTTTTTTAGGGTTCCGTACCCAAATGGTAAAAACGGGACCCTATACTAAGACTCCGCGATCCGTCTGTCTGTCTGTCCGTCTGTCACCAGGCTGTATCTCATGAACCGTGATAGCTAGACAGCTGAAATTTTCACAGATGATGCATTTCTATTGCCTCTATAACAATAAATACTTTTAGTATAAAACTAGCTGTGCCCGCGGCTTCGCTCCCGTCATCTGCCTGCCAACCCTACCATACTTACCAGCCTGCCTGCCTACTCCACATACTCAAAAAAACTTTTTACAAAAAAATACTACCGTCTTCCAAATAAAACTACAAAGTGAAAAATAACTTTATTTTTGGAAGTCGGTGTCTTTCGTAGGTACCAATTTATTGCGTTATGGACACCGAATTCCAAAAATAAAGTAATTTTTAACTTTGTAGTTTTATTTGGAAGTCGGTAGTATTTTTTTGTAAAAAGTTTTTTTATTTTTCACTTTTTAGTTGTACCTACCTAAAAGGCAAGTTGTTTAGTAAGTTACCTACTCGTATAACGCCAGAATATATTACCCAAATATCATGAAACTTGAACATAACCGGTGAAGAGCGTACTGGCGTGATGTTATGTTATGAAATGGTATAAACAACAAACAGACATGCGATTGCAGCAATTCCGAGAGATTTGCCGTTATTTATTGAAGAGTTCTGTTGTAAATCTTCGAATTGCTTCGTCAGTCCTACACCAAATTAAAATGGGACCAATTTCGGAACATACTCTTTCAAACAAAAAAAGATTTTTTGAAATCGGTCTACAATTGACGGAGATATCGTTGAATTCGGTGAACATACACAAAAAAAAAAAAAAAAACGTACATAATGTCGAACATAGAACCTCCTCCTTTTTGGGAAGTCGTTTGAAAAATATACATACTTACGTACTACATACCATTTTTTTTTCTAGGGTCATTCTTTCGCGTAAAATCTTAACACCGCGATTCAGAAAATGACTTTAAATGCACAACGCCATCTATCGAATACCGAGTTCAACTGTCAAAGTATCTGAATTGCGTGTGTTGTGTTAATTTTACTTCTTGAACACTTTAAATTCATCTAACTTTTGATAGAGTGAACCGATTGCGATGAAACAAAAACTAAGTAATTCTTAAAGATACGCACAATTTTTATGTATAGAAGTTATCTACATTGGTTTCGTACATTTCACGTGATGCGTGCACAAATAAACAGACAAACAGACAAACAGATAAACAGACAAACAGACAAACAGACAAAAATTCCAAAAATGCTAGAAATGGGTTCTGTTGGTTATCCTTTAACACCCTGGCTATTTTTTTTGGAATTTTTTTCGATGTACAAAAAATATTTTTCTACAGATTTATTATATGTATTGATATTGATGATGATGATTGATGATAAATATTTAAGTGGGGCTCCCATACAACAAACGTGACTTTGTTGCCGTTTTTTCGATAATGTTACGGAACCCTTCGTGCGCGAGTCCGACTCGCACTTGGCCGGTTTTCAAAAACAATTGGCCTATTCTGCGCTATCCCTTATTTCTGTGATGCTATCGATACTCCTTTCTTTCTTATTTTTCATGTGGACGTGGTCACCTCTGCTGTCAAAGTTAATTAAGCCACATCTGGGAACCCCATCAGGCCACTGTCTTGGCTATTTCAGACTTACATTAACTATGTCAATCCAGGTTCCCTCACGATGTTTTCCTTCACCGTTGCCTGTGATGTCCAAGATAAACTTAGAAATTACATATGTATTTGGAAAAGTTACATTGGTACTTGCCCGGATTTGAACCCACGACCTCAAGCACGAGAGGCGAAGTCTCAGCAGCAGGGCCACCAAGACATTTTAATCTAAAATCTAGGAGCATTTTGTCAATTATAATATTGGTAAATTTCATTATAAGGTTGAAAACCTGTGGTAAGAAAAAATATTTTCCAATTATAAGAGCTTGCATAGTAGAAAGAGTTTATTGGTCGGGCCTAATTGGTAATATGAATGAAAACTATTTCATTGTTTTACATTGTTTGTAGAAATGGCTTCTTGTTTATCCAACAAAATATTCAAAAAATATTTCGCATGTTGTGCGGAGTGGCTGGTACCCTATCTTCGTTTCCGTTCTTTCTGACATTCTTGGCTGCCATCCACTTTATCATATTTTATGTTCAAAAATACTTCGCTGTGAATTGTTGGTATGATTGGCGAGTGTGCTCATGAACTCCACGACCTCATCCCACCGGCCCCCTTCTACCATCGGACATCTAGACGCACTGCAAGTTACCATCCTCACCTAGTTGCTATTCCACCAATTCGCACCAAGCGCTTCCAAACATCCTTCATAATGCGCACAGCAAAGAGTGGAACTCACTGCCTGCGTCTGTGTTTCCGAACGCATACAACCCGAATCTCTTCAAAGTTAGAGTGAACAGGCTTCTTCTGGGTAAGCTCACTCCATCGTCGACTTTGTCTCTGTCACCTCTGACCTAGACTAGAGTCAAGAGCAAACCCATCACGAATAACAAAAAAAAAAGATTAATCCTGTTTTTTTTTACAAACAGTTATTATGAGCTTTGTTTTGTGAAAATCCGTATGGGTAAATTAAGCAATAAGTAGAAAACTTGGTAAACATTTAGCTCGTCTTGTGTGCAAACCGTTTTGGCATATTTAATCTTTTAGGCTTTCATACTTTACCTTATCTTACTTAGTTTGCATCGTCATACGCCTAGCCTTTTCCAAACTATATGTTTGTATCGGCTTTTAGTCTAACCGGGCAGCTGAATACCAGTATCAATTTTTCACATGGAGTGACTCCTTAAAAACCCAGTAACTGGGTAACACGATATCCTTTGTAAAGATTGGTTGTCAGACTTTCGGGCTCCTCACTACCCTTAAATGACTGCCAAAGATTTTCGAATGAAAGTAAGGACCAACAGATTTTCTCGTTTAGTTTGCTTAAAATAAAATTATTATTGTTGTTTTATTTCCTCTTCTTGTAATCTCGACTAACATACTCAGCTTCTCCCCAAGCAGTTCTTTATTAATCCCATCCAAAGCACTTTGATGAACATTTATGTGGGTATGTGCAAATAATTAGATGTGGCGTTAGGTCTGGTCCGCACGCGCGGGTCACGTGTCCTCGCCATTGTTACTAACATTATTTATGAATATTGTTCGCAGCCGTCGAGTGGATCGCCTCATCGGCGACACGCGACTCCTGTCCTATGAGTGATGTACACACGGACTTATGAGCTCCTGGTAATCTGCATGGGTTTGTGTGTCAATGGGAAGGTGTAATCCGCTCTTTATATGGGCATGGTGACATTATTGGCAAGTTAAGTGATCCTATTTACATACAGATTTGGTTTTTCAATCAGTGACAGGAATCGGTGTGTGGGTTTTTAATTTAATATTCACTTTTACATTTGAGCATAATCAAACTAGATTCCAACTTGTTCTAATTCATATCAGCTTTTTTCAGTATTGAGCGAATGTAAGGAAATGTTGTCGATTGTTGTGCCGTGATTGAGAGAACTATATAAACTTAGAGGAGGAAATTATCATCCGTACCCAATAAACGTAAAAAATATATGGTTCATATGGTTATGCTACAAGTTTTCAAACATTGACTAAGTATCTCTGATCAAATAAAGATAAGACCTCCCGATTCTGCTCCATTTCTCCCACCAACAGTTCAGCATTCCTTCTAGCACCCTACAACAATCACAAGCTTTGCAAAATTGTCAATAAATTATGAAATACGCATAGTGTTAGCGAAGCCCGATTGGCATCGGAAGTGAGGCAGGATGACGGAGGGCGGAGGGGTGACTTCCGGAGTTCCGGCAAATCCGGGGCTCCGGCCTACTGCTCGCGCCAGTAACTCATCATCAGGGCTCCGCGGGGCGCCGCCACTCTCCCCCACACAAAGAAATATAAAGATTTGTGTGAATTATACCCTCCGCCTGCAAAAGGGGAAACACATAAAAAATGTTACCATGGATAACACATTTATAAAAGGAACTTTAGAGATTTTCTTTTGTTTGTGTTATGCGTGTTGTCGCAATCAAACCGAGCTTTGTGCTTAAACATAGAAAACCTCATTCAGCATAAAGGGATGAATTTTTTGGTATCATCAAGAATTTGTTTTAATACATTGATTGCAGAATATTTGTCAGGCATTTTAACGCCCTAAATAAACTTAGCCGGCACCAACGGCCCGCAGCGTGGCGTTTACGATGCATCTGTGCAGCGTAGGAGCTCTATCACAAACACATTGCTAAGCGACGCTTATTGGATCAGCGACGATGTGATGCAACTTGTAGCGATTGCGCGAAGACTACGGAGCGTAGCAGCGCTACGAATCGCTGACGTAGCGCAGCGTACTACAGCGTAGGCTATGCAACCCGTAGGCGATTGCATGGCGTCTACGATGCGGCTACGAAGCGTAACATCTGCTACGCGTCGCCTAATGTCGACGGCGTCGTAGCGCTTAACATAGCGTAGGCGAAGGAGCGGCTACGCGGCGGTTAATACCTACGCTAGACAAACATCATGTGTGAAAATTCAATATCATGATATATCTAAGAATTTGCACATTATAAATAGGAGTAAATGACTCACTTATTAGTGAAGCGAGAATAGTTTTAGTATTTTTTATATAACCATAAGCTCGTTTTTCTACATAAGCTGTCCATTGTATTTGTATCTTCATTTTATGTTTTGTGTGCATTAAAGAATAAGAATAGAATAAGAATAACCTAAGAATATTGTTATAACTTACTAGAATGACGACCAGTCTTTGATTGAATCCTATTAGATTTCTAAAGAGCGGACGCTTATTCTTTTTTTCTCATTGCCAAACATTACCTTCCTTCCTAACTTGCTAAAGTATAACAATTCATCATCATGCTTCGTCATATCACTTGATCCTACTATCAATATTGCCTAACTTAAACCTACCAATAATGTATTTTCACTGTACTTATTATGTATGGTATAATTTCCATGCTCACATTACTTACGCTATCTCCCGCTAGGTGGCGCCGCGAACACTTGTCTCGTTCCGATAGTGGAACAATGCGTTCCCACTGGCCGCCTGCGTCGCTTCCGCACCTCCGCATTTGAATTCAGCACACGAACTGAGATGGTTACAATTATTTAAATTCCGAAAGGAAGTGTAACGGCCGAAGTAAAGATAAAAAAATGTTGTCGATGTTAATTTCGAATTTTGTCGTTATTTTGACACCGTACACTTGTATAGTGTAGGTATTCGATACTGTTAGTATAGCAAAATAACGCCTCTAAAGACACCTCTTCTCTCTGAGAATTTTGTATAGCCGAATGATGGTTAGCGAAGTAAATTTTCAAATGAGTGAAAGACCCGGCATAAGATCTAATCTTTTTTGTTAAACTACTCTTCTTGTTCCTAGCTTTAATAACCTTATTAAATAATATTTCTGGTAACGATTTATTCAGAATTCAGAACTTCAGAATTATTTATAGTTTCTTATCTATACCTACACCTATAAGTAAGTAGGACTAGCATTGGTAAGATCCAAATAGAATCCTTAAACGATTTCTCTTTTTCTTCTATACGCCTTATTATATAATTACACTAGTCGACGGCACGAACTATTTTGTGCGCGGTGTTAAAATGCCTGCTATCTCATCCGACAACTTGTGCGAAAGATATAGTTGCTGTGATGAGCAGTAAGAAGCTATTTCGCGTACGAATAAGCACTTTTGCAAGTTTGTAGCGAAATGGATGATGATTTAGGACGAAAACGAGCGCGCGAAATTTTATAAACAGACCTTTGGGAGTCTAGATATCATGAAAAAACTACTCAATGGATATTTTCAAAATAAAATTATTTGCATTCTTGAACTACTAATCTATCCCTGTATGGTGGCCGTTTTGCAATTTTCCTTCTTCTTATGGTATTTATTGCCGTCCAAAGATGCGTTAAAATTAGTGTTGAAATATGGAACTTTCGATGCTCGAATATTTTTCTTTTTTACTTTTTTGTTTCCATACAGGGCTGAATAATGATGAGACAAATTGATATCATTTTTTATTTTGAACGTACATCGTCAAACAGTGGAGTAATCCCTAGACTACGTTTGTATGGAAGAATTATCGATTAGTGTAACCTTAAGACAAAATCTCACACTTTACTCATAGTAGGCAGAAACCACAGAATGCAACTTGCTGCAGTCCTAGACAGTTATTAGATTATCTAGTGACAAATAAGTTGGACTTCCTTAATTCAACTCCAATACTCCATAACAAAAACAAAAGAATGCGAATCATAGCTTAATTTCTCTCCCCAATTATAATCTATCGGTCCACCGGTCAGTTTTTACCGCCCGTCAATAACAATGCGACGGACATAAAACACTGGACTTTTATAATTTACCGATTCTAATAAATAAAGATTTCAGTCCTTACAGAACGGGGCTACACGAAAAACGACCGCCCGGGTTGCATGCATTAGAATCTCAACTCTATTGAATTTTACCATACATTCTTTTTTGCACCTGGCTCGAATACATTTGCAATTTTCATTCAGACTATATTACCATGGCCCATGGGTCCGGGACACTTTTTGTGGGACTCTGATTGTCTCTTCTATGATGGGCTAGTGTTTATTCATGCATGCGTCATACTATTTTGAAAATCTTAGTTAAAAACGGATCAAGTACTTCAAATGCTTTGAAGTAATCCTTGTTTGTATGTGTTTTCGAAGGAGGTGTCTCCTATAACTGTTATTAAGACATTAGTTTTCTTCTCAGTGTCTAGAGCAAAAACACAGTATTTTTTAATTAAAATTTCTTTTTGTCATAAAACCCAAGGTCGGTAAGTATTTTTTTTTAATTTATAGCACAGCACACAGGTCATGCAAGTTCAAGCAAGGAGTTTACACGCAATTGAAAAATTTTCTTTAAATGTTATCTAAACAGGAATTTCATTGCAATCTCGCTACATGTTACTTAAATACTCAAATAATGTTCTTAATAATCGATTTTAATAGTTTTTGTATCACAGCGTCGAAATTATTGTATTTTTTTACACTCCGTCATGGCTGTATACCTACGTATTTCCCTTAATGGTTCTGAACGAAACATTTGTATAATCTATGGTGTTAGGGAAAAAGCCCTCCATCCGCTTAAAAAAAAGTTCACGTATTTCGTAATAATAATTGTGCTGACTTGTGTATTTTATTTATTTACTCACAAATGTGATGAAAAACATTGCATGTATCACAGGCGGTACGGGAATGACGAACCTCGACTTAGAAAGCCCTCAGTCTTCGACTAGTGCCTCGATCGTAATTCCTTACTTACCGCCCTTAATACACAATGTACTATTTTAGCCCTCTATTTCAGCTATAATGACATAAGAAGACATTAGTGATGCCATAGATAGAAGAACAATATAGCACAGACTGGATATGCTGTTTTTGTGTCCATAATATTATTTTGTTTTACACAGAACTATTTCTATCCCAACAATGTTGACCAGTAATTATCTATATTTAGAACATCATGTATTCTCTCCCTCTGCAAACAAAAAAGGGGACTGCCGTGTGTCAGGGGCTG
The DNA here is from genome assembly GCA_948252205.1 of Orthosia incerta. Classification (NCBI taxonomy): domain Eukaryota; kingdom Metazoa; phylum Arthropoda; class Insecta; order Lepidoptera; family Noctuidae; genus Orthosia; species Orthosia incerta. Next base: position 16,276,681 of record OX411741.1, read on the forward strand.
CTGTGGGCGGAGCCAGGTGTCACTGGCAGGCTGCAGATCTTATCTTTAGCTGGGGATGCACGGGGCTCGCTCCTACCGGGCCCACACAGCCCTCATATAATATCTCACCCTTGCCGATAAAACTTGCGCAACGACGCACTTTCAGGGCCGTATTATGTAGCTTTATTTTAATATCCAGTAGTATTTATGACGGTTCTAGTTCAGCAATGTCTGCTGTTTCTAAATTTAGTTGTGTCACTAAGAATTGGTTGTCTTTTGTCAACTGGCTCGAAATAACTTTTTGGTTAATTGCGATCAACATCTACAACAACCGGCGTGGATATTCACTAGTGCTAAGTTCACTTTCAAGATTTATATTGATTGTAGATTATTGTAGAGCAAGCAGGTTGTTGTACATTGTAGAAAAGATTATTCAAATGAGGGTGCAGCTACATATTTTCGGCCTGGGTTCCATAATTGGATTGCCAAGTTGAATGGTAAGCACATAATTTAAATTGCACAAAAATGATTTATACCAAAACGCTTTATACTCCAATTGATAGTAAAATAAAAGACGCTTTACAATGGGTATTAATGTCATAATCAATTATTTGTATAGAAGAGTCGGGCAGCGCATACAGCGAGCTCACTGCGCTGCGTCCGTGCGCCCGCGCATTAACTTAGCCAGCCAATTACCCGCAGTGTTCTCGGTGCGCCCGCGCCGCGCCGGTTCGTTCCTCCTCCGCCGCAATATGTTAACATATTTTTTAATTTCTCCAACGGACAGCTAAAGAGGCAATCGCGAGTTCATGCGCAGGAGTGAGATTTATAATAAGAAAACGCTCCTACCGCGCATGCACCATAAGGATCTATAAATCTTTTAAGTACTGGATCGGCCAATCCCTGTTGAGAAACGATAAATCATCCCCTCGGACAGTAAAGTCGAATCGAATAGTATCGCCCTCTCGCTCACACTCGCCGGTGCTTATGCCCTTTAGATCATTTATCATTTCTTTCTCTCGTTTCTTCTCAATGATAAATTCAATTCTCTTTTGGAATATGATTGTTCCTCGTTTTGTTATTGTGTGGTGTTTTATTGTGGGTATCGTCACGGACTTAGGTTTTTTGATCGGAATCCGATCGAAATGATCGCGAGAATTGGATTTCCATTTTAGATTTCTTGACTCGAGTGATCAATCTTTTGACTTCGGATTCGGAATACAGACTCTTGTTTACGGCCAAGCTCTTGAGAAAAAACTTAACAAATTGCTGTGCCATTTTCAATTCATGATTAATAATAATTACTTTTAGGTAACTTATTCGTGGTATTTTTAATAACATTTGAGAAAATGAGAAAACAATAATTTATTCAGATCCACTAAACATGAATGATGTTATTTTTAATTAAAAACAAGAAGATAGTTCTAGTAAAGCACAATTTATTTCGATAAATTTTACACTCTTAAAAGCTGGCATTTTATTAGAGAAAATACTGTAGTAAAATATTGAATACCATTCGTAGTTTATAGGATAATCAGGTCATGAAGATAAAGTAAGCTGTATGAAATCGAAATATTTGTTTATTTTATTTCTTGCTATTATTTACAGGGCTGTAGAAAAGACAACAATTTCATCTTAAAATAACTTAAAATACGTAATGTTTTCTCAGTCAAATAGGTAAGTTATAGGTACACTTTAAACTTTTTCTTTCACTATCTAAAACTTCGGTCCGTGAAAAAATAGCACTATGTTCAATATAAATACACATAATATAGTTCGAGAGTCCATAGCACGATGAAGAGCAACACTTGTGTGAATGTACAACGAAATCAAACCCTTATCTCTACTATCACTGGGCATTTCCTTAAAAATATATTTTACAGCGTACTATCTAACTTAAAACTATGAATTTACATACATTTTACAACCTATAAAATCGTAGTTTTATTAGACTTCGGTGCTTTGGCCATGCTGATCATTATAATTTTATGTTACAAGTCTCGTTTAATATTTGCTATAATAGGTAAGTACCTCTCCCGTCGCCGACAATGTTTCCTACTGTGTAAATATGTATCTACTTGTTACTGTTTGAATATTAGAGAAACTATTTGTAAATCGCGATCACAGTATAAATAATCATCTTTATGTAAAGCTGCAATGTATGAATATTTAATTATGCCCGTTTCGCTAAACCAATATGTTGAACAATACGTCTGTTTGTACGCATCTCTACACTACACAAAGGCTGTAATAAATCACTGTCAACAATTGCCGAAAGTTGACAAAATGTTCGTCGAACAGTAACCGTGTCCCTAGAGATCACAAATGCACACAACACACAATACTTCTCGAAATCGTGTTCCAAAAAATAATAAGACACTTTGCATCGTTAACTTGTTTACAAGAAATATATGACATGCTGTAAAGCATTCAACTAGCGGTCATTGTTTACAACTCTGTTGTTTTACTGTAGACAAGAGAACCCGTGACACAAGATTCTATTGTCCACAGTTCACATTGTCACCAGCATCCCAAATAACTCTTTTCTTAACAGTAGACCCAAATATTAAATATCTCTCGGACGGCTGACGTTTGGCGATGATTTAGAAATGGTCGGATTGTCTATGGACTAATTAGATTTATAAGCGTAACACATTGAAAACAATACTGTCCGGAGCGCATTAGTGAACTTTTCATTCCACGTCAATAGCGGACACGCTCGAGTACCAATCGGCAAGAGTCATGTAGTTAATTCGTCGTTGGTGCTCACATCACATCAGCAGGAGTTCGTCGAATGAAGAGTTCGCTAAGCGCGGTGCGGTCAGTAGGCGGCGGCGGCGCCCGAGTGGTGCATGAGGTGGTGGTGGTGGTAGGAGTCCTGCGTGGGGCACCACCAGTCGGGCACGCCGTGCGGCATGGCGGGCGCGGGCTGCTGGAACTGCGTCCAGTGCCCGCCGAAGCCTAGCTTGTTGTCCATGACACCATTGCCGCCGATGTTGGTGAGGTGTGGCGGCTGGTGTTGGTGGGGTGGCGCTGGAGGTCGTTCGTAAGGCTTCTGGTCGTGCGGGTTGAGGTATTTGTCGTTAAGGCTTTCTAGTTTGTCAGTGATGGAGGGGTGATGGTGTGGATGGTGTTGCGGCGCGGATGCAGGTGGCGGGGGAAGGGGCGCGGCGGGGCTAGCGGCTCCAGCTGTGACACTGACACTGCCGGCAGACGAGGAGTCGTCTCCGTCGCTGTCGTACCGCGGCGAGACGTCGCCGGCAGCGCCGTGCACCTTCATGTGCTTCCGCAGCGAGGAGGGGTGCGTGTACGACTTGTCGCAGCCGTGCACGCGGCAGTTGTACGGCTTGTCGGACGTGTGGACGTGCGAATGCTTCTTCCTGTCCGAAGAGTTTGCGAACCGTCGGTCGCAGCCCGCATATTCGCATTTGAACGGTTTTTCTCCTGTTAAAAAAAGAAATAATATTGGTCATACGCATGTGGGTGGATAGCGGTAAGATACATTTGGAATTAGACAGGAAGCTATAAAATATATTTTGAGGACATTATTTGACATGTTGCTCTCCTTTTTTTGTTCGGCCTGTAGGTAAGTATCATAGCTACGTAAAAGTAAAATATTTATTAGATATATGAATAGAAATGATATCTAAAATACAGATTTCATTGTATTTCATTCATCAACAATCAGTGGTGGATTTGCAGTCTGGCCGCCCTAGGCCATATGAATTTACTTTCATCCCAAATTTTATTAAGATAGATTCAGAAATTTAGTTATGTCGGGATAAAATAACACATATCTATATTTGTTATTACTATCATTTGTTTGTTTATACATTGTCACGTGTCACTTAAACGCACGCATGAATTCATGCGGGCCAATACCGAGCGTGATGAAATGTGCAAGCATTCCAGCACCCCGGCCAAAGGTAGCTGCAGAACACCGTGTGGTTTAAGTCAATTAGAGCCTGACAGACAACTTCGCCCGCAGGATATCCATCCATGAGGATTTCCACAAGTTAAAAAAGGGGGTGCATCTTCAGCAACCCGCCTCGAATAAGTTTGTTTGGCCTATTCATAAACATATAGAAGAAACTTTGTCGACGTCTGCAGTAAAGCTCGTAAACTACAAAAGAGGGATGCAAGAACGAGCGAAACGGAGCGCAGTGAAGGTTCTCTAATGTGAGGCTTTTTTATATTTTTGTTTACTTTATATGATCTATTTTCCTTTATGTTATCATGAGTGTATTTTTTGCCTTGATTGGCCGCCCTAGGACCGGGCCTACTAGGCTTTAGGGCAAATTTGCCACTGTCAACAATTCTAAACTAGCAATAGAAAATCCAAATTCGCAAAATTAAACAAGCGAAGACACACGACATCGTACCACATCTAGCATACCAGTAATTCTGTAGTAACATCCCTCCACTAAATCCACAGTTAAGAAAAACATCGTCCACGTCCAAATACGCGAATGTCCAATCACATCGTAAATAACCAGATTTGCTCGTTGTTTATAGTTTACGAGCATAAATAAATATTCACAACAATTGCACGGGATACTTAACACGGCTATAAATCATATTTATAAGACGACTTTGTCACATTCCCGTAACAAAGCCTGGAGTAGCAGACCGCATGCCACTTTGAACCTTATTGTTGCTACAAATGATATATTTTGTGTTGATTTCTCAATAAGCCCTGGAGCCTGTAACAAAGGCAGCTCAACATCCGTTTTACTCCTGATAACTTGATGATGATCGTGAACAATGGAGATAATCTCTTCAGAATGGTGTTATCACACCGATGGTATCTTATTTAGTTGATATCTGTTCTGGTTTCCCTGCTAAGCGTTGACTTGTTTGTGAAGGCCGTAGATTTTAATATGGAGGACAATACACTCTTGGGAACCACCATAAGAGAAGAATTTGAATCTGTTTCAGATCATCAACAATTCATCGCATATTTGAAATTGTCAGTTTTGATTCTATCGTTAGTAAGAATTCCGAAGACGCAGCCCATCACATGATAACAATAGAAAACACGAATTTTCCACTTTGTGATTCCACGGTGACCCTAATTTTTTGCCCACTTTTTTGCTCCTCCACCATTATTGATCCTCACAAGTTCACCGAATCGTATGAGATGATATTCAATAAAATACATTATAAGTAGGCAGACGGTTTGGTGACCGCAGCACAATGTAGCATTACTATTATATTGTCGTGTTTACAAATAAACCTCTTCGGTTGTAATCCCGTTCATTGTGTTTGAAATATGAAGATTTTTGAGGAGCCACAGATGCTAATCTCAAGTGTCTGTTAACGCTACAATAATAGGGCTCTTTAGGCGTTCCCTTACCTCAAGGTTTGTATACCACCGTATGAACGGATCGCACGTATTCAATGGATTGATACTTCCTTTCTTATTCAGTGTTCCATTACTAAATATTTACGCTTTATTCTCTATCATTCTGGGTGTGTTATAGTGCCAATTCAGACGAGGAATGCGAACAGTGGGTATTTGCAAGTGCAACTTCAATATATAAAAATATGAATGAATAATTTTAGATAGGCATATTGGTAACTAGCTGTTCCCCGCGGCTTCGCTCCCGTGGACCACCCCACAGGACCCGCTTTCGGGATTAAAAAATATCCTATGTCACTCAGGAATAATGTAGCTTCCGTGAAAGATTTTTTTAAATAGGTACTGTAGTTTCGGAGCATATTCGGTACAAACAAACACAAAAATTATTCCTCTTTATAATATTATTATAGATATGTTCCATTTTAATGACTGGAACCATTGTGATGACTCGTTTATATCAAAGACAAGCAAACTACATACAAGGAATCAGACACCAAGGGACACAAAAAATCCTACTTCTTGAAGGCTACGTAAAGCAAAGAAAATAAAAGGAAATAGAGAAATAAACATCACGGCGGAACCACGATCGGGAACAATAAAAACGTCTCGGATCTACCTTCTAATGAGCCTAATATAAGATAAAAGAGTCTAAAACATGTGTCACCCGTCTAATTACCAATCAGACGTCTCATCGCCGTCGCTCTTCGACAAAAAATGATCCACCACAACATTATATTACAATTTGATGCATCTTCCACGCACGCGCCGATGGTGTCTATTAGAGGAGGTTGGTTAGATTTTGAAGTCAAAATCAATAGCTTAATGAAAATGGAAGAAGATTTTTTGTTAGAATCATCCACTTATCTATCACTGTCCGTTGAATGTTTCAGTAGGAAATGATTAGTATATTGACCATGATTGTAATTGACCTATCTCCGCTGATCACTGTATTTTAAAACACAATAGTGTTTGAATAAACTTTATTAATAGCCACATAAACAAAAATCATGTTTGAAATGGTTTCTCTGAACATTTAGTGTCAAAACAAAAACAAATCGAACAACACTTGGGCATGCACTTCGTGAATTCGTCGCGTTCCGAGGCGGGACACCGGCTAGGGTCAGATGTTTATCTTAAACGGCTGTATCACCCACAGGAGACACTTTTTTGTTACTATATTATCGATGTGAAACTTTATCTCATGTTTTTTTTCCTGGATCCGTACTTTTTTGACGGATTAAACCCGTGTAGAGATAACGATTTACATTTCTAAATTCGGCAAATAATTTAGTTCAACAAGATGTGATTTTAAGCCACGAAGTTATATTTTTAAGTCAATTTAACAGCATTAAACGGTCCGCAAGTAAAGCACGAACAAATCCACAGTTGGCACATCGCCTAGCCCGAATTACTCTGCAGTATTGAGTTACAAATCGCTACTTAAGTGCGCTCCGCTGTGAAAACAAGCTTTTTAGAAATAGCACGAGTGATGTGAAACCTGACCCCGCGGCCTTTGCACCCAAATTGTGGTAAATGGCTTTAGGTGAGTTTGGAGAAAAAACAATCGTCTACCGGATATCGGGTTGCGGAACAAAAAGGTGGTCATACAAAACGCTATTTATTACAGTTTAGAGAATAATCAAATTAATGTTTATCATTTTTGTGGCCGCCGACTACTGGCCGCGAGCTTGTCATCGCCTTGAATAATAATTGGGCGACACATGATATCCGTGCACCTTTTGCTCGGGACATATTCATTAGACATTAATGCGGAATTATCTTAAATCAGCGTGACGCTAATAATGAAGATAACACACAGTTTGGTGTATAATCTCTAACGTTTGATGCGTCATCTTAATGAAGAGTTTGTGAATGGTATGACTGGTATGTCTTTCACTAGATTAAATCATGTCCTTCTAGATAATCTTTTTTGGGAAAGCAATCTACGAATCCTTTATATACCTGCGGTGTAATTAATTAATAACATTAATCATCAATTCATCATTTGAAGCGCAAGTGTGCCGCGTATTGTTTCAGTCTTTATTAAATGTTACATATCGAAGCTAATTCAATCTCGGACGGAGAGGCGGCTAATAAGCGACGGATGACTGGCCGATTGCTGACACAGCCGCCACACCGCTCCGCAAGCCTCCAACCCGGTCAGACATGACCACGCGCCATGTTCCGTCTGACCCAAAATACTAATCGCTACATTCAATAGACCATATCTAGAACACCGGCCATATTCAATTAAAATATTTGAAACACGACCTATTCGAATTTCGAACACTATCCAACATTTTGGGGTTTCTATTCTACTACTACTCAATAGTGTCACAATACGGACTGATTGACGACATCGACGGCACTTCCCCGAAAAACGTTTTCTCTCGCACATTTAAAGGCAGTTTCGTACAGCGTGCATAATGATTTATGATGTACCTTTTATCCGAAACGTATTTCGAATTAGAAAGATATATTAATATCTTCATTTTTTCCACTTCTCAGAGAATACGGCCCCTCGTCCTGGGAGCACAAAAAGAATACTCGGGGTCGAGCGAGCGCATTCGGCGCCCAACGACCGTGTGACAAGGTGCTTTATGCGGACGATTATGAGCAGACCGAATAATGTTCCGATACCCGATAAATATCTGCCAACTCATACAAAAGCATCCCAATAAAAATATAATAGTAAATGTAGCAACAACACGGGCCACAAACTGCACAGTCATATCTCGCTGATAAATATAAATTAAAATGAAAACGTATAGCTCGGGAGGAACAGGGACGGCGAGCGTCGTGGACGAAAACAAATTAAAGCTGATATAACATTCAAATGTGCACGCGCAGGTCAGTCGAAGGCTCGTGGAAAATCGAACATGTAGCGAGCACGAGCACTGGCCACTCAGCCACCAGCCAGGCTTCGTATGAGGCCTTTTTTGTCGCGCTGGAGTCCCGTGATTCACGACGACGGCCCGTGAGACCAGCCGCTTTCATTACCTATTACAATAATTCACTCATTGAACCTCATTTAATACTGTTTGTTATTTTGCGCCAATTAAAAATACGAACTGAATAAAATAACCATTTTAATTGATCCTTGTATTGCCATAAGTGTCGGACAAGTCATTTACTGTCATCATAACTCGTATAAGAACTATTTGCGAATTCAATTCACGATGTGGTGCCAGAAATAGTAGTAAGTGAAACAGATAATTACTGCTATAGATAGTATCTAGGAGTGATCATGTTTTTGCTGGTTGTGCTAATAATTTATGGCGCCTTGACATTTTTATGTTGTTTCCAGGGTTAGATGAAATAATGGCACATTTTGCCGTCTGGCTGTACCCGTGAATTAAAGCGTCTTCCCATTGTTCGGTACGCGGCTGAGAGCGCTCCATCCGTCTTGCTCTGATAGGTATCTGCTGAGAGTGCGCAACAAGGACTAGAAAAGAATATCTTGCGTTGTTTTAGGAGAAATGTGAGAGTTGTCACATAAACATTTCCGGTTCTCTCTTTATCGGTAGCGCACTTTAGGATTGCAACTTTTATAGCAATTCCTTTTTGAAATATTAGATATTATTATACCATAGAAAGCGGTTCGGATTGATTTGTCTAGACTACGTTTATCAAAGGTTAAAATACATTTGGATTGTAATCTAATCCGAAAGATCAACACGATTTATGAAACATTATTATGACCTCTACTTATTTTCTCATCGAAGCTTTGATCATTTTGTTCCCAGACGGTTTTGTAGATAAACAATATTGTACAAGGCTGAATATAAAAAAGTACAAAACACCTAAGCAGGCAGGCCACGCTCGTCAATCCTTACGTCAAGCGTTTTGACAGCCCTAACCGGCATCATCGCTCCTCTCAGATAAAAAAAAATACAAGAAATAATATCAGAATCTTGACTTCTCAAAAAATTAGACGGACGTAAAAAACTAATTCAGATTTTCCGTATAAGTTTAAATGAGATCCGATCAAAATAAGGCGAAATAATATTAACAAATTATGATTTCCTGCTAAATATTTGCAGAAGTTACTTTACCTTCGTTTAATGAGGACTGAAGAAGTGATTGATTTAATTAATTACTTTGATGAAGTAGATATCTGAACATTCGAAAGGTGAGTCAAGAATGTTTCAGTGAACTCTAACGATGCACCACGAAAGCCTCATAAAGGTTACAGCCAAGTAAAATTAACGAAAAATTACTACATTTCACCTCATAAACCGCTTGAGGATTACGTTAATACTATAAAAGAAATGTTTATACAATAACCTGCAGGATTTAAGGTAGGCGCCGTCAACGATGCTGCGTCGTGTCACAAGATGGACGATAACTTATCAATGCGTTAAGATCTACAAAGAGAGATGGACGGGCACGCGAGCGTTTTAATAAAATGAAGTTGAATTTTAATATCAAAATCCTTTGGAGAAGAGCTGATGCTGGGGATTGAGACTTTGTTGTTCTATACGGGAGTCATAACTTAAGACTTGAAAAATCATCTATGAAGCGCCACGAGCAAAAAAGACTTGAGGAGATCATAGAAGGCAAAGATGGTGTAGAAAAGAAGATATCGACAAAAAGAGTACCAATAAGGCTTGAGGAGATTGCTGTGTTACAAGCGAAAGGACCAAAGCAAAAGGCAATATTCCGAATGTAGTTGCTGAGTCTTTGCTAACGAATTGGCAGGGTTCAAGAAAATGAATAATGGTGAAACATAAAAACGTGACGAATACTGATAATGAATACCCAAGTGAATAAATCATTGTTTTTTTAACGCAATGATTCTTTGAAACCGCAGTACACTATATAGTGTAATGCGGTTTCAAAGAATCATTGAGTTAAACCTTTGGAGTCTTTAAAACAATCCCCCAAATAGTTAAATAATTTATCCTGTAAGTATTAAGTTTAAAGGTTCACAAAAGGAACAATATAGAGAAAATGAAGATATGTCGTGGACACAAGGGAATCGTTTTATTAATTGAGCATGTTGGTATCGCATTTCTTGGTATTCGGGCTTCACCTACAGAGGAGACCTTACCGTACGATACCGATATTCAATGGCAAAAGTATGGACCTGGTTTGAACCAAATTATTAATGAATATTATTAATGGATGTTGGAAAATCATTAAATATGAATCTTGTTAAAATACTTGAAATAATTTATGAGTTCCCATCGAGGACAAATCATTCATCATCGGAAAATAAACGAGTTAATATGAGATTTGCCTCAAATGTTGTGTCACTAAAAACGGTCAGGCCGTAAATTAAAACGTTAATAACATCAAAAGAATTCTTTAGGGCAACTTAGCTAAGTTTGCAATCATTGTCGGGCCGTTACTTGCTCCATGAATATTAATATGTTCACAAATCATAAATATTGTAATTTTGCGGCGTGTCGTACGCAAGTCGCCCAATAAATCGGTGAGGTTATGTATTTGTTCGGACCGTGTCCACTCAACACCCACGCGGGATCGTGTTTCAGCCCCCGGGCACATTTTTGGGACAAACCAATATTTCTAACGAATATTAATAGTCTGTTTTGTTTTTATTTGTAACGTGTTTAATTTTTGTTTCGGTCGCGCCCACATTCTTTGCAAGCCAAACATTCCTTTGGGAACGAATTTTTGATTTGTTGGTGGTGGTTTTGCGCTTGATCGTAGTCTATAAATTCAGCTTCAATATTAGCATAACTAACAAATCACTATGTATTGAAAGAGGATCAATAACTTTACTAGTTTATGTTCTCCGTTCAATTAGTTACTCTCTTCATGTTTCAACTTTAAGTCTATTTTTACAGGTAAACATCTAAGTATCCTCCGAAGATTCAAGTGTCCCAAAAACCATTGGAATACAAGTTTTTGTCGTCGTGTTAACATTTCGATTGTTGTCTGATCCTGTCGATTCGTTCTATCGAGATTTTTTCGCGAGCGGTGTTAAATGCAAGGAATTCTAAAGGCTGTCGACACAAACATAGCTTATTCAGTCACTTTTTATGGGCCGTGGACCACAGGTGCTATTTCAAGGAGAATTATAATGATAAAACATGTTAAAATGTCTTTAAAATTGGCATTACATTGCTGCTTGGTATGGCAAACACTGATTCTGATGACTAACACATAGCCAACGCTCAGTGTTCTATTTTTAGTTGAACGTTGCTTTGTACTCTTTTAGGACAACTGTCTCTTACAGTTTCAAGCGAGGTGTGAAAATAAATGTCAGGACTAGTTCAGTGTTGTCTCAGACTTGTTGTCGGCGATATCACACACTCCCCATACATATTGATACGAGTGAGGTGTCGGCGAAAAAACGCATGAATGATGCAGCGAGACCCTCCGCGGTCGCCCTACAAGACGAAAGAATTTCGCACACTTGCGAATCTCAAAGCGCAAAATGTTTTTCTTAACGCATTGAAAACGGCTGATAGCTCATTTAATTTAATGAGCCACCTATTTGATGAGAACGAAAAAGCACAGCAATACGAGTCGGTCTATTTAGCCAACGATACTGAATAAGTAAGCGTATTCATGTTGATTTTAATAGAATTATTTAAGTCAGTGTTGCCTAATAGAATCAACAAGCAGAAACTGCGAGTAAGCAGCAAGTTAATATTATAATAAGTGCAAGACTGTTGCATAAGTTAATAGATGATGCAAGCCGTTGCTATAATATGCTTAGAGGTATTGTAACACACATTCTCATCAATTCAATTGCAGTATATCTTATGTAACTTTGCCGAAGCTTTTCTTTAAGCTTTGTACAAATTCCTCAGCTTTACCAATCAATATGTTCCTAAATCCAAAGTAGCCCTACCCAAATAAATAATTTCTATTAACATAGAATTTACTGAAAAAGTAAAAAAGCAGAAAGAACTCTGTCACTATAAAATGCGCGCATAGATAGTAAAGTGTCAGAAGAAACGATTGTAATAAGATAGTAAGGGCGAGGAACAGCGAGGCAGCCGAGCCAGCACATAGTAGGCGTAGGCAGGCTACACTAGTGCTTCCCGCGGCTTCCAAGCTATTGTTACGTTGCAACCGTGCGCAATTTATGTTATCCTGGTACCGAGACTTGTTACGAACACATGGCAAAACAACTTGCCTTTAAAATAGAGGGATGCTCAAACACTTTGTATGGTTATTTGATGTGTGATATACGTGGCGGATAATAAATTATAAGGAAATTACAAAAATACAAAAGGAAATCTGAGAATATGAAGAAAAAAGCGTTCCCTGATTCTATACACAAGGAAGAGAACATTTAACAGAACTCGATAAAAAGTTACGAACAAGGTGTTATAATACTTAAATTGAATCCCAATAAAGCCGATATTGTTTGTTAATAGAATGTAAATAAAATCATTTCTAATAATTACGACGTCAGTAAACTCCGTCGATGTTCCATGACTAAATGATTCGTGTAGGGCGTGTCGGGCGGATATTAGTAATAGTTTGGATGTGTTCCCGATTAGCTGTTCACCGAGACCAGGTGAAACTGCGGCCCGAGCTAGTTGATTGATTGCTTGCCTGATACTTATCTCGTCTGAACAAAACAGACTCTTGATCGAATTTAAGATATAATTTCATTACCGAATTGTTTATAAATCAAATCGAAATGTGGTTTGGAATGTTGAGAATCGAATCGTTTAATGATACATTACATTCTGATCGTGATAGAGCAATTTACATAACAATGTATTAAGCTGCTTGTCAAAAGCAGGCATCATTATTAAAATGAAAATTATGGACGCTATTGATATTGAATGTATGTTGATAATTAGATCCCATATCTACACGAAATGATGCGATTGGTTGTCAGCGCAGCCGTTCCAATTAGTGTTTTTGTCTATGAACTAATAATTGCTCAAATTAGCGTTGTCTGATACGGATCGATGTGAATGCATTCGATTCTGTCTAATAGAATTCAGCGAGGAATCGTTGCTTGCAGGCCGATGCGTTCCGATTCACGTATCGAGGTGTTTTTGTTCGCACTCCGATACCCTGTTCGCAGATTCGCACTATCTCTTTGACGTTTAGCGAAATTCTCGAACAGATAAAAAAAAATCACGTTTGCAGGAATGCTCGGGTTTCTGCAAAACGTGTCTGTGCTCGGCGTCGCAATTTTTTAATATACCGATGTACTGTAGAGCCTTGTTTGTTGCTCATTGACACTCCTGTGAGGGTTTATTTATTCGAGAAAAACTTAGAATTTCAATGTTTTGTGTACTTAGGGACATTATATGCAGTGTCGCGGGTGTATTCACTTCAACAGCGTGTCAATGCGAAGAGGGGATATCGTGAGTTGACAAAGAGATAAAAAAATAAAGCGCTTAACGCTTTCATTGTCTACATGTGTACGGTATCATGGCGTGGTGTGGGGTAGCAAGTGTGTACACGTCATGGAGATTTGTGTGTCTGTGCGTCTGTGTGCGTGCTGAGGGTTGTAAAGTTGCTACTGACAAGGGCTGGCCACGCCCATCAAATTATCGCTTGTTTCAACTCAATAAATTGATTCAGAAGCAATTAATTTTGCCAAGAAGGTTGTTCCTGCTGCTTTATTTTTCTCAGAATGAAATCGATAACTCATTTTGAAATAATCGTTGAATATTTTATCACAAGTCTAGCTTGAGATTAATGTTGACAACAGTATCTTGAAAAGCAATTGCAATTTTATTCAAAAAATACTTTGGTATAATAAAACATCTGTAGAATCAGCTTTTGAACAGAATTTTAATAAAAGTAATGATATTCGTTGACCGCTAACAGTGACGCAAACTTTTAGAAATACTGGCAACATTAAATCCCCTCGGATACTGACTAGTAACGCACACAAACGCACCAACCATTGTGTTGAACATTTTTTATACAATTTATCAATCCGGGGCAGATGGTCCCGGATCATATAGACACCTTTGAAAGCACCCAGCTATTATAGGGTTACAATATTATCATGTGGACTTAAAATGGCCGTTTCTGCGTAGGATTATGTACGGAAACGTTTATAGATATGATTTCAATAAGCTTTCGTCCAAAAAAGTGATATTGATTGGGTGTTAAAATTTGTCATGAAGATTTATAGTTGATATAGACACCTTGCTCCACCTTGCTCGATTCATATAAATATATTAAAATGAGATAGTAGTAAAATAAAATATAATTTCGCTATTTCCGAACTGATGAATTCGACATGAAGTTGTTCGGAAATCGTTTTGTAGTGATAAAACCCAGAGAATACAGCAGCAAAAAGCTTGAAGATAATAAATATATCACTAATTGCATGCGATAAAATATAGATATAGATAGACAGACTATTTATGCAATTGCACAGCTATTTATTGGCTTATTTTCACGGCATGTGAAGAAACAGATAATCTACTTCTTCTGGTGGCAGGTGTCTGTCGTAATTAAATGCTGTGGCATCGATTACAAAGTAATTCTAATTGTCCTGCAATTATTTAGCGTTCCAAGAACACTTAGACAGTTTTCTGGTAACGATAATTTCATTAGCACCTTGTTGATACTACATTCTACTGTTAAAGTATCGACATTAATAACTCAATACATAATTGCAATTTTATTTTCTTGTAATTTAATCTGGAATGAAAGGCTCTTATTAATAAAAAATCTGGTATTGTAAACGACTGTAGCATATTTTGTTATAACTGTTTACATATGTATCAAAAAACTGTCTATATTGTGCAAATATCTGTTAAGTTTACAGATAAAGGCACAGGACGGTAGAGTTTTGTGCGGAGTAACTACTTCGAGTATCACATATATTACAACTTAAGGTACATTTATATGCACCAAATAATAAGTAGTAAATTTAATGAAAGTTATCCCACATGACTTTTATCCAATTCCAATAAAGTTAAAATGACTTGTAATAAGAGTAGGTTAATGTCAATACTGCAACGGGTGGAGCTCGAACTTCGACCTTACGCTCATAAATTCGACAGTCTAACCGCTAGGTGAATATTTTTTTGGGCAAGTTTAAATAATTATTACTCCCATCAGTGTTTCAGACAAAACAATCCCATAATCCTCATTTGCAAGTACAAAACGAAACAGTAACATGAGCTTATGAAGTGTTTGATGTTGACGAGTGTATTACATGTTTGTTTGTTAGCCCACAAGTGCTGCAGCCGACAGCTCCCGGAGTCAGCACAATGGCGCGGGCGCAGGGGCGAGGGCAAGCGAAGGGTTCCGTATTGTTTGCAAAATATTTTGAAAGCTTCATTTTATACGGCGTATTAACCAGCACTGCGTTTGATAGCTATAGGGACGTCTTCACCGGTTCGAATCATATCATCATTAGAGTATTGTGCCCTCCCCTCTGTGGTGTTGAAGTGGCGGTGTCGAAACTATTGAATTTTAATATTGTGCAACCGGTACTGGTTTATTGGGCTGGTGCTATGAATCGAGCGATCGAATATGCGTTTTTTATTGGGACAATCCCACCGCACTATTCCCAAACCACTGCAACTCCTGATAGCCAGAATTAACAGTGGTGACCACCAGAAAAGCGCCGAGGCAATGAAGCTCGACGAAGTCCCGGAGAATGAATTTAACTGTCTTGGATCCCGCAACGAAATTAATCAGAAAATAATAACGGAGGAGTAGGAAAAAGTACAATATGCGTTTATTTGCACTTGCTAAACAAACAACACAACTAACTTTAAGATATGTATTTTTTATTCGCATAATTAACAGAATTATCAAGTCTAACGAATTGAAATTAAAGAAAAATAAATTTATACAAAATATGTATCGGTTGGTTAAGCCATATGAACCATTTATAAATCCCTAGAAATATTTAGTAAAATAGTCGTAGCGTAGTGCGTAGCGCGTAGCGTTTCGTAGCACCCGCCTACGCCGATTTTAAACCCGTGATATTCGTATCAAAAATGAACATATCAAGCAATAACTTCGCAAGTGATTACTAAAGTGTTTTTACAAGGTGATTGTGGGCGGAATCACCGGCGGCCATTTGACGCCGACGCGTGCTACAGTACCCTCGGGGTCTGGGCTCTCGGTCTAAACTCATCGAGGTGACTCGAGAACAATATATTAATCCTTAATAAAGATTGGTGATTAATAAATAAGACAATGAGGAATTTAGCTTAGGGTTTTTTATGGTATTTGAATGATGACGAACGTTAAGTTAGTCTTTGTTTTGCTTTATGAAAGATATACCAATGTGACATTAACCTGTGTTGCTGTGTATTTGTGTTTCTGTCTGTGGCATCATAGCGTCCAAACGAGTAAACCGATTTTGATTTAGTATTTTTTTGTTTGAAAGGTGATTTTGTCGAGAGTGTTCTTAGATATGTTTGAATTAAATCGGTTCAGCTTTTCAAAAGTTATGAGCGTTTTACTGTTTGAATCGGGGTGTTAACGCAAGATATCGTGTCATAATTACGTGTTCAATAGATTGCCGATCGAAGCGTATCTACTTTGTATTAGATAAATTATGTAGCAAGAAATTAAATTTGACGGGGGTTTTTGAAATTTTACTTGTGATAAAACTATTTACGCTAACTGTTGTGATATTTCATGGTTATTACTTACGTTTGGTTACTCTGTTTCATAGCCCCGAGACTTAAGATACTATGAAATGCCAATAAGCTTTCGTGAATAGATCAACTACGCGAACTGTGTATGTACTTTATAATGTCAATAAATTAAATGAATACAAAAATGCTGCAGCAGATTTGAGAAAACTACATTTTTGGAAAGGTAATTTCAAGTTGTTCTTTGCCCTATATATTTTGAAAGTGCCTGTTACTTGTTGAAATAAATGGTTTGATGAGTGTTCGACATCGCAATGTCTCATCTTATGAGATGCTGTAGATTTGATAAGACAATGAGATAATTTGATTTAACTATTTATATCTACGCCTAAATTGAAATATATAGTAAAAACCTGAAACAAAGAAGTTTATCTCTTCAGCGACATTGACCACCTTATAATATCTTATCTACACTATTAATTAATTAATAATAATAAATAATATTTGAATTTTAACATAATATTATAAAGAAGAAAGATTTGATTATTTGTAAGTTTGTTTGTAATAGATAACCTCAAAAACGACTTAACCGATTTTCAAAATTATTTCACTTACGTAAAGCTTCATTATTCCGTTATGACATCGGTTATTTTTTAACCCGAAAATGGTTCCTGTGGGGTGCCCACGGGGTCGAAGCCGCGGGGTAAAGCTATCTTTTATAGAGCTGCTTAGAAAATAAATATTGTGACTTATCTACATAGGTAATAACTTCGGATTTGATGATGTAGCCATTACATATTCTTCTTCAAACACATAAAGAAGTACGTATCAGTTACATTGGCTGCTTTAGTAAAGCATTTAACCTTTTTTAATTGGTAAGTGTATAGGAACTTCTACTGCAATAGCACAAGAAATGCCTTGTTAGAGTCCCATCTCAAATAACAACGGTAAGCAATTGTTTTTATATCCATAAACGAATTAAATATTTTATTTTACTGAACCGAGCTACTGATCAGCTGAGTATCAGTTTACAAAGGTAATAACGATATATTTCCAAAGTTAGGCATATTATTTCTGGTCTGACAGTAACTACACTGCATTAAGAAATTTAGAATTTTACCTTTATTTATTTAATGTCTATTTTTGCATGAAATTCAAGACTAAATGAATACAAAGTGTATGTTCGGTAGCTTTAAAGTAACAAAGTGTAAATAATAGTGGCCTGTATTTTTATAATTATGAAACACTAGCTTCTGCCAGCGGCTTTGGCCGCGTGAAAAGCGTTTTCTTATCCCAAGGGTACAATACACCGGGATGAATGTAGCCTATGTGCTATTCCAGACTATGATCTATCTCTGTGCCAAATTTCATCCAGATTCGTTCAGCCGTTCTGGCGTGATTGAGTAACAAACATACATCCACACTTCCACACACACATCCATCAAGATTTTCATTTTTATAATATGAAGTATAAGTATAAAGTGAGATTTATGTTTCGCTAAAACACGTGTAACTTCACACACGATATTATCGACGAAAAAAGAAATGACTAAACTAGACCAAGTCCATTCCAAATTCTTAAATGGAAGATTAAGTAACTAACCTAACATTCCACTGATGACTCCGAGATTAAAGCCATTCCAAAAGCTGTTAAAGAGCCATTAAAATTGGGTGGGCTGTCTGTCATAAATACATTATTAACCTATTCGAAGGTGGAGAGGCCTCACCACCCCGATATTTGCTCTGGGCTAATTAAATATATAATGATCGGCAGCAGACCCCAGCTCACTATGCTTCACAGCCTTTCGAGTAATTTATAGCCACCCATAAAACAATTCTTCAAACTGCCCACAAAAAGGTCTCGTCTATTCAAAAGCCCATATGAGATAATAGAGGACGGGGGCACAGGACAAAAGTCTGGATGCAACACTAAACAGTGACGAATAAAAAAAACTCAACACCAGCTGGCCACGTCCCCGACACCCGCTATACAAATTCCTGGACCGTTCCCTTAAAAATCGATATTTAAAGTTAAGTACCAATACTTTACCTATAACAATGGTCCAGCGTGCGACAGAGACAAGACGCGAGGAGCCAGCATCCGAACTGGACATTCTAATTTACGAGCTTTTTTTTTATCTTACATACGCATTTCAGATGAATCTTTCGACTTTTGTAATGAATTGAAAAATGGAGTTCTCAGTTAAACGGCTTTTTGTCCTTGCTTACTGAGAAATAGACTTCACAAGTCGACGTGGACATTTATAGGACGGCCGTTAGTTCTGTTGTTTGTGCTCGCGATCGTCTTACAAGGATATTCTTTGATAGTTTGTTGTGTGTCAGTTGTCATTGTGTCGGTTATTGTCGAGGCGTGCTCGGATATCGCAACAGTGGGCATCACTCAGCCGCAGGCGGGTCGGCTGCGGGGGGCGGTTCATTATGAATTAATGAGAATCGAAATGTTTCGCCAGATCAACGCTCATCCGCTTGAATGGATCTGACATCTTACTACACCGCTACCGGACGTGAAACACCTCGTTTCGACGTGACGAATCAATTTGGCCTAAGATAGAATCACTTATGTATCCATTTCCGAGTGACCATGTACAGGATGTAGAAGTTACTCGTATCAAGGCCACTCAAAGTTCTTGTACTTGCCTACTTCTATACTAATATGTATTATAAAGAGGAAAGATTTTTTTGTTTGTTTGTACCGAATGGCTCCGAAACTACTGGACCGATTTGAAAAATTCTTTCACCAATAGAAAGCTATATTATTCCTGAGTGGCATAGGCTATTTATAATTCCCGAAATTGGGTCCTGTAGGGTGGTCCACGGGAGCGAAGCCGCGGGCAACAGCTAGTACTAAACAATATGGATGACAGAAAAACAACCGAATGACTTACCGGTATGTGTTCTTTTGTGTATTTTGAGGTTTTCTGATCTTGCAAATACTTTCCCGCATCCGGGGAAGGGGCAGGGGAACGGTTTCTCTCCAGTGTGCACGCGGATATGATTCACCAGTTTATATTTCGCTTTGAACGGCCTTCCATTCCTAGAGCAGCCCTGCCAGAAGCATGCATGAGTTGTGCACTCGGGCCCGCCGACGTGTTCCACTGTTAGATGCGTCACGATTTCGTGCATACTTGAGAACAGTTTGTTGCACATCTTTCGAGGAGGTGGTTGTTCAGGATCGAGCCACTGACAGCGCATGTCCCGCCGGGGAGGAGCGCGCACATAGCGCAGGAAAGCGTGGGGCGCGTGCGGGTGCGCGTGTGGCACTAGGGGTGGCGCGGCGCCCTGGTAGTGCACGGCGTCGCCGCGCCAGTCCCAGCTCTGCTCCAGGGGCTGCTGTGGGAACAGCTCGCCGCAGCCACCGTAGTCGCGCAGGTAGCCGGGCTGGTAGGAGTGCAACGGGTAGGGCTGGTAGTGCGGCGCGTGGTGCGGGGCGTGCGGGGCGTGCGGCGCAGCGGCTCGGTGCTGCGCGCCCGGCCCGCACGCTGGCTGCGGCGACATCTTCAGCCCATACGTCGCCAGGTGCGCATGGTTGGTCTCCAGGAAGGCATTCATGGTGGGGGTCGCCGACGCCGGCGCATAGCCCCATTCGCCCGCCACCATCCACGCGGCGGGGTATTCCCCGCTGATGACGGCTCTGGAAACTGCGTCGTCTCCGACGCTCAACGAGGCTGCTGTTGTTGAGCTAAACTCACTTCAGCTGATACGCACGCTTTGTTACTTGCCCTCTGTTTAACAGTTTGCGACCTGTTGAAGAAGATAGAGTGTAATTAAAATACAGTTATATAAAATATTCAAGGACTCCAATCGTTCGAGCAAAATGTAAAAAAATGAACCCTAAAGTATCATAACGTTCCGAGACAAATTCAAAACCATTTCTCAAAATAATAACACACATTCGTGCAGCCATAACCGGCGACGAACATTTATTTATAATAAAAAAAAATGTGAAGCAGGTACTTTTGGACATTAAATTAAACTGTGGGTAAATTTATAGGACACTTTTATACGCCTGAGACAAAAATTTCGATTGTATTCGTGTATATTTAATTTTAGTTTATTTGTTAGGCTGGCTCCAATCTCTTTTACGGCCGAGGTTTAGCATCGATAATTTATTAAAATAGTTTTATGAATGATAAAACCTGTTTCATCGTAGACAGCGTGCAACGACGGGCATTTTATTGCCAACTTCACTTCGTTTTATAATTAATTCGAAGGCAGTATAATAATAATACTGGGCGAAATAAGCCAATCCTTGGACATAGGATTCAAGGAGCCATCATGGAAAAGCTATTTTAGAAAATATGATAACATCAGCAAGGCAAATCATTATCTATACCAATATTATAAAGAGGAAAGATATTATAGTTTTTTTGTTTGTTAGTACCGAATAGGCTCCGAAACTACTGGACCGATTTTTTCACCAATAGAAAGCCACGTTATTCCTGGATGACATAGGCTATTTTTAATTCCGAAAACGGGTCCTGTGGGGTGGTCCACGGGAGTGAAGACGCGGGGAATAGCTAGTTGTAAATATTCTTTCCTCTTTTAATGAGCTCGAGATCGCATACCTACTAACATATAATTTTAACCGAATTCAAAAACGGAGGAGGTTTCAATTTGTCGGAAACTTAGCTTTTATGTATGTTCCCCGATTACTCAAAAACGCCTGGACCGATTTAGAAAATTCTTATTTGTTTGAAAGGTGGTCCTGGTTGTCCCATGGTCATCATGTCAGGATCTGATGAAGGGATCCTGGAGAAATCGAGGGACAAACATCAATTGTGGACCGATTTAGAATACTCTTTTTTTGTTGACAAGAGTATATTTCCGAATTGAATTTTGTGAACATCTGAAGAAAAACTTTGGAGATATAATATAACAGAACTCTTCAATAAATGACGGCAAATTCTTTTTGTTTTTTTCCCTTCATTTTTCAATACATTAAATTACACTTATTGCACAGCATAACACTTGTCTAAAACCTTAAAAGGTGTATGTGACAAAGTAGAGGAAGCAATTCGCACAGCATAATTACTAAATTATGTAAACATAATACTTAAATTCCCACTTAAAAACTAAGGTGTAATTTCACCAGTAATATAATATTTTTTTAAGGTCTAAATCTCTCGGTATAGCTGCAATAGTATGTCTATTTATTGATACTCTCTAAAGGGGTAAGCAGATGTATACAGTTCATCGTGGTACATCCTGGTACACTCTCATTCCACCGGTTATTTTCGGTTATGTTTCATGTTATTCTGGTAATCTATTATGGCATCACTTTGGCCATTATAAGTACCTTACTATAGAAATTGCCCAATATGTACAACAACTGAAAAGTAAAAAATAAAAAAAACAACTGACTTCCAAAATTGAAGTTGTCTTTCACTATGTAGTGTGTTTTTTGAAAGTTGGTTTAATTTACTGTCAAAATGTTTTTATAAATGAGAAAGCGTATCATGGATCCATTTTTAATGTAATAATAATTTAACATTTCCATAGATCACCGGTCATTTCACATATATTCATCCGATACCTAGACATTCATGACAACTCTATTAATGATATGTATAGATTATACTTTTTGTGGTTTCTTTCTTGAGTGGGATACTCTACTTCAAAAACCAAACCATCAACAATCAAAATGTCAACACCATATAATCAACAGTTTAATTTTTCAATGAATCAGAATAACATTAGGTTTTTCCTTTGTATATAATGTTGTGTGGAGAACTTGTTGAGTGTTCAAAAAAAAATTGAGTGGAAAAATTCAATATCCCTGCATCACTCCTGTATACAGTTGAGTCAAACTGTCAATCAACAAAACTGCACATTTTTTTTGTGGGCGTCTACATAATCGCATTATTTTCAAATAATGTTGTTTATGTATTGTTTGACACAGTCGAGTGGGATTGCTTTACCTGAGACTTAAACAATGTCGAGCCCCAGATCTCCATCTAATCTGTACATTATCTGTGGGCCGCCCGCCGCGCCGCCGCATCACCACAAAGCAATGGGTTGACACATCTCAACAGACGCTCAAGGAGTAATAGGATTACAAAAATAACCCTTTTTATATCAATATTAACTGTCAAAGCATTTTGCGTCTTAATCCTATTGCATTAAAACCCCTTTAACGGTTTTTGAACGGTAAATGCAGGTTTGTAACATTTTGCAGCTGCCTGAGGAAGATCTCCACAGTTTTAAGGAATTAGTCATAATCACATTAGCGAGCTATTGAGAAGCTTCAGTTATCTGTTTGAAGGATAGATCAGATATGTGTTCTTGGGGATGTGAGAATTACAAGCGGATTGGCAATGTCTTCTAGTATTTTTTTAATAGAACAGCTATCCATTGCGTCATTAGCAAAGGAATTAAGATAGCATTTTTATTTCCGTACAATTTTACCTAATTGATTATGAATCGCAGCAAGCTTGACACAATTTCATATTGGCAGTCATTGGCTAGCCATATTTTCAATAATCTGTAATGTCGCTATGAACTAAAACTTAGGAGTACGTGACCTAATTTACGTAGGTCTAAAGGCCATTTGCTATTACAAAAAAACTATAGGACGTAGCTTCTTATAAAGTGTAGACTGCCTTGTTGGCCTGCAGGACCATTTGTGGAGGTCAGGGCACAGTTGGCCTATGAAATATGATGTATGTACTCTGTTAGACTGAACTTTACTTCAACCTGATTCAGAACGACTGGCTTACTACCACAAAAAAAACTTTAGTTTGTACTAAAGTTGAGAAACATTCTTATTATTCCCAATACACCCAGAATTTAAACTTAGGTTTAGCGTTTCCGGATCAGTGATTTTCGTAGTCATTGTAAGACCGTAGCAAGAACAGGCGATTTTAGATCTCTATTTACACTCTCAATATTCTGCTGTTGGTCGCATTTTAAAGTGTGCTCGGAGTGAAATTTGAAACTGCCTTTTCAGAAAATACTAAATTGGCCGTTTTCACTAACACTAAGAGCATTGGGAGTCAGTGGTAACGGCCGCTACTTACAAATTGTAGGTCCTGGGTTCGAACCCAGGAAGGCGCTTTACTTTGTGTAAACTATATCATCGTGGTGAAGTAAAACATCGTGAGATAACTGGCACGTTCTAGAACCAACAATTCGAAGACATCCACCAACCCGCGTGTTTTATTACGGCCTATTCCCGCTCACAGAGAGGAGTCCTAAGTCCCAGAAGTGGGCACATTAAAAGGCTGACTTACACTAAATGATACGTAAATAAATGAATAAATATTATTATACTGTTGAATATTAGTTAAAAAAAGTGTTTTATTGATATTTATAATAATAATATTATATCTTGTTTTAAAATTGTATGAGAAACCGGCAAACTATGTCGATATAGTAAGTATCAAATTGCAGCGCAGGCAACGAAATGTGCTTGTAACTGCCAATAAATGAGGTTTATTACTCTACTTAACTTATGCGGAATATGATAGCGCTACTTAGCTTGTATTTTTAGTGCTTGTTTATTATAAAACCTATTAACTTACCTGCCTACCGAATATACTCATGTGTGCCTAGGTGGGAACTTCTTTTTGCTGCCTTTAGCAACAACAAAGTATAAAATTAAAATGAATAAAACTATCTTGCCAAAAGATACAATCCTGAATAGTTTCAATACTGGTACTTAACCATTTAAATACATAAATTACTATTCAAAATATTGCCTTGTGTTTGGTCTACCAAAAATCAGTCTTGATAAAGGCTGTAGTCTACTCTACATCACCGGTTTAGACAAGCTTTTATTTTTTCTAACTTGAATTGTTTTTGGGTCATAACTTGCAACTGAATTTTAGTGGTCCCCATTCAATTGAGCTGAAATTTTGCTTGCACGTTGGGCTTGGATGACAATGCACTTTAAGGTTCCCCTAGTAGACGGCAATAACTATTTTGTGCGCGGGGTTAAAATGCATGCTATCTCATCCAACAACACGTGCGAAAGAGATAGATGCTGTGATGAGCAGTAAGAAGCTAGTTCGTGTACGAATTAGCACTTTTGCAAAATTGTAGCAAAATGGATTTTGATTTAGGACGAAAACGAGCACGTGAAATTTTATAAACAGACCTTTGGGAGTCTAGATATCATGATAAAACGACTTTATGTTTATTTTCGAAATAAAATTATTTGCATTCTTGAACTACTAATCTATGCCTGTATGGTGGCCGTTTTGCAATTTTCCTTTTTCTTAAAGTATTTATTTCCGCCCAGAGATTCGTTAAAATTAGTGTTGAAATATGGAACTTTCGACGCTCATAACTTTCAAATGTTTTTTTTTACTTTTTTTTTCCATACAGGGCTTGATAATGATGAGACAAATTGATAACATTTTTATTTTGAACGTTCATCGTCAAACAGTGGAGTAATCCCTAGACTACGTTTGTATGGAAGTATTATCGACTATTGTAACCTTAAGTTAAAAAGCTCGTTTAGTCAAATAAAGAAAAACTTTTTTTTCTTTATTTGACTTGTTATTTATGATATAATAACGGTTGCAAACTAAGGAAGCACTTGGTTAAGAATAAATTGTCATATAATTCCAATCTGCCAAGTCAGCTTCTAGCAGTTGAAGCCCGTCTGTATTTTAAATTGAGTGATTGCCTATTATAACTCCAAAATCCAGTAAAATTGTGTTTAGATAAAATTTATCCTAATATTACATATTGCCCAAAGATTTTAGTTCAGTTTGCAAACGTTGCAAAATTTTAACGACGGAAAAATGCAGGCAATAATCATCTGTTACAAAAACAGATGACTTTGCATGATATTTATTTTGATTAATTTTTAACTTTCTTTTCTTTGAACAACAAATACATAAAATTAAGTAACTTGTAAGTTAATAATGTTATGTCGGAATCACGATTTTTACATTTCATTTTTAAATTATTTAAAACTAGCTTCTTGCCGCGGCTTCGCCCGCTTTAAAAGTGTTTTATCATCCCAAGGGAATACAAACCATCTTGTACCAAATTTCATCTAAATCGGTTCGGTAGATCCAGAGATTACCCCCTACAACCTCACAAACTTTAGCTCTTTATTATAATATTAGTATAGACATAGTAATGGAACTGTCTCGTTGTTTTGTGGTTGCTTGATTCTGAACATGAGCTCCTGGGTTTGATTCCAAGGGTGGGCAAAGTGCCGTTGAGATTTTTCATCAGGAATTTCTCAAAAACATCCCGTAGTCTTGGTGCCCGGTCGATGACAATAGTCTACTTGCATCTTCAAGGAACTTAAACAAAACAAGTAAAAACTTTTTTACAAAAAAATACAACTGACTTCCAAATAAAAACACTACAAATTTAAAAAATAACTTAGATTTCGGCAGTCGGTGTTCCTGTTTCGTTTCTTCGTTTTATGACACCGACTTTCGAAATTTTTCTCTTTGTGTTGTTTTAATTTGGAAGTCGGTTTGATTTTTTTGTTAAGAAGTTTTTTATTTTTCATTTTTTAGTGGTACATAATGGACAAGTTCTAAAGTAAGGTACCTATAATGCCCACAGTGATGCCAGAATAGATATAACATGTAACTTGAACATAACCGCTGGAAAGACTGTGTACTTACCAGTATGAACTGTAAACTTCTGCTTACCCGTTTAGAGCCTACTGGCGTGATTTTATGTTATGAAATGGTGTAAATAATAAATAGACATGCGATTGCAGCAATCCCGAGAGTTCTCTTGTACATCTCTGAAGTTCTTCATCAGATCTTAACCAAATTTTTAATAGGACCATTTTGGAATAAACTTCTTTCTCCTTTGGAATAAGTATTTTGCAAATCCGTTTATATGTCGGAGTTATGCCTGAACACACATAAAAAAATATATTTATAATAAACAGCCGAATTGAGAAACTTCTCCTTTTTTAGAAAGTCGGTTAATATAATAAGATTACACCTTATTACTACTAATTACATACATAGATATACAATGTGATCTTGAAATATAAATGTCTTATTTTATTCAACTGTGTTGTAATGGTTTGGTTTGACATATGTATACATTAGTGAACAATGGACATATTAAATTGATAATCACAAGGGATCTTTTGTGGTTTTGGATTAAATATGCCTTACATAAAAAAGAAGTAGGTAATAATAGATTTGATGTAACAGGACCTGATTTTCAGATATATATCTAAAAATGGATAAAAGATCTGAAATTTTCAGTTTAATAATTAATATGTATGTATTCTTTCTTTCTTTTTGTATCGCAATACATAGTGTATTGCGATACAAAAAGAGAGGAAGAGTACACAATATATTTCAAAAAATGATGGCGGTAGATCTACTGGATTTCATTTTCAGAAACTACCTAATTTCCTCATTTTTAAATGAAGACTTTAATGTACTTTAATGTCCGGCTTTTAATAGATTACATAACATAAAATGAGTATGTTAAATTGGGTAGAACCTAGAGCTAGCAATACAATTTCTTGGAAAGAACCACAAGGATGAAACAAAAAATAAATCTTGGGTGTCCGGCACACATCTGCCTAAATCTTTGTAGAAGGCAGGTGTGATATTGATCTTAAGTTATCTTCTCTATATTTCAGGCAACCAATCACAACAGGTTTATTTTTATTTTTTTTATTTGTCGATAGGCTCGCGTTAACCACTACCTCGCCTGATGGTAAGCGATGATGTGGTCGACGGTGAAGCACGCTTGCCTTGAAGTAACCTACTCAGTCTTGACTTAAAGATCCCAAGGTTGTAGCTTTCAGGAAACTAAGACTCCGCCAGGGAATTCACGCACAGCTAAGCAGTGGGTACAATGAAAGTATTCGCAGTACGTATGGGTGGGATATCCACTATGGTAATATGATATTACAGGTATGAACTATATATTTCGCTATTAATTCAGCGGTACTGAACCTTGGAAAAATACCCGCGCAGGGAAACAGTTATTCTGCAAAAGTAGTAATAATGGTGATTGATTAAAAAAAATATCGGAATTTAACCTCTTGAAGGCGGTTTACTAAAAATGCTTGGTTCACTCGCTCATGCATCCAAAATTATTTCTACAAACTGCAACTCCTATTTATTTAAGAACTGCCGAAAGAAATATATAAACTCTTTGGACCATAAAAATGGGTATGAACTATAATCATGCTACGTAAATCTTAAGAGCGTCATCCACCTGGAAAAAGTATATAGCATGATAATGATTGTAATATACACGCTATTATAGGCAATACATCGACGTATTGCAATAACTGCTCGTTACACAATCGTAAAGACTGTATCAATTAATTAAGGATACATTAGACTTGTTATTATTTTAGTTTGTAACGCTACTGTCCTATTGTATTACAGCATAAATATCAGTATTATTAACGGTATTATAACCGATTGCATTAAGAGGGAAGCTCCAGGCTGTATAGATGTATTTTTATGCAATTAAGGATACTTAAATAACACTTTCAATTATTGTTTGTAGTGCTATTTAGTGTCTTCTTATATAACGTGGACTGAATAATACCGAGGATACTTATCAATTTTATAGGAAGGGCAGTTGTTGCTCTGAATGTACGGGAATGTAGTTGAGTGCGCGTTAATCTCAAAAACTGCTACAGTAAGGGCTTTATTTATAAAAAAATGTCACTAAACACTGAAAGCATAAACACACAAAATAAAGTACACTGATCAGCAGATTCTTAATTCAAATTTTCTATGGCGAATTTGAATTAGAATATGCTGATCAGTGTTTAAAATAAATATATGGTTATAAAGTTATTATGAATACACAGGCTGTTTTTGTACTAACTTTGTTGTTTTTAAGTGACGTACCGGCCTTTATTTTTTGCTCGTCTTTACAGGTGATCTATTTTGATAATATCTAACCAGGACTACATGATATAATTCGCTTCAGCATTATTTACCAACATTAAGTACCGCATTACTCATTTGGCAAAATATTATTTAATGTTGAACTGTTATAGGAGCATGATATTGTTGGCATCAGTAATTATTCAATTGCTGCGAGCATACTTCTTGAGCAAGCTGGTTTTCAAGACAGCAAGTGCTATTTTTGTAAGAACCATAAAATCAACTGCTAAATCTAATAATGGTCATTAATTAATTTAATACTTCATGCACACAAACATAGTTAAATGGGTTGTCGCCTTTACACGGTTCAAATGACTGAACAAATGGATGATAGCAAATTATTTAGGGTTCATTTTTTGTAAACAAAGAAAAAGCTTACGTACTTGTTGCTTAGTAGAAATCCAGTCTTCAGTCAATCGATGTACTCATGAAAATAATCACTTAGTTTTATCTATTAAGCACAAACAAATATCAAAACACTTCACTGAACATGTACTTAGTATCTAAAATAAATTTCAGTATCCTCGTGTAACTAGAGCAATTAGTATCACAGGTGTTGGCGCATCGTTATAACAATCTTGTGTTAACTTCACAGCCGCATTCTGCGATAGCTGGCCGTCTCGTTGGTAACATAAGTTTTTTGGACAAATTGTCACGCAACGATTTTTTCTCGTAACGATGAAAGGCTTCGCGACGTGTGTCCACTGACTCCGCTGAGGCTCTCAGCATGACTGCGGGGTCCCGCGTCGCCGCCCCTCGCCGAAGCCGACATACTGCTTCTTAGAAAATATTTAGTACGGACGGGACAAGGCGCGAACGCAGCCCTGCCGAGAGAAGGGCGGGACACCGACAACTTTTTCACCCAATGGTGCGGCTTCGACACCGGATCGTCAAAATCCATCCGTCCCGCTCTATTACACACAATAGAGTGAAGACCGAAAGGGAACCCCGATCCTCGAAGAGCTCATAACGATGGTATAACGAAGAAAATTTCTTTGTGTTTGTGTCGTAATGTGTTCGCTTTATCAGATTTACGTTGAAAGCTCGCTGTTAGCTTTCGAGGGCGCCACATCGGAGCTCCCTGTCGGACGATGCACGCGGTGCAAGCGTGCGACAGGGACGCACGTCACCCGGGAAATGTTTCGGCTAATGTATTTTCCTGTGGGAAGGAAAACACATGTCGTCGCTTTTAATTTAATACGCGTCACGCTGCGTCGTCGTGTCGTGCGCGGTGCGGACCAAGTGCCTCGTTTTGTTTTTTGATGCATTTTATTTCGATTATAAATGTTGGTGTTAAATAAAGGGTTATTATTTCGAAATGTATGAACTGAAAATATTAAATTTCATCATGATTAAGCAATGCTGCACTGCCTTTATATACTATTGGATGCTTGACTTCGTATAATTTTGTTAAGTTTATGATGTTTTAATTTTACAACAAAACAATTATTCTTGCAAAACATACTTATTCTTGCAAATATCTTAGAATATAGCATGCATGCTGTGCATATACTTAAGTAATAAAATGAACTGGAAATTTAATATTTAGTAGGTAGGACTAAATTGAACCATAAAAAAATCTATTAACAAAAAGAAGTTCCAACTTGATTCTAATTAGTTTTATTTTTACAAAAACTATATGAAAACATACGACACAGAGTTTAGCAATAGATAATTGAAGTTAACTTCGAATAAAAAATAACAAAAAAATAACATTAAAAATCCATACAACACAACCATCACCAATTAAAATTGTAAATATACTGCAGCAGTTTGAGGCGCGCCAAATATAATTAACGTAATTAATTTGACGTACCAAACGTACTTGGTAATTAGTTTGGTAAAAAGACGCATGCGCCTGCGCACGGTATGCGGCGGGGGCGGGTCACGCGCCGCCATTGGCTGGCCGGCAGGCTGTCACGCCCGCACACTCCTGCGCACACTTTTATTTCGACCAAACATTTATTTTCATCCACGGCACGAACGCTCGTGATTAATTTAATGTATTTTTATCGACGAACTTTTCTCACGCAATACGCTTTTTGCTATATTTACCTGCATCGATTCGTTACATCTCACAAAACGTTTTTGTACGCATGATCTTGTGCGGTTTGTTCACTTCGTTAGAATTAAATCAGCGTTTTGTGAGTGGAACGACATTCTTCCTATTAGTGTTGCGGAGATACTTATAAGAAAAACCTCCTGACCACATCCGCTTGGTGACAGCCATCCGCCATCCACCTGATGGATTGCAAGCTGCTGATTTTTAACGTAATACCGTGAAGTAATGCTCATTTAAACATTTCTATGTGCGTGAAAAACTTAGAATTCGCTGTAACAGTTGGTGTTAACATTTACTAGGAAAAATACCTACTTACTGTAAAATTGATTTAGTTCTTGTAATAATTACGTGATTTTAAATTACAGCAGTAACACAAGGCCGGCACAGTGGGGCTCCAGGTACGCACAATGCTCTCCCTGCTCTCGTGTGCTGAGGGCTTGTAGATATTTCATTAAAATAAATAACGTTATTATTTATCTGGGTGTTTTTCGGCGACGATGCAAGCTACAAATTATGCGGACAATGCCTCCGCGGGACACCGCGTTATTAAATGTAGCCCACCAGATGGCGCTGTTCTCCCCTGCCCTCTACACCAACAAACAATATTAAAATTCGTTCTAATAATCCCTAAATTAGTAAAACATCGCAGCTTTAATGAGATTAGTTTTAATTAATTTTTAACTGGTAGAAATTACGTTTTGGATATTTTGATGGTACCATAGATCAATTAACTACTTACGTTAATAATTTTTATCTTGTTTATAATACACACACACAGCAAACATGTTCTAACCTCCTTTTTATTTTCAAATTATTTCTTCATGTAGTAGAGAACTGAGAAATAGGAAGGTATGATACACACACAAAAATGTGTGCGTGGTGAACTAGTGGTAGTTCACCACGCACACATTTTTAAAGCAAAAAAGTGAAATACAACCGACTTCCAAATAAAAACACTACAATGTAAAAAATAACTTCAATTTCGGAAGTCGATTGTATTTTTATGTAAAAATGTTTTTTATTTTTACTTTTTTTGTTGTGGTAAGTACACTAGTGGGCAAGTTCTATAGTAATGTACAATAAACAGGCAAGCGATTGCAGCAACTCCGAGAGATTTGTCGTCATTTATGAAGAGTTCAGTCGTGTATCTCTAAAGTTCTTAATCAGATCTTCAACAAATGTATGGGACTACCTCGAGAAAGAACCCTTTAGCACACAAAAATAATTTTGGATATCGGTCCATAATTCACTGAGAAATCGGTGATCATACATAAAAAAATACATACAGTCGATCATAGAATCGCCTCATTTTTGTTAAGACTTGGACATTTATTATTTGAAATATCTCAATTAAGGGTACACTAGTCGATAATTCTTCCATACAAACGTAGTCTAGCGATTACTCCACTGTTTGACGATGTACGTTCAAAATTAAAAATGATATCAATTTGTCTCATCATTATCTAGCCCTGTATGGAACCAAAAACGCATTTGTGGGCGCAAATAAATACCATAAGAAGACGGAAAATTTCAAAACGGCCTCCATAGAGGGATAGATTAGTAGTTCAACAATGCAAATAATTTTATTTTTGAACAGATACGTTCAGTCGTTTTTTCATGATATCCCAAAGGTCTGTTTATAAAATTTCGCGCGCTCGGTTTCGTCCTAAATTATTATCCATTTCGCTACAAATTTGCTAAAGTGTGTATTCGTACGCGAACTAGCTTCCTACTGCTCATCACAGCATCTATCTCTTCCGCACGTGTTGTCGGTTGATATAAAATGCATTTTAACATCGCGCACAAAATAGTTCGTGCCGTCGACTAGTGTAACCTTAAATTGAAACCCGATTCAAGATTTGTTAATTACATGGGAACTATCGTTACGCTCTACTTCCTTATTGCGTTACTGCAATCTCTTCACTTGCTTAAGATTACTTCATTAGAGTTATTTAAGTGTAGGCCTACTTAAAAATGTATATCTCTTCTAGGGAAATTGGAGCGATTACTTTAAAATGATTAAAATAAGGAATGTAAAAACAACAAGAAGCGTCTGCTAAACCTTATTTTTTTTTAGAGGGCTTTCATACTACAATGGTATTTATTAATAGCGATGATGATGAAGCTGATTTATCAATAATAGTAAAATCAAAAGTTATAGGAAAAATTTTTCAAAACATTACATACTTTTTTATGACGTTGATGTCTAATGTTAAGCGAGAAAGTGCTACGAAGCGTAGCACGTAGAGGTCAGGTACATTTAAAATTACATTTATTTTTACAGGTAATATAATATGATATTTGAATAGTACTCCGTTTTAGAGCTATATTTTCCTTGCATGAATATATATTATTAACTGATATCTATTTTGTATTGCCAACGCGATATATTTTTCGTAGCTATGAAAACTACTTTTGGCAAATTCTTCATTACTTTATATATCTATTTCACTGTCTCATTTGCCTTTGCTTAATATTGTACAATTCTATTTTACAAGCTTTTATTTAATTTGCAATGTAAAGTGTGTTCGGGTCAAATCTAGCAACTGAATTTTAAAGTAGTTATCCTCCACCGATTAAGATGAAATTTTGCGTACACATTTAGTTTGGATGACAATGCATGGTTAGCTAAGTGATGTCATTCTAAATTCAAAATGGCGGACGGCCCATGATGGCGGACTAGTAATTTTTTGTGCACTGCCGTTATATGGTATCAAATGAAAGGGTTTGCTGAGAAGAATACGAAAAAAGCTTCATTTAAATTGTAAAGTATTTTAATCTAGACAATGTTTGTTTAATCTATTGAAACAATAGAGTCTAATATACGAAATTGGACATAATAATAATCAAAATACACTAATACGTAATTTTAGAACATTTTGAATATACGCCGCGATACTTGAGATGCCGCTTGGCGGTTTTAGAATAAGATTATTTTCTTCATTTTTAGTTATATGACGGGTGATAATAGAATTGATTAGAACTTTCTGTTTAATAATAATACAAATTGTACTGGTTTCACATACCAAAACTAATGACAAAACTTCACACTCAAAAAACCTAATATAAATAAAATAGAAGAAAAAAATCCACCTGTTCACCTCTCGCCCCTAACTGTATCAGTAATTAATTCGATTCCGAGTCAAACGTCATTGGGACTCGATATCGATGACTATTGATATCCAGTCGGCGCGACTTGACTCGACTCGCATCATCGTATGAAAAGCCGACACAAGCCAATGTGATCGACTTTTTGCCGCAACCATTCAAACGAAATTAGATTCGGATTCGTAAAGTTTTCCATTTGATTGTACCTTCCTACATATATATAGGTATGTGTGCACCTGATAATATTTAGGTATCAATGTATTTGGGTTATTCTTTACGAAGATTATATTTTTGTCACGGTCGATGAAAGTCGCGTACAACCAAATTCAAAATAGAATATGGTTGTAATAACTAATCTTGAAATATGATTTCTTTTTGCAATTATGAAGAATGATAATGTATTAGAATAGTTTGGGCACAGTTTGGAGAAACTCTAAAGTTAGTAGGTTTTTAGATAGATTCGTATTAATAAATGTAGGTAAATTATGGTTACGAAACTGTTAAACCACGGTTTTCTTACAACGTACCACTTAATTTATCGTTATGTCATAAACAGGTATTATAATAGTTAATGCTTTGTTTATGGAGCCCAGACAAAAGTGCACATCAGTATCTATTGATAAATATCGTCATATTTATAAGTCCCTTCTAGGGAATTTTATTATTATTTCATCAGTTGTATGAAATTTTGTAAACGTTGATCTTTATCTTGAAACTACTATATAACTAGTGAGTCGGTTTGTTTATAAAGCCTAGGTATGAAACCGTAGCTAAGTACATTCTATTCTTAAATGTCAACAGATTGAACTACAAAAAAGGTTTTTTATGAATAAAATATATTTTACCTGTAATTGAATTTAGGACATCACAGCATAATGTATGGTGTATCAATTTTTATATTTTGGGTATTAGTTTTTACGCTATGTAACTGGTTGACAATCTTTAAATAAATTGTATTAAAACCACAGGCGTGTCAAGAACATTTTGCCGCGACAAATCCAACACGGCGGACAGAGCTCTGTCAGGATCTCATGGCAAAATGGAGAGAGAGAGCGACTGTCAAAACCCTGCGATGAGCACGCCACAATTGCGGCGATAAGGCTCCTCCTTGAGGAGTGGCTTTAGAGGCACCACGGTGTCCTCACCTTCCGCCAGACGCTGATACTATTTCGGGAGGTTCCTGTTCAGGATAAGGTGGGCGGAAACGCCCGGTTGTCACCATTGTATGGATCGCCGGGAGGACACGGTGGAGCATATGCTGGAGTTCTGCCCCGCTTTGGCGGTGCACCGCCGTTTCCTCGTGGAGTCGATCGGCGGTGGTAACCTCTAGCGTCCAGCCCTGGTCCAGCCCATGATACGGAACGAAAGGGCATGGGAAGCTGTCACTTCTTTCTGCGAAGCAGTAATGCTAGCAACGGAGGAGGCGGAACGCGTGAGGGAAAGGCAATGGAGACGCGCCTTTTGCTACCGCAGGAGATGCTCTGGGTGTTGGGCGTAGCCCAGAGCATCTCCTGCGGAATTTGAATCAGCCAATTCCCAGCCACCGTAGGCGCACGCTTGCGGACGACATGTAATGGGTAGCTCGCCTTCCGATACAAGTCAACCGCGCGTAGTGTTCCACACGCGCCGCAAATAGATGTCAGCAGAAATTGCCGGTGTCCACTAAGGCCGGCTGTCTGGATCGTGGATAAATTTGAAAGAACTCTCTATAGAACCGCGGCCTTGGCACAAGCAACTGAAGGAACGGGGATGGATTTTAGTCAGTAAAAGTCTGACACTCGCTTCACCCAGAGCGGAAGAAGTCATTGGATGATTTCCCACAGCAAAAAAAGGTGAGTCAAGAACATGTCACACTAATAAATGTCATGATTTTTTTATGAAATTGCTCATTTAAGTCACAACAGACAAACTTCTTAACAATGAACAAAAATAAAAGAAAACCTACTTTACCTTTTGACAATAATGGTCAAAATAGAAAATGCAGCAAATTATTAACAATTAGCCACATAGTTTTAAAGACAGCTGTTATGTTAAATATTGCATTTAAAAAACAAGGAATACAAATGCAAAATAAAGTTGAAATCAATTATGTAATTGCACTCTCAATATAGAACGCAACTTCCAAAAGGGACTTTAACGTAAGAAAATATAAAAATACCAGCTTTTGCAAACGACTTTGCCCGCCTAAAAGCCGAAAATTATCTGCAAAGGTGTCCTACATATATGATTTCTAATTAAGGCTTGGGTGTACCTGTATTGCAATATTATGGCAATTCATAATTGATTTCACATTTATAACATTAGATAATAGGTTTTCGTTACAGTAGTTTTGCAAAAATTAGATGCTAATCACAATTGTTTATTGGTTTACTACAAACACAACTGTCCCAAGAGAAATTGTTGAACATTATATTTCATCAACAGTGAAAACCACGACGATTTTTGCTGAATATTGTAATCTGTTTTACCTTTACTTATTTACATTATTCGCATTACATTTCCTTTAGCGAGTGCAGTCATCACTGTATAGTTACTTAATTTCAGCTCATATTCGCTAGCCGGCCCCCGCGGCGTCGCCCGCCAAGCGTACGG
Source organism: Orthosia incerta (assembly GCA_948252205.1). Lineage (NCBI taxonomy): Eukaryota > Metazoa > Arthropoda > Insecta > Lepidoptera > Noctuidae > Orthosia > Orthosia incerta. Next base: position 16,313,185 of record OX411741.1, read on the forward strand.
AGGTAGCCGAACAACCCACATACATGATAAGCGATAATAATTTAATATGCCGTTTGCTCCGGACCGAATTGAGCAATTTATATACGTCCGGCGCAAGCGCATGATCCGTGCGCCCCAACCCACTTGCGTGCGCGCAACTCGGCGCAACTTAATGAATTCTTATTATTTCAGTACCAGGTAGTGCTCAGGTAATTAACATTAACTCGTCCTGTTATTGATTTCCTTAGTCGACGAACTGTTTATTGCGTATCACGACTTGTAATAAATGAATTGATGAGTGTTCGGCTACTGGTTAGAGAGATTTAAGATTGTGCGAATTGCTGATGCACATCGGTACGCAAAATATTCATTAACAAAAACAATTAAAGATCAACCACAAAATACTTAAGTAACAAATCAATAAAAGTAAAACTTTCCTCCATAACAATAATCAGTATGGAATAATACAATAAAACATGGACACAAACGTACAAATGGATGCTGACTCAGTACCGGCTTTTTACACGATATCAGTCATTATGTTCGTCTATTATTTAGATATTTTAATCAAGACGATCGATTGTTACGCGTAGATATAATGGAAGGTAATTAATAATAAGAGACGGAGAGAGCGCGGCCTCTAGCCACATGCCGTAGCAAAAACCGAATGGAAACGGACCGATTAGAAACGGTCTCCATACAATCCTAAGACGTCTGTTCCTCTGAGCCCTTTTTCCCTTTGTATCCAACGTATTTTTGATGATTTGCGGGACACAACAGACACCAAACAAAAGAGAATTCGAATAAACAAGTCATCAATTTATAGAAATAAAATTCATCGATTAAGCAGAAGGTTTTTAGTGATCGATATATATTGAGTCGGAGGTTCGCGGAAGTTGTTCATGAATTCGTGGAGGTATCTTGGCAGCTCGTTTTTTATTTCACGAAATGATTAATACCATGTTTATTTCATTATGTGCCTTTTGATTTTTATAATTCCGAAATGGGACTGGGAGATATTCAATGATGTTTGTGGAAATTAAATATTGTAGAGTTTACTTCTACAGAATAGTTACTGATTTAAATCATTTTACTAGGCTATCGACTGTACCAGTTTTTTATCCGGGCTCAAGAGATGATTAACATAGGACTACTGTCGGATGTGATGAGGCTACACAAAGTGAAATTCTATTTACGATAACAATTGTCAAAGGTCCAAGATGCTTAATAGATTTGACCATTTGACATTTTGGTAGCGCGAGTCAATTCCATACATTTTTAAAAAGAGGGGTGTTGTAAGTTTTTCAGACCACCTGCTCAACAATGTCCAATAAAATAATTATCATGGCGTCTCAACGTAAAGTAAAGCATTACCTTCCAAAGGAGGTAAAGTTGTAAGAAACTACCAAGAGAGTAAAGTGATTTTAATTTGGAACGTCAAATTCGTGTGGATATCCGTGGAAAACACTCGGTAAAAAGATGCCTATATGGCATTGTAAACAGGTTAATCAATTGATTAAGGAACGGAAATCGAACTGGCCATCTTAAGCACTACTAAGTACTCAAAAAAGAAAAGAAAAAGGTTCAATTCCTAAGAATGTGAAATAAAAGATGAAGTTTGGTGTTGTGATTTTCAATGAATTATAATTGCAGTATTTATGTTGATTAAAAATGTAGAGTGATAGTGATTCTACTCCAGAGTTGGTCAAAACAAGCGCTTTAGAGATTATTAATAAATCTACTACCGGAAAAATCAAAACACAGATACGAAAAGGTCTATGACTTTTGTTCAATGAAGAACAGTAAAAGTAGGAGTCAAGACTGTGTCGGAATCCGCCCTATTAGTTTATTTCTAACATTTAGCAGTAACTCTAAAGTCAAGCACCTTATGGTGCATTTATTAAATGCTCAGATCTACAATAAGCATCAAACACAATATTCAAATCAATACATACAGCAGTTATTTACTGTCTCGCAGAAGATGTGAAAGTAGAGTAAGCTCCTCTGGGAAAAAAGCGGCAAAAACGGGGCTCAAAATAAACATCCGGAAGACCCTGGAAATGAAAACTGGTGTGAAGAACCACTCACCGTTGCTGATTGGCACAGAGGTAGTGGAACGCGTCCACAAATTTACTTACCTCGGGAGTGTCGTGTCAGAGACTGGGGGTAGTGAAGAGTACATCGATTCACGGATCTCCAAAGCCCGAGCAACCTTCGCGCAGCTGAGACCTGTTTGGCAATCGCGGTAACTGACCCGAAGGATTTAAACTCAAAATCTTCTGGTCCAATGTCAAATCCGTGCTGCTCAACTGGTGCGAAACGTGGAAGTTCACAAAGGACATCTCACGCCAAATACAAGTCTTCGTCAAACGCTGTCTTCGTCGCATTCTCGGAATTTACTGGCCCGAGATCATCTCCAATGTAGAGCTGTTGGAGAAATGCTACGAGAGTCTGATCGACCGCCAGATCAAGCGTCGCAAGTGGAGATGGATTGGCCACACGCTCCGAAGGGGTCCCGACCACATACCCAAGCAAGCTTTGGACTGGAATCCGCAAGGAAAAAGAAAGCGTGGCTGTCCCCTTCAAACCTGGCGTCGCACCGTGTTGGCAGAAGCGACGAGCATCAGAATGACATGGAGCGAGGTGAAGCGTGAAGCTCAAGACCGATCGCGTTGGAGGGCATCTCTGGACGCCCTCTGCCCCATCTAGGGGTATAAATCATCTATAGGACATTAAGTCAAGTAAGCCCCTCGCCACCAAATCCTGCTCGTAGATGTCCTATATACCTATCAACATCCATGTCCGTTCTTGCTTCTATTTTGCCGGCAAACTGCAAAGACAAGTTTGGAAGTAAAGCACGTGCAACTTGACAGACAAAGATACTGACAATATTCTAGGCTTGCTCGTGACTGAAAAAAGTTCAAAGCGGTTTGTTGAAAGGGCAAAACCGCACGATTTGTAGGCTCCTTCTATTATTTCAACATAATTTGTATGGATGTTCATATTTCAATACTAGCGTTTCAAAATCAAAAAGGACTCTTTGTAATTTCTTCTTTGATAACGTTAACTAATTAATTAAAATTCACGCTGTTTGAGTCTCATTTATAACCGACTTCAAAAAAGGAGGAAAATACAACCGTATTTACGTATTTTACTTTTGTTACTGTTTTTACTTAAAACACTTGTCTACCTTCTCACAAATTTTAGGTCTCTTATATCTGTGAAAATTTTTGTTACTCCCATTTAGCATTTTGGCAATCGTTTTCGATGATAGAATTCACTTCGTCTACCTCCTCTAGAGCCACAGGTGTATGACCATCTAAGCGGCATCTAATAGCTTAAACACTTTAACTCAAGTACCTCAGTCTGCGCAACCGCAGCCAATCGCAAGCCGCGGCCGCCCACAAAAACAACTCAAAGACGCCGCAGCACCACGAATGAAACGCGACAAATTGCTTCCATTTTCAAAATAGACCAATCGTTTTAAAAAACGAACTCGCAGCCTCACGAGAAACCCGACCACGACTAATTGGACATTTTAGTGAGGAAAGCAAGCTGTGGATTCGATGTTACTGAAGTTACACGTGGAAGCTGATGAAGGCTGACTTATGAAGCTCTGTACGGTATATAACCGAATTTTATGGCAAAGGTGAAGTCATACTCGTTCATAAGCAGATTAAGATTAGGAGCTTGGAACCTTTAAGACAACCTGGCAAATGGCGAAGGTAAAATGCTTTGGGAACTCTGGAATTTACTGCACTATCACTAAATGCTTGCTGATCCATAAGAATGTTAAATACATTGAAGTTTATATTTCACCGAAATAATTCCGAATGCTTGTTTGGCATAACGCTACACTATAGTCACTTCTATATCATATCACACTTAAGGTTACACTAGTCGAAAAAAATTCCATACAAAAAGTCTAGGGATTATGCCACTGTTTGACGATGTACGTTCAAAATAAAAAGTGATATCAATTTGTCTCATTATTATCTAGCCCTGTATGGAAGCGAAAAAGTAAAAAAATAAAATAGTTGAAAGTTATGAGCGTCGGAAGTTCCACATTTCGACACTAATTTTAACGCATTTTTGGTCGCAAATAAATACCATAAGAAGACGGAAAATTGCAAAACGGCCTTCATACAGGGATAGATTAGTAGTTCAACAATGCATATAATTTTATTTTGAACAGATAGATTCAGTTGTTTTTTCATGATATCTAGACTGCCAAAGGTCTGTTTATAAAATTTCGCGCGCTCGGTTTCGTCCTAAATCATTATCCATTTCGCTACAAATTTGCAAAAGTGTGTATTCGTAGGCGAACTAGCTTCCTACTGCTCATCACAGCATCTATCTCTTCCGCACGTGTTGTTGGTTGATATAAAATGCATTTTATCCCCGCGCACAAAATAGTTCGTGCCGTTGACTAGTGTAACCTTAAGGCAGCTACGCAAAATCCATGAAGAGGCCGTTTTAATCACAAAGCACTTACCCCCGATTTTCGCATTCGGAATTGAGTATTTGTCAAACCCTACTTTAGCCTGAAAACCTGTAAAATTTTAGCAGTAAAGTCGGCTTTGAGGAGTTCTTAATTTAAAATCCCTACTCAATTCCCAAATCGGCCCTAGGGCACTTATATACTATTTTGTAGATACATACAATGTAGGTAGCAAGCATATAATGTAGAAGTAACACGAAATAAAAGAAGCAACAAAAATATTACATTAGGTATACACAAAACCATACCGGAGATAATAGTCGTAAAAATACCGCTGAACAAACGAACTGTAGAATTCATTAAAACTACCAATATAAAATAAATAATGTTTAATAAAGTAGGAATTTACTGCGTAAAACACTAATAAAACTACTCAAAATGCTCAAGATGTTTCGGAACATGTATTTTTGTGGGGATATAAACTTTTCCCTAGCTAGTCCATAAAAGATATCGTTGTCCTAAAAAAAATTAAGAATCTTCGCTATTATATTACTAATCATTCATAGCATTCTCAGAATTGATAAAATTGCTAATCCGAATCGATATAAACACAACTACCATCAATCCAATTTGGTCCTTGAAAATACAAAATATAGTTCAGTTTCCTGTAAAACAGCTTTATGGGAAATTACAATAATCAATTTTTATAGAGATTTGCAGAAAAGTACGCATAATTGGAAGAAATTGATGGCATTATCGATGCTTGTGCGGCAAACAAGGAGGGTGATCAGACACAAAGAATATAATCAGTTATTAAGAGTCGTTGCAAATGGCTGCGCGGGGATCGTTATCAAGATTTCGGCAATCAGTGCCATTGAGCAATCCGCGGATTTAAATAATGCCAAATATTATGATAATGATCTTTTTGTTGATATTGATGCAGTATGTTTCTGTAGAAACCGTTAAGTGGGGTGTTTCAATTGTTTGTATAGTTTCTTTATGACTCTCCTTATGGTTAAATGTTCGCTAAGCTTATTTTTGACCCTGCCTGTCTTTTACAAATTTAAATTCACTATAGGATATCTCGAGATTTATTATAGCTATCGTGACAAATCACACAATAACTATCCAGTTATTTATTTTATAACTTAGCATGTTTAGATTTACATAATTCATTATAGTATTGACACCACTGAACGAACGTGTCATTAGATTTCGACTACTAACATATTCAACTCCCACAAACATTTCAACATGTTATCAATTTGTTACATCTAGAAACAAAACACAAATTTCTCACACCGAATATCCCAAGCCCATACAATATTACATCATTTCCAACAGAAACACGATATCTTAAATCATCAACATCGCCACAGATAACCAGCGATTGACGTTTAATTACTGCTTGTTGGTTTTATGAAGAATTATGTGTTATTGATAAGCGTGGAAGTGTTAATGGGGCTGCACCACGCCTTCGAACGCCCCCGACGCCCAGCCACCTACATGGTCATTATGCACTTTAAAAGGAACCAACTTTGCTTTCAATATGGGAGCAAGCTTGGAAGAAACGATGGATGGGCTTTGTGAAATATCAGGCATATTTGTAAAAAAAATAACCTGATGAAAAGTTTCAATTCTGAATAGTAGATTCTAAATTCAAATTCTCCATTGAAAATTGGGCTATGGGCAATAGATCTTGGTGATGATGATGGCACCCAGGTTGAAGAAGACTCCTAGGTTTTATTAGAATTAATATTTGTTTCGGAATATTTACCATGTATATTCGTTATGTGTATACATGGTAAATATCCCGAATCAAATATTAATTCTAAAGATTGTGACTGTGTCAGCTTAAAAAAAATATTGTCCTAGGTTTTATGTTTGAGTTTAACATTTATTGAACAGAAAATTGCAATATTTTTTGTAATCCCGAATATTTTTTTACTATACGTTATCAGTTGAATGTGAAGTCCACAATTTTATTTAATATATGCCAGTTTACTTTCTTAGGATGCGTGCACCATATATATTTAAAGAGTATTGAGTGAGTAATAAGGTTTTCAGCGTTCGTGCAATTTACTTATCATATAGAAAATAAGGCTGTGTGCCTATGAAACAAAACGCTGTGTAGAAATTAAAAAAATGCTAAGTGTTCTGAATTTGAAACGAAAGACAGAATGTTCAACCTACTTACTAGAAAGAAAGAAAAATCGGTGTTCCAAAAAGTTCCGTAGGTTTCATACCTCAATTGTTTTACTTCAGTAAAACAACTTGAAAGTTTAAAGGCTTTGTTAATTTTATTTATAAGGTTCTCATCGATTTACCGTGTTCGTAAATATGTCAGGAAAGCAGTCGCCATGTCGATTTCGATTAAGTTTTTTACTTCGCCATCAAGAGCAGTGAGCAAGCGATATTTTTATCTTTTAAGGTCAAGGAAGCGAGTTTGGCGGCTTTGAATCTGTCGTTTGATCGACCGCTTTAAATTAAATTACCTTTTGGAAAACGATAATGCTGGTTGCATTATTTGCTGTTTAGTAGGTATACCTAAATTATGTCAAATGTTTGTGCAGTTTTCAGAGTAGCCACCTTTCCCTGTGATCTTTAATATGATGTCCACCGGTTCATGTTTTTCGTTCAAAGGTTTTTTGTCAAAAGGATTCGTTTACCAAATCCACTTTTTTGTTTAACAAATTGATTAAGTATCAACACACATCACAAAATAGTGGGCCAAACCATGGAGTAATTAGGCTGTTTCTTATATGAGTTCAAGAAGAATACCTACAACATTTCTGCAACTCAGTCACAATGCGGGTAATTTATATGAAAACAAACTGAAAATGCTGCATGTGTCTCTAATTAATTGCACGTGCTCCTGTGGTGTGGTGGTCGTCGCATTTCTGCATTGAGAGACTTACGATAAGAGAAAAAGATTTTTCTTAACAATAACTGAAGTTAGTAACTTTCTCTTGAAAACAACACATTAATATTTGGTTAGTCATCAATTTACCGTGAACACATCCTGCAACCCTTATACCGAGGTAATATAGCCTTGCTAGTGTTGTAGAAAGGCACTTATGGGCCCGGCGCGTTTTTCCCGGCGTTATGGCGACTCCCGCGGGGCGCTGCGGGGTGCTCCGCCCCCACTTAACGCAATTTATTGCGCGACCCTTTAATAAATAAATAAATAACCGAGGAAAATTCAATGATATACAACCGCGCGTGCTGCTCGCTTGTTCTTAGCGAGAAGAAACAACTCGTGAAAAATTGCCGCAATTTCAGAAAATGGATTTTTGTTGTTAAGAGAGGAGGGAATTAAATCGAGGAGAGAATAAATATCTTAATGTTTTATAGTAGCCTGTGGCTTAAACATTGAGCGTTAGTCAATTTCTTAGTGTTCTTACCTACTTTCATACTGTGGGTGCCCTTAAACCTGCTGCAGACGTATAAAGCGTATACGCTGCCGCTGACGATGCCGAATAAGTGGCCAAGGTCAACCGTAGCAAAGATAACCTCCACAAGTGATCTTGGATGGCTCTAGCCTTCAGTGCTTGTGCAGCATCATTCCGCAGACCATAGCCCACCTCTTGGTGCGCGCAGCGTGCCCACCTGTACGTGCGAAGACCTTTATGACTGCATCACCGAATGGTGCTACCGTAGCGAAATTCTGGGCCGAACATATTTTTTTTTTTTTTTGTATTTGTCATCTACACGCTAAAAATAAGAAGTGGCCAAATATTGGGCCAACAAAAAACAGAACCACCAACACAAAGTAGAAGATCTGACGAATTCTGATTCCATAGATAGATAGATAAAGACAACACGAAATTATTTCAATTTGCATGTAGGTATATGAAAAAAGGTGCCAACATACAAAACAAAAAAAGGAAAAAAGAAACAACAACAACACAGAAAACATACTTAAGGTTACACTCGTCGAAAATTCTTCCATACAAACGTAGTCTATGGATTATTCTACTGTTTGACGATGTACGTTCAAAATAAAAAGTGATATCAATTTGTCTCATCATTATCTTTCCCTGTATGGAAGCAAAAAAGTAAAAAAAGAAATTATTTGAAAGTTATGAGTGTCGAAAGTTCCACATTTCGAGTAATTTTAACGCATTTTTGGGCACGAATTAATACCATAAGAAGACGGAAAATTGCAAAACGGTCTCCATACAGGGATAGATTAATAGTTCAACCATGCAAATAATTTAATTTTGAAAATATTAATTTAGTAGTTTTTTCATGATATCTAGACTGCCAAAGGTCTGTTTATAAAATTTCGTGCGCTCGGTTCCGTCCTAAATCATTATCCATTTCGCTACAAATTTGCAATAGTGTGTATTCGTACGCGAACTAGCTTCCTACAGCTCATCACAGCATCTATTTCTTCCGCACGTGTTGTCGGTTGATATAAAATGCATTTTAACCCCGCGCACAAAATAGTTCGTGCCGTCGACTAGTGTACCCTAGCATGCTTACTTCAAATAGTAGGTAAATGTTATATACCAGTGTCAGCCAAATATTCCTGACGCTGGTATAACCATATCCTACTTAATTTAGGTTCTTTTCTTGTTTCCGTCCACTTGCGAGTCGTAAGGCACACTTCGTAGCCTTGTCACGTAGCTTTAACAGCAACATCAAACAGTAAATCTCAAAACTAGCAGAAATACAATAAAACAAAGCTCGATTTGTTTTTCTTCAAAAGCTATTTTATTTATTTTCATTCTGAAATCATCAAGAACCGACAAAAATATCATGAATTACCTACTGTCGTGAATCCGTTAAGTTGAACAACATCAATATACCTACCTAAATGCATTTTATTTTATTTCAAATCCGCTCACGATTCGTTTAAGTAGCGTTTGCTTTGAGCTTAAGGTAAACTAGTGTTAAAATAAGTATTTGAGTAGTTCCTACTGACACGCTACAGATGAAGAATAATCTATTGAAGGCTCGTGATTCTTTCTTGTATGGCCGTTTTTCTGCAAATAGAACTCCGAGTCACGAAGAGTTGATGAAAAAATGATGTCTGATCACAATCGCTTCAGGAGCTTTTAAAATAAAAGTACTGAAAAATTACTGAATGCTAATCCTCTTGATTGCAATTTTTTTTTTTTATTTATACTTTTGACATTTCCGTATACTTAGATTTTATTTCTAGACTTGACGAATTCATTTCTTATTTCATTTTCAAAGCTTTCACATGTAGGTATATCAATATGTATCTCACATTAATTGATTCGTACAATTTAATATAATTATACTTACTTGACACTTCTATAATTGTATGTATATTGTAAGTTATTTATATTGTTATTATCTCTACATTATCGCTGTCACCCACTGCGAAAATGTTAATTCGATCATCCAAACATCGAATGTCGCATAGTAATATTCTATTTGATTAGAATCCATTATATTATGGAAATGGCTGTAATGATTTTTTTCCAAGTTAAGATGCCCGTTAAGATATTTTTGACAATTTAATTGAGGGACATCGATGTTCTATACTCGTTTCTTACAGATATTTTGATTAGATTGTTTTATAGGAAACTAGCTGTTGCCCGCGGCTTCGCTCCCGTGGACTACCGCACAGGACCCATTTTCTGGATTAAAAAATAGCCTATGCCACTCAGGAATAATGTACTTTCTATTGGTGAAAGATTTTTTCAAATCGGTCCAGTAGTTTCGGAGCCTTTTCGGTACAAACAAACAAACAAAAAAATCTTTCCTCTTTATAATATTAGTATAGATAATAATCATGCATACCTATTACCTTTATTAATTTTGAGTGGTATAATTGATATATTATTTTAATTAAATATTTTATTTAAAATATTTTGAAACAAGCATTTAGCTTGTTTTGAAATCTTATCCAGAAGATATATGATACAAATATTGGAATGTTGGTAGCACCGTCATATCATCACGTAAAGCATAGGATAGGTCGTTGGTGTTGCAAATGAGCTCATGATTGACTTTACGGTGTCAAAAAGCGCTCTCTATATAGTCCACCGCAATTATTCAGTCATTATAATTATGACAGTCCCGTCATCTTAAGGTTACACTAGTCGAAAATTCATCCATACAAACGTAGTCTAGGGATAATTCCACTGTTTGACGATGTACGTTCAAAATAAAAAGTGATATCAATTTATCTCATCATTATCTAGGCCTGTATGGAAGCAAAAAAGTTAAATATATATATATATATATAAAATAAATTGTTTGAAAGTTCCACATTTCGACACTAATTTTAACGCATTTTTGGGCGCAAATAAATGCCATAAGAAGACGAAAATTGCAAAACGACCACCATACAAGGATAGATTAGTAGTTCAACAATGCAAATCATTTTATTTTGAATAGATACGTTTAGTCGTTTTTTCATGATATCCAGACTCCCAAAGGTCTGTTTATAAAATTTCGCGCGCTCGGATTTGTCCTAAATCATTATCCATTTCGCTACAAATTTGCAAAAGTGTGTATTCGTACGCGAACTAGCTTCCTACTGCTCATCACAGAACCTATCTCTTCCGCACGTGTTGTCGGTTGATATAAAATGCGTTTTAACCCCGCGCACAAAATAGTTCGTGACGTCGACTAGTGTACCCTTAATTTAGAAACCCAAGCTAAGATAACAAGCTAAACAATTAATGTATTCGCAGCATTCCAGTACCTAAATATAACGGTTCATTTCCTAGTCGTCGTGCCGCCGATATTTTACATAAACAGCAGACAATCGGGTCTCTATACCGACGGAGCGTACAAAAAGTACAAACTCATTAGTGCGTCCCGACCGGGAGCGCAGGAATTAATGAAGGTGAACAATAATTTAGGGTTTAATTAAAAGTGCAGCCCCCCGCGGTGCCACCTCTGCACCCCGCGTCCCCCGCTAGACAATTATTATTTCTACATAATTTGTGAATGCTGTAATTTAATAAAACTCACTACCAACCTTGTCTAAGATGGTAGGGAATTTGAAAATTTCGTTAATAAGGAGTTATGAGATCATTTGGAACAGCTTGTCTTTTGTAGGCTGGTTCAATGTTTTTGTTTTCAATGATGTACTTACATTCAAGTTTGGAGTTTAATCTACTAAATTAATGTTCTTCAAATGATATTCTGTTTGTAAATAAATGTACTTTTTTTGCGTTTATAAAAAGTATATTAAAATTTGTACATTATTACCAACAAAAAAGCGTCAGACAGTAATAAGTTCCCGGTACGGCACTTTTTTTGTAAAGAAAGAAAGAATTGTTTTATGGGGTCCCGTAAAATAACGTTGTTACGCAAATGAATATTATACAAGCCTTCATCCCACTGGCTACCTGTACCTCAGTTATTTAAAGTCCATAATAAAACAACAAGTGATTTACAATTACCAAAAATAGTTGAATAAACAAACATTTTGGAGTGTCAACGTCTTTTCTCACCGGTATCGAGTTGAACAATGCGCATTGAGCAGTGAGCTCGACCCCAGGCTAAAAGAATGGTGATTATTCTACAAATCACTGTTATTACGCACCACAATAGACTTGATGAACAAGGGGGATAAATAATAGCTACGCACCATCGAGATGGATCTACTTCATTACTATAAAGAAATACTTACCTTCTAAATAGAACTCCACATAAAATAACACTATGTATTCAACGTGGTACCTACCTAAATTAATAAAATACAAAAAAATCGGATTTATCTTTAGAATCGTAAAATAAATATTTCTGTATAATAGACCCAGCATGTTGTACGCACACTGAGCAATTACGAGTTCTTTATCGTCATCCAATGAATGAGTTAAACGATGTTTCAGATACCAGCCGATTAAGAAACACGTGTCCTCTGAAGTTTTTCCTGTGCCTTTAATATTTCCCGGACACTTGCAGGCGCAAAAAGTAATTTTGATCAGAAATAACAATGCATGTGTGACACTATGTCAGGGCTGCGCGCGCGCACCACCCTTGACGCAGAAAACAATGGCACAGCGACGAAACCCGAGCCCGAACGGAAGTGCGCGGACCCCTGGGATGCGGCGATTTTCTTGCGCTCGCGCTCTTATAGCTCTCAACGTTTGAACGCCAGCAAAGAGGGCTAATGGGCAATAGCATTTTTGTTATCGGCTGCGCATTGAAGTCAACTCGCGACGCGCATTGTTCAAGCGTATAATTATCCGCACATTCTTTTATTGTTGCGCATAAAATCAAAGAATATGTTATATTCATTTTCCCCTGACTTTTGACTCGGAGCGTATTGAGCAAACTCAATGGAAGACGGTTAAATGTTCTCACGATTTAATGCGTTTTAAGGACTGTTAGAGCCAAGACGTATTGTAATAGAACTAGGTGCCTACTTGTAAATTAAATGACGATGAAGTTCTTCAGCCTTTGGCTCCACAGTATGCAAGAAAAAAATAATGAATCTGCCTATAAAACACAATGACAAACAGAAAATTGTAGTGAATCCATATCTAAAATTATAATAAAATACAAGGATAATTATACGCTATTGTTTCGTTATCTACACCTTTATCTTAGAAGTAATCCATGAGATACCGATACAGGATACTTACCTAGATTATTTTGCAATTTTGCAACGAAACGAAATAATAGCACAACTCCAGTGATTAGAGGTACTCCAGTCAAGTGGGCGATTCCATATGTCGATGCTGAACAACGTTTTGTCGCCAAGTGGCAAGTACTTACTCCCCTACAAAGGTTTCTGTCACGTGCGCGAGCGCATGTCAAGAGGTTAGATAATGCCTCCTTGTGTGACCATTTGATCACGACTCTAATCGTTCATGGATTCATTGAGTATTAAAAAGCTCTTGTAAAGTCGTTGTGTGTTTAACACGTGCCGTTAGATTAAGGAATGTGAAATGCAGTAGTTCTATTTACTATTAATACATTGTGTTCACCTACTTTTCATTTCTCCATGAATAAAAGTGGATGCAAAACAACAACAAAACACTTGTCTTTTGGTAGTCTGCTCAAGACTAATCAACTTTTGCAGTTATATATTATCATGTACTAACTGTGACTGTGACCGTTGATTTTTTGGTCAAGCAATTATTTACATTGTAGATTATTGTTTATTCAAAAAAATTAACAATATCACTTGCTATAGAGACTTCAATCAGAACTTCTCCTCCGCATTTAATACCAGCACATTCAAAGTGTGGAACTCTCTACCAGCATCTGTGTTTTCGCTGCTAACTAAGGCTAAAGCCTCCTAAGGCTAGATCAAGATTGAATAGGCATCTGCACAGGCACGCTTGTTCCACCATTTACCTCTATCTTCCATCGTTTTTCACCAGGCGAGGTCGAAACTGGCTCATCACAAAAAAGCCCCTAAGTAAAAGTCCTCAAGATCACGGCATGCGATAAGGCCACCCGTTGTACCTAATTTTTTTAGTTTTAAGTTTATTTTGTTCCTGTATTTTCTGGTGTACAATAAAGTACCTGTACCTTATTCGTTTAACTGTCAATATTGCACCTACCACTAGTTGTCTCTGTATCACCCAAAGGTCGACTGGGAGAAAATGCCTAAGGCATTAAGTCCGCCTCTGTACGTTTGTATGTTTGAAGTATTAAATAATAATAAATAAAGTATAAATAAATAAGTATTGTCATTTCAATAAAACGTTAAATTAAACCCTCTAGAAAATAGCATTGCCACAACCATCATGTACTTAAATACATAGAGAAATAGCGTGAATAATGTCTATCTAAATATGTATGCAATGTAAATAGCCGCTAGTTATTCCCGTTCTAGCCTCCGACGGCGCCAATACCATATACCAGGCCCCTCAGAAAGTATTGCGAAAAAAAGTTTTTATATATGGGAGACTGGCCAGTTATAATGTTTTTCGAAAATATGATTATTTATAAGTAAAAATAAGTAAGTTCCAATTTCAAAATTTCCCTCCACATTTTTTGCGAGTTAATTCAAAGTATTGTGTCTCACTGAAATATGGATCTGCGCCGGGAACATTTTAGAGCTATGATTTTATACGATTTCAAGTGTCGCCTGAAACCGGATGAATCGTACGATAGACTTCAAATGGCATTCATGGATGAAGGCCCTTCCAAGGCAACCGTGTATCGTTGGTATAACGAATTCAAGCGCGGTCGACCAACTTTGGGGGATGACGAAAGAAGCGGTCGCCCTTTGACGGCTGTTACCGAAGAAAACGTGCTAGCAGTGAAAAATTTAATCCAAGACAATAGGCGAATTACATATCAGGAGATTCAACACATATTGAAGATTGGATCGGGAAGCGTTCACGAGATTCTACACAGCCATCTTCGCGTGAGGAGGATAGTATCACGCTGGGTGCCGCACAACCTCACCGATGCTCAGAAGCAGGCCCGGGTGGAATGGTGCCGTGATATGCTTAACAAATTTGAAGCAGGCTCGTCTCGGCGTGTTTACGACATCGTTACAGGTGATGAGTCCTGGATTTATCAATACGACCCAGAAACCAAGCGCCAGTCGACTGTTTGGGTGTTTCAAAATGAGCCAACGCCTACCAAAGTGAAGCGATCTAGAAGCGGGGGTAAGATTTTGATCGCTAGCTTTTTTAATTTGACTGGCCACTTGGTATCAATTCCCTTACGGGATCAAAGAAGCATTAATGCCGAATGGTATACTACCAAATGTTTGCCAGAAGTTTTCTCTGTTATAAGCAACAAGCGACCAAACACAGGGCTCCGCGGGCTACTGCTCCACCACGACAATGCACCTGCGCACACCGCACTCAAAACGAGGGACTTCCTGGACAGCACGCCAGTCAAACTCCTGGGTCACCCTCCTTACAGCCCTGATCTAGCACCGTGTGACTTCTTTTTATTCCCAAAAATAAAAAATCAGCTCAAAGGGATACAATTTTCGTCGCCGGAAGATGCGCTGGCTGCGTTCGAGCAGGCTGTAAACGAGGTGTCTGCGGCGGACTGGAAAAAGTGTTTTGAAAACTGGTTTAGGCGCATGAATCTTTGTATAGAGGCTGGTGGAAAGTACTTTGAAAAGATTTAATAAAAATATATGTACGTATAGAACAATTTTTTTTAGTTTCGCAAAACTTTCTGAGTGTCCCACGTATTAACAATGTAATAAAACGTTAGCATCTTGTCTGGCTAGTTATTTTCTCATGTAGACTGCCTACCGAGTAACTTCTGCATGTTAGCTTAATATCACCTTTACTGAAGGGCAACAATGACAGCGTGATGTTTTGGGACTTTATCAGTTACTATCCTCATTATTGAAAACGTATTACAATTTCCATTTGACACATATCGTCGTCCGTATCTACCGAGGTAATCCAGAATTTTTCGTTGAGGTTCCATTTCCTTTGCTGACCGTTTTAGAGAATACAGGGTGGTTACGCACTACACGTCCGTGACCGTGATCCGTGTCCGTGATTTGAGTTCCGAGTACCAAATGTTCTGAATTATGACAGATTATGACGGATACAGTCCAGATGAAGTGTGTGAGTTTCCCTACAAGAAGTACGGCTACTTCAGAACCGAAATTTAACGGACTCGGATCGTATGTAGTGCGTCAGCGCCTTAATACGTATACTTAGACATAGGGGGTTCTACACTGATGTTGAGCCTATGAGAATTCAAGACTTTGGCCCAATACAAAAAGAGAAAATATAAAAAAAACGAATACACGTGTTTTTGTAACAAAAGAGTATGCCTAACAAAAAACAACAGTTGATTTACATTTACAACAAAGTGTTTGCATCTGTCAACCGGCAACACATTGACTTCATAATTTCCGATTTGTATATAGAGATATTAAATACCGTAGCCATGGGCGGTTCAACCAGGGTCGAGGAGTAGTGGACTTTTTTCAACAAATATAATTTGTTTGATTTGTAAAGAGTGAATGGTTGGCAGTAGGCCTGTATGGTGTTACGATCCGTGGCTCAGCAGTCATTGTTTGGTGCTCACGGGTGTTCGCGGAACCCCGCGATTTTCCCCGCAGGGTTCTACTAAAGACCCAATGCTATGTTAATTCTGAAGTCACCAAATGCCCTGTTAAATTTGTCAGCAAAGAATGGACTCTTGCCCTTTCAACGTCATTATTCTCGACAATGTGCCGTGAAATGTTGGTATTACGATTTAACACAAATTGCTTGTCAAACCGTTTTTTTAACCGCACCAAACATGATTTTGCAGTTTTGTTTTGTTACTGATTATTTAGTTTTAGTAGAAAGTTCCGACAAAAATAAAATACCATTTTGGGGAGCCTTTGGAAACCGTCGGCAGTCTTACGAGCCCATTTTGTCGTTGTCTTATTTCTATAACGGAAACAGAGTAATTCTGTAGATAATTTGGGAAGATATTGCGGTCTGTTATGTTCAATTAAATCGAAATGGCCGGTGTTATGGTCGAGGGTGTGACCGATCGCGTCAGACGTGTCCCCGTCGGGCTGAGCGGGCACTGCTCACTGCTCAGTGGTCACAGCGTGACTTTCTTGTCACTCCCACCGAATTATCGTTATCATTTCAATATTTTTTTTTGTTTACGATAATTAAAATATTGTCTATGGAATAAGAACTTATCTATTAACCTCCTCTTTTGGGCTCTATCACTCTATATTAATATGTCTCTGTAAGTGACTCATTTCCACCTTAGTCATTTAGAAAGCCAAATTTAGCACAACGCATTGCATGCAGTTAATGATTAAAAAGTCTGATACTCGTAACAGTTGCAGGCTCTTTTCGCTTCTGTAAAAGCGCACAAACCTATAGGTAGTAATTTAGTAGGTACTGAAGTATATAACTATATGTGTTTCATAATAGTAGAAAGTTCGGTATCTCCAGAAAGAATATAATGGTATGACCAGCAGCCTTATTGCTTAAATGAATTCGGAAAGGCAAAGAGTAAAATCGACTAATAACATCGACGGAAATCCACATCGCGTCTTTCATGTCTTATGTGATTGGTCGATTCGTCCTACTCTTTGCCATTTGCCATGCCGAATTCATAACGCAATGAGGCTGCAAATAGCCTACATTCAGCATTTTAATGAAATTTATCTAATTTATTTAAATAAAACTATGTAAGGCCAAGTTAAGAAAGCTTTTTAAGTGGAAATATGGGCAAGGAGCGCCGACTTAATTTCCTTAGTAAAAAGTCATAATTCGAGGTTTGGCTCTCGTCTCTTTCCTCCTCCAATATTGGACCAATTTAAAATATATTCCATTAACTGGTAAAGTAAGATATATACTATGTCCCTTTGTTTTCCTTTTTTCATTTATATTTGTCAAATTTGTACACTAAACCACTGTTGACAGCGCAATTTTGAGCATTTTTTGAGGGCTCTAGTTGGGCTACTAAAGATAATGTATCATCAAAAAGGAAAACATAGGGACATAGTATATATTTTTAATTTTCAGTTTACAGAATATCTTTTCAATTGGTCCAATATTGGAGGAGGAAAGAGACGAGAGCCAAACCTCGAATTATGACTTTTTACTAAGGAAATTCAGTCGGCGCTTTCTGCCCCCGTTACCTCTTAAGATCACAACACAACACAAGTTACTATGTATTTCCTCCTCAAGCTGCTTTTATAACATCTGTCTATATTTAGAATTAAATTTAAATATTAATTTGTTAAAATACGATTGTCTCTAACTGTATCACGTGGTTGTTCTAAGTTATTTAGTTTTTATATTGGTACAAAAGTGGTCGAGTCGACGGCGCGACCGAACCGGCCAGCGGGAGGCCGCGGCACAGGCCTCCGCATAAATACTACAAATATCAAAGAATACATTTGAATACGTATGTGTTATTTACTAAAATTAATTTATTCATCCGTTCGGATGAAATCTCTGGCGCTTCCAATAACTGATATCTGAACGCCGATAACGGATATCTTATGATTCATTCAACTTGATCCTTGTTCTGCCTGCTTTTAATTATGAAGGTGCGTGTGCACCTAACATTTTCGTGTAGACATGTATTTATAACGGAATGCAAATGGTGTTCATCCTACCTATACGCACTAAACGTTTTGAGAATACTTTTATTATGCGTACAGCTAAGGAGTGCAATTCCCTGCCGGAGTCTGTGTTTTCCGATAGCTACAATATAGGGGTCTTTAAGTCAAGAGTGAATAGGTTACTTCTAGACAAGCATGCTTCACCGTCGACCACATCATCGCTTACTATCAGGTGAGATAGTGGTCAAGCTCGAGGATATACTAAAAAAAATATGTAATAAATGATAAGAACAGCCATGCATCGAGTTTTTATCATGGGATTGGACGGAGAGGTCGGCACTACTGTCCACTGTTCAGACGTGGACTGCTAATGTATCATCATTATCCCATAAAATCATATGTAGGTCCTTAACCTACATAATTGTGAAAGATTTTTCCCTGTAGTCTCGCCGTAAATATCTATGTAGTAGATACTAGCTGTGTCCGCGGCTTCGCTCCCGTCATCTGTCTGCCAAACCTACTTACAAACAGACAAAAATTCCAAAAATGCCGGAAATAGGTTGTGTTGGTTATCTTTTAACACCCTGGCTATTATTTTTTAAATATTTTCGTTGTACAAAAATTACTTTTCTACAGATTTATTATATGTATTGATTGATGATGATTGCTTGCCTCCAACAATAAATTTAAGGAAGGAAGCATCGTATCAATTAAAGAATTACAGAAAGTCTTTAACTCTGCAGGAAACTTTATTATGCTATGCTTAAGTAGGTAGCGTAGGTTTTTAAGAAAACGCAGCCAAAATATATGAAAAATCAAAGAATGTTGAGTTGGTTTTGACCACAGAACGAATTAATTATTCCTAAAGGGTCCATGTCGGGCCTGTTTTTGGTGTCTCCGAAAATTTTGTCTTAAGTCTTTTCAAAGAGCATTATCGATGATTGAAAAAAGCTGATTTTATTTAGAATACAATTTGATACCGTTTGCGTTTTCAACAATTTCGTAGCAACTCGTGAGAAGAAGAGCATGCATCTATTCAAAAAAGCATCTGAACATAGTTATTAAATGATTAGACAAGTATATAGACATGAATTATGCGTTCGACCATTAAAGACCGCCTTGATGCACAAAAGCATTTTGCATGGCCCCAAAAATATTTAATAAATTACCAAATGGAATTAAGTATTTATATATTATTCAATTAAAAACAAATTAAGACATCTATTATTTGAAAAATGCTATTATGTATACTATTGACAAATTCCTTAATGATAAATTGTAAGTTATTTGACATTGATATTTATTTAATTTTGACATTCGATTTCATTCATTATTTATACACAATTGTTAATGTTTTGCTTGTCTTTTCTGTCTTAAGTTGTGTTGTGTTTCGTTGTAATTATTTTATTTTAATATTGTGCTGATAATTCTTGCTTATAATAATTACTAATTATGCGAAAGAGTGTACACCTTTAAGTTAGATTTTTGAGGAAATAATTATGTATTATTAAGATCTCATGTAAAATGTAGCAAAAATCACACCAATAAATAAATGTTTAATATTTAATTTTGAATTTTTGATACGATAATGATCTTCAGAATAAATTAATCATAATCGTGTTTTATTGGCACAGTTAAAAAAACGGTTACATACAGTTTACACATTAACATAAATTATTACATGGTCCAATATCCAACCAGCAGCAGCCTAATTGCGTAAGTGAATTCGGGGGCCAAGGGTATGACTTCAAGAAATAATTCGAAGAATTCACACCATTCGCACTTTTCACGGTTGCAGCAGTGGTTGTACTCAGCAAAGAGTTTAACAAGCTATAGAATGTTCGATGGCATCCCATCGAACATTCTATAGCTTGTTAATTTTTTTTTGCACCAGATTTTCTCCTATTATTTTACTTTGGTCCTTCCTGATTTACTTACCTATTGTGTCATATCTATGGTCTATTATATTGGGTGGTCATAGCAAGAATGAGGTTATATGGAGGTTATATCTACAGCAAATATGCGAAGGGTCCAAGGGAGAGTAGAGTGGACGATAATAATGTCCAAGAAAAAGAATGCGATGAACAGCTTTGCACATCAAGAATTTTGCGCTCATTTTACGCTTGTTATATCTACTGCTGAAATTGTAAATCTTGTTGATCGTATTTTTTCGGGCCATATAAAATAAGTTAGTACACTTATTACACTGTAAATAATTTATGATCAAAGTTAATGTTCAGTTTCCGCACTTGGCCGTCGCTGTTCAGACAAATTGGCCAATTAATCATTGTTTAATGTCGCTTCCACGTCAACCATCTTAGCGGAGAACACGCTCGCTTCTTGTAATGGTTTGTATCCGTCTGCTTTAAACGATAGGATAATAAGTTATGATTCTACATTGTCTTAATTAGGTAAGACCACTTTTTGCGCTGCAAACATATTAATTGTCCGTCTCGCGTGTATATTTTAACATCAGCATTCTGCCCATGACATGTCTTTCCGTATATGAATTAATCTACCCATGATTGTAACTAAATAAATTGTAGTTCTAAAAACTAAAAAACACGCTTTAAACTGTTTAAATTATTGCATTGTCATCGATCCTTGATAAGTGTGCAAAGTTTCAAATCAATCTGACGTTTTGAAGTGGGTGAAAATCACGTTCAAAGATTCCGTTACATTGATACATTGTTACATTGATACATTGATACATTGATACATAGATACATACATACCAAGCTAATAAAAGCGTGTTAAAAATAAGCAGCCATCCTTATTCCAGTGAATTGAGAATCTGGGATTAATCTATTTGGCAGTTACCATGTATTCCTTGTATTCCTCCTCTGAGACGTGGTCGCTTACAATGGGCCTCATCAGAAAGCTCAAAGTCACCCAAAGGGCAATGGAGAGGGCTATGCTCGGCGTTTCCTTGCGTGATCGAATCAGAAATTTAGAGATCCGCAAGAGAACCAGGGTAACCGACATAGCCCGAAGAATTGCCAAACTTAAGTGGCAGTGGGCAGGGCACATTGCTCGCAGAACGGATGACCGATGGGGCAGAAAGGTTCTGGAGTGGCGACCGCGAACCGGAAGACGTTGCGTTGGAAGGCCTCCCACCAGGTGGTCCGATGACCTGGTGAAGGTTGCGGGGATCCGCTGGTTGCGGGACGCACGAGACCGGTCAATGTGGCGACGCCTGGGGGAGGCCTATGTCCAGCAGTGGACGTCTTTCGGCTGATATGATGATGATGATGATGTATTCCTTTGCCAATTTTACAATATTTACGCAATGAAGTCCGAGTCTTTTGGTGCCATTGAATGGAGCAAAAGAAATTACTTTGGTAGTGCTTTATATTGGACATCATCAGCCTTTTAATGTTCCCACTGCTGGGACACAGGTCTCCTCTCTGTGAGAGGGAATTGGCCGTAATCCACCACGCGGGCCCAGTGCGGGTTGGTGGATGTCACATGTTTTCGATTTTTTTGTTCCAGGACATGCTGGTTTCGTCACGATGTTTTCATTCACCGTTTCTGCACTGCTCTGGTGATGAAATAATTTACACAAAGTAAAGCGCCTGCCTGGGTTGAACTCACGACCCACAACTTGTAAGTCGCGGCCGATACCACTGAGCCACCTCTGCTCCGAGTTATATAGGTACCTATCAATAATTACCCCATAGGACTGAATGAGGATTTATTTCCATCTCATTATTTTCTAGAATCAGCACTTTGTAAGCTTTACAAAAGTTACAAATTCCTTGCCAATAAAACCAATTCAATTACCAATATAGCACATAACCTACGCTATCTATTTACCTCTTCTATTATGTACTACACGAAGGTATAAAGGCCAGTAATTGCAATCATAAATATCTTTCCTGCGCCATTTATAACGAGCCTGGGTCCATCTATTAGATGGGCTGTCGGTACCCTATTTTCACTTACGTCGGTGTTATTTATTTACTTTGGCCTTTCTGTGGGTGGGAGCAATTGTTTTGTGGTTCCTGTGGGTAAACGAACAACTGTTATGTAAGGTCGAAATGCAAGTAATGGTGTGGGACTAGTTTTCGATTGCTGGTTGAGGGCCAAAAATTTTTCGTTATGTCAAAATTGGTTTGAAGTTAATGCTTTGTAGTAATTATGATCTTTTTAAAGAGCTATTAGGTTATTACACTGGGTGGCGATTTACCTTGTGGAAGGCCTTCCAACGTTGAATCTTCCGGTACGCAGTCGCGGCCTGTCGGCCCTATTGGCAATTACATTACATTCTGCGAACAATATGCTCTATCCTTCTTCGGGTTAAGTCGCTGACCATCTCTAGTTCTTGCTGACTCATTATTTTCGTATTTATAGGTTGTCTGAAATGATATCACAAGATAGAATGTTCTGTTGCTAAAGAATAAATGGGACAAACGTTCATCATGAGATGTTTGTAGAGGTCATTGACATTACATTCTTAGAAACCTACCGATATCTTTCATGATATTGATAGGGTCGCATTTGATCATCATCTCACCTGATGGTAAGCGATAATTTGGTCGACGACGTAGCTCGCTTGTCTAACCTATTCACTCTTGACTTAAGACGGAAACACACTTACACGTCTAGGTGGTTGTGGTGTGACGCGAGATCCACTAATCAAAAGACTGTTCCAGCATATGGCATAGCCATAACACAACGAGTTTTGTAGCCAATCAAGTGGGTAAAGGTGCCACCACGCCACGCTACGACACGACACCTACGTGTGTTCCGTCTTTAAAGATACCAGGCACTAGACAAGTGTCATTCGCGGCTTTTATGGCGTGATTTTTTTGAGTAAAGTTCGGTGGCTTTTTTAATTAATCACAAATTAATTCCTATTGACCAATTGTGATGTAAAATTGATGTAGTTTTGTGTCTCAAGTGTTTAAGCAACTGGAGAAAATTCGGCATCATTGAAACAGGTGCTTCTTGCATCTTGGTAAACTGGAGCTGAGAGTGTTATTTTAGTAATTAAACCTCAGCAAAGCTTGGCTATACGACCGACGATAAATTTGCTGTCAAATATTCCAAAAATCCTTTGAATGTTTAGATCCGCTGTCTAATGCAAAACAAAGTGTTTGTGCAAAGGGACTGTATTACTGTATAAAGCTAAAGGAACTCAACGTGACACTGGCTAAATGCACAAACCGTGCGAAGAGTAAAAAAAAAAGTGTAATGTCAGCTATGGCGATGGTCGATATGCCAAAATGTAAGGGATTGAGCACATGACATTTCGATAGCGTTTGACGATATCGCAGCGCTTTCGTTGATAGAATGTCACTGGTCTATAACCTCAGAAGCTCTAGTTTAGACAAGTGTACACTCCTACCAACTTATCTGTGAAACGGACGTTTTTAGAACTTACATTTTGAATGGGACATAAGATCGGCTTTTGTTTATTTTTGGTGAAATGGTGACGCACATCGCCACTCATAATTCACAGTTAAGTTGGTCGAACTATAAACAGACTCTATGATCGATTCGCTGGCGAGAAAAATAAAAGGTAAACAAACAAATGTCAAACGATTATAATGCGACTCAGTTTAAAAATACAACCATACAACGCAAACAGGTTACTTTTGTAGCACTCTTTAATTTAATTATTGAAATGTAGATTATGTAGTTCTGAAGTCCAGGCTTTCAAGATGCTTTTTAATGTCGGTTTTTGGTTTTGGTTTTACTATGTTTTTTGTTTATACATTAAAAAAATTGATATTGTTGTAAAATACAGTTAAGAAAATAATAATTTATATGTTTGAAATATTTGTGCATGTGTGTATTTGGTTGTTGTATGAAATAAACATCTTCTCATGATATTTTTTTTATTTTAGTGGCAGCAAAGAAGACACTGTAAAAACCTTGTTCATGGTTTGTTTAACTTTTTTTTTTGCTGCTGCTGCGAATAAACAGACAGGTTGTAGCTATAAGGAAATATACGACTATAATATAATATTGTTTAAAATTAATTTAATTGTTTAGAGAAACCATCTTATCATTAAGGCAGTAATTAGTTTATTAAATAATAAACTAATTACTGCCTTTTGGTCCAACGAAAATTTTATTTAAAAAAATACAGATGTATTGTTACAGGTAGATGGATTGTAGAGAGTTCAGAAATGATTAAAGGCTTTTTAACTATCTAATATCTAGTACGCAATGTTTATAATGTAGGATCATATAGTATACATACTGCTCATAATATCTGCTCTCCGCGTACCTGCTACTGTTATCTTAGGAGAGTGTATTCTATAATAAAATGTAGGATCATATAGTATACATACTGCTCATAATATCTGCTCTCCGCGTACCTGCTACTGTTATCTTAGGAGAGTGTATTCTATAATAAAATGTAGGATCATATAGTATACATACTGCTCATAATATCTGCTCTCCGCGTACCTGCTACTGTTATCTTAGGAGAGTGTATTCTATAATAAAATGTAGGATCATATAGTATACATACTGCTCATAATATCTGCTCTCCGCGTACCTGCTACTGTTATCTTAGGAGGGTGTATTCTTTGGCAGATTGAACACAATATTATTTTAGATAATGTACAGGCTGCATCTAGAGTTATTTACTATACGGACCTTGTAGAAACTAGAACAAATTTCCGTGCGTTCAAGCATTTTTGCCATATCTATTATTGTAATCAAATCTAACTGCACACAATGTTAGGACCCATAAATATTAATAATACAACTGGACTTATCCCGGTTGCAAACGAACCTTTGTGCCTATTGGCCTTGTTTGTTTATTTTTCCTACTCCTCCGTTATTCTTTTCTGATTAATTTCGTTACGGGATCCAGACAGTTAAATTCTTTATCCGGGACTTCGTCGAGCTTCATTGCCTCGGTGCTTTTCTGGCGGTCGCCACTGTAGATTCTGGCTTTCAGGGGTTGCAGTGGTTTGGGAATAGGGCGGTGGGATTGTCACAAAAAATACCTATTCACAATATACATTTGTAGACGGGAAGCCGATCCCGCAAAGGTCAGGGAGATACAAAGATCAATGAATACGAGTACCTACCTTTTTATCTATGAGTTATTCGAGTCAGCACTTGGAGACTTTATACCCAAGTTCACATATGGTTCAAACTTCAAATCGGACTTATAGATCATTAATCAACTTATATTAGTAGATGGTGTTAGTAGAAAATTGGCCCCTTATCAAACATTTCACTGTATAAACAAAAGTGTCTTACATTGCGAGAACACTGCAGTTGCATTACACTTTTAATGTCTCTCCTTTTAACTTAACTACATATTATAGATAAGTATATAAGTACAGTTTATGTATGATACAAAATAAATATTTTGCTAAAGTGGGCGGTCGTAAGGCGTGGCTGTCCGGAGCCCCTCCTAAGACACACACCCACTCCGAAACAGGTTCGCAATTACACATCGCTGTGGGTTTAATATGCTCCATACATACTTAAATGTACTATAAATATACCAGTTAAGAAACACTTGTATATTATTGTAACATAATGTTGTTAGGAGTTATCATCGCTTTTGATTTTATCGCGCATTCGCCTTAGTCCATTATATTATGGAACAAACTCCTTGCTGATAAGAACACGATACCAAGAAATTTTTGTTCTTATCACACATGTGTAGAATGCTCCTTAAACTTATGATACGGCACTGTCGCAGTTTTGTCTGTGTGAATTTCGGAAAATCCTATGTAAACTTCAAAACCCCCATTCAGTTTTGCAAAGGTTCTTTGGTTTAGTGTTCGCATGCGTTAATCCTGCGGGGTGTTTAATTGTGTAGCACCACAGATAATATAATATTAATATAACATACAGATGCCTCATCCCATACAAAGAAACCGTGCCGACGTAACTAGCGTTTTTCGTCTGATTATACCGATATTTTTTTGTAAATCGATCGCATTCGGTTTCGTTCCTCGGCGATAAATAGATAACCATCTAAATCCGTGGAAAGGAACGCAACGGAACTGAATGCGATCGATGTACAAAAAATAATCAGAATAATCAGTATAGAACGTCGGCACGGTTTATTTGTATGGGATGAGACACCACTGGTAGCACACTTTACACAGCCCCCTCACATTTAGCTAATTCATTCAACAGCAATTATTGCGGGTTTCACTTTAAAGAACAGATGGATTCTTAAACATATTTATGAATCAATGGACTAGGAATTTTATTCGGTTGTGATTGAAGTTTTGATGTAGTGTGCTATTAGGGGGTTGGCTTCGATGCCCAGGTTGGCAATGTTATTAGTTTTTCCATCTGGAATTTCTCTGTAGCAGCGCGGAGATCGGATTTGTGCCCGTTTTATCATCATCTTTCTGCCCTTGTCCCATGTTACTTGGGGTCGGCGCAACACGTTTTCTTCTTCCATACCAGCCTGTCCCCCGTCACGCCATCACTGACTCCCTTTTCTTTCATATCACACGTCACACAGTCCATCCATCTTTTCTTCGGCCGTCCCCTCCCTCTCCATCCATCCACATTTATATTCATAACTCTTTTAGTAACATGCGTTTCATCCTTCCTCATCAGATGACCATACCCGGATAAACGGTTTCCTTTCAACTTTTCTGTCATTGGCGCCACTTTCAAACTTCCTCTAATATACTCATTTCTCACTTTATCCATTCTCGTCACTCCGCACTTCCACCTCAACATTCTCATTTCTGCTACATGCAATCTCTTTTCATTTGTTGATTAATAATAGGTACTCCTATTTCATGGGACTTAAACATAGGTACCTGGCGAAATGAAAGTAGGTATTTCAACTCTTCCTAGCCCTTGGCAACCGACCAATCAGCTGGAGTCAAGCTAGGTACTTAGGTATATATAGGTAGGTATAGATAGTTCAATTCAACTTTGGGCCCCCCGTCATGTGTGCGTGTGCTGTTCGTGCGCTTGTAATTACATACACCAACATTATGCATTTGTGTGGCAGTGACGAGTTTGTCGACTTGACCGAGCAAACAACTACCCACACATAGCGCCGCGCGCAAGGATGAGTTGAAACATCTAATACGTAATTAGGTAAGTAAAAAAAAAACTTACATCAAAAGCTGTACATCTGATTAGAATTACAAGTAAAACTACAGACGGAGAATAACACAAAACATCTTCAGGTTGGTTCAATGACTGAAATCTATAGCTATTTCTTGACAAACTTGAAAGAGAATCAAGATTACGACATATCCTGAAGAATTGCCAAACTTAAGTGGCAGTGGGAAGGGTACATTGCTCGCAGAACAGAACCGATTGTCGATGGTGCCGAAAGGTTCTGGTTTGGCGACCGCGTACCGGAAGACGATGCGTTAGAGAAGGCCTCCCGCTAGGTGGAACGATGACCTGGTCAAGGCTGTTGTACGCACAGGACCGATCAGTGAGGCGACGCTTGGACTAGGAGTATGTCTAGCAGTGAACGTATTTCGGCTGAAATGATGATGTGATCTATTTGTTGTACCTATAAGGAGTGTTCTATCTATCTATAAATGTCTTACTAACGGAATTATAGGTTTGGATTATTCCCGTAGTAGCAAAAGGCTGTATTTAACCGGACGCCGGACGATCCTCAAGAATAAAAGCAAAGACACTCCTCTCGGGCTAGACTGCTGTCTGCAACAACTGCCAGGAAGCTATTGCCGCAAACACAGTGCATAACATTGGTACGATGGTAGTAGATAGATTGGGAAACCAACCACATGTGCACGAGAATAATGCCATAAAATAAAACTTTTTGAAAAAAAATAAACCGACTTCAAAAGCAAGCCACTAAAAAGTGCAAAATAACTTTCGTTTCGGTCTTTGGTACCTCTTACTTTTGTAATTTTTCGCCACCGACTTCCGGATTTTTCATTTTTACTGTTTTGCTTTTGATGTCGGTTTATTTTTACCCGACTATGGCTAAGCCAAAAGAAAGGGTTATGATTTTAGCAACCTATGTATGTATGTTTGTATTTACGTAGCACCTAAACTATTCATCCGATTTTGATGAATATGGTGTCAATCGATTCGTTATTATGGCCCAATTTAATTTCCGTGAGTCATCGGAATATTTAGGAAATGGGTGACCTATTGTAGTTAAACGAGCAAAATAGGTTTTAGTACCTAATAAAAAAAATCATCATTACATTCATCCTAGTAGGTATGTGAGTCGGTATCGTTACTGGATTAAAGGAAATTCCAATTGATTGTGTTCAAACTACATTTTTGAAAAGTTTAATATCCCAAAGCCATTATCTTTAACCAAGACAGCAGCTGTTCTATTCACCATTCACTTACAAAGACCGCAAAAATGTCTGCTCCATTTAAATCCTTTTTTATCAACGAGATCACTTAGCATAGAATTTGCACATCTAGCCGTCACAAATGCTCATTCGTTGAGCGCGTGCGACGACGGGAGATCTCTCTATGTGGCCACGACCACCGCAGCGCAAGTCACCGCGCGCCGTCAATGATCCTTCACAACTATGCGCACACGCAGCTGTCATTGCCGTACGACTCAATGAATGTTATTGGCTGTAATAATAATAAATCTTATGTAAGACTTGCAATTATGCTTTGTGCTGTGCTGAGAGCTTTATACAGCCCATCTTTGGCTACGGATGAGCGGGCTTGGGGCAGCCTATGCCGTAAAAGATACCTAGTTAGGTAGGTAATTAACTACTACTGTACTTTTTTTTTTTTTAGTGAAGCCTTCAAAAGGCGCCTGGACTTTTGGGCGAAAAGGGATTGTGAGATTTTGCCCTACCAAAACCACCCCGGTGATCACCATCAGCACATGGAACACCCCGTTACCTCTTAAAACACCAGCCGTAACCCCCACTGCGCAACGCCTGTTAGGGCACATCCCTGGGGAGAATACGAAGCGTCTCCCCTGAGCCTCGCTGTGCACGGCAGCACATGACCACTGTGCCACCGTCTTACCTCGAGTCACATATATGCCGGTCGAACAGAGTCCCCAATCTGGCCACCCGTGACTCCGGACTGTACCTACTAACTACTTCCTACCTTGTTTTCGTGCAAACTATTTTGTTGTTACTTAGATGTATGGAAACAATGACTATTGGCCTCTTGTTTTGTCTTGCATTAGACGTTGCTTTACGATGATGAGATAAATTGGTTATTCTATTTAAATCAGCTCCTCAGAAAAGGCTAACTAGGCCTTGATGTTACCTTCTATCTTGTAGAGGGTAACTTGGTTATAGAAGTATTTCAACCTATGATGTTATCTCGTCCTCCTTCACGCAGGCTCTGCTCAGTTGGCTGTCTGTATTTCCTATGACAACGAGGTGTTTATTAAAACCCTTAGCATTTCCTTAGCAATAGGCACATACTTATTCAGTTGTGTATCTGATCTGCCCATTAATTTGAGATAAACTACGTGCTGCTTAATACTCAGGCTAGGTACGCAAAAATAAGGAATATTGTTATGTGCGTTGGTAGTGCAAGTAGGTATTTCTTGCCCGCGTACCTAATTATTTTGTTGACTGTACTTACTTAAGTACCTACAATACCAACCTCCTCGCTCAGTGGTCGGAAGCGCGATTTTTGTGCGTAGTGTCCTGGATGCGATCTCGAGTTCAGCAGGTAAAATGCACAGTTCTAATTTAAAAAAAATCAGAAGTGTGGCATTTGAAATGAAATAGCTGAGTTGGTACATTTCTGTAAATAAAAACAAGTTATTATCATTTACTTTTTATGTTGACTCTACCTGCATTCTATAGCTATTAGCTCGTGACTAAATAATAACAGCCGCACTGTTCGATCATCAAGGTTAAGCAACGCTTGACGAGGTCGGTCCGTGAATGGGTGACCATTTCAACATACCGACTTTCCTCCGTGCCACGGAAAGCACGTTAAGCGGTTGTTATTTGAAGATCTTTGACAGTCGTTACGGGTAGTCAGAAGCTTGAGATCTGACACCAGTCTAGCCAAGAGGTACCGTGTTACCTAGTTACTGGGTTGCGGAGGTCAGATAGGCACTCGCTCCATGTAAAAACACTGGTACTTAGCTGATCCGGTAAGACTGGAAGCCGACCCCAATATAAATAGTTGGGAAAAAGGCTAGGTAGATTGATTTTTTACCTACATTCTATAGCTCAGGGAACCTGAAGTTCTTCAATTTACTTAGACTAACGAGACTACCTTTTCTAGCTTGTCTACTATATCCTATGCAAAGTCAATCAACACCAAATTTCAAATTTGCCGTCGGTATTAGTCCGCAGTTTTTTATACTTTGTTCCATTTCGAAGGATATAAGTGTAAGTGTAATTTATTTACAGCACATGACGTCACAGCACATGACGTCACATCACATGAGATAGGTTGGTACCTATATATGCCAACAGGTAATTATTACAACTTACTGACCATTGCCTTTGCAATGTCTTTGGTACTATAGATTTCTTACCAACCAAGGACCTGTCTACTATGTATATATATATGTAATGGTATTTCCATTACAATTCTGGCAAGCATGTAAAAACCCACATGTATGTATATCATTATCTATCTCAAATTCTCAATTTATTTTAGTTCAGCAGTACATTATTTTTTTACAGTACACAATTAGTCACTCCGTTGATAACCTTATCAACTTAATGAATGACCATTATTCTGTTAAATATGTGTCACCTGAAAAAGTTTCATCATAACCTGAATAATTTTCATCTTTGATATGCAATGATAAAATAGTTATTATAATTTAGAATGGCTGGAGTATTAAGCAAACGTCTCTTATCCTCTCTTTGTCTTCAGGTAGTTGTAACTCTTCCCAGCTGTACTTTATTCAATATTAATGTAATAATAACAATGTAATGAGTGTGGAATAAATTTTAAGTTGCAATTAGACAACAAACCTTACACTATTTTCATACACATTATTTAAACCTCAACTACAGCGTTCAAGTTGCCTGGCATCGCAGAACCTCAAATTCCTTTTTTACCCGACTGCAAGAAAAAGGTTATGTTTTTCTTACCCGACAGTAAGGAAAGGGTTATGTTTTTGGTGCGTATCTTGTATGTTTGTAGTATTCTTTATTATCTCATATCTTTCAAACCACTAGACGGATTTATATAATTAAGTCATCGTTCTTAGATAAGTGACGTTTTAAAAAAAACAAAAGTCCTTTTTTTTATTTTCCTAACTCATCGAGTGTGATATCAAAATGAAGGGTTTTTATTGGTGATTACAAAAATATATGGCACTTATATGTTTGAAAAAAAATAAACAAATACTTAACTAAAAAGATGTAAATAAGAAAATGTTAATAAAATCAGCAATCAATAAACCCGATTGCTTAAAAAGCGAACTAAAAACATGTAAACAAGAAGAAAATCATGCTGTGCAGTCGAAGGGTACATGGTTTTGGTCAGCCAGCTCGTGAATATTACGTAAAAATTTGATGTCTCTCGCTCAAGGCCAAGACTACGGCATAACGCTAATCACCTACAAATAAACGAAAACACTGAATCAGGTACTTCCATATCTGGAATAATGTCCAAGTAAGTTGCTTCATTTAGTTTTCTATTACGTAATAATCAATACTAAGATCCGACTCAGAATACCAAAAAGGTGCCTACATAATGTGTAATATGTACAAAAAGAAATATTCCCACGTCGCATATCCACTGTCCGCCTGTCCGCAGACGAGCGCAAGATACTGAATCATTACAATAACAGTTATTTAACGTATTCGGGATCGCTAAGTAGAATGCCTCATAAAGACATGTACCAAGCCCCAGTATTCGTACAATGTTATGAGCACAATCATTTCGCGAGTGAATTGTTAGTTAGTTCAATGATTTGCGAGGAGTGGCCGGTGCTCAGTGGATCGTGCAGTGAATTTAGTCAAAATGTTTCAGCCTCGGGTTATGTTAACGTTCATGGAGGTGCCGAAGAGAAGAAAACTGGTTTCTGGGAGACCTGAGGAGCGGTTCAAGTTGATACCAACTGGACCACAAAAGGTACCCTAAGAAGAATAATTTCAATATGATTTCAATGCTATCTATCTATATACAAATGCTATCACATTTATTAACATATATACAATTGAATATTGTAAAAAAACAAACCTATATACAAATATAAAAGGTAGACGGAAAAGATAAGACAATAAACAAGACCTAAGATAATTTAAACATAATGTTCCGCGGGCGGGCCACCCAAACTGCCTACGAAATTTAAATTTTACACGTAGAGTTTGACA
The DNA here is from genome assembly GCA_948252205.1 of Orthosia incerta. NCBI lineage: Eukaryota > Metazoa > Arthropoda > Insecta > Lepidoptera > Noctuidae > Orthosia > Orthosia incerta. The sequence goes on from OX411741.1 coordinate 16,345,796, forward strand.
CACTTTTGAGTTTCCTTTTTTTTAATAGTTGTTCATCATCATCTTTCTGCCCTAGTCCCATAATACTTGGGGTCGCACGTTTTCTTCTTCCATATCGTCCTGTCCTCCGTCACGCCATCACTGACCCTTTTCTTTCATATCACTCCTTACACAGTCCATCCATCTTTTTTTTGGCCGTCCCTCTCCATCCATCCACATTTATATTCATAACTCTTTTAGTAACATGCGTTTCATCCCTCCTCATCAGATGACCATACCAGGACAAACGGTTTCCTTTCAACTTTTCTGTCACTGGCGCCTCGTTTAAACCTTCTCTAATATACCTACTCTTTTCTCACTTTATCCATTGTTATTATGCATTTTATCACTTTATCTATTGTTTAATAGTTGATGGAAACAAATAATAACTGGGTAAAAGAAAGCCACCCTTGCTTGACTGGTAGATAATGCCTCAGGCCTTAAGGCGGCTCCTCGAGCAAAACGCCCCGCTAGTCGTTTTTATGCAGTTTTTAAGAGCTATCTACTCTTTATTTAAAAAGAAATATCAAATAATAAAAATACATTAAATTTCTACATAATGTTGATTCTAAAATGGTAGTACACTTTTTTTTTAAAGACGTGTGAAAATGAGAAATAATTATTGATAGCTTGCATCTCCTCGTAAAGTGTTCATTAATTATATATTGTACTAACACTAATGTATAGACAATTTGATAACGAACATTTTGTAAGTTTTATTTTTTTCAAAAGGCCAATATTCGATTTTATAAAGATTTTATTCTAAAATCTGGGCGTATTCACTACTATAATTCATGCGCCACCAGTGCCGCTAGGCCAATAGGAATTCTCATATCTCATGCTGATTTTTTGGTCAGGGTACGGCCTTAAGTTTGAAATTGTAATCCTTTGTCGAAGAACTTTGAATAAATACAGAATTGGTCGTTAAAAAATGCTACCGTTTGTAAAGTTACTAATTTCTTTTAAAGAAAATACTATTCAAACCATAAATTATGACACAAATAATGTTTGCAGTCACTTCTAACAATAACAAAACAACCTTTTAGGACACATTGAAAAACAAAACTATTCAATCAATTACTGGAATTTAGACAAATCTGTCACTCAAGCATTAGTTACGTACGCCCAAATAAAATGTAACAAGGCTTTTGTCACAAATGGTCCATGGAGGTGACAAAAACTCTGTACAAAGAGGAAGAATAAGGACTATGTGCGCGCCCAACGTCTTGTTTACGAAACAATCTTTATGCCAAATAATAGTGTAGTGAAACCTGTGGCCCACCGTGACGGAACTGCATAACATAATAGAGTTGCCCCATGCCCATAAATCACTATCATAATGAATATTGTCCTTGACCAGTCATCCGTTTTTATACAAGAAGTTAATTTAAAATTGGAATAATACGAATTTGGTGACATTCTCAGAATTTGTGGGGTGTGTTTTGTTAGAGAATTAAATGGTCAGAAGAACTAAGAAGAACCGTTACCTTGGTTTTTTTTTCAAGATTTATTTATGAGCGAACTCTAGGAAATAATTACCAGGTACAAATTTAAGGGTCGTGACGCCTGTACCTACGTCTGTAAATAACATAGCCCGTCGTCTACCTAGGTACTGTAGTATTATATTATCTGTGACCTAGGTAACGTATCATCCGTCGGGGTTTGAAACTAAAACAGGTCAAGGACATTGGATGGATTACTTCCATTAATGTTGACTGCCCTTAGGCTACGGTTACGGCGGGAAGCGCCGGCGGGGAATACTTGGTACAAAAGAAACCTTCACACTACCCGTAACAATCGAAGGAAATTCCTTATCCGTTGCTTCATATGTTTTCAAATTAATCACCTCGACAACGTAAAGTGCGCAATGAATACCAACCTATAAGCCATTGATTTAGTAAGTAACTCACCGAAAACATTGTAATATTTCTCATAAAAGATTTTATCAAGTAAAACCGCAATGCGCCTGAAACTAGTGAAAGGACAGGAGAAGCATCTCATATTTAATTCAAGAAGAATTCGTAGTAAATCGTAAACCCAGATTAAATCTATGTAGCTTTACCCTGGACCCCTCATTGACCCAATAGGCTGACGAACAAAGGATTCTTTCATACAAAGGTAGTCTAGGGATTAATCCACTGTTTGACGATGTACGTTCAAATTAAAAAATTATATAAATTTGTCTCATCATTATCTAGCCCTAGCTAAATTAGCCGATCTATTCTGTAAACATCTAATATAACGAGAAAACTTAGGAGTGAGATTGAGGTGAACTGTCATTACACCTTGATTGGATGGATGGACAGACCATTTCATGTTCACTTCTCCTAGGTTACCACAGTGAGATCTTTTATATTAGTACTACGGCAGTTAGGGTGCGGGGCACACGGGGCCACCGGCTACTACCACATAACGCCGCCACGTATATATTTCCTGTAGTTTTCATACATTTTGTATGGACTCGCCGCACACGGTTGACGCCGGTGGCCGCCACACGCTACACGCTATTAGCTTCTTTTGGCGGCGTTTGTGGCTGTCACGTGTGGCTCGTGTGCGGCGACACTTAAGGCTCCGCGCAAACGAGAAAACTTAGGAGTCACACCACTGGCGGCCTCTGGTGGCTAGTGACAGTCATTTTATAAGAATTTTCATACAATTTGTATGGACTTCACACGCGTAGCGAGTGGTGGTCACACGCGACAGTTTCAACCACACGCGATTGAGTGGCCGCGACACGCCACCGCCACCGGTAACGGCCACTCGCAGCTCACACTTGTAATCACAGCAGGAGATTAACAAATTGCAGCGGCCACCGACCACCTTCGTTTGCGCGGTACCAAAGGAAGTGGCGCAAGTCAGCCACTGGTGGCTGTGGTGGATGGCTTGTTTGCGCGGAGCCGTGAATTGTGTGTGGCTCGCGAGGTTATCGATATGTGGAATGTAAATACAGCAGTAATTGTGCCGATAGTCGAGATGGCCAATGGCATAATAGCCAAGAACCTCGATGTACACCTGGGGAGGCTCTCGTTGGGCAGTTGGATCAAGGCCTTGATGCAGAAAGCCGTACTACTGGATACGGCGCATATAGTTAGGAGTCTCCTCTCGCAGGGGCCCTGACCACCGGTAGCTTGGAACTTGTTCCCGATACCGGTGGACCTCTATTTTTTTATAGCTTTTTATGGTTGTTAATTTTTTTAAGAATACTTAAAAAAGTAATTAATAAGATAAGTACCACAATGAATAAAGGACGAAACTCATAATTTAACAAAGAAAGCAAAACAAAATAATGAAACAGTAGGTAGTGCCATGCGATGAGCGATCGTCCGCCACGCGTAACGCTAGCCTCGCTCTACACGTTGTCGCAGCCTTAAATCAGCTGTTTACGCAATCGATAAGACCGAGGTGTGACTGCAAACAATACCCCGCGCTGAGCTTTACTCGTTTTCTGTCAAATTGTTCAGTATTCTGTAAGCTCCCTTCATACGGAGGGGAAGCTTTCCGATCGACATTTATTTTTTAATTTAATTAAGTACGGAATAGAAGTCTAGTTCAGGGCCGGTAGCAAATGTAACTAACCGTTGGGAATAATTATGGTATCATAGCAACCATTAATAAAACCAAACATTGGAGCTGATATTTTTTTAAAGAGTGTGTAAAGTGTGAAAGTGCGCATAAACATCAAAACATTTCAAACGTCACTCTAGTGAGTGCACCTGGCACCACCATATTCTAGATATAAGAATAGCCCGCATACAAATTGAAAGCGATCGCATTTGTTTTTGGCACCGCGGCGGTTTGAATTTCGAAATCACATTTTGAGAAAATCACCACATAGGGGATAAATTCTATCTGTGATTGCACAATCTGAATTGCATGAAACATCCATTCAGCCGATTCACGAACCTACCACCTAGTCTACTGTGACATGTTTAAGTGTGAAACTTAAACATGTCACAGTAGACTAGTACTCGTAGTAGTAGATTAGGTTTTGATAGACACGAGGGTCTCTCATTAGTTACCTGCAGGTTAAACGCACAATTTCAGTAAGAGACGCCAGAGATATCGTATACAAATTTTAGAGTACCAGCAGACTATTTGTGACTTTTCCGCTTCAAAGTCATGGCGCCCACTGACGCACACACACTGTTATGAACGAAACGTTTTTATTATAATCGGGGTTTTGGTTTTATAGTACCTTTCATGTTTTATCGAACTGATAAATAGATAACGTATCATGGATATGTTAGTCGAGAATGGGACGACCGCGGATAAACGTTGCACCCAATATATAATCCACACACTTTAAAATTAACAAAGTAGTACAATGACTGTTTGATATACAGTAACTAACGCTTCAGTGTAGTATCTAGTTTTCTGTGATTGTTATTAAGTTAATTTATTTAAAAATGTCGAAGGACACCGAAGGGAACAGGTGGCAATTGAAACCCGGAGACAAGGAAAGCCAGAATAAGTTGCCAGACCCGTTAAATGGAGATTTTCAGCAAACGCCCGAATCTGATACGTAAGTATTCATTATTAATAATATTTTCCTCATAAAAAGTACATAGATAATAAGGAATAAATAAAATAGTAACAGAATCTGTAGAAACGGAACCCTAAGAACGAACGACACTGAACACGAATTGCTTCAATTGATCAGCGACTCTCATTAATTATGAACAAGACAGACGCGCTCCACTGTTTTATTATATTATACATCACACTTATACCACGTAATAGAAACAATATAAAACATACTAATTCACCGGACTGATCAGAATGATCTCATCTTGGCACTGGAACGCTCGCCCATTTTTCGTCTTTAACCATAAGAGTTAAAAATAAACGAACTATATTTAACAGATGCTTGGATTGTGTTATCGGTCTAATGACTTTCGATTTGTGTTCCGGAATGTTACGTGATACGATAATATGTAGTTTTTCAAGATACGTAAATTATAAATTAGTCATTTATCATATTTTTTATCTGCTCGTGTAAGTCCTGCGTGAAAAATGTGAATAACGATTGGACTAAAACTGTTATACTTTGTCCTTTTGTTAGGGCTCCGTAGCCAAATGGCAAAAAACGGAACCCTTATGGATTCGTCATGTCTGTCTGTCTGTCTGTCCGTCCGTATGTCACAGCCAATTTTTTTCAGAAACTATAAGAACTATGCTGTTGAATCTTGCTAAGTAGATGTATTCTGTGAAACGCATTAAGATTTTCATACAAAAATAGTAAGAAACAATTAGATATTATATAATTAGAACTAAAACTCAATTTTTTTTTTCATCAAACCCATACCTGTGGTATATATATGGATAGGTTTTCAAAAATGATATTGAGGTTTCTAATATATTTTTTTTCTAATTGAATATTTTGCGCGAGAGACACTTCCAAAGTGGTAAAATGTTTCCCCCCCCCCCCTGTAACTTTTAAAATAAGAGAATGCTAAAACTAAAAAAAAAATATACGATGTACATTACCATATAAACTTCCACCGAAAATTGGTTTGAACGAGATATAGTAAGTAGTTATTTTTAATACGTCATAAATCGTAAACCGCAATTTACCAAGTACGGAACCCTTCGTGCGCGAGTCCGACTCGCACTTGGCCGGTTTTTTACTTAAAGATAACCATAAATATATACAAAGGACCACCGAATTACGTGCGATTTAGGCATGTGTAAAATTTCATTCCCCTTTACCACGGTAAATTCAGTGCTATTATTCTCACCATAAACTCGCTTATTGATCGCTCTCTGTAGCCTTGATCCTAACCTTGGTCAGTGCAAACATCCACGTGCTTTTGGTGTGGAATACATTCGTGAACAATGTAATTAAAGCTGTTCTTACCCGATTGCTGAAGGAGGGTAATGTGTTTATCAGTCTATGTATTTATGTTCCTATGTGGCGTTTCAGAGACCAAACGCGTTGGCCGATTTTGATAATTCTTACGTACATTGGATTCGAGTGTCACAGGCTAGATTAAAATTAGAAAATAGAAAAATGGCGGATTTTGGGCGCCATAATTGTGGAGAACGAATTTTTTTTTCGTCCAAACCCCTCGTGTGGGTATCAAAATAAAGGGTTTTAAGAGTTGATATCAAAAATTTATAACACTTATATGTTTAAATGTAACTAATCCGTAAAAAAAGTTAATTCAGAAAATAAAAAACCGGACTGCTTAAGAAGAGAACTACAAAGATGTAAACAAGAAGAAAATCTTGCTGTGCAGTCGGAGGATACATCTGGTTTTGGTCAGCCAACTCGCGAATATGTATATCCTCCGACTTCACAGCATGATTTTCTTCATGTTTACGTATTTTTAGTTCGCTTCTTAAGCAGTCGGGTTTTTTAATTTTTTTAATTATATTTTTTTGTGTTTATAGTTAGACACTTACACGAAAATATTTTACAAATTTAAGTAGATTAACACAATCGTTGCCAAGATCTCGCCTCGCGCGAGACACAATGGTTTTTTAATTGCTTCAGTAATTACGGCAACGAACTTATTAACATTCTTTAAACAGAATGTCAGAAACACTGCAGATGACATTATTTTCGCGAAATAACTGTCAAATTTTAAGCAGTTTTTTTTTTCATATTTCAGAGTTGATGCCATAATGAAAGTTATTCATATATGCATAAATATATGAATAACTTTAGAATACGTTCACCCCCTAAAACTACTGCATAATCACAATTAAATGTGTAGGTTTATGGACCCAGCAGTGCGATTGATGACAATGTGTGATTTTTTTTTATATATTTCGGTTCTATGACACGCCGGTTTCTTAGACTACGAGCTAGATGAAACTCCAAAGACGTGATGTAAAAATACATGGAGACGATCCTTTATAACGTTTACGAGGGTTTTTACAGTTCGTTGCAGTAAAGTAAAAACCCTCAGTAGTACCCGTAACGACTGTCAAAGATCTTCAAAAGACAGCCGGGAGCAACGGCTTGACGTGCTTTCCGAGGCACGGAGGAAAGTCGGTATGTTGAAATAGTCACCCATCCACGGACCAACCTCGTCAAGCGTTGCTTGCGTCGACCAGTGCGGCTGTTATTATTTAGACACGGCCCCTCTGATGACATACAAGTTCACGTTCCTACCTATGGGTTGCTACCATTACATGGAGACGTAAATATTGTTTACAAACAGTCCCACGTGGTTCAGTTTGTGCACAGATTGCAGTTAACGCTAAAAAAAAATTCACTATGAAAAACGAACTGGCAAATAGAACTCTCTCTTCTACTTCTAATCTAACATTTCCCTTATGATAGTAATGCAGTCAGGATTTTTCCATACTCCATGCTATTATATCTGTCAGTTTGTCTGTCTTTTACCTTTTGTACGCTTAAGACGACGACTAACGCCAACGACCTTGAGGGAACAAAACGCGCACTCGTTTCACATCCGTGCGACCAAAATTATGTAGATTTTTGTACTTTTCTTATTACTCTATGACTTAAAAAAAAGCCTCAGGAACTCCTCCCCTCTCAAATAGTAGATAATTAAATTGTCTTTGAGATTGTGTCGATTTCATTCAAATACGCCGAGCAGTTTTGGTGCGATTGTCATGTTTTTGTCCGTTTTAGACATAACTTTACTAATTAATTACACTATGTTATACGAATAAAACTCAAATTTTTCTTAGATCAAATTGTTATGAAAAGGGTCTAATGTAACAAATATTTTTTCCAAAAAATTACGATTAGCCGTATAGACGTGATTCTCATTTTAAAATCAGCTACTCAATCTGCGCCTTAAACCGCCGAATCGATTTAGATGAAATTTGGTATGAAGATACCTAGTTTGAGACTCTGGAAAGGATAGGATAGTTTTTATCCGGGTAGTGTATTATTGCTCATGCCTTCTCTGTGTGACAAGAGCCCTTTGCCCTGCAGTGGAATAGTAACACGCTGGTATTACGAGTGTTATTATGATGGTAGGCACCTAATGGAACTAATCGTATCCATATATTTTCAGAAGTTCAGAACCAGATGCCAGCAAGAATGATGATGTTCCAAGTATACCTTTCATTACACTGGTGAGTACCCAAACCACAGACAATATAACCAACCATACCCAAACTAATAAATACACCATAAACTCTAACATTGAAATGATGGTCGACATGGTCGACCTACCTCACCTTCCTAGACCATAGCATATAAATATTTGAAGATTTATCAGACCCAATAGGTAATATTTTTTTCAACACACTTGCTCATAAAGTGGCTCTAATTTCACCGCAATTATGTACATAATGATACCTGTTATCAAACTGTGACTTTTTCGTTGCTATTATTCACTAGTGAGTTATAGAGTTTTTTTGTTAAATTTATTGGTTGAGTTGCTTTGTTCTTAAAAAAGTTTCGATACAAAAAAGATCGTGCTCAATAGTACAAATAAATTAATGTACCTATTGCTTGCTCATTTCATGCAACTTCGTATTAATTTCAACTTGTACGTGCTTAATAAATAAAACTTTCACTCAAATATAAATTTTATTTGCTCTGTAATTAAGAAAAATTTAAATTCCCTATTTTGTACGTGGCTACAAAAAAACCTCATTCTTTTAGTCTATGGCCGATCGCCATTGTTAGATGCGCGCGCATAGGAAAACTGATAAATTTTTCCCCGCCATTGTGAAAAAAAAATCACAACTCGTTTTTACTGTTGAAAATGATTTTTTTGTATTATTTTCTTCACAAGTGTGTTGAAAAACGTCGTATGATACACGTGTGTATTGATGATTACCGTCCTCGGCTCTCTTAAGACCCTCACCTGCGGCTCGGGTCTCAATGGCGCCTCAGCGGTAATCACCAACATTGCACACTTATACCATAATGTACTATTTCAACACACTTGCTCATAAAGTGGCTCTAATTTCACCGCAATTAGGTACATAATGATACCTGTTATCAAACTGTGACTTTTTCATTGCTATTATTCACAAGTGAGTTATAGAGTTTTTGTTTTTAATTTATTGGTTGAGTTGCTTTGTTCTTAAAAAAGTTTCGATACAAAAAAGATCGTGCTTAATAGTACAAATAAATTAATGTACCTATTGCTTGCTCGTTTCAAGCAAATTCGTATTTAAATAGATAATTTCAACTTGTACGTGCTTAATAAATAAAACTTTCACTCAAATATAAATTTTATTTGCTCAGTAATTAAGAAAAATTAAAATTCCCTATTTTTGTACGTGGCTAAAACACTATCCACGAAAAGCCAAAAAAAAAAGAAACCTCATTCTTTTAGTCTATGGCCGATCGCCATTGTTAAATGCGCGCGCATAGAAAAACTGATTAATTTTGCCCGCCAATGTGAAAAATTTTCACAACTCGTTTTTACTGTTGAAAATTATTTTTTTGTATTATTTTCTTCACAAGTGTGTTGAAAAATGTCGTATGATACACGTGTGTATTGATGATTACCGTCCTCGGCTCTCTTAAGACCCTCACCTACGGCTCAGGTCTCAATGGCGCTTCAGCGGTAATCACCAACATTGCACACTTGTACCATAATGTACTATTTTAAAACTTTGCCCCACTTTAAGAATATCTGCCTGTATCGTGGGTGCTTTATTTATTAACAATGCTTGACGTTGCCATACTGCACATATCCATAATATACTAGGTTTTGATCAGAGATCTGAAATTTTAACACGCCTCGTACTTACGTTATTACAACGTCACTTGAACCTTGGTCTGTGCGTAAAACGAACTTTATCTTGCCATCTATCGATCCGTTTCGGCTTGCGCTTTACCTAATTAAGTTTCAAGTCATGAACACACTTTACCGCTAACATGAGTAAAGTCAATAATAGAAATGGAATGTTCATGTTACCATTATGCGTTATCAGGTAAACACGAACGTGTTCAGGGTAGGGAACCATTTTCGGGTGTTGTTCGAAAAGGTACAATAATATCCTACTTTGTATGATTTTGTAAAGACTTTAAGGATTATTTTTGCTTTAACTGTTATAAACTTCAATTTCTCTTCATAGATATTTTATAAAATACTAATTTCTGCCAGTGACTTCGCCCACGTAAATTTCTGAAATTATGCCTAAAGATGGTTCGCCCGGGATACAATGTATCCTATATCTCCAAGGTACAATCTGTCTCTAAAGGAAACAAAATTATTTAATATTGGTTTAGCGGTTTAGGCATAAAAGCTTAAATAACATACTACCAATAACAACTGAGTTACTTTTTCATCACACCAATATTATAAAGGCGACGAGAGAGTGTGTTTGTTACTAACTTCTTCACGCTCAAACGGCTGGACGGATCTGGATGAAATTCAGCACAGAGATAGATTATAGTCTGGAATAGCACATAGGATATTTTAATCCCGGGCTGTGTGCCCGTGTGATAATTGTGCCCTTGGGAAAATTTTCGACATTCACGCAGGTGAAGCCGCTGGCAGAACCTAGTTTAAGTATCAGTTATGTAAGACAGAAATCTTTTATTTTCAGTTCAGATTTGCGACCCTCCAGGACAAAATTTTCATATGCTTGGCGTTAGTATTTTCGGCGGTCGCCGCCATATCGACGCCTATCAACACACTGTTGCTTGCATTCCTGCTAGACGCTATGGTAGTATATGGAATAGCCATCGTAAATCCTGCCATACCGGATGATGAAGCTGGGGAAGCATTCCTTCAAGAACTCTTCTTCTTTGCCATCTACAACGTGATTACCGGAGTATTACTCATTGTTCTGTCGTATGCTGCGACTACGATGATGAATATTGCTGCGTATAACCAAGTATGTCCCTCTTTTACATCCAAATTTCAAGGGCCTTATTAATAAACAAAATCTAACCATATAATGGGGGTATCCACTGTATTCTCAAACATCTTGCGCTCCGCGGCAAGCGATCCGAGCTCGTCAGTCTTTAGCGCAAACACAAAACGGAGCGCATTCTGTATACATTGAAGCAGTTGCAGGAGCGCGGAGCGCCAGAGTTTGCGAACATAGTGGATATACCCACCTTAAGAGGAAATGCGGTCGCACTGAATTTCCTAAGTAAAAAGTCATAATTCGAGGTTTGGCTCTCGTCTATTTCCTTCTCCCATATTGGACCAATATAAAAGATATTCCAATAACTGAAAAAGAAAGATATATAGGTACTGTGACGCTATGTTTTCTTTTTTATTTAGATTATTGAAGTCGGATGTCTGCGACCGCATTTCCTCTCACTGATTCACAGATTCTACATTCAAATACTCTCTAGAAAATAATAAAGAAACTAGCTGTAAATGTTTTGTTACATTCTCTTCGCGAATTAGACCAACCGCGAATTGGCCCAACCGCAAATTGAACCAATCGCGAATAAGGTGAATTTAACCAATCGCGCCTAAAGGGCGAGTCTACTGTTTATAGATTAGAATGATCTTTTCGACCTTTCTATAAAATTATAACCTACCTACATGAATGTTAGTATCCTACCCAATAGCTACGAAAGATAATGTCTTTAGGCTTCATCCGAGCATCACCCAACATTTGTAATATTTCCGCAGGTTTATGTAATACGACAAGAGTATCTGAAAGCAGCTCTAAACCAAGATTTTGGATATTTCGATGTCCATAAAAACGGGGACATTGCTTCTAAAATTAACAGGTAAGGGACTGAACTCACTATCAGCGATATGACCGCCGATTGTACCCGTAGAATTAGGAATTTTGTAAAAGGACTGTGTTACAATTTTATTTAGCTGTACAATGTAGTATATTCTACCAAATCATTTTTCAACAGAGCAAAAAATCAGTCATTCAACGTGGCAACTTATGTTAAAATTATTTCATCACCACTGTTCTCAAAACGGTGAACGAACATAGAGAGCAAACCGGCATGTCCAAAAACCAAAAATTAAAAGACATGTGACATTCACCAACCCGCACTGTGACACCGTGAGACATTGCAGGCGCACGCAGAAAGTACATAATGGGAGTCTAAGTGTGGAAAGGGGATCCATATATCGTATCCTAGGCCAATATTATAATTACAAACTCATTTTTATTCATTGGAGGTTTTGCTCGCAGTGACATCGTCAAACTAGAAGATGGTATCGGCGAGAAGCTGTCAACATTCCTGTTCTATCAGGCGTCGTTCTTCAGCAGCGTCATTATGGCTCTCATCAAGGGATGGAAGCTGGCTCTTCTGTGTCTTATATCATTCCCTGTCACCATGACCCTAGTGGGAGTCGCTGGGCTGGTAAGTTACATTATTTTTATTGTGTCTCTTTTAAAGTGATAAACGCACGACGTACTTTTTCGCTACCGTACATTTTCCCTCTCAGAGGTTGCCTAGTAATCTCGTTGATCGTTTATATCTATCTATTGCATCCAGTTATAAGTAAATACTCCTGTAATACCCCTTCACCCCTTCTTCCACACCATTTATTATGATTAATAAAAACATTTTACGAAATGGTATACCTATGGGTACGTACCTACTATTGTGTCCTATGTAGTCAGTTCTATGTAGGTACGAGTAGCAACATATTGCTAGGCGTTTTACATTAACCGACCCTTCACTTCTAAAACGAAAATTACTTCGAAGTATCTTACAAAAATCTCACATGGCGTGAACTCTTCCAATTTGGCTTAATGCACATAACATACTTACGTGTCGTGCCTTATGACGCTTTTGATTGGCTACAATATTCGTTGTGATATATTATGACGCAGGCTTGAACAGATTCGTATCATTAGTGTATACCGCGCCACGCCACGACACGACACGTACAGTAATGTGTAGCCGTGTAGGCAGCTTTATCGATCGACACAGTTAATTTAGATGTTGTTACGACTATCTAAGAGATGAGCTCATGGCTCTCCGTCTACGCCAGACATTAATTAAAGATAATGATAGATCAATTGAATAAACACAATCTTTAATATCAAAACATCGATGAAATTATGTCGCAAAAGATAATAGATAGGTAATTTTAATCATAAAGAAATAAGTCGAATTGTTGCGTAATTCGTGTTAGGTCCGTGTAAGTACTGTGATATCGAAAGCCAATAAAATACTCAAACTGTTTGCATAGCTGATAGGATAGTGTATGACGTTTGTCGATAAAAAGGAAATGTTCAACCATTCGGTTTTTATGCGATTACTTCCTTTTTCTCTCTACCCATATATTTCCTGGAGACAAGAAGATATGTCTATACTTATTTGCATATATAACCTCGACTTCCTAAATTTTAAGAGCCATTAGCGTTGCTTTAACCTTACTCCGTTTCAACCATACCCAGTAGTCAAATGAGGTCATAATAAGATCTCTTGCAAATAAGAACTTATTTGCTTTAGTGTTTTTGTTCCAATGAAGAGGTTTCACAATATAATTTATTCCCATAGATAGCAGCTAGACTTTCCAAGAAAGAAGCCGTGGCTTCAGGCAAGGCTGGTGCCATTGCCGAAGAAGTTATCTCCGCTATACGAACCGTGTATGCCTTCAGCGGACAGAAGCAGGAGCTGGAGAGATACGAAGAACACCTTAATGATGCCAAGAAAATCAACATTAAGAAAGGTAAGAAGATAATAGGTTTTTGTAACTTTAGGGTTTAGACCGACGCGTCGCTTCAAGTCGCCTCAATGTGCTTTGACGCTTACGACCTAGCTGAACCCTTGACGAGCGAGAATTGCCCAACAGGATGTAGAAATTCTAAAAATGTAGAAATCTAAATAAAATACCACAAGCGAACACACTGCACTGCTATGGCTGGCTTAGCTCCGAGATGAAAACTAAAATAGCTAGAGTCGCATGAAAGTAGCAAACATTGTGCGCTGGTTAGCTTTATATTTGTTTTATTAACTTCGAATTTCATCATTTAGTTAGCAATGATTCTGTGCACCTACACAGTTCTTAGAATGCAACCAACTCAAAAAGTTGGAACATTAGACGCACAGGATCGGTCGAAGTACCGACACTTGGGGGAGTAGGCTTCCACTATTTTTCCTGGACGTTTTTAACGCATAGATAACAAAACCAAAGAAAGGTCAAACAAAAGGAGATCAACCAATTTGATACCGCATTGTACATTATTTTACAATGCATGTCCTCGAAAATAGCGTTTTCCAAGCAGGCAAACTGTGCGGAAAGTGTCACTTTTTTTTACTAGTGCTTTTTACTTTCCTGTACTTTTTTAATTTTTGGCTCCAACGTCAGCCCGCCGCATAGAGTTTTTATTATTAGAGAAAAGTTTTAAAAATTAGTTAAGTACATATTATCATTCATATAAAAGGTAAAACAAAACTAATACTTCATTAAAGGCGTTTTTATTACTCTAGATTTAGATTTTGATCAATAAATTAATTTTAAATAAGTATTCATTAAATATGTTTGGCAGAATGAATATTTTGCTCGTGCCTTTTTGCGTTACGACGTGACAGCTTTTATTAGTTAATCTGTGGATATGCTGAGCGTCTTTGAATAAGCGCCATTTTATTAATTTCTTGCTTGGTTCAGATATATTTTTTTATTTCCTCGCACAATGCATAGTAAAATGTTGTATGATACACGTGCGTAAGATGATTTCCGACTCGTCTCGATTTATCCACTCACTCGCTTCGCTCGCTCGTGAATAAAAATAGCACTCATCGGAAATCACATACTTCCCGCACTTGTAGCATAAATAACTATTACAATACATGTCCTCGAAAAGAGCGTTTTCCAAGCAGCCAAACTGTGCGGAAAGTGTCACTTTTTTTTACTAGTGCTTTTTACTTTCCTGTACTTTTTTAATTTTTAACTCCAACGTCAGCCCGCCGCATAGAGTTTTTATTATTTGAGAAAAGTTTAAAAAATTTGTTAAGTACAGATTATCATTCATATAAAAGGCAAAACAAAACTAATACTTCATTTAAGGCGTTTTTAATTACTCTAGGTTTAGATTTTGATCAATAAATTAATTTTAAATATTCGTTAAATATGTTTGGCAGAATGAATATTTTGTTCGTGACTTTTTGCGTTACGACATGACAGCTATTTGCACACGCGCAGTAAAAGTTAATCTGTGGATATGCTGAGCGCCCTTGAATAAGCCCGCCATTTTGTTAATTTCTTGCTTGCTTCAGATATCTCCACTCATCGGAAATCACCTACCTTCCGCACTTGTAGCATAAATAACTATTACAATGCATGTCCTCGAAAAGAGCGTTTTCCAAGCAGCCAAACTGTGCGGAATGTGTCACTTTTTTTACTAGTGCTTTTTACTTTCCTGTACTTTTTTAATTTTTAACTCCAACGTCAGCCCGCCGCATAGAGTTTTTATTATTTGAGAAAAGTTTAAAAAATTAGTTAAGTACAGATTATCATTCATATAAAAGGTAAAACAAAACTAATACTTCATTTAAGGCGTTTTTAATTACTCTAGGTTTAGATTTCGATCAATAAATTAATTTTAAATATTCGTTAAATATGTTTGGCAGAATGAATATTTTGTTCGTGACTTTTTGCGTTACGACATGTCAGCTATTTGCACATGCGCAGTAAAAGTTAATCTGTGGATATGCTGAGCGCCCTTGAATAAGCCCGCCATTTTGTTAATTTCTTGCTTGCTTCAGATATCTCCACTCATCGGAAATCACCTACCTTCCGCACTTGTAGCATAAATAACTATTACAATGTATGTCCTCGAAAAGAGCGTTTTCCAAGCAGCCAAACTGTGCGGAATGTGTCACTTTTTTTACTAGTGCTTTTTACTTTCCTGTACTTTTTTAATTTTTAACTCCAACGTCAGCCCGCCGCATAGAGTTTTTATTATTTGAGAAAAGTTTAAAAAATTTGTTCAGTACAGATTATCATTCATATAAAAGGTAAAACAAAACTAATACTTCATTTAAGGCGTTTTTAATTACTCTAGGTTTAGATTTCGATCAATAAATTAATTTTAAATATTCGTTAAATATGTTTGGCAGAATGAATATTTTGTTCGTGACTTTTTGCGTTACGACATGTCAGCTATTTGCACATGCGCAGTAAAAGTTAATCTGTGGATATGCTGAGCGCCCTTGAATAAGCCCGCCATTTTGTTAATTTCTTGCTTGCTTCAGATATCTCCACTCATCGGAAATCACCTACCTTCCGCACTTGTAGCATAAATAACTATTACAATGTATGTCCTCGAAAAGAGCGTTTTCCAAGCAGCCAAACTGTGCGGAATGTGTCACTTTTTTTACTAGTGCTTTTTACTTTCCTGTACTTTTTTAATTTTTAACTCCAACGTCAGCCCGCCGCATAGAGTTTTTATTATTTGAGAAAAGTTTAAAAAATTTGTTCAGTACAGATTATCATTCATATAAAAGGTAAAACAAAACTAATACTTCATTTAAGGCGTTTTTAATTACTCTAGGTTTAGATTTCGATCAATAAATTAATTTTAAATATTCGTTAAATATGTTTGGCAGAATGAATATTTTGTTCGTGACTTTTTGCGTTACGACATGTCAGCTATTTGCACATGCGCAGTAAAAGTTAATCTGTGGATATGCTGAGCGCCCTTGAATAAGCCCGCCATTTTGTTAATTTCTTGCTTGCTTCAGATATCTCCACTCATCGGAAATCACCTACCTTCCGCACTTGTAGCATAAATAACTATTACATTGCATGTCCTCGAAAAGAGCGTTTTCCAAGCAGCCAAACTGTGCGGAATGTGTCACTTTTTTTACTAGTGCTTTTTACTTTCCTGTACTTTTTTAATTTTTAACTCCAACGTCAGCCCGCCGCATAGAGTTTTTATTATTTGAGAAAAGTTTAAAAAATTTGTTCAGTACAGATTATCATTCATATAAAAGGTAAAACAAAACTAATACTTCATTTAAGGCGTTTTTAATTACTCTAGGTTTAGATTTCGATCAATAAATTAATTTTAAATATTCGTTAAATATGTTTGGCAGAATGAATATTTTGTTCGTGACTTTTTGCGTTACGACATGTCAGCTATTTGCACATGCGCAGTAAAAGTTAATCTGTGGATATGCTGAGCGCCCTTGAATAAGCCCGCCATTTTGTTAATTTCTTGCTTGCTTCAGATATCTCCACTCATCGGAAATCACCTACCTTCCGCACTTGTAGCATAAATAACTATTACATTGCATGTCCTCGAAAAGAGCGTTTTCCAAGCAGCCAAAGTGTGCGGAAAGTGTCACTTTTTTTTGCTAGTGCTTTTTACTTTCCTGTACTTTTTTAATTTTTAACTCCAACGTCAGCCCGCCGCATAGAGTTTTTATTATTTGAGAAAATTTTAAAAAATTTGTTAAGTACAGATTATCATTCATATAAAAGGTAAAACAAAACTAATACTTCATTTAAGGCGTTTTTAATTACTCTAGGTTTAGATTTTGATCAATAAATTAATTTTAAATATTCGTTAAATATGTTTGGCAGAATGAATATTTTGTTCGTGACTTTTTGCGTTACGACATGACAGCTATTTGCACATGCGCAGTAAAAGTTAATCTGTGGATATGCGGAGCGCCCTTGAACAAGCCCGCCATTTTGTTAATTTCTTGCTTGGTTCAGATATATTTTTTCATTTTCTCGCACAATGCATAGTAAAATGTTGTATGATACACGTGCGTAAGATGATTTCCGACTCGTTTCGTTTTATCCACTCATCGGAAATCACCTATCTTCCGCACTTGTAGCATAAATAACTATTACATTGCATGTCCTCGAAAAGAGCGTTTTCCAAGCAGCCAAACTGTGCGGAAAGTGTCACTTTTTTTACTAGTGCTTTTTACTTTCCTGTACTTTTTTAATTTTTAACTCCAACGTCAGCCCGCCGCATAGAGTTTTTATTATTTGAGAAAAGTTTAAAAAATTTGTTCAGTACAGATTATCATTCATATAAAAGGTAAAACAAAACTAATACTTCATTTAAGGCGTTTTTAATTACTCTAGGTTTAGATTTTGATCAATAAATTAATTTTAAATATTCGTTAAATATGTTTGGCAGAATGAATATTTTGTTCGTGACTTTTTGCGTTACGACATGACAGCTATTTGCACATGCGCAGTAAAAGTTAATCTGTGGGTATGCTGAGCGCCCTTGAATAAGCCCGCCATTTTGTTAATTTCTTGCTTGGTTCAGATATATTTTTTCATTTTCTCGCACAATGCATAGTAAAATGTTGTATGATACACGTGCGTAAGTTGATTTCCGACTCGTTTCGTTTTATCCACTCACTCGCTTCGCTCGCTCGTGAATAAAATACCACTCATCGGAAATCACCTACCTTCCGCACTTGTAGCATAAATAACTATTACAATGCATGTCCTCGAAAAGAGCGTTTTCCAAGCAGCCAAACTGTGCGGAAAGTGTCACTTTTTTTTACTAGTGCTTTTTACTTTCCTGGTCTTTTTTAATTTTTAACTCTAACGTCAGCCCGCCGCATAGTTTTTATTATTTGAGAAAAGTTTTAAAAATTAGTTAAGTACAGATTATCATTCATATAAAAGGTAAAACAAAACTAATACTTCATTTAAGGCGTTTTTAATTACTCTAGGTTTAGATTTTAATCAATAAATTAATTTTAAATATTCGTTAAATATGTTTGGCAGAATGAATATTTTGTTCGTGACTTTTTGCGTTACGACATGACAGCTATTTGCACATGCGCAGTAAAAGTTAATCTGTGGATATGCTGAGCGCCCTTGAATAAGCCCGAAATTTTGTTAATTTCTTGCTTGGTTCAGATATATTTTTTCATTTTCTCGCACAATGCATAGTAAAATGTTGTATGATACACTTGCGTAAGATGATTTCCGACTCGTTTCGTTTTATCTACCCACTCGCTTCGCTCGCTCGTGAATAAAATACCACTCATCGGAAATCACCTACCTTCCGCACTTGTAGCATAAATAACTATTTCACTGCACTTACATTCTTTTTCATAACATTCTCCAATCTTCTTAATTAATTCATCTCTGTCGACAAAAAATAGGTTCTGCACTAAGGTGTTTCCAATAAGTAACAAAATGCATACAGAAAAGAGCCGTTTTATAACAATATTTGAATCAAGTTATCTAGACACTCCCACTAACGTTTTTTATTTAAAAAAAGAAAAAAAGAATATTAAAATAAGTTTTAGCTGTACAACGTCGGTAGGTACCAAAGCTCCAAAGAAAGTGGTATATCTCCTTTTTCTATATGAAAATGTGAAACATTTTCTTGACTTATCCACATTATTATGATCTGGTTCCCTTACAAATTACGACTATTTCAGGTTTGTTCAACGGGATGGCCATGGGAATGCTATTCCTCTGCATCTTCTGCGCCTACGCCTTGTCTTTCTGGTTCGGCTACAGGCTGATGGTCGACGAACCCGAGAACTACGATGTCTCCACTATGATCGCTGTAAGTGAATTAATTGAAATGATATTTAATGAGTTATAGGTGATATAAGCATATCACCACATACAACATACAAATACACATACTCATAGATACAAATATGGCTGTACTGCTGCTATAAAGTGGAAAATGGGCGTAAAGTTCATCGAGCTTTACGTACGTACGAGTACTTGCCTGTACGTAATTCGTCTATCACCCACTTTAGCTTACCTGATGTAATTTCATCGTATGTTAGATTATATTGATAACGGTTTGTTTAAAAACCCACTAGTCATCATTATAATGTGCAAAATACTAAATAAATACCTATTAAGTCTATTGTGCCAGTCAGATATCTTAATCACTCTAATTTAAATAAGTAGAAAGATTTTTGGTAGTTTTCTACCTATATTACTCGTAATACAAATATGAAGAATGATTTCCTCGAATTAACCCAAAGATGAAGTTCCTTCAGCGTCATCGTTGTTGCATTAATGAAAGGGGATATACTTATTACATCATGCATCAACTATAAAAAACAATCCAGATACCTATACTTACCTAGATATAGTTCTCGCCAAACTTCTTGGCCGCCCTGAAGTTGGCAACAATGGCTGCGCAGTAGTAAATCTTATACAAAACAGTACTGAACCGTGCCTTGCGCATCGGAAAGCCAACTTCAGGGCAGCCAAAAGTTTGGCGAGAACTATTGGCTGTTATACTGAGCAGGGTGAGTTAATGAGACACTAAAATTTTGTATATTCACAGCAATTTCATATGCTAAGTATAACAATCTACTATTTCACATCTCTACGAAGTTGGTGAAGATAAGCGCTTCTTATGTGGCAGATATGCCTTGCAGTGATAATTAACTTTCTTGATATTTGCAATTTTTCAAAGATCGCGTCTAGGGCCCAGTTTCTGAATTGAATTTTTTAGTTAAAAACGTGTCAAACCCTACTTTAATGCATTTTGTAATCATTTATATTACGAAGAAGTAGATAGCCCAGAATCATCATCATCATCATATCAGCCGAAAGACGTCCACTGCTGGACATAGGCCTCCCCCAAGCGTCGCCACATTGACCGGTCCCGTGCGTCCCGCAACCAGCGGAGTCCTGCAACCTTCACCAGGTCATCGGTCCACCTGGTGGGAGGCCTTCCAACGCAACGTCTTCCGGTTCGCGGTCACCACTCCAGAACCTTTCTGCCCCATCGGCCATCCGTTCTGCGAGCAATGTGCCCTGCCCACTGCCACTTAAGTTTGGCAATTCTTCGGGCTATGTCGGTAACCCTGGTTCTCTTACGGATCTCAGCCCGATCAGATCCGGATAGCCCAGAATGCAATCAAAATTTGGCAGGATTTCAGGTTAAAGTAGACAATCTTCAAATTCTGAACTCAGAAATCGGGCGTATCTCCCGTTAACCACAGAACTAGTAATCAATTACCATCTAGTCAAACAAAAGACGTCTGCTACACTTCGAAACAATTTTCCACTTTAGCAATGGAGGCATATGTCCCAGGAGTGGGAACATTAAGGGCTGATGATGTTGATGACCTTCTCAGGTATTCTTCGGTGTGATGACGGGTTCGGCAAACTTCGGCATTTCGTCAACCCTGATGGAGGTGTTCGGCTCGGCTCGCGGCGCCGGCGCGCAGATCTTCAACATGATCGACAATGTACCGACCATCAACCCTCTACAGAACAGGGGCACTGTCCCCAAGGCGGTTGAAGGAAACATCGAGTTGAAGAATGTGGTGTTCCATTACCCCTCCAGAACTGATGTTCCGGTAAGTTTTGTCTTATTGAGTCTTCATGGTAGAATTAATAACTATATAGTTACTGAATGATAACTTGATCAGAACGAAAGAGTTGCCACATGTCTTTGGCAGGTTTTGCATATCTATTTCCTGCTAGTAGTTAAAATTAGTTTAGATTATTAGGACATATTAAAACAAGCCGATTTTTTTGTTCTCTTTAATAAAAAATATATTTATAGTGGCAATAAGTAGGCCGTGCTTATAAAAAAATCGAGTGTCTAGCCCCACCGTTCGAAGCCACCAGTAGGACTTGAAAAGTGGTCTTCCTTTTTATATCGTTTGACTTGACTGCCTTTCGGTAGACTTTGGTGAAAAGTGCATTCAACAAGAATCAGAGCTTTAGGTAAACTCGAGTATCTACGTAAATACATCGTATACAACAAAGCTGTACATCAATATTGACCTCTGTGTACACGTGATTTCAAAACTGGAGTTGTTTTGACGTAGAATTGTAGTGTCTACCATGAATTGTTTGCCAATCATAGACTGACTCATTGATTTGCGCTGTTGCAGATAAATCGATTTGCGTCGTGTTGTGATTGTGACGTAGATATTAATGCGCCATGTAGGTATCGTCACGGTAATAACACTGCGAAGATACAGTGACCGCAAATTTAACGAATTATGTTGCTGGGAAGTTTTTGATATATTGTATTGTATCTGCAGCTTGCAGCTTACCTACCTACCTCTTCCTTTGAAACACCTTAGTTTGAAGTAAGATTTTATTAAAAGCTTAGAGTATCTCACTCACGTGGTTTATAACCCCCGATTGCTTTCGGACTGAACCGAAGATAATAATCATGCTTCCGTGCGTTGTCATCATCTATAAAACATAAGTAGGTATTTACCTCTATCTACTATGTAAAGTTACACCTTAATTTTTAATTTTTAGCTAGATATAACTACAAAACCGAAAATAATTACACAATTGATAAAAAACATTTTGATACAATACAAGTATCTGTGGACTAACAAATAAAAAGATTATTTTGATTAAAAGTATAATAATTTATGGTTATCTATATTTCATTCATTGGGCATGTGATAGACATCCAGGGATTCTATTCAAGATGTTACCTAATTATTTTATAAATGACATGTTTATAATCGACATTGCAAAATCATGTTTTGATTTGTACCTATGTAGTTGGTTGCCATGCCCATGATTTTCGAGTATTCTACAATCTGTACCGCTGTGGACATTGGTAAACCAGTTCTAATCCTATACCTGTTGTGTGTGCTTAGTGCGAGTTTTATAACGTGCTCACTCGTGACAACGTAAACGATCTCTTATGACATTATGATTTGTTGATCTTATGATTTGTTGTGAAAAAACACTACTTATATATGAATAAATAGATGTTTTTCTTATAAATGAATTGATTAGTTTTTTTTTATCAAAAAACTTGATTTTTGCAAGTACTATTTATTGTTGGCGAGATAAAATAGTGGCTCATTAAAAACTTTAAAATTTTGTAAATTGTAATTTTTCACTCTTACGACTCAAAAGGTTGCCGACCCGTGACTTACCTAATTTATTTAATCATGAATCGTTGTTCAAATTGCAATTATTAATAAAATCGATGAAACTTAGCCTGGTATCCTAAATAGGACAGCCTACTGTGTTTTGTAGAATTTCTAGAAAATAAGGTTATCTTGACCTGTTTGTATAGATAACCAATACTTGATAAACCTTGTTCCACACAGGTACTGAAGGGTGTGAGTATAACCGTGAAACGTGGTCAGTCTGTGGCGCTGGTTGGTCACTCCGGCTGCGGCAAGTCTACCATCATACAGCTGCTCTCCAGGTTCTATGACGTCATCGATGGCAGTGTAAGTAACTGTTGTTTCTTTTCTGGTATTAAATAAGAATTGATCGTCTTCATAAATACTATTTATAAACCCTGTTATTGTGGCAGCACTATAAACCCAGCCTATAATCTTCCCACTGCTGGGACTACGGTATCTATGGCTGGGTTATAAGCCTCCTCTCAGCGAGAGGCTGCTAATCTACCACGCGAGCCCAGTGCGTTTTGTTAGATGTCACATGTCTTCGAATTTTTGTACTATCTGTATTGGTTTCCTCACGATGTTAAGTCGGTTTGAGAGTAGTTAGTGATCATGAAATAAACTACGCTAAACTTAAAGAAAAGTGTTTGCATGAGTTCAAACCAACAGGTACAGGTTAGTATCTCAGATCAGCCACGATCGACAACTCGTAAGTCAGGCCCGGTCCCATTGGACTCTAATAGCGAAAACTTAAGGTTCATTAGGCTTAGAACAGACTGACAAAGATGTTTTATTTTTTATTATTGATCGTCTAGCGCTTGACTACTGTAGATACACATTTGGATACATTTCCTTTAAATCTACATCCGTGTGTGATGTTTTTTATTCGATTATTTCATCAGCTTATCCATTTATCTCTAGCTGTGTAGAATCTATATATTATACTTGAATGATGTCTAATAAAGCCATTATCAGCCGACTATTGACGTACAAAATCATATCATAATCTAATCGAGACAACAAACAGTAATAGCACATTGTGTCAGCTCTTATTTTGATTATTATTTATTTATAGAAAGTACCTATATGCTGCATATTAGACTGGTCTACTGAACCAATAATAAATTGGTACCAACTTAAATGAATGCCGACCTACTCGCAGTAGTAGGTAGCTTTCAATCAACTCTGCTCTGCTTTGCTTTGGTATCTTGATCGGAACGCTGACCGCACAGCGCTGAAGTATGCGGTCCCGGACACATAATCCTCCTCACCGCTGACGCAATATGCTACGACGCAACAAAAGACTATTCCACATTTTTGATTTCGGGCACCGTATACCGCAACGTTGTGCGTTCCGATCAAGAAGCTTGCCACAATTCACTTCCTGTCGCCTCACTTCTTCTTTTCAAGCCGATGGGAAATGTACATTTTATAATATACTGCACTGTCTGAATTTTTCACTCGACGGCTCCCGAAGAAAGCCGACCGCGTGGCGAGTTCGTTTCGGTCTAGCATGACCAAATTGAGGCGTCGGTCCGCTCTGCGCTCTAAATTGATCCGCTCTCTTTACTTTTTAAGTCAATATATCTATATCAAACTTTTAGGTGTTGATCGACGGTCATGACGTCCGCAACGTGTCGATCCGCTGGCTCCGCGAGCAGATTGGGCTGGTCGGCCAGGAACCCGTGCTGTTCAACACCACGGTCCGGGAGAACATCCGCTATGGACGAGAGAATGCCACCAACGAGGAGATCGAGGCGTGCGCTAGGCAGGCCAACGCTCATCAGTTTATCATGAAGTTGCCGAAGGTAAGCACTTCCATTAGTCCCACAGCAGCCCGTGCTGTTTAACACCACGGTACGGGAGAACATCCGCTACGAACGAGAGAGTGCCACCAATGAGGTGACGAGTTCGTGCGCGAGGCAGACTAGCACTCATCAGTTTATTATGAAGTTGCTGAAGGTAAACACTTCTATAAGTCCCACAGGAGACTGTCATGTTTAATCCCACGGTCCGAGAGAACATCCGCTACGGACAAGAAAGCGCCACGAATGAGGAGATCGAGGCGTGCGCCTGACAGACCACAATGTTCATCAGTTTATTATGAAGCTGCCGAAGGTAAGTACTTGCATTAGTCCCATAGGAGCCCGTGCTGTTTAACACTACGGTCCGGGAGAACATCCGTTACGAACGGGAGAGTGCCACCAATGAGGTGATGAAGTCGTGCGCGAGGCAGACCAGCACTCATCAGTTTATTATGAAGTTGCTGAAGGTAAGTACTTGCATTAGTCCCATAGGAGCCCGTGCTGTTCAACACTACGGTCCGGGAGAACATCCGTTACGAACGGGAGAGTGCCACCAATGAGGTGATGAAGTCGTGCGCGAGGCAGACCAGCACTCATCAGTTTATTATGAAGTTGCTGAAGGTAAGTACTTGCATTAGTCCCATAGGAGCCCGTGCTGTTCAACACTACGGTCCGGGAGAACATCCGTTACGAACGGGAGAGTGCCACCAATGAGGTGATGAAGTCGTGCGCGAGGCAGACCAGCACTCATCAGTTTATTATGAAGTTGCTGAAGGTAAGTACTTGCATTAGTCCCACAGGAGCCCGTGCTGTTCAACACCATGATCAGAGAGAACATCCGCTATGGACGAGAGAGCGCCACCAATGAAGAGATCACCGCGTGCGCGAGGCTCGTTGGCCAGCAGTTTATTATGAAAGGCTGAATAATCTAAGATGAAAGGTAAGTACTTCTTCGTCATGAGAGCAAAAATCACCTGGTGAGTTATGAGACTCGCATTGAAATATATAGATGTCATATCCATGCGAGCAGACTTTTTCGCCCAGTACTCGAGTGGCAAGAATATTCTAGGCTCTTAATAAACGATATAGTGTCATCGGACAATTGAGTCTTTTTATTTTAATTCAAAAACCTAACTTTAATAAGCCAGTTTTTTTTAATCATTTTCTTATTAATAGATCTCATAGATACAGTTAATACAGACAAGCATAATTTCTACAGGGCTATGACACCCTTGTGGGGGAACGAGGCGCTTCACTATCAGGTGGTCAGAAGCAGCGCATTGCCATTGCTCGTGCGCTTGTGCGGAACCCGAAGATCCTGCTATTGGACGAGGCCACCAGCGCGCTTGACACCTCCTCTGAAGCAAGGGTACAGAAGGCTCTCGATAAGGTAAGGTGTTGCTAAAACTAAGGTTAGAATCATCAAAAAGTATGGAACGTAAACGTACGTTACCTCTCCCCACTTAGTGAATCTCTAGCAATAAACGAGTTCAAAATCTAGTAACCTTACAGCTCCGGGACGTTTGTCCTGCCAACGTAATGCCATGCCAGGCTAAACCACGATTAGTGAGGTAGTAGATCGTGGTTTAACTCAGGTTTTGACTAATGGCCAACTTGCGGTCTCGACATTTAAGTAGTTTTCCAAATATTTTACCCAATTAGGTATCTACTGTTTAATTGTGTGATTCTGATTTTTAATCTGTACAAATCGTGTTTATCTTTGATTTTCTAGGCTCAAGAAGGTCGCACAACCCTCGTGGTAGCTCACAGACTTTCTACGATCCGGAATGTGGACATGATTTACGTGTTCAAGAGTGGCCTGGTGGTGGAGAGCGGCAACCACGATGAGCTGATGACGAGGAAGGGTCACTACTACGATATGGTCATGTTGCAGACGATGCCGGGATCACAAGAAAAGAGTGGTAGGTTTCTTATTAATTTATCAAGTCAATTTATTGATTTATTAACTTAGCTTTAGTTTCTGCCAGTGGCTTGACGTAGTGAAAATCCTAAATTACCCCTAGGGAACGTACTGCCGGGACAAAAAGTATTCTATGCCCTTCTCCAAGGTCTAACCTATCTCTAGACGGGGTGGGCAAAAAATCGTGGATCAAACGAAACGGCGATGGTTGCAGGGGTTATTATATCCTTTATTCATTTTGTTTCTTATTTCATACATTATTAAATATTTAAAAAAGAAAACTTAATGGGTTATTATTATTATTAAAATAATTCATACTAATATTATAAATGCGAAAGTAACTCTGTCTGTCTGTCTGTTCCTTATCACGCTTAAACCGCTGAACCGATTTAGATGAAAACCCTGAGAAGGACATAGGCTACTTGCATAAAACACGAAGGGGGAGAAATGGGGCGTTAGTTTATTTGAAACTTCTTAATAGGGCTTAAACCGATGAACCCATTTAGATGAATTTTGGTATTGAGATAGTTTGAAGCCTTGGGAAGGTCATAGGCTACTTCTTAATTTTGTATGTAACTTCTTATCATGCAACTCCTTCTTATTATGAACCGATTTAGATGAAATTTGGTATGGAGATAGTTTGAGACCATGAGAAGGACATGGGCTACTTCTTTTTGCATAAAGCACGAAGGGGAGGGCAGATTAATTTAGCATGTAACTTTTTATCATGCAACTTCTTCTTATTATGAACCGATTTAGATGCAATTAGGTATGGAGATACTTAGACCCTGAGAAGGACATAGGCTACTTCTTTGTGCATAAAAATCGAAGGAAGAGAAATGGGAGAGGTAAGGTTTGTATAAAACTTCTTATTATAGAGATCGATTAACTTTAAACTTTACGGAAATACTTCCGTAAAAAATAATTAAAATGTACGTGACCTATCATTTCAATTCAAAAGACTCCAGTTTCCAATCAAACTTAGTTTTGCTATTACTATTATTATACTATAACAAAGCTCAAGGATAGCTGGGGTGCATTTGGAAGAGCCATACTTTACCCACGATCAGCTACATGTAGCTGCTGATATTGCTAGTAAAATAAATAAAATAAAATTTATTCGTCAAAAATGGGTACACTGAAATACTAAGGTTTTTTTGTTTTCAAAGATAGAGTGAACGACGATGTCTGTACTAGAATAAACTGTGTTACAGACACCGCAGAATATATTGGTCCAAGAATCAAAAAAAAAAAAAAAAAATTCCTTCGTTTAGACCCAACTATCGCCCTGTTTCGTTTGATCCACGATTTTCTGCCCAGCCTGTACGTATATTATTATAAATTAAAAAAATAAATCCGTTTGTCGACAAAGTAAGAAATGTGTGTAACGGTTCAGAAGAAAATCCTATCAGAGACGTTGCAGAAATTATGGTACTGCCGCCCCGCGCCCGCGACGTACCTACTCACACTACACTGAAATTCCTACTACTCGAGAAGTAGTAAGTTTTTATTATTATATACGAGAGAATCAATCCTTAATTTGGCCTCACGTACGCAAAATGCTCGGTTCGCCCATTGTGAAGTCCGTTCATTCATTGAGCTTTAAGCATTTATAACAATATTATAAGATGTAATTTTTTGCAGATAAGTCCAAACTAACTCGTGAAACATCAGTAAGAAGTGAAAAGGATGACGAAGACGAAGTCCTAGAATTCAAATCAACTGTAAGTATTACCATTAGTTACTATCTTTTTAGGGTTCCGTACCCAAAGGGTAAAAACGGGACCCTATTATTAAGACTCCACTATCCGTCTGTCTGTCCATCTGTCACCAGGCTGTGTCTCATGAACCGTGATAGCTTATCAGTTGAAATTTTTACAGATGATGTATTTCTGTTGCCGCTAGAACAACAAATACTAAAACCAGAATAAACAACAAAAGTGATTTTTTTGCCGTTTTTTGCGATAGGGGTACGGAACCCTACGTGCGCTAGTCCGATTCGCACTTGGCCAGGACGTCGTGCCATCTGACGTCATGTGGCACGTCGGACTTCTCTTTCTAATTCTCAACTTTGACGCTTTATAACTTTGTCTCTGATCACAATATGAATTTTAAAAATCTTTCATATTTGTTTACTATATAGAGTTAATATGATAATAAAATTACATGCATATTCTCTATTGTGGTAGATAGAAAGTTCAAATGTCATGTGTGTCTTTATTACACATTGCGACCCAGGTCCAACGGCATCCTGGCCATGATTCCTGACAGGCTGAACTGTGTTCATATGAATCATTGCTCCAGTATTTTAGCTGCAATGCTGAAGCAATGATGATCCCATCAAAAACATAAATGTGAAAAAGGGAGCCAAGTTTAATACTAAGAATATGCGCGATTGTTGATAACTCCGACAAAAGAATTAAGATCTAAATGGGTGCCAAGTACTGTATCCTGAAATTTATTTACAAGAACATAAAACATTCTAAAATAAATTTAAAAACACAATTTCATGCTTTTTCTGCGACGACAATATTTGCTGTTTTAAAATACACGTATAACTTCTTAAATTTGAATAGTCGAATTATTTACATAAAGCAGATAACTTAGGATAAATTCTAGCTCATGATTTGACTTGGCTAGTTTTCACATACAAGTTACAGTTAGTCTTACTTCTTTGCCCGTTTATACAGGACCCCGAGGAAGACGAAGACCAGGCTCCAGACATCGGATTCTTGCAGGTGCTAAGACTGAACAAGCCAGAGTGGAGGAGTGTCACCGCCGCCAGTATCTGCTCACTTCTCAGTGGCTTCTGCATGCCACTGTTCGCTGTTATCTTTGGAGATTTCATTGGCGTAAGTAGAGTTTAATTTACCCTCATCCGTGTCTCAATGCAGCATCCGTGTATCAATTTAAAACCAGCGCTGGGTGTCTGACATCCAGCAAATGCTGAGTTTATAACCCATTCGGTACGATCTATGGACACGCTCAGCGCAATTTCATTGCATCTTATTATATACTATTCTCCAGTTTTCATGGTTCCTGAGTACCTACGGGTTCGAATCTCAAGTCAAGCAGTGTTATTAAATGTTTCATTTTCTGACTGGATCAAATCCAGCCCGGTTAATGGAAAATAGAATTGCCATGGGTGCTTAAACTTAACTGGCACAGTGTATTAAAAACACTTGTGTGTTTTTAATACACTGTGCCACCAACCTTTCCAGCCTGATGTATTTTTTTAAATAAAACTTCCTACTGTCATTTTGTTTTCAGGTTCTCTCCGACCCGGATCCGGATGTGGTTTTGAACGCAGTTCGCAGATTTTCATTGATATTCGTCGGCATTGGAGTCTTCTCCGGAATCACTAACTTCATCACGGTATGTACCTTTTATAAACGTTGATAGAAAAGAGTTACAATGTTGCCGTAAGAGCGATCCCTCTAATTATAGACCTATATCCGTGCTACCAGCATTGAGTAAAATCTATGAAAAAATCATGCTGGACCAGATGTTGTCTCATTTCAATTCAAATGGGATCCTGCATAGTCAGCAGTTTGGTTTCACGAAAGGTAGGTCGACAACGGACGCGGGAGTAAAACTCATCAGCCACATCTTGGAATCTTGGGAGAAATCCCAGGATGCCATTGGCATTTTCTGTGATCTGTCAAAAGCGTTCGACTGCGTCGACCACAACACACTGATCTGTAAATTACAACACTACGGAATTCGAGGACAAGCTGCTGATCTTGTGCTTTCCTTTTTATCAAACAGACAGTAAAAAGTAAATGTTAATGGGGCGACGTCCTCCGGGTCTCTAGTCAAAATGGGCGTGCCCCAAGGTTCAATTCTCGGCCCTTTCCTTTTTCTTGTTTACATTAATGATCTCCCTTTTATGATGGCCAAATTATCGGATATAATTCTATTTGCTGATGATACTTCGCTAATTTTTAAAATAGATAGGAAAGATACGGATGTCTTACATGTCAATGAAAGTCTAATTGTTCTCTCGGAATGGTTTGCAGCTAACAATCTTTTACTGAATGCGAAAAAAACAAAATGTCTAAAGTTCTCTTTACCAAATGTACCTCAACGTGACCTAAATCTAAATCTTGACGGCAAAAATCTTGAAATATTAACGGAAACTGTATTCTTAGGGATTACTATCGATTCAAAATTGCAGTGGGGCGCGCACATTAGAACTCTTTCGGGCAGGTTAAGTTCGGCTGCCTATGCAGTAAGGAAGATAAGGCAGTTAACCGATGTAGCCACAGCTAGACTAGTATACTATGCTTATTTCCACAGTATTATGTCTTATGGCATTCTGCTGTGGGGGTCAGCAGCAGACGTTGACTCAATTTTTATCTTACAAAAGAGGGCAATCCGCGCGATCTATAAAATGGGTCCTCGCGAGTCCCTCAGAGAAAAATTTAAAGAGATCGATATACTGACTCTACCTTCACTTTATATTTTGGAATGTATTTTGTATGTCCGCAAAAATCGAGGGCTTTTCAAAACTAGAAGTGACTTCCATAATTTAAATACACGCAGTAAGCACGAAATTGTAATACCCAAATTCAGATTAACGAAAACTAGCAAGTCTTTTCTTATAAACAGTATACGCTTTTATAACAAGTTGCCTAAGTCAGTTATAGAACTGACCGATGGAAAGTTCAAAAACTACATCAAACGTGTCCTTATTAAAAAAGCATATTATAAAATCAAGGACTACGTTGAAGATAAAAAAATTGGCTTTGACACTCTCTGCGCATGCGGCTTCCCTGGTAACTCATAAACGGCACAAATATATGGATATCTCTAACTATTCTCAATCTCATTTTTTTTCTCTTTTAATTAGACTTTTTACAATATTTTTCAATCATCATTATAGCCCTTTGCTAAGAATAGTTACAGCACTGATTACAGTATTTGTGCCACATGTTAAATTTAGTGTTGTGTTTTTTTTTTACCTTTGTATAGATTCTTTTACCTATTGTGAATGTGTGAACATTGTAGGCTTTCTAGATTTCTAGATGATTGTTAACATTTGTTGACTTTTTATTTCGTGCATTATTTTTTTTGTTTGTTTTTTTGTTTCAATTTCGTACGACTTATTGTCGGGCCTACGTTGTCCCCCATATCCAAGTACTAATGCTGTAACAAGGAAATATTGTAAACAAAAATTTTTTAAAGAGTAACCATGGAGTTTCTTGCCGGTTCTTCTCCATAGGAAACGACTAACCCGAACCGTGCACCTTTTGTCGACGTTTTATAAGTGCCCATGTAGGCCTATGTAAAATAAAAATATTTGATTTTGATTTTGCCGAAAGACACGTTTGTTTTAGTTGACAATGGATGGACGGTTAGGTAAGTGACATCATTCTAAATCCAATATGGCGGGCTCCCAAAGATGGTGGACCGATTTTATGGGGTAAAATTAAAGGGTTTGCTGAAAAGAAAACTTAGATTTTTTTTTTTTTTTCATTGTGACACCTCACGTTTGCGAAATGTCGTCAGTTCATTCAATTTATCCTTATGTTCTATGTTTCGTTATACGTTGTAGGTGTTCTTCTACGGCATAGCGGGCGAGTACCTGACGCAGCGCCTGCGACTGACGATGTTCGAGAAGCTGCTGGAACAGGAGATCGGGTTCTACGATGATAAGAACAATGCCACCGGAGCGCTGTGTGCGAGGCTGTCTGGCGAAGCTGCTGCTGTTCAAGGGGTGAGGATATTCCCTTTATTTTCAAAATTCTGCGTAGGGAAATTTCGGAAAAACTTTAACGGGGCGAGGGTTGGATGGGTTTGTTGTAAAGTAGCAGGTCTTATAAGTGCAAATCTGTACAGGGGAATAGTCTGTTTGTCTCCATCTGTAGAATGTTACAGCTTGCAGGAAACATAATAATTAGATGTAAGTATTACCTATATATGTTCCGAACAAGGTACAAGAATGAATGTGACTGTTGAATGAAAAGAATGAATGTAAATGTTCACATTACATCACAGTGATATCAGTGTGAGTGATGAAGCAGAGGCAGACTAGTCTTGCACTTCATGTATCTACCTCAAAAAAAACTAATTGACAATAACAAACAATTTCATTCTAGGCTACAGGTCAAAGGATCGGCACAGTCGTCCAAGCGGTGGGCACATTTGGTTTCGCCCTGGTGCTCTCGTTGTTCTACGAATGGCGAGTGGGGCTGGTAGCCTTGACCTTCGTGCCTATCATCATCTTCGTGCTCTACAAGGAAGGAAGAATGACATACGCCGCTTCTTCGGGAACTGCTAAGACTATGGAAACGAGCTCGAAGGTAACTAGAACACATTGTGATCGTTACCTAATTTGGATAGACGTTGTACCATAAGGAGGAGGGTCCAAAGCGAAAAGGAGGGAGCAATTACTTTGCAATGTGAATTGTTATTGAAAACTCAAATCTTATTTGATCCCTGGATTGGGTGAACCGTGTTTTAGTTTTTCATCGGTTTAAATGTCTCAAACATCAATAATATGCATGGGACCCTAATTTTATTACAGAAATAGGGAAAACTAGATAATACAACACGGTCAAAATAACTGAGTAAGGTATCTACCTCGCCGAAGTGCGAACCTACCCCCACCTACCTCGTTCGCCTCGTGCGCCAATAGCAAGAGTCTAAAGGAGCGAGTTCAGAGAGCGACCGCGTCGCGGTCTCGGGTGGTGTGTTCGTGGGCGAGACCGAGACCAACTCTCCTCGATTTTATTATTGTTGAAAATGATTGTTCCACACTGCAAAGGCAAGCCAAGTTACCAAATTAATATTGGAGAAAGAAGATTACGACGTTAATAATATGATATTAAATTATTAATATAAAATAAACAAAGATGGGCTATCACCAATTATATACATCTAGAGGTCATAAAATATCGTTTTCAATATGGATGTCAATAAAAGACAATTTCGAGCGAGACGCGCGGCACCGCTCGTCCGTGACCGAGATCGGCTAGCGGTCTTCTACCGCGCGTAGTGTTCACGCGCGCGAACTTGCTCCTATCCCATAAAAAGCCTGGTGACGTGCGTCTTCTACCTCGGTCGCGTGTCACGGTCTCGCGACGTGGTCGCGCGGTGCCCAGTTATTTTGACCGATTAGTTGCTCTTGCGGAACCGCATCCTAATCCTAGTGATACTATGCATCTCATATCCTCTTTCAAATCGCTAGATAGCCGTGGAAGCGGTCGCCAACGTCAGAACAGTAGCATCCCTGGGTCGTGAGCAAACATTCCGCAATGAATACGCCAAGCAGTTGCACCCAGCGCTGGTGACCGCCAGGAAGGCGTCCCACTACAGAGGTCTGGTGTTCGGCCTGTCCAGAGGCATCTTCAACTTCGTCATAGCTTCCTCTCTGTACTACGGAGGAACGCTCATTGTTAATGAGGGAATTGGTTATGATGTTGTTTTCAAGTAAGTTTTGGTTATCATATTCGATGTTTACAATTTCTAAGCCCTTATAAACTCAGAAATTGTTTCCATAATCAAAATAATATTGTTTATAAGAGAAGTGTAAAAAATAGCGTTTCAATGCTAAGCTCTATCGCTTTTCGATCTAGAACAATGATGATCGTGGCGCCTTCTTTAACCTCCCCGATTGATTCACATTCTCATAATGTATACAAATATAGTCTTTAAAAAATGGGGTGTCACATAAATTTGAAAAAAGAACACTAAAAACCACTGTCTTCCCTGATCAGGTCAGCTCAAGCCCTGTTAATGGGCGCATCATCAGCAGCCCAAGCGTTCGCGTTCGCACCTAACTTCCAGAAGGGCATCAAAGCAGCTGGTCGTGTCATCCTACTCCTCGGCAGACAGTCCAAGATCACGGACCCTGCAAATCCAGCTAAGGAGAAATTTGTAATTTTTTTTTTTTTCGTTCCGTTTTGAACGTTTTTGGACTTTGGAGCGTCAAAATACAACTGGATATAACAACGAAAAAAAATTAACTTCTCAATGCAAACAATAATCATCTTTATTTCCTCGCAGATGGGAACTGGGGAAGCAAGCCTGCAAGCCGTACAGTTCAGATACCCGACCAGGCCGATGATACAGGTCCTCAAGAGCCTGGACCTGGAGATACAGCGCGGCAAGACCTTGGCTCTGGTTGGAGCCAGCGGCTGCGGGAAGAGTACTGTCATACAGCTGCTGGAGCGCTACTATGATCCGGATGATGGTGTTGTGGTGAGTATCAATTCTTAGCTTACAGCTGGAGGTAAACAGAGCCCCGTCCTGGAGATACAAGGCGAGAAGACCTTGGCTTTAGTTGGAGCCAGCGACTGTGGGAAGAGCACTGTCATACAGCTTCAGTTGGTAGGAAGTCCTCAAGAGCCAGGGCCCAGAGATCCAGCGTGACAAGACCTTAGCTCTGGTGGGAGTCAGCGGCTGCGGGAAGAGTACTAGGCTGTTATACAGCTGCTAGAACGCTACTATGGTTCAGATGATGGTGATTTTTTTATTTTTTTATTATAGATAGGCTCGCGCTTGACCACTATCTCACCTGATGGTAAGCGATGATGTGGTCGACGGTGTTACACGCTTGCCTAGAAGTAACCTATTCACTCTTGACTTAAAGACCCCGTGTTGTGGTGAGTATCAGTTCTATAGCTTACAGCTGGAGGTAGAAGGACCCTCACACTGCAGATACAGCGAGGCAAGACCATGCCTTTAGTTGGATCCAGTAGCTGTGGGCAGAGTTCTGTCATACAACTGCTAGAGCGCTACTATGATTCGGATGATGGTGCTGTGGTAAGTACTAGTTCTTACCTTACATTTCTAAGTTGACGGAGCCCCGACCTGGAGATACAGTGCGAGATGACCTTGGCTTTAGTTGGAGCTAGCCACTGCGGGAAGAGTACTGTTATACAGTTGCTAAAGCGCAACTATGATTCTGGTGATGGTGTTGTATTGAGTACCACTTCTTAGCTTACAGCTGGAGTTAGAAGTAAGTCCTCAAGAGCCTCCATCTGGATAAACATATGCGAGGCAAAGCAAGTTGACTTTAAAAGGTCTTCACATTGTAGCGGTTATGGTTTTAGTCAATCAAGTAGTACATCTTACACGCGATTGGCCGTAATGCACCGCCACTTTATAGCTGGATGATAATTGGAACTAGCATTTTTAGGTTTCAGCTCATTTGTAGACACGTGTTCTGGTGCAAATCTCTCTTGGCGGCAAACTCGGTCTCTAGGGGGGCTGGTTATAATCGAGTTCAGCATCGAGGGATAAAAGACATCACTGAGCCCCCAATAACGCTCAAAATCTGCCATACTCCGTCGGTTTAAAGATGGGAAGAAGATGTACCTGAACTAAGACGTTAAAATCGTTGTTAAAACAAACCCAATCATATACTTTTTTAATTCACAGGCTCAAGACGGAATCCCTCTCCCGAAGCTGCGTCTCATCGACTCTCGGAGAGCGATAGGCTTCGTGCAACAGGAGCCCATCCTGTTCGACCGGACCATCGGCGAGAACATTGCATACGGCAACAACGAGGTCATGCCGTCCGCCGATGACGTCATCAACGCCGCCAAACAGGCCAATATACACAACTTCATCACTTCGCTGCCTTTGGTAATTACGTTTTTATATCATAGGTTACATCATCATCATTTCAGCCGAAAGACGTCCACTGCTGGGCATGCATCGCCACACCACACTGATTGGTCCTGTGCGTCCCGTCCATCGGATTGCCGCAACCTTAACCAGGTCATCGGTACACCTAGAAGGAAGCATTCCAACGCTGCGTCAGCCGGTTCGCGGTCGCCACTCTAGCCTTTTTGGGATCATCGTCCACCTATTACATAAGAATGTCAAATACCATTGGACCCCAAGGATAGTCAGAAAGGGAACGTGTGGCGTAGATTGTGGCGTAAATTCGTATTTTTTACCCTAAATCTATGCACCCAATCTATACACCCTGCACGACCCCTTTAAAAAAATAATTAACATCATGATACGTAAAAGTGATTTAGATTTTTACAGTATACCTAAATAACTTAATTTCATAACACTGAAGAACTTTTTGCACAAAATAATAAATCTTAAATTTAAAGTCGGGTCAAAGTTACTATGAACAGTTTTTTGTCCGACAAAACCTAGACGATTATTATCGAAAGTTTTTATTGTATTTCCGCGACGCATTCCGAGATCGTGATTCAAATACCACTTGTAGAATGTGAAACAACTACCTTCCTATATTCAAAATGTTAGGACACTGGACAAACTATGACTGAGTCAAAACTACCTATTAGTTTTAGGGTTCCGTACCCAAAGGGTAAAAACGGGACCCTATTACTAAGACTACGCGATCCGTCTGTCTGTCTGTCCGTCAGTCACCAGGCTGTATCGCATGAACCGTGATAGCTAGACAGTTGAAATTTTATCAGATGATGTATTTTTGCTGCCGCTATAAAAACAAATACTAAAAACAGAATAAAATAAATATTTAAGTAGGGCTCCCATACAACCAACGTGATTTTTTTGCTATAATGGTATGGAACCCTTCGTGCGCGAGTCCGACTCGCACTTGGCCGGATTTTTTAACTATGGATTTTCTTAGAAACCTCGTAATTTACTTACAGCAATATCAATGTTCATCCTGTAAAGTTTCTGCATAAATTCCATACCTACTATAATATTATAAATGCGCATATAACTCTGTACAAGGGTAAGAGTACTTTGTATCCAAGGAATAAGTTTTTTTTGGGATGAATATCGACATTCACACGAGCAAATTCGCTGGTTAAGGAGAAGTTAGTTTCATATAAACTGTGTTTCATCCTAATAATGTAAAACATATCCTTACTTTCAACATTTCTAGGGCTACGAGACCAACATCGGAGCTAAAGGCACGCAGCTGTCTGGTGGACAAAAGCAGAGGGTCGCCATCGCGAGAGCGCTCATACGAAGACCCAAGATGTTGCTGCTTGACGAGGCTACCAGCGCTCTGGATACCGAGAGCGAAAAAGTAAGCATGGATTGTCAATCTAATGGGTGATTTGTGGCCTCGTAAAAAGGCTATTACAGGGTGGACCTCAGCTATGAGATTCACGAATTTTATACGATCCAGGTGATTGATATTATTATTTATGAAGTGTAAAGCTATCGCTCTTGAAATATTGCTAATCTAGATGACATCCTATTTTTAACCGACTTTCGAAAAAGGAGGAGGTTCTATGTTCGACTTTTTGTATGTTTTTTTTTTGTGTATGTTCACCGATATCTCCGTCAATTGTGGACCGATTTTGAAAATTATTGTTTGAAAGAGTATGTTCCGAAATTGGTCCCATTTTAATTTAGTGAAGATCTGATGAAGAACTTCGTAGATATACAACAGAACTCTTCAATAAATAACGGCAAATCTCTCGGGACTGCTGCAATCGCATGTCTGTTTATTGTTTATACCATTTCATAACATAACATCACGCCAGTACGCTCTTAAGGGGTAAGCAGATCACTCAGTTGACCGGTTTTGTTCAAGTTTCATGATATTCGGGTAATCTATTCTGGCGTTATAGGAAACTTACTAAACAAATTGCCTATTATGTAGGTACAACTAAAAAGTGAAAAATAAAAAACTTTTTTAATACTACTGACTTCCAAATAAGAAAACTACAAAGTGAAAAATAACTTTATTTTTGGAAGTCGGTGTCCGTAACGCATAAAAATGGTACCTACGAAAGACACCGACTTCCAAAAATAAAGTTATTTTTCACTTTGTAGTTTTCTTATTTGGAAATCGGTAGTATTTTTTTGTAAAAAAGCTTTTTATCAATTTACTGATCATTCTTAAATAGATAGTATCTATTAGAGTTTAGTCAGTTTTACAAGGCTTTCCAACATGTTTTTGGAGCTTTCTAAAAAGTGACTATTAAGGTTTAGGAACACATAATCATAACACTTAGGTACTCTCATAGTCGTAACTTTTCTATGTAATCATTTGTAAAAAGTTATATAGATTTATAGAAAAGATTGGCCCTATGAACCTCCGCTCTCCTCTGCTCCGGCCTATTTCTGGCTTAACACTTTTCTTTTATCTCAGGTGGTACAAGAAGCCCTAGACAAGGCGAAGGCCGGCCGTACCTGCGTGATGATCGCCCATCGTCTCAGCACGGTACGAGATGCCGACGTCATCTGCGTCATTCACGACGGTCAGGTCGCGGAGATGGGCACACACAGCGAACTGCTCGATCTTAAGGGACTCTACTACAATCTGAACAGGAGAGGATACGCTTAAGTTTCTTTTATTCCTAGCGAGTTTAGCAAGAGAGTATTTTTGTAAAAAAAAGCAGTGATAACACTGACAATATATCCCCTTTTGTCATTGGGGGAACCTTCAAAAGGTTTTATAGTGTCGGTTTTTTACCTTACTCAAAAACGGCCAGGTGATCACCATCAGCACATATAAGGCCCATCAAAATGCCACCCCTACTTTGCAACGCCTGTTACATCTCTGGGGAGACCTCGGGAGACCCGAGCCTCGCTGCGTAAGGCAGTACGTGGTCACTGTTCCACCGTCTTTCTATATCACAATTATGAAGGTATTAATTAGAAACCAAAACTTTCGCCAAGAGACGCTCCATCAATTGGTAAAAATTTTAACAAAATCTTTTCAGTAGTTTTTGTGACTACCGCTGTCAAACAGACAGACGTAGCGCTGAATGTACTTTATACTATGTAGTTAGTTAAAATATTTTAAGGTAAGTGATAGTGATGTAGTATTTATAAGCAAAAGTGTCTTAAAACCAAGTTACCAATTTTTGTACTTATGAAACATACCATGTAGTGCAAGATCCCATCAGAGCCCATAGACGGTACAGAGTTCATTATTCACAAGATATGCGGAATTGATTAGTGTTAATATGTAAACTGGGGTCTGGGATCTTGTACCAATAGATCAGTAGGTAACTTAAAATACCGAAGATCAGTTCCAATTGAGATTTCTGTAAAGTATTACATGTATAATTATGAATGCCTTTTTACCAGTGATAATAAATGCCTAGATTTATTTAATTTTATAATGATATGAGATGTATTGAATGTACTTATAATGTAAATTAAATATACATTTTTTGTTATAAATATGCCTTTTTTATGAAGAACAAACCTTGTACCAACCTACCACCATTCTTGGAAATCTCTTTTTACTTAGGTTCGTACAACCTAAGCAAAAAACGATTTCTAAGCAATTCATTAATTCATGATCCACAATGCTTTAGAGATGCATTTCCCTTTAACCAGTATATAAATCACGGTAAAAAAAAACAAGTTACGCAAGTATTTAGTCGAGGGTAAATATGACCCTCAATAAATTACTATACTTTGTTCTACTTGTGGACAGAGGACACTATTGATTTACAACTTTATTGTGTTTCCGCACAAAACAACCTGGAACAACATGCTCTTTGTTTTACTCTCTATTACAATAGTTTGACCAGCTATTGTGAAGGATTTACTTAGCTTTGTTTCTAATAAATAATGGAAAGAAGAATAGAATAATAATTAAAGACATCGCTTAAAATT
Organism: Orthosia incerta; assembly: GCA_948252205.1. Lineage (NCBI taxonomy): Eukaryota > Metazoa > Arthropoda > Insecta > Lepidoptera > Noctuidae > Orthosia > Orthosia incerta. The sequence goes on from OX411741.1 coordinate 16,385,781, forward strand.
TGTACGTGTATAGACATTGTATGTAGGGCATTGAAGGGACATGATTTTTTGTTAATCTTTTGATGTCAAAACTATGTATCAGTTATTGTAGTAGATATTGACAGGTCCCGCATAATAACGCAAAAGTTGAGTGTTCCCATCAAAGAGCAATTAATAAAAATTACTTGATACATAAAACAATTAACGTCCAGCAGAGCGGCGCACGCTGCCGATAAACTGATCGGAATCATCTCCATCAGCGGTCGTAAATTAATTGTTTTATTATGTCACATAAGACGAGATAAAAAACCGACAAATTACCAAATTGAGACATCCCGCTATCTGGCTTATAGACACGTGAAGCTCTTTAACGAATAACACCCGTCATAAGGTAAAATAGATCCTATCGAGAAACCAAAATGACCGAGCCTCTATTTTTTTCCACCCCAGCGTGAGCTTTATGCTAATGAAACCCAAAAACAAACATTGTTATAAGCCAAATGTGTAACATACGATAAAAATAAATTAAATAATAAAGGGAATCGTTAAAATGGAAGAAATGTTCGTAATTTATCCACGAGTCACCTTTTAGGCATTCCGTGGATGCCATCGCGGCGGGGACCCGCGGGGCGGCGGGCCCGACTGCTCTAGACGCGATCTCCAAATAAAAAGGCGCCACAAAAAGACGTATTCAATAAGCCGTTGGCCATTACCGAACGTAATCGATGAGATAAATTAGTTATAATAAAATCTGTGGAGCAGCGGACGGGCTGAGTAGAGTACGATAGTAGAATGTCTGAGCAGTACGCGCATGGAGCGAGCGTTCTGCAAAAACTTAATGAATTTTCGTCTATATTTGGTCTAGCCAGGTTTAGCTGGAGCAAAAAATTGTTGAACCGAACAATGGATACCATGATGGTATTGACTGTATCTATCTACCAATCTATGCACAGACTGAACACAGAGTTGGACGTTCTTATTATCTAACTAGTTAGGTACTATTCACCCAGCCTAGCTATCCAGTGCTGCTCCTAACATGATAAGTTACAGATAAAGTTGTAAATAACTACATAGGAGTACATCTCTAGAGTCCTAATCTATTCACAAAGCAGGAGATGATCGTTTGGGAGTGATGACACCTTACTGGACGACTATTGTAGGTACCTACTTATAAGTGTTTTTATCTCGTTACCAATCCATAGTAGGTACAGAAAGGAAGGAAGAAAGCAGGAGTAAGAAGGAAGTAGGTACCTACCTACTTCGTTAGTACACCTTGTTTTTTTTTTTGCTACGAAATGCAACGCAGTGTCAAATTTAAGTTCATGTCTAAAATGTCAATTTATCTGATTGGCTGTTGTTTTATCAGCTTATATTTTCTGTAGATTATTTTTCGAAAAACCGGCAGTGTGACTGCAGAATTTCCGTATACGTTATTCTAATGATAACTTGGATAACTACTACCCAAGGCCAAACAACCAGCCGTACGATCATCTCATTACTTATCCGGCGATCAAAATCATTTACAGCAGGCAGACAAGCGTTTTATTTGTCCAGATGACTATCTTTCATAAGGCGCCTCATTAAGGACGTACCCTGACCAAAAAATCAGCATGAGATATGAGCATTCCCATTGGCCTAGCGGCACTGGTGGCGCATGAATTACGGTAGTGAATACACTATACACATAAAATCTTTATAAAATCGAATATTGGTCTTTTGAAAAAAATAAAACTTACAAAATGTTCGTTATCAAATTGTCTATTCATTACTGTTAGTACAAAAAATTATTAATGAACACTTTACGAGGATATGCATGTTATCAATAATTATTATTTCTCATTTTTATGGTTTTGTTGGAAGGAGATTAGTAAAACATATACCTCTTTAAAAATAAAGTATAATACAATTTTAGAATCAATATTATGTAGAAATTTAATGTATTTTTATTAATTGATATTTCTTTTTAGATAAAGAGTAAATAGCTTTTAAAAACAGCACAAAAACGACTAGCGCGGCGTTTTGCTCGGGGAGGAAAGTTAAAATGAGTGAAGACATTTGAGGAAAAAGGCTCTTAAACAGACACTAATTTGTGGGGCAGTCTGAAGTATGAACCTTATTAATGAGTTATCTTACTTACACTAATAAAATGTGCATTTATCCAGGTTGAAAAGTACACAGCTACATTACGTACTCATTGCTGTGAGTCTCAAGCCATGCCACTTTTCGTCCTGAAAAAATGTCCGGTTCCTGTAGGATAGCTATGTCGTGGCTAAATCTTAGAATAGGGATATTACCTGAAAATTAGTTTTAGGTTCGTCAGGAAGATTAATAATAAATATTGGTCACGTGTTTTAAGGGTTCCGTACCCAAAGGGTAAAAACGGGACCCTATTACTAAGAGTCCGCGATCCGTCTATCTGTCTGTCTGTCCGTCTGTCACCAGGCTGTATCTCATGAACCGTGATAGTTAGACAGTTGAAATTTTTCTGTTGCCGCTTATAACAACAAATAATAAAAACAACATCGACAATTAAAAACGACATCGACAACTAAAAACGACATCGACTTCATCATGTCAACCAAGAAGCAAATTTTCAATAAAGTCTCGCTGTAATCAATTCGGTGAAAACAGGGCGCGATCACCGCATGGTAAGAGGCACATTGCACATTAACAGAAGCTGATTGAATCCATCATACTCGAAGGGAACAGGGGTGCAGATGGTACTCTTCGTGCTAATATTCACGAATATAAAACACCAAGAACCATTGGTGTAAATTAAATTCGATAACTATGCCGACGCCCATACAGAAATATATTTCATTAGGTTTGACTGAGCTGACTGTACCAAATTCAAGTTGTTAGTATTCGTTCTTCATTCGCACATTAAATTTAATTATTTAAAGAGTGGTATTTGTTCAGAATACAAGATGTTGGTATTAGAACGGATTAAATCTTTACGAAATGATCACTAATGTTTGGCCATATAATGAAGTAGCCGTGCGTTTAGCTGTTCATAATCGTGAAACGCTGATTATTCATTTATCTGGCCAAGCCATATCATAATGAGGGCAGCGGATATTTTCCATATCATGAAATACAACCATTTCATGAAATGGTCGGCCACATCATGAAGCGATCAATTCTAAGGTCTGGCCACGACAGCTACCCTATTGTTGAGTGTCATACACTACCTACATAAAAAATCCATCGTGCGCTCCTAGATACTATAGCAGTGGTTTCTCATCCCATACAAAAAAACCGTGCCGACGTTCTATACTGATTATTTTTTATACATCGATTGCATTCGGTTCCGTTCCGTGCCTTTCCATAGATATACATGGTGGTCTATCTATCGCCGTGGAAAGGAACCGAACGCGGTCGATTTACAAAAAATAATCGGTATAATTAGATGAAAAACGCTAGTTACGTCGGCACGGTTTCTTTGTATGGGATGAGGCATCTGTATGCTAGTATTATATTGCTAGTATTATATTATCTGTGCTAATAGTCAAACATATAAGTTGAAATATGCTGACCGATTTTGCACTCACCTCGAATTGTAATTGTGAGCCGCCTCCGCCACGATCTTAAACTGTGGGAGGAAACCGCGCTCAAGGCAGAGCTCCAGCAAGATGCTCAGAGGCAATAAAGGCGGTTGTTGAGGGCAACATGTACCAAGAGGTCCACTCTACAGAAGCCAAACAAAACTTGGAGACGCGTCGTATGTGGTTGCGATCCTCAGCAATGCGGCCAAGACGTAGAAGAGAATAAGATTTTTTTAAAATAAACAGGTAGGTACGGTCAGCAACGAGAAGGCATTCAATTTAACACTCAGGCACTCGCACAGTCGCTCGTTTACATCAACAAAATGTGCGACAAATATAAACGACGAAGACGACGAAACGACGACGACTAAATTATATTTTGATTCAGAAATAAGAAAAATTAAGAAATTTATAACTAAAATTAAATAAATATTCATAGAAATTTTATTGTGATTTTTAAAGATGGTGTGATTCGAGTTACTTTGCTGACCGTACTATAGTTCTCGCCAAACTTCTTGGCCGCACTGAAGTTGGCTACAATGGCTGCGCAGTAGTAATTTTCATACAAAACAGCACAGTTTCGTGCCTTGCGCTTCGGAAAACCAACTTCAGGGCGGCACAGAAGTTTGACGAGAACTATACAAGGATAGCCCCTTGTAGTACCGGCTTCTATGTATTACCACTAAAGTGCAGTTGTACGTACAAAGGCTATGGAGTGTGACACCATCGAAAAGCATCGTGCTTATGTGCTATGCGATACATATGGATATAAAGCTGGAACCTCCTTCTTGCTTCCAACTTTTTTCAGGCGCTAGTTGATACTTAACACTTTATGTCATAGATGACTTTATTATAGTAAAATCAGTGCAAGGCATAGCTCTATGAGGATATACACCACAGAACAAAAAAACGCCTACTACAAGTATACACTAATCTATCATATTATCTAGGATCACAGATCTATGAGTCATATTTATATGATAGTGATATAAACCTATGATTCCATATTTGACAAAAAATATGGTGATGATAATTTTCATGGTGATCCTATGTATGACCATAGATATACAGGATTCCATATTTGACAAAAAATATGGTGATGATAATTTTCATGGTGATCCTATGTATGACCATAGATATACAGGGCTACTGGTTAATTCGATCTATATCCTTTAAGAGTAGTAGTTGTAGTTTCCATCAAGCCTGACTGGTTTGACTATGCAACACCGTACCACACCACACCGTGCACAGATAATATACTACTAGCATACCGTACCTTAAACTTATTTGCTATTCCGATTCCTATTTGCTATTCCTGACTAGACTGAATACCTAGTCTATAATCCACCTCTGTGCCAAATTTGAACCAGATCCTTTCCGCCGTTCTGGCGTGATTGATTAACAAACATACACACATCCATCCAAACTTTCGCATTTTATTAGTAAGATTTAAAACTTCTTCCAAAAGAAAGTTTCTCTGTGGACTGAATGACGTGACAAACGCCCGCGCTAGCACTCGTTACAGCCGCAACTGAGCTCTGTCCAATACTGCCCGACCCTACCTGCCGACCAGCTACTATCTACTACTACTACACTTTAAATACTTAGCTTTTATTTAATGTCGAGTAGATTACTGAAAACAAAGTACTTTTCCGTTGAATTTCATGGGCCGGCCGGTTCAGAGGTTAGAAAGCTCGAAAATACTTGCAACCAGCCTACATTGTATTGCCACTTCATACAGAAATTGGAGTTAATCCTACAGTTTTCCTTATAGTTCGGCAATATTATGAATTGATGAGAATGGAGAAATGTCTGAGCGAGAGAAGAGAGGTCGTAATAAAACTCCGCCTTTTATAGATTAGGTTTTCTTTTGATTGTTCATTCAGAAATAATAGTAACACAGAATGTTGTATGTAAGAGCAAACAAAGCGAGCTTGGAAATTTTAGCACCGCGTCTCGCAGTGGCAAGCTTTTCTTTTGACCATTTTTACAGAAATAGGAGTGATTTTGTCTTTCGTAGGTAGTACCATTTTTTGCGTTATGGACACCGACTTCCAAAAATAAAGTTATTTTTCACTTAGTAGTTTTCTTATTTGGAAGTCGGTAGTATTTTTTTGTAAAAAAGTTTTTTATTTTTCACTTTTTAGTTGTCCTACTTAGCCACTGCACTGTGGATCGGCAAATTTTGCCTAGGCAAGTTGTATTATAACGCCAGAATAGTTTACCCGAATATCATGAAACTTGAACAAAACCGATCAAATGAGAGATCTGCTTACCCCTTAAGAGCGTACTGGCGTGCTGTTATGTAATGAAATGGTCTAAACAATAAACAGACATGCGATTGCAGCAGTCCCAAGAGATTTTCCGTTATTTATTGAAGAGTTCTGTTGTCTATCTTCGAAGTTCTTAATCAGATCTTCACCAAATTAAAATGGGACCAGTTTCGGAACATACTCTTTCAAACAAAAAAGAATTTTCAAAATCGGTTCATAATTGACGGAGATATCGGTGAACATACATAAAAAAAAAACACATATAAGAAGTCGAACATAGAACCTCCTCCTTTTTCGAAAGTCGGTTAAAAAGAGATTGCGTGTAGAAGAGATGAGAATTTTGTGATGATATGGATCGACTGTGTGAGGAGTGATATGAAAGAAAAGGGAGTCAGTGATAGCGTGATGGGGGACCGGACGGTATCGAAGAAGAAAACGTATTGCGCCGACCCCAAGTAACTTATTCCTTAATTCTTCATTTCCGCAAGATTGACGAGGTCGGTTGCCAGTCCAACCGATGTAATCCAGTTACTGAGTAAGTGTTTATGCACCGTATTCTATCCTTATCCGAATTTAAGATGAGTTCTATCCGAATTGGAAAAGTACTGAAGTCGGACAGACGGAGTTCGGATCCAGTGCATAAGATGGCAAAAGAGCTGTTTCTCGGAAAATTGTAAAACGGCCACCATACAGGGATAGATTAGTAGTTCAACAATGCAAATAATTTTGTTTTGAACAGATAACTACGTTCAGTCGATTTTGCAAGATATCCAGACTCCCAAAGGTCTGTTAATAAAATTTCTCGCGCTCGGTTTCGTCCTAAATCATTATCCATTTCGCTACAAATTTGCAAGTGTGTATTCGTGCGCGAACTAGCTTCCTACTGCTCATCACAACATCAATCTCTTCCGCACGTGTAGTCGGTTGATTTAGAATGCATTTTAACCCCGCGCACAAAATAGTTCGTGCCGTTGACTAGTGTAACCTTAAGAGTCCCTACAAGTTTCACGAGCCAAAAACAGAAAACAGCTACTTTTTCAGCGAAAATTTCTCAATAACTACAAGATATATGATAAAAAATATAATGACAAAAAAAAACGACACAGGTTCATCGTCTACAAGCCCATGAGCAAAATTGAATGTCTCGCGCGTGCGCAACGGTTTATAAGGCAATATTCAGACAATTTATTAAAATAAAATAAGTACTCAAAAATAAAATATAAAAATTGGATTCGATTGATAAACACCTCAAATTTCAAATTATTTATCAGTTATTTTTATATTCAACATATTCTTACACGTAGCCGACGCTTTCGCACATGATAAAATTGCCTTTTTTCCGCGTGGACAATATTTTTTTTTAGTACAAATACAATAAACTTTAAAAAACAAAATTGGTGGTTTACTAGTATACGATATGCCCAGTCCACACATTTTTTTGCAGATTGTTATTCGCCATCAGTAAGCTGAAAAAGCAATTGGAAAACCTGGTGTTTTGGGATTACGTAAAAACGTGTGTTAGTAATTTATTTTTTCTAATTTTAATTGAGCAGTTATCAAAAATATGTAATGTCTATTTCCTAGATAACTATGTGACGCAAAAAGTTGGTTTAAAAGATTTATCATATATCTTGTAGTTATTGAGAAATTTAGCTTTTTTCTGTTTTTAGCTCGTGAAACTTGTAGGGGCTCTTAAGGTGGCATGAATAGATTACATTTAGAAATGTCAATTATGTAATAGTACATTATGGTACAAGTGTGCAATGTTGGTGATTACCGCTGAGGCGCCATTGAGACCCGAGCCTTAGGTGAGGGTCTTAAGAGAGCCGAGGACACACTTGCTCATAAAGTGGCTCTAATTTCACCGCAATTAGGCACATAATGATACCTGTTATCAAACTGTGACTTTTTCATTGCTATTATTCACAAGTGAGTTATAGTTTTTTTTAATTTATTGGTTGAGTTGCTTTGTTCTTAAAAAAGTTCCGATACAAAAAAGATCGTGATCAATAGTACAAATAAATTAATGTACCTATTGCTTGCTCATTTCTTGCAACTTCGTATTTAAATAGATAATTTCAACTTGTACGTGCTTAATAAATAAAACTTTCACTCAAATATAAATTTTATTTGCTCTGTAATAAAGAAAAATTTAAATTCCCTATTTTAAACGTGGCTAAACCACTGTCCACGAAAAGCCAAACAAAAAGAAACCTCATTCTTTTAGTCTATGGCCGATCGCCATTGTTAAATGCGCGCGCATAGGAAAACTGATCAATTTTGCCCGCCATTGCGAAAAAAATTTCACAACTCGTTTTTACTGAAGAAAATGATTTTTTTGTATTATTTTCTTCACAAGTGTGTTAAAAACGTCGTATGATACACGTGTGTATTGATGATTACCGTCCTCGGCTCTCTTAAGACCCTCACCTACGGGTGTGCGTTACCCAGGCAAAATGTTTTGCTTTAGAGAGATGAGACTTAAACAAATAATTAGTGTATCATGAGGAGCAATTTGTTTACTAATAGCAAAATTTGTTTGAATTGTAGTTTTTAAGTTATTTAAGAAAAACAAATTTTGCTGGAGTAACGTTTGAAACGTTACCCAGGCAAAATCGTCTTTCAAAAATTAGTTTCAGCACGGAACCAAATACATGAATAGATAGCTTTTGTTGAGTAGTAAATGTTTATAAATAGCAAAATTTGTGTGTGGTATAGTTCTTTAGTTATTTAAGATTTTGCTGCGGTAACGTTTTGGGATTTCCCAGATCTCGAAAACGGCTCAACGCAGAAGTTTGAAAAAAATACCAATAAAAGACCTTAATTTGTTTAAATTTGTTTAATCATTAGTTTTTGATTTGGTTGACGTAAACCAATGTAATTAAATGGTTTCAAAAATCAGAAGAAGCGGGTTTACATGTAAACCAATACACTTATAACCAAATAAACAGCTGTAAAAAATACCCGTGGTTCGACGCTTGTTTACAGCAGACATTTTAGATTTCATACTTTACACGTTAAGAAGATAAAAACAAATTTGATTTATTTTAGACTGGTCGTACTTTAGCGATCGAATACGCAGTTCCCATAACATTAAGAAACATGGCATACTTTAAACAAATTAAAATGATTCATGAAAATTCTTTCCTGTTAATTTCAGCCTTGAATTACGGCTCTAATGAAAGTTATCTCAAAAACAAGAATATGTCAGCAATTCTCTAATAAGCCGACCAAATTGAAAAGGTCACGTAAAAGCGACTGCACCGTACGTACGGGTAATCTTCGCAAATTAGCAGCTTGGTAACCGATGTTTTGTACAGTTAAGCAGAAAAACGTTATTCGTGAAGCCGATTTTTTAATATTTTTTAAGTGCAGTACCATATTACACAATTTTTACTAGTTAATAAAAGTGTAATATCATAGTGTATAATTTATAGTGTGATTTAAAACAATACAAACATATAAAGGGTGTAAGGGACAGCCCTCCACAAACTGATGGGGTGAATTCAGTATATCATACTAAGATGTCCGGTACAAGAAATTATTTCAGGATCGTTAGGGGAATCCAATAAACCTGATTTATTTTATTTCCTCATACGCAATGTAACGCTACCGTGACAAAACGCGCGCAGCGAGTCATCGGCCGTACTCTTACGCACGTGTTCGTTCGAAACACTGGGTTCGCTTTACAAATGACCTTTCCTAGAATAAATCTTTTGTTTCATAAAAAAAAGAACAAAAAATAAAAATGTTCCGCCGACCGCTTTCACTTAACAAGTCATAGAACAATAAATAGCGGCCGGTACCCGAAAAAAACAATGCTGTAAAACATGTGCGGAGCTTTCAATTCAGCATAACAGTTTCGTTTCATGTCATTCAATTCGTTTTCATCGTTTTTTGTTCAATCTAGAAATGTAAACTACTCGATACAAAAATCGCTAGTTTATCGTATAACACGAAACTAGTTATCCCGCTACATGCCTCGTAGATAGTTATTGTAACTATTGACGTGAAATAACGCCCATACCTAAAGCGCGCTCGCGCCACGTGACATCACATTGAAGAGAGCGAGAGCGAACATTTTTGCAGATAGCCGGCGCGTAACGAACACACGTAACACATCACAATACGTCCAAAGTAAAAAAAAAAATAAAGAAAATTAATCCTACCTCAGAATCGCTCGGGTCGTACCTGACCAGAAAACTTTTGTATTCAACTGTACTAACAAAACATCTATATTATCCTGTTCATTTCAGATGGTTGCGCTTATGTATGGTGCGGTCGCTTTTATGTGACCTTTTCAATTTGGTCGGCTCATTAGAGAATTGCTGACATAATCTTGTTTTTGAGATAACTTTCATTAGAGCCGTAATTCAAAGCTGCAATTAACAGGAAGGAATTTTCAGGAATCATTTTAATTTGTTTAAAGTATGCCATGTTTCTTAATGTTATGGGAACTGCGTATTTGATCGCTAAAGTACGACCAGTCTAAAATAAATCAAATTTGTTTTTATCTTCTTAATGTGTAAAGTATGAAATCTAATATTTCTGATGTAAACAAGCGTCGAACCACGGGTATTTTTTACAGCTGTTTATTTGGTTATAAGTGTATTGGTTTACTTGCAAACCCGTTTCTTCTGATTTTTGAAACCATTTAATTACATTGGTTTACGTCAACCAAATCAAAAACTAATGATTAAACAAATTTAAACAAATTGAGGTCTTTTATTGGTATTTTTTTCAAACTTCTGCGTTGAGCCGTTTTCGAGATCTGGGAAATCCCAAAACGTTACCGCAGCAAAATCTTAAATAACTAAAGAACTATACCACACACAAATTTTGCTATTTATAAACATTTACTACGCAACAAAAGCTATCTATTCATGTATTTGGTTCCGTGCTGAAACTAATTTTTGAAAGACTATTTTGCCTGGGTAACGTTTCAAACGTTACTCCAGCAAAATTTGTTTTTCTCAAATAACTTAAAAACTACAATTCAAACAAATTTTGCTATTAGTAAACAAATTGCTCCTCATGATACACTAATTATTTGTTTAAGTCTCATCTCTCTAAAGCAAAACATTTTGCCTGGGTAACGCACACCACCTACGGCTCGGGTCTCAATGGCACCTCAGCGGTAATCACCAACATTGCACACTTGTTATCATAATGTACTATTAAAGGATCGCAGACACTTTATTTCTAATAGGTGCTGGTATACGGGTAATATATTTTTGGGGCCATACTTAGCACACTCTTGCCGAAAAATGTTTTATGAAGAGGTAACATGCATGGTATTCTGATAACGAGAGCGCAGTTTTCAAATTACGCTCTGCATCCAATTCGAAACCGAGAAATTGCCATCCGAAGTAGCCATAGTACTTCTTGTAGGGTTGGTTACGCACTGAATCCGAATGCGACATCAGAGTTCAATTGGAAAGTTTGAAAAAATAGTTTGACCACGAGGAAGAAGCGATACCTACACATTTCTCGGATTCGAATTGGATGCAGAGCTTAATTTGAAAACTGCGCTCTCGTTTTAGGTCATCAACTAAAAATAAAAAACGCATCAGATTCTGTTTCTTAATTTTTATTGGTAAATTCACATTCAAATAATAGATCACGTCGAAGACATATTACAATTATGGGATTCCTACTGACAAAATTTAGTTATTATTTGCTATGATACTGTATCGGTACTTCTCAATTTCTAAATCTACTGCTTTATTAGCTACATCGATTTCAGAGTGCGTAAATGCTTCAAAATTCCAGTGTCATGAGTGGGTCAGCTTTGATACAGTCGGAAAATAGAAAATCGAAAATACACAATTACATTGTTCACTTACGAATTCACGATACAGATCAGACATCAAAAATATTTCTATATTAATAAACTACATTCACATAATCGTTACTAAAAAAGACAAAACGCGTGCCAGTCACGACTCGCGTGACGCAAACGATACATGTGATCAAAATTTAATCTAATCGATTACTTCCATTAATGATCGCGAACTACCATTCTCGCTGAATATATTCACAGACATTGTTAAGCATGCCCGTGGTGATAGTATGAAGTTAAGAAACAAGGCGCGTCCGCGTGCGCGGGCATCGCACCTGAGATTCAGCGCCCGCGGCCGGACGCGCCCAACACATCTCTCTGTCGCACCGCTCTCTTCTATTGTACAAACATTACCGTATTAAATAGTCACAGGTCAATTTCAGTCCAACTATCAGTTTACGAATTAAAATAAAATATATTAATCTAGAACGTTTCACATCGCTTAAGTTACGAATGAGGGGGTCGATTACGGTGTCGCGTGCGGTGCGAGCTGCGGTGCGGAGCGGGAGACTTACGAGTCCCACCAGTCGGGGCCGCCGCCGCCGCCGCTGCTGCCGCCGCCGCCGCCGTACGAGCCGCCGTAGTTGCCGCCGTATGACCCGCCGCCATATCCGAAGCCTGGAATGTAATGCATGGGGGTTAGTTAGGTCAATCCTAGGAAGTCAAGAGACAGCACTCGCATCAATATTTCGAGTTTAGAAAGTAATTAATTCAACAAAGTATGTAAAAAAATACTATACTCCATCCAAAATTCTTCTTGCTGGATACTCAAATTTTCGGATGCTTTGCCAGAATGCGAACCGACAATCATACCAACCACTATTTTCTATCGATATTATAAAAAATAACAACAAATAGTTGGTGGACAGTAATGATCGTGGACAAAATCTTCGATTAACCCTTTAATTCGCATCAAAAAACTGACACGTACGTTACGCTTTTTCGCATATTATTATGATCGACGAATATCTAAACGTTCTTTTTAACATTGCAACCATAAGCTCTTACTCACCAGAGCCAATAGTAGAAGGCCCAGCGGACCGCGGAGTCTGACGCGACTGGGTACGGAAATCCCTCGCCCCGAAGCCGCTGCCGCTGTTGGCGAACCGGCCGCCGCCTCCTGAGCGACTGCCGCCCGTGCGACGCCCGCCGCCACCCAGGCGACCGTCAGCTGCCGTGCTCGTCAGCCAACTGGAAAATATCAACGTTTACTAAAAATAACAAACATTGCTAACGCAAATTCATCCCCAACGGTTTTCCTATCGTACGTTATAAAGGTATTGGTTAGGAATATTCAAACTTAACGGCGCGCGGCGGTTAGTAACACCAGGCGAGTCACTACGCAGTAGAATCTAAACCTAAGCTCTGCCCATTTTATGCAAGGTTAAAAATTGCAACAAGAATGAGTCACAGATAGAAGGCCATATAATTACAGTGGAATGTAGAATGAAATATTTATTCTTGACACCATTTTAATTACAATCACTGTTTAATAATATTTACAAGCTTTGATAGAGAAAGGTGTATGTGTAATTCCTCCAAAGATAAGAGACGCTAAGACGACATGATGCAACAGTAGACCTGGCAAATTTCATCACATGTCAGACCATTTCACCAAATTGAAAAATTTAAGCAGTTGTCAATACTGCTGAAATGAAAATAAAGCTAAAGTATGCCTGGTTAGGCAAAGTTTAACTTCAAATCTGTATTGTTTTGCGAATATAAAGTACCTAGTAGTGTACAAAACTTACTTGGGCACATCTTGCTTGGCCTCAACGAGCAGCTCGACGAGGTCCCGCGCAAGGCCGCGGTTACTGTCGTTGAAGAAGGACGTGGCCACGCCCAGGTTACCCATGCGGCCTGTACGACCGATGCGGTGCACGTACTCCTCAACGTCCGACGGCAAATCAAAGTTAATCACGTGACGCACGTGAGGTATGTCCAAACCTGGAAATAATTTCATTATTAATACATGACATCCATATCAATCAATCCAGAGTGATGGATTGTGTTAGGAATGATGTGAAAGTAAAGGGATTCAGTGATTACACGACGGTTGACAGAACGGAATAGAAGAAACCGTGTTGCACTGTCCCCAAGTAACAAGGGACAATCGCAGGAAGATGATTTGATCATTGGGCAGTATTAGTTCGCCAAACTTCTTGGCCGCTCTGAAATTAGCTTTCCGATGCGCAAGGCACGGATTGGTGATGTTTTTGTATGAGAATCACTGCTGCCATCTTTGGCGAAATCTATAAACCCTACTACTGAAAGGCTTATCATTTTTCAACATGGACACGAACTTTACTAATACCAATATATCAATCGAAAGGCAAGTGTAACTCTCATGCTGTACCATATATTGAATCTCTAGATTAGTTTTCTTACACTAAAAATCTTGGGACACTGCCCAATCAAGGCAGAGGATTGTTGCTCGGAAATCGTTACATAATGAATTAATGAGACAAACATAAAAATAGCATAATTATAAACTAAAAACACAATAATGCAACATGGTTGTATTGTGACATGTGCACATGATTAGCAGACACGTGCGTGTGTATGTATAAGTGATAAGGCTGTGGCATTTGTATTGTAATGGAACAATGCACAGGAATTAATTTTGCGAAATTTCATAATCATGTTGAATATACTTTGTAAATTAAAAGGGGACTTATCACTCGAACCAGTAAATAAATCATTTCAAAAGTTCTATTAATTGAAATTTGGAGAATAAACATCTGAGATTATAAGATGTTACTTCAGATAATATTTACAAAGCCAGCTTTTCGTAACTGCTCTTAGATGCCATATTGGCATAAGTTTCAAGAGTTTAATGTTATTAGAACTGTAGGCCCACAGACTACACAATAAATAATGTCAAGTATTGTAAGGATGTGTTGGCACGGACCTCTAGCCGCTACGGCCGTAGCGACGAGGATCGGCGTCTGTCCGGTTCGGAAGCGACGCAGCGCCTCCTCACGCTCGCGCTGTGTCCTATCTCCGTGGATAGACGTCACCGGGTAGCCGAGATTGTCCAAGTATTCCTCAAGTTGGTCGGCACCTGAATAAACATGCCACATTATTATTAGAAACTACACTCATAAAGTCTATACAAATACTTTGCCAATTTCACAACTAACAATTATTTTACGTCAGTGTAAATTACGTTGATTTCAGAACAAGTAGTATGGAAATGTAGTAAAATATTGTGGTAGCAGAAACTAAACTTTATCAAGGTTAAATTGTAAACGCAGTTTAGAAGGTATGTTATGCAATAATAAATTCACGATTTTCGCGACAAAAATAACGTGATAATCAAACTATACACAAAGTGCTTGAGCATTCCACTCAAGATCATTAGCTATTCAAGTTGAGCTCCGAAACATATGTGATAGATGTGAATAATGAGTAAAACTGCAATATTTACCCTTCTTGGTTTCGACGAATACAAGAATAAGTTGATCCTCTTCAGGGTTTTGGCGCTGCAGTAAGTTGGAAGCATTCAGCAAATCCAACAAGAATGAACGCTTGTCCATTTCCTCCACCCATACCACCTGAAAGTTTACGATAATATTAAGACGTTTTACTTAACGATATAAATATTGACACAAGTGTTGATAACACTATTTTCTTTACCTTCTGTGTGATATTCTCGGATGTGGAACCGACGCGTCCAACGGCAAGGAAAACGTAATTAAATAAGAAATCCTGCGCCAACACCTGGATCTGTTTGGGGAAAGTCGCGGAGAACATGAGCGTCTGGCGCTCGCCAGTCTTTGGCATCGTGTGGCTCTCGACGATCTTGCGGATCTGGGGCTCGAAACCCATGTCCAACATGCGGTCAGCCTCGTCCAGCACCAAATGCCTGCAGTGGTCCAGCGCCACGCGGCCGCGAGCCAACATGTCTACCAGTCGCCCGGGCGTCGCCACTAACAGGTGGCAGCCGCGCTCCAGCTCGCGGAACTGTTCATGTATCGGGGACCCGCCGTACCTGATCAAACAATACTGATTATAAATCTGATCCCATCTTCCAAAAAGCAGAGGTAGTTTAAAACGGATACTCACACGACACAAGGTCGCACACGAGCGCGGTAGGCGAATTTCCTAGCCTCATCAAAAATCTGTGTAGCAAGCTCGCGCGTCGGGGCCAACACCAAACCCAGCGGGTACTGCTTACGCCGGTTGTAAGGTCTGCAAATCAAAATCATGTTTCCATAATTCAATTATGTTTAAAGGAATAGCATTCACAGGCTACTGATACTCACCCCATATGCTTAACAGGCCCAGCTTCATACATCTGATTGAGTATGGGCACAAGGAATGCAGCCGTCTTGCCTGAACCAGTCTGCGCGCAAGCCATGACATCTCTTCTGCCCAGCACAATCGGAATTGCATATTTCTGGACCGGCGTCGGCTTGTCGTAGCGAGCCGATGCAATATTCTGGCGCATTATTTCCGTCAGGTTAACATCCTCAAACTGTGAACATTATTTAAAGATTAGTATAACATAGGCGGACTCTATCGAATAAACTTTGTTACTTACGCTGGTGATGAAATCTGGGACACGATCGCCGCTGGCCTCAACGGGTATATCCTCGTATTTGGAGAAGTTGATGCCCGTGTTGCCAGTGCCAAACAACTCCAACTCCGTCCGCTCGTCGCGAGGTAGCGGGACCGTCCAATCATTCTGTAACAAATTCTTCTTACAATCTGCCTTGCATAACTTGGGTAACAAAAAGTTTCAGCAGATATTATTTAACAACGACTGTTATTGAAGCAAAGGTAAAAAAGTGACACTGACTGAGTTGCTTTCGTGGCCACCCTCGTCCCTGCGGTTGCTAGTGCGGCGCACATCGTCGGATGGCCAGCGCGAGTTGTTGCGCTCGTCGGCGCGTGGTTCCGGCTCCTTCCAGCGGTCGTTGCGCGGCTGTGGCGGCTCGTCGCGATTGAAATCCTCGTCGCGGCGGATGTCGCGCGACTCGCGGCTGGATGAGCCGCCACCCGAGGCGCCGCCCGACGCACGCCCCCCGCCACCCGACGCGCCCCAGCGGTCGGATGACTCCGACCAGCGTTGCGGCTCTGAGTCGCCATTCTGGTATCCCGAATCACGACCTAAATCAAACAAAGTGTTTATTGTAAGCTCCAAACCAGCAGGACTTGCAAATTCATCAACATCACAACAGCCTCCTCGTACCAAAGAGAGCTTCGCCTAGCGCCATTTATTTCAGTCTCAAAGAAAACTCTTCTTGGTCACTCTTGCCGCTCCACCCTATAGTACTCAAACTAGCTAAGTGCAAATGATTGGATGGGTTTATCGTCATTAACTGACTGTCCGCTCGTCATTTAATGCAGGGTGCACCGCGTTAGGTCGCGGTTGACGATTGGGGAAGCCGTATCTTGTGCGCTTCCCCTAGCACCCAAAATTGATCTTCATTATAAAAAACGATATTAAAAATATGATCTCCATCACTTTTAATAAACGTGAACATAACATGCTTGGTACTCTACAACGTATCTACTCAGGAACGAATACCAATCAATACATTGATAACAACAGACTGAGATAAGATCGTAGATAATGTAAATCTGGAGAGTTACATGACAACTATGCATATGAGATACATAAGTAGTAGACATGTGGACATACCGCGGTCCCTGCGCGGGTATCGCGAGTCGTTGCCGCGATCGTTTTCACGTTCGCGGTCACGGTCGCGGTCGTCGCGCCGACCACCACGGTCGTAGGTTCTAGAGTTGCCTCCGAATGATGAACGGTTGTCCCGTTGTTCGTTTGAACGGGCGTCTAAGCTTGGGCGCTTAGACTCTTCCCCTGCACAAATGAAGTATTTAGTAATCTACTGAACCAATTGCACGTGAGTCGTGTGTGGCCACGACTCGACCTTTCATTTATCGTTTACTTGATAAAACTTTAATTGAAAATGGAAAGCTTGGAAACGACCACGTTTGAAATATTTTCCATTGCAACGTCCTTTTTGATCAAATTATTAAATTCAAGATAAGACTAAACGTGGGAATTGAGTATTACTATCAGCACTTTTAAAAAGACAGCGCAGCGGCATATCAGTTAAGTTATCATTTAATCATAAGCTCGAGAGACCATACCATTTTTTGAATATAATGTTTTATAATTTTTTGTTAAATGTGTTATGAAATCTGGTGAAACAAACACAAAATATAAGCAGTTAAACAATTACGTCAAGGGAGGCATTCAAATGAATGTTGATGTGATATGAATGACTCAAGATACTGTATAACTCCTGAGCTGATAACAATTAATCCTGAATCACCTTCCTACAAACGACGTAACAGGTGAATACATTACTTCCTATTCTAATCCATTGATCTATCTAGGTGTGAATAGAGTAATTTTAGCTGCACGGCGCACAATAAACACGGCGACAATACGCCAGATAAGACTAATACGAAAGAATTGATAAAAATCAATGTTTTAGTTTTTTATCACAATGTCCTACTTTCCAGAAATAATATCCGCCAGAATTCAGAACAAAACTAACATCACGTCGGTCAATGTTCCTGTTTTACGAATCAGAGAATAGGGACATGATATCACGTTACGCTGACCTCTACTCAACTCGCCGGGACAAAGCTGAATAATGATGCAGGAACTATAACAATATTATTATTGTTGCGCTTCTTATAACACTTCCATGTTTGGATTCGTATTTTTGAATGAGACTTTCGCATCGATTCGATTCACACGGATAAATTAGCCATGCGTCATTGTTAATTGGTTAACTCATGCAGGTAACATTGCGATGTTCACATTTTAGTGCGTTATTCTTGAGTCTATGTTGCTTGAAGCAACAGGTCATGTTCTCATAAGCAAAGCTGCAACCGTGTCGCGCGCAGTCTCTTGTTTAACGTCGAATGAATGCTCCACGGCACTTATACCATACAGATGTTTGTAAAGACTGGCTAAATGGCTAATTAGAAGAGAATACACAATAGATGCAGTGATGTTTGGTACCCAGCTATGATTAAACCACCCACTCCCTTCCTGTGGGTGTTGCTAAAGGAAATTTAGCCATGTTGTCGCTAGGCAACAATTGACGCGCAACACGTGATGCGCGAGCTACCTGGCAACCGGCAGCCAGCGACGCTCATAAAGAGTACCTTGTTACTTTTGCTATTTACATACAATTTTATCATTGAAATAGCTGTAGGGTTTTATATTGCAGAATGTGATGTGCACCATTGATGTTCTTAAAGCTAACCTAACCCATTCGCTGCAGCGAAAGCCTTTCGGCGTTTTTTGATTTAATATTCAAGTGCGAAATACGCCCATCTTCGTTTTTTTTAAATTGCTTATATCTTGGCAAAAACAAGCCACAAAAAATTATACGAGCAATAAATGAACATTTTTTTTTAAATACTACAAGGTACTGCTCGCAGTTTCCGAAATTACAACTTTTTGAAAAATTGTTAATTCCTTCCTAGGTGCGGAAGTTGCCTAGCGGCGCTTGCCAGGGTGAGACGCGGACGGACCGTGCCCCGTCAGGGGCTCAAAAAAATATCGGTGGGTACATTTTATATGAACTCGTTCACACACGTCCGTGCACGGGCCCAACCTTTGATTCCTATTGTTTTCGTGCTATATTTCCTAAATATATTTAGAACAAATTTTAATGCCACAATTATTTCATTAAAATAATTTACTAACCATTTGTGGCCATATTCCCCAAATTTTCACAATACAACTATTAAAGAACAAAATCTTCGAAAAAAAAACCTAATTTATGTTCATTTATTTTTTACACCAAATACCTACAATCGTGAACGTACTAACACGTGGCATTTGGCGTATTAGTAGTTTTTTTTTAATTTTAGCGAGTTTTTATTTTTGTAAAAATTATCAATTTCTTTAAACAGTGCTAAAAACGCCGACCGGCGTTTAATATTATCCTTATCAGGTGCGGAGAACGCCCATCGGCGTTCGCAACGCAAACCGTCCCGCACTTGGCTAATAAGCGTTATTTTGATCACCGCAGCGAATGGGTTAAGATAAATGGATAATGGAAGTTTACAATGGCTGTTTGATGCCATAAGGGATGTCAAGCGCAATTGCTACCAAACTTTGCTTACCATTGATGGTCCTAAAGCTAACTTAAGATGAATGGATAATGGATGTTTACAATGGCTGATATGATGCCTTGAGGGATGTCAAGTGCAATTGCTACCAAACTTTCTAAAAATCTAAGTTACTGAACCAAGTTCATCAACTTGCACACAATGATGCTGTGAAGTCAAAGTCTATGTGGAAAACGTAAAATCGCTTTTCAATACCTAAAGAAAGGGATGAGAATGAGAAGCCCAAGCATATAAATATGACATGTTGATTGTATGTGAATTATGCAGGAAGCAGATTGATTGTTTGCAACCTAAATATTGTTCTTATAGTATCTCTGTACTTATGATTGTTTGCCTAGAAAAGTCGAGTGACAGATAGGTACTCTGTCATTCTACAACCTCAAAATATTGAGCACACACTTGATACTAATTTGGTTTGTTGTATTGTTATAATATCTATGATATCATAAAGGTATTGTGATTGTATGGCACGCAATAATAGTATGGCATGTACTTGGAGTAATTTAAGTACATTCAAAATATTCCATCCTTATCAACCTGTTGGATAGAATAAGGGTACTACCAAAGTTACATTACTAATTAAAAGTATTCTGTTCAAATTATTAGTTTTTTTCTCTTGTCTTTGTTCTCATGCGAAAGTTATGATGTGTGTATGTTTGTTACTCAATCATGCCAGAACGGATGACATTTAGCACAGAGATAGATTCTAGTCAGGAATAGCACATAGGATACTTTTTATCCCAGGCATATGTTCCCTCAGGATAATTTTCTACTTACACGCGGGTGAAGCTGCTGGCAGAATCTAGTTTATATTTTTTTTTATGTTTATAGGTCAGTAACCCAAGGATTTATATGCTAAAAATATTTTACATGTCACAAGTATTCAGAATGTAGTGCCAGGGAAGGTATGTATAGTCATTAGCAATTAAATGCTCTCCTACACTGCTGCATTAACTATTTTGCATATATGTGCTTAATGTAAGGATTAAAACAGACCATTGCTGTCTCAAGTGATTTGATCCCATTACAAAAATATTAAAGATCTGCAAACCTTTAAGTAGCTAATTATTCAAAAGCTATAAATACAATGAGTTAATTATCATAGGATTAGCATTCATATTAGGACAAGAGGAAGGACTTAAGCCAAGGACATGATGCAGAAGGCATAAAAGCTAATAATTGACTTACCTTGTGCAGGGCTGGCCTGCAACTGCCTGCGCAGATGCGGGGGGATATAGCGGCCAGCACTCTTATTAGCCTGAGGCTGCAAGTCCAGACCAGCAAGCTACAAAACCAAAAAAAGAAACTTGAATTGTGTAAGTGTGAAGCATTCACTGAAAATTTCGTCAACCAATAAGTTGCACCATCCAAGATTGTCAACAATGGAATTGAAATATGTTTTCTTTTGGTTGGTAGATGACAGCTAGGAGTGCTGTTGATTTTGTTGACCACACCCTGTTAAGACAAATCAACCCCTTTGTTTGCCAGCCGAGTTTAACAACTGATACCGCCCATTAGTGTTGTTCTACCAGAGTATTAGTTTTATAGAATCTTCTAGTTCAATAAAACATTTAAAATCAATTTAACAATGGTACTAAAAGTAAAAGCTAATACTGTCTGCAAATCTTGGCTACGAGCTATGTATTTTTTTTCTGATTGTACTGAAGACAGTCTTTTGTGAGTGTGAGTCCACAAAGTTATTTAAAAATACATATTTGTAATTTGATACAGTAAGTATTTTACAGAGTAGTTAGTGTATATCTATTATATAAAACCTATGCTGTGTGATTATTATAACTATGCCTGTAAGTAATTTCAATGTGAGAGTAACTAGTCATCAAATAACCTTGAGCATTGAGTGTTACACCTGATTGATAGCCACAAAACTTTCCATGTCGTAAAAATAAAAACTGAAAATTTCAAGATAACTTATTGGTTAGCTAACCAACTTCAGCACCGTTGCTACATATGCCATCCAACTATAGCAAATTAGACATGCTAACTTGACTATACAAGCATGACAAAATACTGCATGATAAACCCTCTATGAACTAAACATACATTTATATCTCTACATAGATGGTCAAATTACAGCTATCCTTATAGTTAGGTATCTCTTCAAGTGCGTATTCCGGTGTGAAATAGGTGCAAATTAATAGCGAAACCTTTTATTTCCTCCCGCCATGACACGCAAATATAGCATGACAATGACCTCACTCGTAAGTGCCTTTGGAAAACTACAGTAATAACTAAGTACGAGTCGATGCTGTATAACATGAAATTTCCACAAAAATCAATGAAATAGATACCATAAAAGTGGAAGAATGAAGTCGCCATGTTGGTTAATCTGAGACACGTAAAGCATTGCGATTCTAAAGATCGATGCTTTCAACAAAAAAAAAGATCTTTCCATGAATTAGAAGCGATTTAAATTCAAGTTATAAATCTTTGAATAGTGCCATTTCCAGGTATATTTTCATCTAATTTAGTAAAAATCAATACTAAGTGCATGTTGAGGTACATGAGGTACAGACCTGCTGCTCTAGACCTGTTCCATTTTGGTTGGTAACATTACTCATATTACTACCAAGCGGTACGTTTTTTTGGGAACTTTGCTCCAAAAATATTATACAAACACAGTCTACAATGAATTTTGCACAAACACAAATTCACAAAATCACACGAAAAGACTTCAATTTTTCTCTCCGAAATCACTTTTCATTCGCAGTTTTTGTTCTTCACTGAGTATTTAGTAGTATCTCGCTTTAATTCTCATTCGTTCACTCCCACACATTCGATAAATATTACCATACCGAAATCTCTCAAATAACTCGTGAGTGATTTAGTTGATAAGATTGTGATTTTGAATAGGTGGGCTTAGTATTTTTATTATTTTTTTAAGATGTCTTTCATAAAAGTGCATTAATGAATGAAATACAATAAATAAAATCATATTCTAGGAAAGACCATCTGTACCAGAAAAACCATGAAAGTGGGAAATAACATAAACTGGCAACATTTTCTTCTGTAATTTTAGATGAGAACTGTTTTATCATCAGAGCACTTCCGCTTTGGTTTTCTATTCTTCTTGATAGATGTCACTTTTCCTGTCCGACCACAGATTAAAAAGAACATTCTAAGGTGAATTCACATTAATTCCGTTCGTTCTCTCAGTATTTTTGTAAATGTGCTAGATTTTTTTTTGTAAATGTTCTATAAGAACATAATTACAGTGTTAAAAAAACACTATAATATTGAATACTTACTTATCAAATCACGTTTTTGAAAAATTGTGCTTGTTACAGCTGTTTCTTTATTAAGTAGGAACCCTTTACACCTTGACTTTGTATCATACAACATTATGAAGCGCGGCTTTTCTTTGTGCGTTTTTTTAAATGGTGGCTGGTAACTGGCAACAGCAGTCGGCATCCATGCAATGGGGGTGTGAACTATTATTTTTTCACGATAGGTGGCGCATCGTCGCTATGGCTATTGAAAGCTAACAAATCCATACATTCAGTAAATTTTATTTTCTCGAAATTTGGCTCTGTGTGCTGTACCAGGATGTACCAACCCCGGTGTTAATTTATTGCCTAAAGATACAACGCTAAAAATACTGGGAAAGGGCTATACATATTTATAGGTTATGTTGTACCTGTTGTACAGTCCTACCTACTTATCTGTGAAATGGCGAAAATTGGAACTACGGCCGTCATGTTGAAATGTCATCACATTCGGGTTCTCTGGTTGTTTTGTCGTTCTATATGCCGAAAGCTATTAAAAGTGATGCTCGAAACATTATTCTAAAGGTTAAAACCTTTTTTGAAAAAGAAGCTCGGGCGGGGTCTCCGATTATTCCATTTAATCAAATATACAAACGAATTTCGGCAGCGTCAGGTTAGTGTTGTCAACTTTCTTGTTATAAATTACCCGATACTTAACTAATTATTTAAGTCCACAGAAATATTCATTTCTATTCTTGCTGCAGGTTAGAGTAACGGTAACGTCCATCTATTAGGTAACCTTAGCAGGTTGAGTGAGCAAACTAACCTGCCAGATTTCAAATTTCTACTAACATTTATTTTATTATCTTATATTTCAGGTGTGAGTCAAGGACTAATTTCAAAAATAGTTAAGGAAGGGCACGCAGCAGAAGAAACTGGTACAAAAATTCGGACACCAGGCAAGGAGAGAAAACGTAAAAGTGGATTTGTGCATGTTGATGATTTTGACATGGGAGTTATATGGAGTATGGCCTCACAACCAGGATGAAGTTTTGTATGCAGGTTCATCTAAAGATCACAATTACTGTAAACCTGGTTTTAATAAATCATTGTAAAGCAATTTGTTTTTTTTGTTACACTACACTACCACTAGGTACCACTGCTAATTATAATTAGTCAAATCTGGTGTTAGGGGTTAGGTACGGTCATAACTAAATGCTAGACATCCAGGTACCTCTTGCAGGGTAGGTACCTACTTAACTTCGCATTAAATTAAAGTTGTATCCTCCCAGTCGAACATTTTATGTGCTGAATTTCCACTTCATTGGATTACTTTTTAGATAAAGCCATTGTTTATTGCTAAGAAACTAAACTGTTAGCGTACCTACGTAACTGTAAATTATCAAATTCATTTTATTTATTTTTTTATTTTTTATGTTGGTATCATTGATTTTAATTTGTAATAACTGTAATTCTTATTAAACGATTATGTGGCCGCGACTTACACGTTGTAGGTCGTGGGTTCGAGCCCAGGTAGGCGCTTTACTTTGTGTAAATTATTTCATCACCACTGCTCTCAAAACGGTGAAGGAAAACATCGTGAGGAAACCGGCATGTCCTAGAACCAAAAATTCGAAGACATGTGACATCCACCAACCCGCACTGGGCCCGCGTGGTGGATAATGGCCCATTCCCTCTCACAGAGAGGAGGCCTGTGTCCCAGCAGTGGGAACATTATTAGGCTGATGATGTGATGTGATGTGTGATTATGTCTCATGTGAAATTTCCTTCTTGAAAACTTACTAACTTTTGGCCACCTTCTATTAATTAGCAACACTGAATCAACGGTGCCGTCCTCTTTCAGTTCACAGATAAGTTGGTAGGACTGTACCTGTCAAAGAAACTGATTATATTGTTTGGTAATCTTCGGCGATATAATGGAGCTATTAACGTATTGATAAAGTTGTACAGCAGGAATGTCATTTGCTTGGCCTTTAGAAGCTTGAGGGCTTTGATTGCTGAAAATGAAATAAAAGTTCTAACCTAAAACGTAAATAATACCAACACATTAAAGTAATGTTCTCTAATTTTTTGTAAATTTTCCTACCATGATTCAAGTAAGAATTTACATGTTACACCAAAAAATATCCAAATCTAGAACATATCACCAATGAAAAATATTTTATTATATAAACATCTGCCTCTCAATAAGATCTGTTTTCTTTCCAGTTATCCTTGATCCTCATTTATTTAGTTCGTCTTTCAATGCCTTAAGATTCCAGGGACAATACATATAACCAATAACGATGGTAGACCAAAAAACAAAAAAAAAACAAAAAAAAACGTGATGTAAACAAACCAAAAACTAATTGACAGCAGCCATTGCACCGCCAGCGACATCTGCGCTAAGGTTTGCGTTCACATCCCCATTACTGTGCCGACCACTGAACATTTACCCTAAAGACGTTTCGACTGCCTGCCTTTACCCGTCATCCAAGTAACGGCTCCGTGTGCCGGCACAAGATACATATAGGACAACACACTAACTGTCACCCTCTGGCGTTACGCCATTGAGCAGGAAAAAATGTCTAACCGTTGAGAGATGCTGTTAATGATCGTAACCGACACACGGGTGCAAACTTTAATAGTTTTGTACGGGCTACCAGAGTTTTAAACAGACACTCCCTCGGTCCGAACTAAGCCTACTCTTTGGAACGAGTAGAGTAATCCCAACGATTCTAATATTTGCGGATTATGTAGTATCCCACGAAACACCATAAAGATATACAACTGTGTCTTCGGATATGAATAAAAATTATGCCAAGCGAATGTCTTAGCACACGCCTTGCTACTTGGCGCAAAGTCTCTACGGCGCAGTTCTTCTACCGCAAAAAGTAGTGAGATCTATTATAAAACTAATTCGAATAATTTATTCAGTAGGTACCTTATTAATTAGGTGACAAACAAACAAATTAACCGACTTGGTTTTACTTTTACGTAAGGTGTCCACATTATTTTGTGCTTCTAATGTAAAACCATGTCGGTTATTTTTTTTGTTTGTAATACTTCATACAATTCCATGCACAGACTACTTAGAGATACTACGTATATTACATGTGTAGCCTATGTGTGTAGCAGAATTTGCGAAATAAAAAGTGCGAATAAAAACCGCAGTGCGTGCTAAGCTTTAATCTTTGAAATAAAGGCGGAAACAAACATGTTGTGGCGTGGCGCCTTATGACGAAATTTATTGGTTACAAGACTCGATGTAGGCTTGAATAAATGCGTATGATTGGTGTATTTTGCGCCACGCTATGCCACGACACGTAAGGGTGTCAGCTGCGTAAGCCAAAGCGAAAAAATGGTATTTGTAGAACACCCATAAGTTCTTATTCTTTGTAGCAGTTTTGTCTATGCCTTGAGCACAGAGTACTTTTTTGCCTTGAGTCTATGACAAATTGACATTAGAAATTAGTGAAATGTGACCACAGACTACTTAAGGTGGAAACACATTAACAACACCCGATCCGACGCCACGCGACGCCACCCGACGCCTTCTGACGCGAACCGTGCACATATACAACACCCCATGTGATGCTACAACACGCTTCGCTAGTATAGGGTTGCCATCTATCCGACATTCTTCGGATTTGTGCTAGTTTAGATGGCGGGCGGGCGGGATTTTATTTGTAGTCCGGGTCTTCAAATCACCAAAAGCAATTTTTCACCGACTTCTCCGTCAATTTTTGACCGATTTTAAATTTTTTTTTTGCTTGGAAGGTTATGTACCCGAATTGGTGCTATTTAAATTTGATGAAGATCTGATGAAGAAATTCGGAGGTATTCAACGGAACTCTTCAAAATATTACAGCAAATCACCCGGGAGTGCATGTCTATGTATTGTACACTAGCTTCTGCCATCGGCTTCGCCCATGTCAAAAGTGCTTTATCACCCAAGGGAACATTATACCGGGATAAAAAGTAGCCTGTGTGCTATTCCTGGCTATAATCTATCTGTCAGCCAAATTTCATCTAGATCCGTTTAACCGTTCTGGCGTGATTGAGTAACAAACATACATCCAAGAAGTAAGATTACTAAAGTAATGTACCAGTAACTGTGCCGTACCGTAATGTGCCACACAAAAAAGTAAACAATTATTTTTTTTGCAATTCCCCTCCTTCGGCCGTCGGGTAAAAAATACAACCGACTTCCATTTAAAAATTTGACTCAAATAAGTTAATGATTTCTATTATAGCATAAACATAAAAATTACCCTCGCCGAGTTAGTACCCTAAAAATGACCCTGCTTATTAAACTTTACTCTAAATTAGGGTAAATTACCCTAAGTTGGCATCACTGATCATATCATAGCTTTGTTTCTAGTATTATTTCTAATACTATGATCACGGTATTGGCCTGAAATCATATCATATAATCATGAGTACCGTTTTACTAATTCGATTAATTGTTCATCCGACATTTTAAATAAAAACATACAAAAAATATCTGTACGCCAGGAATGCTCTCGAGTGACTGACGCGTGGCATCGGGTGTTAACTAGGAACACACTGTGTCTGATGCGTCGGGTGGCGTCGGGTGGCGTGTTTGCCCCCTCTCCCGGCAACACGCTGATCCAAACTGACAGCGTGTTACCGCGTGTGATTGCGTGTCGTCACATGGCGTTAGCGATGGGCGTTGAATGAACGAACTAAACGATTCGACGGTTCACCGTTAATCAACGAACTAGTTGAATTCGTAGACGGCTAAACTGAGACTCGACTATGTTCATGTCGACTTATAACGCGACGTCCGACGCGAGAACGTAGTTGGGTAGAGTCTGGCAAACGAAAGTAGACACTCGAATTATTTGCAAACTTTTTATATGGCAATGCTATATTAATGTCAACCCCAATTTTCCATAGGACGTTACTAAGTTGATACTTTGTTTTAATTCGTAATAAGTATTTATCTTTTTGTAAAAACATTTTCACTATTTAATCATTTAAAAAGTTTCATTAATAATGTAGAAAACAATGATTCCTGTGACTCTAATGAATCTTTTCACATGGAAGTCTTAGATTCAGATTTTGATTGATAGTGAATAAACCAAAATTATTATAGAATACTGTTGCTTTTTTTATTCAGATTGATATATCTAAAGTATTACCTACCTAAATGTACCTATTTTTATTCAGTCGAAGTAATATTTAAATAATTCTAAAGTATCAAATCAGGTTATTCTAGGTATTTCATACTAGTCCTCGGGGTTGCTATGCTGATATTTTTTAAATTTGCCGCGCTTTTTCAGTCTCTACTTTCGTTTGCCAGACTCTAGTACAAGTTAATATGGACGAACATCGAGCAAATTAATTTGAACTCTAAATCTATGTACAAAGAGTTGATATTTCTATAAGCCGAAAGCCATTTTGGAATAAAAATGCATTGTGTTAAGAAGAAAAGGACGCCAATAATTATAGTTTCACGTGTGCAGAAGAGTAAAGCGATTGACCGATCGAACGATGCGAGGTAAACTGGTTTGTACTTGTTTACGTTAAACCGGAAAGTTGAAAGTTGATGTCGAACCGTAGACTCCGCGCGTCGCGTCGTCGCAAAGTTTACAAAGAACGTCTGCTTAACATAGTTTACGTAATGGACTAGTCGACAAATTCAACTAGTTGATCGACTCGTCGATCAACGGAAATGACGGTCTAGTTTCGTTAACGAAAAATACGTCGACGACCCATCTCTACATGGCGTGTTGACTATGTGTTTCTGACCATATTAAATGTATGGGATGGATTAGATTCAACGCGTCAGAAGGCGTCGGGTGGCGTGGCGTCGGGTCGCGTGTTGATAATGTGTTTCCACCTTTAGAGATACTACGTATAATCACTGACTTATAAACCTATGGACTTGCCATACCTACGAAATTAGCGTGATTACCTACATAAATCGGGCAATTAAGATGGCTGCCCATTTGCCAATGAGGTACGCCATTTGCAACTGTTTGACAGCACAACTACACAGATAAAAATACTTATACGGCACACAACTACCAATTTTACTCGGCAATTAACATGACGACCGGTCACGCATAGACATGATTTTGACGTCACTCAAAAGTGTTACCAAGTTTAGTCCTTGACAAACATTTAGATGTCTCTCTTTTCATATGCAGCTCTTGGTTAGTTAAAAAGAGACAAAACGTTTTTTGACATGCGTGTGTCGATATTATAGATATTTGTATAACTATTCTTCATATAGTAGAATATGCCGTCTCCATAGTTATCCTACCTCATAGCGTATAATTTTTTTTTTTTTTTTTTGTTTGTTCCTTACGGAACAGGCTAAGGTCTGAGACCATGCTGCCTAGTCATCATAATGTGACATTGAATGTCACATTTCACTGACATCCGCAAAAAAAGTTTGTTCAATTCAATCAAAATATTGTTGTTCTTAAAAATTTACTGGGTGTGTTTCTTTGTGATTACAGTGTGTAAAATCGTCAGTTCTATTAGAAATAGTTGTTTATTGCAAAATACGTAACTTTGTATAACAAAATTTCAAAGTTCCTCAATTACATCTTGGATTAAAATATAATTTGATAGGTACACAAATAAACTGACCGGATCACATTTTGTCAATATACTACAAATTGAAGCTATAACAGGAACTTGTACTATCTATTAGCTACTAATACTAACTAAAGGTAATAACCAGCTAAATAAATTATTTTATAATGTAGAAATGACTAATCAATTGTTATTCGTTTACGACGTACATCTTTAACTTAAAAGCCAATCCAACATCCTAGCGAGAAGCTAAAATAGGTAGTCATTTCATTTCAGAATGGAAACTGCACCTCACATGCCCCCGCAGCCTCGAGAACGGCAGCCCCCTCCAGAGCCCCGGGCTCGTCAACCACCGCCGCCACCGCGCCGGGCCACTGCGCAGCCCCCGCCACAGCCGCGGGAGCGGCATGCTCCCCCTGCGCCCCGGGAACGACAGCCACCACCAGCACCAAAGCACCTCTGATCAAGATACAACAAAATGGAAATAACAGGGGACCACTACATTAGGTGGAGAGTTATGGAAGAATATACTAACTTAGATTATTACCTAAAATCGTTGTTATGTTGGTTCTGGCAGCCCATTATAACCTAGTGTAGTGGTGACCCTAGATATGCCACATAGTAGCACATTATTGCATTGATTTTTGATGTACAAGGTGTCTAAAAACGAGAAAGCTCATACGCTTACATCATGTTTAAAATTATTGCATTTGTGCTTGAAATAAGATGACTAATAATGTGAATCAGGTATGACCTCTACCTGATACAGTCAAAACCTTTTATACCAATGATGTACTGGGTATAAGAACGGAATGTAAGAGTCCTAAGAGCTAATATTTATGTTTATAATGATTAGTTATAACAATGGAGTTTTAGTGGTCCGTTCTATGACTCTTTAAATGGTTTTGACTGTACTTATCTTGTGCAAACAGTGAGACTAATTTTGTTAATTTTATTACATGTAGCCTGATTCTTTTATCACAATCCAAATGTTTTAAGCATAAATGATGTTTTTTTGGATTCTAATACCTGGATACAGTTTGGATGTTAATAAAAAACAGGCTGTATATTAAGATATTGTGCCTGAATCTGTAGGTACATAAATAAAATATATGAGAAAGTTGATCTAAAAAAGTGTATTTATCTAATTAGGTGTACAATAAATTCACCTAATTCTAAATTAGGTGCTTTGGCATTTTGTACCAATGTTATAGTTAAACCATGTTAAATATTGCTAAGTATATTATATTTATCATGTTGTGGGACACTAAAACCATATAGACATTATTATTACAAAACACTTCCTTTGGGTGTTTAGTGTCCCATACTGCATATTGTTAATAAAATAGTGGAAGCTGAAGATGTTTTCCAAACTTTGAACAAATTTTTATGTAACATTTTTTTATGCCTTAACCTTTTATATAATAAAGATCATGGGTACCCCAAGAAAAAGTTATATGTATGTGAATAAGCTGACTCTTGGTCTAATACTTACCTGCCCTAAATTATTTGTTGATTTGATTTAAATTTAAGAAAAACTTCTTGCTTATTTGTCTGTGAATTTAAAACTATTAAAAAATTAATATGACAAAAAAAATTAAAGATTTTTTGTAAAATTTATTATTGCTATGCCAAGTACAGATTGGAAATGTAGCACAATAAACCTACCTGCTGAAACAAATATTTGCTATTTTTCATAATAATTATGGCGTTGCATTCTGATAGGCTCATTTGTGGTACATTTCACCAATCTGTACCCGCCCTTTTTTCGCTCCTCATTACTTTTCCATAAAAGTGAAATAATAATGGTGCTCCCATATGGCTGTTAAAAATGTTTACAGATATTTTCTAACACTAATACATTTACTAACAATTGTTAGGAATTTTTACATTCAGTTAGGTATTGTTAGACGTTTTGAGTGCTCCTACACTAAAGGAAAATACTAGTTACAATTTGGTAACTAACAATTGTGTTTACTAACATTACCTAAAATGAAAAATGTTTGTTTAGAAAATGTTTAAAGTGTTTGTAAACATTTTTAACAGCAGTGTGAGAGCACCTGGGGACCGGGGATCCGTCAAGGAGATTGATAAATGATTTTATTTCTGTAAGTTGGTTTGTACAAACACTTTTACATGTCGATCATATTTTTAAAACTAGATGAGGTCGGCGTTTCCTATCTGACTACTCTGAGATGAAAGGCCGAAACAAACTCAGAGGTCACAGTCTCTTTTAAAGTCCAGACAAAACAAAAATCTTGATTAGATCATGTGATAGTATTTATGTTATGGATATCACTGTATTTTTTAAACAATTTTATATTTTTAATGGGTATACAAAAGATTTTCATAGAGAAGGTACAGTCATTACATTAATCTCCTTAAATTTCTCTCTGAGAGAGTGTCTCGGGCTTAATTTATAAATTGAACGAACAGCTCTTTTCTGCAAAACAAAGATAGTCTGGATGTCGGCGGCGTTTCCTCAAAACAGAATACCGTACGACATTACCTACACTATGAAAATAGCTAAAGTATACTAAACGGGCTGTCTCTATAACAGTTAAATTACGAAGAAGAATCTTTCTAACAGCATATGCTGCGGAACTTAGCTTTTTTGACAATTTATCTATATGTGGGCCCCACTGAAGCTTAGCATCCAAGGTTAAGCCTAAGAATAGGTACTGTGCTATTTTCAGGATTAAATTCTTCGCCCTTTATCAACACATCCGTTTTCACCTGCCTGACGTGAGGCAGGGTAAACTTAATGCATTTGGTCTTTTTTTCATTAAGAAGTAAATTGTTAACATTGAACCAGTAAACTACTTTTGAGATCGCACTATTTACATCGTCAGTTACCAGCTGCTGACGTTTAAGTTTAAACAAAAGTGAAGTATCATCCGACAACACTTTATCATGGTTATCCTTTATGAGGTAAGGCAAGTCATTAATATAAATAAGAAACAAGAAAGAACCAAGAATCGAGCCCTGCGGGACTCCCATTGTTACTATAGATCCGGGCGATCTTTTTCCATTAACATTAACGCTCTGAATACTATTACTCAAGTATGAAGTAAGAAGATCCAGAGCGCTGTCCCGGATCCCGTAATGGCGGAGTTTCCTGATTAGCGTTTCATGAAGAACACAATCAAATGCCTTAGACAAATCACAAAAGATACCCAAGGCATCGCACCTATCTTCCCATGCATTATAAATATGTCCTAGAAGCTCAACACCGGCATCAGTAGTTGAACGACCCCTTGTAAAACCAAACTGTTTGCTATGTAATAATTTATGATTATTAAAAAATCTTTGCAATTGCTCTAACATTAATTTCTCAAATATTTTACTAAACGTAGGTAGTACTGAAATAGGTCTATAATTTGTAGGGTCTGATATACTACCTGATTTAAACAAAGGTATTATTTTACTATTTTTCATTAGGTCAGGAAACTCCCCACAGTCGATACAATTATTAAAGATAATAGCTAAACTAGGTGTGACAATGTCAATAATAGACCTAGCGACTTCTACAGAATGACCCCACAGAGTCTTTTTAACATTTAAAGTGTGAAAGGTTTTAATTATGTCTCTACAAGTAATATGTTCAAAAATAAACTCCGAATCGCAAACATTAACATTTTCTTTTAGCAAAGACTCAGCAACAGAAGGTGATGAGTTTAAGGATTTAGTAGTTGAAATGGGATTATCTGAAAATAAATTTTCAAAGGCCACTGCGACTTGTGAATCTGATTTTATGATGCTGTCATTAATAGACAGGCTGTAGTTAATATTTCGGTTACCAGATCTTCCCGTTTCACTATTAATAATATTCCAAGTCGTTTTAATAACATTACTACTATTTTTTATCTTAGAACTCAAATAACGCGACTTGGCCAACCAACAAACTTTTTTAAATAATTTTGAATAATTTCTAACATACCTATAAATTAAATTCAGCAGTGTTTACATAAGTCCTTTCATCATACAGCTCATAAAGCCGTGTTCTACTTTTATGAATACCAACGGTAGCCCAATCACTGAATGATGCGTTACTATTAACGGAGATAGTCTTGGGAATAAATGTGGCATTAAATTGTTTACAGTATATACCTACTAAAAAACTCATCATATAGATGATTAGGATCAGCATGAATTGTCAAGATTGGTAATTTATTAATGAGTTAAGTTGTCAAGCGACTTGCAGTTTTGGGGTTAACAGTAATATCCTTTTTAGCCACTTTGTTGTTTTGGTTAGGTATAGTAATCCTCTGCCCGCAATGATCAGAATCTAGCAAATTTATAATTTCTTTGTGGACCGATATAACACTAGTAGGTAACCTATAATATTATCTAAGCATGTGGCACTAGTAGGTAGGGGTTATTCTTGTGGGCTCCAAAAATAGGTTTACATGATTGTAGGACTGACACAGACTTATTATTTTACTACAAGAACCTGAGTTTTCTAATAAATTAACGTTAAAATCACCACAAATGATAATGGATTTACTCGAGTTACAAATCTTGTGTACTTCATCCATTACCTTTTCAAAGCAGTCATACAATCCTGAAGGGGGCCTGTACACATTTAATACAATAAACTGCTCCAATTCTATACAAGCTATTTCAACTGTCCGCTCAACAGATAGGCTCACAATATCCTTACGGTCTTTGAATTTAAGCTGGTTACTTACTAAAATTAATGAGCCACCATGTATAGCATAAACTCTGCTGAACGAACTACCAACCTGGTGATAATTAAAATTGAACAATAACTGGTGGCTTTTAAGCCAATGTTCAGATACAAAGAATATCAATATTGTTAAAATTCATAAATAATTCTACTTCTAAATCTTTGTTCATAAATCCTTGAATATTTTGCAGGTTAATATGAGAGCCATGTATTTTTCAACACACTTGCTCATAAAGTGGCTCTAATTTCACCGCAATTAGGCACATATTGATACCTGTTATCAAACTGTGACTTTTTCATTGCTATTATTCACAAGTGAGTTATAGTTTTTTTTTTTAATTTATTGGCTGAGTTGCTTTGTTCTTAAAAAAGTTTCGATACAAAAAAGATCGTGCTCAATAGTACAAATAAATTAATGTACCTATATTGCTTGCTCATTTCATGCAACTTCGTATTTAAATAGATAATTTCAACTTCTACGTTTTTAATAAATAAAACTATCAAATATAATTTTTATTTGATCTGTAACTAAGAAAAAAAAAAATTCTCTATTTTGTACGTGGCTAAAACACTATCCACGAAAAGAGAAAAAAAAGAAACCTCATTCTTTTAGTCTATGGCCGATCCATAGAGTATAGTAATAGATTGGGCCGATCGCCATTGTTAAATGTGCATAGGAAAACTGATTAATTTTGCCCGCCATTGCGAAAAAAATTTCACAACTCGTTTTTGCTGTTGAAAATGATTTTATTGTATTATTTTCTTCACAAGTGTGTTGAGAAACGTCGTATGATACACGTGTGTATTGATGATTACCGTCCTCGGCTCTCTTATGACCCTCACCTACGGCTCGGGTCTCAATGGCGCCTCAGCGGTAATCACCAACATTGCACACTTGTACCATAATGTACTATTGCAAGTTGCTGCACTTGTTTCAAGTTGCATTATACAGTCTATTTCGTAAAAGTTTGTCGATTTTACAACAACATAACATCACGCTTGTATTTGCCGAAGGGTTGGGCAGAGGTGCACCTGCGTAGGTATATTATGTACCTACGCACACATTAAAAATAATTAGGTATGTATTTAGGTACACAACAATGCTTGTCTGATAAAGCTGACCTTACATTAGGTACATACTAATCAACATCTAATTGAACGCACACATAAAAGCGCATTATCGAATCCTCAGCGCCGAGAGTTCAACAACAGTGTAACAGAATTAGGTTTTGATTTATTTAGGTGATGCCTATAAGTGTTTTGTGAAAACGTGCATTGGGTATTGCACAATTTGATGACGTGGGAGTAGATATGAATAAGACTTAATGAGTAAGCACTAACTTAGAAAGGATATTAACCCGATTTGTAATAAAAATACACGGAATGCATGAGTCTCATCAAAATACTACGAATAATATAATATTGTGAGCACATTCATGACTGATAATAATATATTTCATCATAACAGCAGACGCTAGCGTGGGTGAAGGAAGTAGGTACATAATCTAAGCGTGATAAACTGCCAAATCCTCAGTTCATACACTTGTCTCCGAGCAGCCAGTGACAGAAAAACATACAAAATGTCTCGGAGTTGTTTCCTGCTCTTAATTTTATTCGTGTGCGCTGTGTTTTCTCGCCCTAATGTCGCGAAGCAGGGAAACGTGATTTTCCGTCAAGCAGTGGTCAAGAGCGGTGCTTTGTTCGCCGTGGCTGAAGACTCGCCAAGTTGGAGTAGCTGCCCCGAGGGATTAAAAATTGATGTCGCCGGGGTGTGCCGTGAAGTGTGGTACGATGAATGGGATGAATAAACGAAAATACAGGTAGAATCAAACCTAATGACGGCTCGGAACACTCCGCGAGGCGCTGTGCAGTAGCTAATTCATGTGACAGCGGAGATGAGGAGTGGCTTTCTGCGCAGCGAAAAGTGATTTTCACGGGCGTCATTAATTTTGAATCGATCTATAAGAAGACAAGTGCTTCATCAACTGCTACATTATTTTGTACAATTTTAATTGATATCTATATTATTTTTGAACCCTGCCGTAGTGCCTGTCGAAATGGTAGGTACCTATCTCTTTTATAACAAATTTTCAACATTTTATTACCTACCTGATTGCAATACTTACGCAGTTTAATTGTAATAAAACTGTTCTGATATCTGTGCTGTTTTAATTATTTTTACACTTATCCTTTGGTGTTTGATTAAATTATGTAGGTGAGCTTTAGAATACATCTGTGGCATGTATAGTCATCCATCAGGCCAATTAAATGGTGTGTACGTGTATACTTCTTGGCAGTCTGAAGTTGGCATTCCGATGCGCGAGGCACGAAACGGTGCTGTTTTTGTATGAGATTGACTACTGCACAGACATTTAGTTAGCCAACTTCAGGGCTGCCAAGAAATTTGGCGAGAACTATACATAGGTATACTATCTATGTTCCTTCGATTATCAGTTTATCACGCACTTAGCTAGTGATAAAACCGGCCAAGAGCGATTATAGTAGCGCACGAAGGGTTCCGTACCATTATCGCAAAAAAACACGTTTGTTGTATGGGAGCCCCACTTAAATATTTATTTTATTCTGTTTTTAGTATTTGTTATTATAGCGGCAACAAAAATACATCATTTGTGAAAATTTCAACTGTCTAGCTATCACGGTTCATGAGATACAGCCTGGTGACAGACGGACAGACAGACAGAGGGACCGCGGAGTCTTAGTAGTAGGGTCCCGTTTTTACCCTTTAGGTACGGAACCCTAAAACAATGAATAAACACCAATCGAATTTTTATTATCTATCAGATAACTGATACCTAAAACTCCATTTGCGATAACATTAGTCGTTTAAATTAGCCCATTTTACAGCCCGTTCAACCGATTTTGACTTCTATTGCGTTGGTGTTACGACAAATGGTAGTTGTAGTAAACAGTTGGTTTTGGTAACAGGTTTATGCTTTTTATGTCATCCTTATGTTTACGGGATAGAACTCAAAATCGGTTGAACGGACTGTAAAAAGATTTGGAAACTTTTCTAATGTTATTTCAAATGGGGATACTATATTGTTGAATCTTATGTGCACGTGAGGTAATCATATAATTTACCTAGTCGAGATACTTAGGTAAAAATGAATGATCCCCCAACAAGAATTACAAAACCGGAAGGTAAAACAAACACGGAGTAGGTAAAACGTAACATTACCTAGATATTTAATCTCTCTCTCCCAGTAGCCGTGGCTTGGTCTACCACGGTGAAGCGAAGAGGAACCCGAGGAGGGACCCCTCGTCAGGGCTTTTACCGACGACGTAGCTGCAAACAAGCAGGTTGCGAGACCGATTGATAATCTGTTATCAAGCGGTACTGCAACCTCCTTGTTTCGCGACGACATCGCAACGTAACTGAGGCAGGCCGCGATGTCGTATAGGGCCTCCCGTACGATATCACGGCTGAGGGTTGAAGGCCGCGGCGGGAGAGGAAGTGCCGTATTGCGGTGCGCCGCTCTCCCTACCTTCCGCGGCCTGGAAGGGTCCGCCACCGTCTGGTGGCGGATGCGGTGGGGCAGCAGGGGAGATCCCTAGCCCATGCGGCCGAAAAGTGGTAGGTGGCGAGGCCACTGACCTGACCTATCATAGGGGGACCAAGGGTGCCATACATGGCGTCATCTGGCGCCCATGTGCTGATTTGGTCCCTGGGGTTGGTAAGCATGATGTGATGTATTTTTAGACGAATCGATGCATGTTTGTAATCATATACTACTAATGCTTTAAAAAAATCAGAATCAATATAATCAGTGGCGCAGCTGTGTTTAATTACCGTGTTTGATAGGTTGACAACACTGATACTTAATTATAGTTCGACTGTAACATCTTGATATTTTGAAAGAAAAAATATTAGTAGGTATGTTTTCAGTGTGTTCTTGTAATATTATTATAGTGTTTTATGAAAATCATATTCTAGTCATATATACTCGTATTAGTCTATGCTCTAGTTCCATTTTACGCCACGATGGTTCTCTTTGTACCTTATATAGACAAACTGGAAGGTAAAAAAAAACACTGAATAAAATGTAACATTATTTAATTTCATATCTAATATCATTGTTGGAAATTCTTGATTCACTATACTCAAACCAAGTTTTTTTAGTTTCACTGGAACACTGCAATGGTCATTTAGGCATAAATATTAATTACAAAGGATCAGTCATTCTCCTAAAATTAAGGGCGGGGTAGTAGCACGGCGATGTAAGCCCAGGTGTCGAGCTGGTCGAGGATCGGGTTGAGTCCTGAGATCAACAGGTTGGAGGCAGTGGCGGCGATGGCGCCCTGGAACCGGTTGGCGTAGTCTATAATCACATCTTCAATTATAGAGTTCACGATGCCGTCGATGTCACCACCGCCGATAGCTCCAGTCAGTTCCGACTGGAATTTAAATAATAAAATGGCGATAAGTAGCTAATAATGCAACATAATATCACGCTTACTTGTACTGTCCGACGGGGTAGTTAGGGGTCGAATTCACCCACATTAATTACAGTTAGACGCGCGAAACTCCGGTCATACCAATGTGTATCGTGGTGTGATAACTATTCCGCATAGTGCTTACGACGGATATCCAACAGCCTCATTGCGTAAGTGAATATCTAGGTTTGACCCCACGAAAGAGTACGAACAATCGAACACACGCGTCTTTCATCTCGCATGTGATTGGCTATTTGTTCTTACTCTTTCATGAAGTCAAACCCTTTGCCTTGCCGAATTCACTTACGCAATGAGGCTGCTGTTGTTTATTACCATTTGGGCACTACTGCATGACATAATAAATTACGCATTCCAGTAAGAAATCTGGAGGACCCAATATATTAATATCAATATATAAATCTATGGTGTTTGGCAACCAGTTGTAAACGCTCTGTTCTGTTCTCTGCTCGATATGGAGGGAAGGGGAACTGGAAATTTCATTTTTTAGGTACTCCACCGCTGACATTTTTAACCGATTTCAAAAAGGAGGTGGTTCTCAATTCGACTGTATTTTTTTGTTATGTGTTTTTCCTTAGAACTTTACTATATGAACCAATGTTGATGATTCTTTTTAGGGTTCCGTACCCAAAGGGCAAGAACAGTACCCTATTACTAAGACTCCACTGTCCGTCTATCTGTCTGTCTGTCACCAGGCTGTATCAGCCTCATGAACCGTGATAGCTACTCTAGATAGTTGCAATTTTCATAGATGATGTATTTCTGTTGCCGCTATAACAACAAATACTAAAAACAGAATAAAATATATATTTAAGTGTGGCTCCCGTACAACAAAGTGATTTTTTTGCCGTTTTTTGCTATAATGGTACGGAACCCTTCGTGCGCGAGTCCGACTCGGGTTTTATTTAAAATCTGGTGCTTCTTATGTGGTCCCAATTAATTTGATCAAGATATATGACGATTAGTTTTTGAGTTATCCATATGCGTATTTTCAAGGTAATATACTCGTAAGGTACCAAAATAAAAAGAGAAAAACCGGCCAAGTGCGAGTCGGACTCGCGCACGAAGGGTTCCGTACTTGGTAAATTGCAATTTACAATTTATGACGTATTAAAAAAAACCACTTACTAGATTTCGTTAAAACGAATTTTCGGTGGAAGATAACATGGTAACATGATATCTTTTTATTATCTTTTGATATAACATCATATTATTTTTTAGTTTTATCATTCTCTTATTTTAGAAGTTACAGGGGGTGGACACATATACCACTTTGGAAGTGTCTCTCGCGCAAACTATTCAGTTTAGAAAAAAATGTAATTAGAAACCTTTTGTACCCCACACGTATGGGTTTGATGAAAAAAAAAGAGTTTCAGTTCTAAGTATGGAGATCGCCACAAATTTATTGTTTTTTTCTATTCTTGTGTGAAAATCTTAATGCGGTTCACAAAATACATCTACTTACCAAGTTTCAACAGGATAGTTCTTATAGTTTTGGAAAAAAGTGGCTGTGACATACGGACGGACAGACAGACTGACATGACGAATCCATAAGGGTTCCGTTTTTTGCCATTTGGCTACGGAACACTAAAAATGATGCCAAAAACGAAATATAATAGGTGCCAAAGACACCGACATCCAAAAAGAAAGTTATTTTTGGGTTTGTAGTGTTTTGCTTTGGAAGTTCGTTGCGGGATCCAAGACTCGTTGACCTTCATAGACTCTGTGTTTTTCTGGTGGTCGCCTCTTGATTCTTGCTTTCAGTTTGAAGTTGTTGGTAATAGTGTGGGAATTGAACCCGCCAAGACCAATCAGTCGAGTTTGTGACCACCGTGATTAGACAACCACGAAAAAAGAAGTTATAAAGTTGCTTAAAACGTAGGTTATAAAAATAAAAAGATTGTCTTTACCTTTAAACTAGGTATTTCAAAGGAAGCATTTTCTATCCTTTCAATGAGTATAGATTTGCCGTCAGGAGATTGCTTAAGGTATAACAACCCTCGTACCCTGAAGCCTTCAACTAGGAAGCTGGAAAAGAACATAATATTAATTAGTACTAACTAGTCGAGTAATTTAGTTCAGACCAAGACCATTAAGTACTACCCCCTATAAGTGGGGATCTACTGACCAAATTTGCCGTGTAACTTTATAGGTACTAGAACATGTCCAACCTTTGTTGTTTAATTGACCTAAGTTTTTTTGTATTTGAGATTAATGTTAGAACAGGGAAGAGAAAAACTAGAGTTACCTATGGCACTTATCCCATCGCCGACGAGTAAGCGATTAGCTATCGACAATTTTCTTGCTGAAGAAACGTACAAAAAATATAAGATCTCTTGTCAATAAAAGAGACTCTTATTGTAATAGTTGATCGCTGGCACACTGCCGGCGAGTACTCTCTCACCACAAGTTAGTCGCAGCGACATTAAGAGCTATCAAAATTATACGCTATTTTTCGCTAATTATTCGCTTGGCGGACAGAACTCACGCCGAGAGACCAACCAACCAATGCGTTCAGCAGCCGAATTGCGTAAGTATATTATCCAAAGCAAAAGAATCGATTCTTTCCCAAAACCGACTTTACGTATTGCATATTGATACGTAAAGTCGTTTTTGGGAAGGAATCGATTCTTTTGCTTTGGATAATATACTTACGCAATTCGGCTGCAGGACGGAAAGCCCGCGCCAGAGCGAGTAGTGCGGGTAATCGCCCGTCGCACAAAAATACTCGCTCATAGCCGAGCGGTAAAACAGAAGCGAGTGTGTAGTTCCGATAGTTTTACCGCTAGACTATGAGCGAGTACTAGGACTAGGACTACAAGGACTAGTAGCGATTTGTACGCTGCTCGCCAACTCGTTTTTAGTTTCTAACTTTACTCGCTATTCGCTGATCGTTGGTGATGGGACGTATATAGCTAGTAATAAGTAAATCTAATTTGCTGGAGAAGGTAATAGTATCGCATATGCTTATTCAGATATTGTGTGGGTGCAGTAAATTCGTTCCTATACTGTGGCGGCTTTAGGGCGTGGCGAGCAGGACAATCGCCCGGGGCCTCGCGATAATTTATAATTGGAACTTTTTATTTAATCGTTACCAAACAGTTATTCGTAATCGTAACAATAACATAAAGTTGGTTAAGTATTTCATAGTAAATTACTAATAATAATAAGTGACAAGATTTGCATTTCTTGTCTTATCGTCACTTCATCACATACATTATAAAAAAGATAAGGACCGTGCTTATGCAAAAGCTGCCCGCCTGGAGCCTCGCAGTGGTTAAGGCCGCCCCTGTTCCTATAGGTAGTTAAGTATTTAAGTAGTAGTTGCAACTTAAGATTAGAACCCTCCTTCGACATTCGGGTAAAAACTTACTTAGCTTTTCCTTTTCCGTATATTGGGATGGCAGTGAACAAGTCACCGATTAGGTCGTATTCCTCTGTAAAAAAAGTTTACCAGTCAGAATCACGTGAATGAATTATAAGTATAACTAATAATATTGCACAACGTCCATGCCGAACGCAAAAATATATAGGAACCTACGCTGATGACACAGCTATTGTCATAAGCTCTCCTACCTGGGACGATATCAAAATAAAAGCGAAAGATTGTTTTGGGGTACCTAGTTATAAAATGTCTTAACTCCAACCTGGACAAAACAAAATTGTTACATTTGCCATTACTAAGATCACTCAGCCACCTAAAACTTTTAGTATGTATTGTTGCCCACGAACAAAAAATTGTAATTTTCGAACAATTACTCGGTCTACTACTGTTAGGTACCTTGGAGTAGAAATTGACGGCCAATTGCGATGGGACAAACATCTAAATAAACTAAAAACAAGGATAAGAATTATGATTTATATATTTAAAACTCGAAGAGATTCTGCATTAATTGAGCTTCTTACAAAAATATACATTGCACTATTTCAATGTTATTCAGTATTGCATTACAGTATGGAGGGGTGCTGGAAAAACAGGTTCCTCGCGTTAGAACGGGCACAGACAGTGTCCATAAATTGATGACCCGGAAGCCACTTCGATATTCGACTACACAACTGTATTCTGACTGCAAGGTACTTAATTAGGGTCCGATAGATCTTTGTGCTTGAATCCATCTTGAGGAAGCATCGATCAGTTGCCCCTCCTGACACAGCCAGACGTCAACATAAACTTTTGTTTTCACACACATATTAATTAAACACACACACACCCATATACACACACACATACAAACACACGCACTCATATTCTTTAAATTAACACACAATGTTTTAAGTTAAAAAATAACGAAATTGGCAGCTGAGTGCTATCTTCTGAGATCAAGGGTGGGTGACCATAAGCTCTTAGAGCGGTATCAATTTGAGATCGAATAAGGGACAGATGTATATGACTTGTATAAATCTTTCACTTACTCGATCTCAAATTGATACCGCTCTAAGAGCTTATGGTCACCCCCCTGGCCACGA
Organism: Orthosia incerta; assembly: GCA_948252205.1. NCBI lineage: Eukaryota > Metazoa > Arthropoda > Insecta > Lepidoptera > Noctuidae > Orthosia > Orthosia incerta. The sequence continues at coordinate 16,428,977 of OX411741.1, forward strand.
CTAGTTTAGAAGATAGAGTCAATACCCAAGTCTCTCTTTACCACCACAAATGCTGCTGGAATAGTATTATATAACTTAGCATACCATCAGCCTGTGGTCCCCGATGGGTTCAGCAGAGGTGTCCTCATAGTACACCTACATATAGTCAACGAGCATTCATGCAACCGGGCACAAATAAAACCTCTAGGGTTACCATTGAGAAATTCCAGATGGAATAACCCAAGAACACCTTTTGGCTGATCTGGGCGTCGAACTCAGGACCCCCACGCTCGGCCGTCGCGTTTGCGACCTCGAGATCAACTAAACTTGAAGTGCTCCCCCACGCCCCGATGTCGTTCTCAAAGTAACCACCACGAGTGGATATATCATGGACCAAGTGATTTATCAAGGCACTAGGTATAATGCACCCTGTCTGGTTCGTGGAAAAATTTGTAATGGAGTTACTGCGGCTCAAGCAACTGAAGGAACACGGGTGGGTTTTAGTCAGTAAAAATCTGACACGCCCTCCCGCTTCACCCAGGGCGGGAGAAGTCATTGGATGAATTCACACACAAAAAAAAAAGTATATTGTACGGGAAATTTGAATCAAGTCAAGTCAAATCGGGCAATGGGCCTAATGAATACTGATTTAAACTTCACAATGAGTCAACGGCACGAACTGTTTTGTGCGCGGGGTTAAAATGCATTTTATATCAACCGACAACACGTGCGGAAGAGATAGATGCTGTGATGAGCAGTAGGAAGCTAGTTAGCGTACGAATACACACTTTTGCAAATTTTTTGCGAAATCGATAATGATTTAGGACGAAACCGAGCGCGCGAAATTTTATAAACAGACCTTTGGCAGTCTAGATATCATGAAAAAACTACTAAATCTATATGTTCAAAATAAAATTATATGCATTGTTGAACGACTAATCTATCCCTATATGGAGGCCGTTTTGAACAATGCAAATAATTTTATTTTGAAAATATACATTTAGTCGTTTTTAGGGTTCCGTACCCAAAGGGTAAAAACCGGCCAAGTGCGAGTCGGGCACGCGCACGAAGGGTTCCGTATTTGGTAAATTGCGGTTTACGATTTATGACGTATTAAAAAAAAAACTACTTACTAGTTCTCGTTGACACCAATTTTCGGTGGAAGTTTACATGGTAATGTACATCATATATATTTTTTTGTTTTATCATTCTCTTATTTTAGAAGTTACAGGGGCGGACACATATTTTACCACTTTGGAAGTGTCGCTCGCGCAAACTAATCAGTTTAGAAAAAAAAAATAGAAACCTCAATTTCATTTTTGAAGACCTATCCATAGATAGATACCTATGGATAGGTCTTCAAAAATATGGATATGGTTACGGGTTTGATGAAAAAAATCTATCTTTTTCGCACGTGTTGTCGGATGAGATAGCAGGCATTTTAACCCCGCGCACAAAATCGTTCGTGCCGTCAACTAGGGCAACCTTGATCACTTACAACCATAAACACACATTTATGGGAATGCCATAAGCGTTATCATGGCGTTATCAAAATGTCACGTGAGCAATCTCTTGCATTTTGGCATATATTGTATTATAAGTACTTATGACTAATAGGTTGATAGGTACATACCAGCAGACGCATCAATCCTTGGCACAGAGATGTCTAAGTCAAAGGTCAGGTCAGACAGGTTGAGATTACTCCTGTGAACCACGAAGCCACCGAGGCCAGTTGCAATTATTTTGTTCAGCTCCAAGTCCAAGCTGCAAAAGAAACACTAATGATTAAGTAAATAAAAGTAGTTAAATAAATAGCTTAGGGCCGGTTTCACCAATGAAACTAATCGCGATTAGTTCAACTAAACTCAGTTTATGCAAATACAGCGTTGATTAGTAGTTTCTCAGCGGTCTCAACCAATCAGAATGCTGTATTTGCATAAACTAAGTTTAGTTGAACTAATTTCATTTAGTGCGATTAGTTTCATTGTTGAAATCGGCCTTTAGTGTTGTAATTTTGATTTAGCAGATTTTCTGATCTGAGTAAAATAGCATTCCCCCCATACGCACTAAACCTTTTGGGAATACTTTTATTGTGCGTACAGCTAAGGAGTGGAATTCCCTGCCGGTGTCTGTATTTTCAGATAGCTACAACCTGGGAGTCTTCAATTTAAGATTTTTAATTTGAAGAGTGAATAGGTTACTTCTAGCGTGCCTCATCGTCGACCGCATGATTGATTACCATCAGTTGAGATAGTGGTAAAACGTGAGCCTATCAATCATCATCAATCAATACATATAATAAATCTGTAGTAAATACATTTTTGTACATCGAAAATATTTCCAAAAAAAATAGCCAGGATGTTAAAGGATAACCAACAGAACCTATATCCGGTATTTTTGGCATTTTTGTCTGTTTTTCTGTTTGTCTGTTTATTTGTGCTCGCATCACGTGAAATGTACGAAACCAATGTCAATAACTTTTATACATAAAAATTGTGCGTAACTTGAAGAATGACTTAGTTTTTGTTTCATCGCAATCGTTTCACTCTATCAAAAGTTAGATGAATTTAAAATGTTCAAGAAGTAAAATTATCACAACACACGCAATTCAGATACTCCGACAGTTGAACTCGATATTCGATAGATGGCGTTGTGCATTTGAAGTCATTTTCTGAATAGCGGTGTTAAGATTATCCGAGAAAGAATGATGACTATAGAAACAAAAATAGTAGGTAGGTAAGTAGGGTAGGCAGGCAGGTAAGTAGGGTAGGGTTGGCAGACAGGTGACGTGAGCGAAGCCGCGGGCACAGCTAGTCAAAAATATACGCACGCAGACAGAGCATGGCTTTCACAAGTTTCGGTCTTGCCGTCCACACTACCTGTCTTATTTCATTATTTGCACAGCTAAAACTATGTAAGAATGCAATGACTTACTTAATAAGTCCCGCGGGGATGTAGAGACGGTAATGCTCCAAGTCCAGGGGATCTAGAGGTGGGATTCCGAAGATGTTGGAGCCATTGTTGATGACGCGGCGGAGGTACGCAATCAGCTGACGGATCAGCGCGTTCACGAGGAAGTTGCGCTCTTCTATCGGGTTGGCTACCGCCGAGGTGCCTGGGAGTGAATGAAACGAGATGTTAAGCAATTAATTATCTATAATATATTTATTTGTTAATGGATTAACCACAATTTATTTATTTGCTATTGTTTTTTTCTTGAGTTGTAATTGCTTAATTAAAAAAAAAAATACTTATTTGATTTAAACTAAAATGTTATGACGTAAGTTCTGCTTAATAGTACAATTTTTAACTCTAGTTACTCACTGTGGACTGGTGTTGGTTTTCCAACTTTAGGTGCCGCAGCCGCCAAGGCACACAGCATCAACACGAGCACGAGTTTCATTCTGAAACGGAAAACATCGCATTTTATGTCCCCAATGGCGTAAATAATGATCATCATTAACATTTCGCGTAATGTAGATCGTATCATTGACCAAATTATAAACGTGTTACGAGCACGGTTTCCAATTTTGGCTCGTAAGTTGAACACATTAAGTTTGTAGTGTAACCATTTGGTAGTTTAGACATTAGTGTAACCGGTCAATTCTAGAAATCGGATCACTTTACAATTACACCATTTATCGGGTAATGTAACCTACATCATCATCATCATTATATCAGCCGAAAGACGTCCACTGCTGGACAAAGGGCTCCCCCAAGCGTCGGCAGATTGATCGGTCCCGTAACCTACCCATTAGAACAAAATACCAGAGCCCCCTAGGTACGTTACTCATTTCAACCTGGACAAAATGTGGGGGATTGAGTAATGTTAGTATTTACTTTAAACGTTTCTACACGTACCTACCTACTTGCAAGCTCGGACTGCTATTCCAGGTGCTATGCCACACATTTAGTCCAGACCAAAATAAGTAAAGTCTGTATCTGGGATCTCTGGGATTTAGTGCAGATCAAAATAAGTAACGTCTGGGTTTCTCTGTGAGATTTGACGTTAAATATTATGTCTACAACATTAAACAAATAGCCAACGCACCAACAGCGGTGTTTAAGTCTACAACACTCAAGGAATACGTCTCAATCTCAAAATGGCCAAAACAGCAAAACCATTTTTGGTAGTTTGTTCATTGTGTTAAACCTTAAACAAATGCTTACCATAACTTAATATACTATTAACGAAAAACTTTGGTAAAATATTGTTAACTTACAAAATTGTTTATTTCAAAAGGATGGGAGTAAGTTGTTAAAATATGGCATTTATTTAAGTAATAATTAATATAAAGGTCCACAAAATCGAAAGCCTATTATTAAAACCATTAACAATTTTCTTAGTTTCAAAACTTACCTTGTAGTTTTTCCGACTTACAGACGACTACTGTCCTTTATTTCACGGGCACTTGGTAAAGAACTTTATCTTCAAGATCAAACATTGATTTATTCCATCAATCACTAATATCTGCTACTAAACAGGGTGATTAATACTAATCAGTGTCGCATTATAATATTTATCTATTTAATATCTTTATTTACGTCCGTAGTAGCCACCTCTAAATTATTGTTTTCCACGTAAAAATATACCTAATACACTATAATTTGTGTAATTTATTAACGAACACACAAAGGGGTATGTTTGTGTGTTAATATAATCATCGGTTGAGGAGGTACTCCTTAGATTAGTTATCAAAGGCTTTGATTGAGCAAGTAATCTCATCTGATTTACATAGATTTGTACTCGAAAACAAAATAACAATGGAAAACTTTAATCTGCTGTAAAGTAAGTTGTGGTGCCTTGACGCCTTACGTTAGCACGCTTTGCTAGCGTGGCCACACAAGCGTAGCACACTACGCGTAGTAAGTCGTAGGCGGTAGTATGGTAACTGTTTGTTGAATGCTCGAAAATAGTTAATTCATTTTCTTCTATTAGTTTAGTATGTTGCGGTGGTGCTTTGACACCTTGCGTTAGCTGCGACGCTAGTGTAGCTACGCGCGTAGCACACGGCGTTGCAGAGCGCCTTGCTAGCGTAGCAAGCGGTAGACAGTAGTATGGCTACTTATTTTTTTGGACTAGGTTCTGAATGCTCAAATATTTTTGAGTCTTTCTCTATTTGTATTTTGACGTGCCTTGTCACCTTGCGCTAGCGTAGCTACGTGCGTAGCACACAGCGTAGCAGGGCGTATACGCGTAGTATGCCGTAAACCATGGTATAGCAACAGCTTGCTGATCTATTTTGAATGTTCATTCATGTTCTCATTGTATTAGTAGATGCCGCATGCATGTTTAACACAACAGCTTTACTTACATAATCTATTATATATAAAACACAAAAATAAACTACTCATGTCCGTAATAGACTTTGAAATCATCCATCCAATGTGTAGAAAACCGTTTCATTAGAAAGGCAATAATGCGAAGATGGTTTTTGACCACTAAAACAAAAAAAAGTAAATGTAAATAAAATTGCCTTCCTTTTTATAACTATAAAAAATAATCAAAAAGTATTTCTTTTATTAGCGTATTAGTACACGCTGGTTATCCGCTTGTCGCAAGTAAAAGTAAAAGCTTGATAGTTAAGAAAAGAGTACAGAGAAACCATAAGCTAAATTATTTTGCCGCAGTCTCTAATGTGTGGGATAAAGTTAGTTGCCAAAAGAGTATCAAGAAATTGGCTATCTGCTGGGCGATGCTAGCGCCAGATCCAGCTCTTTCTTACTCGTGCTTGTGGGTAGTGGATATAACTATTATTATATTCTTCTTCTTCTTTCGTGTGAGGTGTGGCCACCTCTGGTATCAGAGTTAATTAAGCCGCCTCTGGGAATGCCACAGGTTATATTAGACTTCATGCACAAAATGTACAAAGGCGGGCTTAAAGCCTATGCCATATTCTCTACCAGTCAATCAACAGCCAACAAATGTATGTAGGAACTATTGTGAGATCAGAGTTTTTTGACTGGGGAATCAAAAGATAAATCTCTATCCAGCATGTCTTCGAGACCAAACAATACCGCGGACCGCATCAGTCCACACCTGCGGGATCCTCGGTATTTACGTTACTGTAAATAGTGGAACCCGCGTTTGTAGTCCCGCCGCATCAATGATCTTGCAAAATTTATGTCATCATCATCATCATATCAGCCGAAAGACGTACACTGCTGGACATAGGCCTCCCCCAAGCGTCGCCACATTGACCGGTCTCGTGCGTCCCGCAACCTTCACCAGGTCATCGGTCCACCTGGTGGGAGGCCTTCCAACGCAACGTCTTCCGGTTCGCCGTCGCCACTCCAGAACCTTTCTGCCCCTTCTCCATCCGTTCTGCGAGCAATTCCCTGCCCACTGCCACTAAGTTTGGCAATTTTTGTGGGGTCCCACATTTGCAAGATTGAATTCCGTAGTTGACATACTTATTATCACTAGGGTGTAGTTCTGAAGGTTTCGCAATCTGAGCTACTAAATTATTTAAAAACATAATAGGCACTAAACCAATATCCATTTAATATTCAATATAATCAAACAGTAAAGGAGCAATAAGTTTCCAGTTTTCGTAGTTATCCAAGGCAGGGTTCAAGAGAGGTGCGATCTTGTCACAGTATTGCGCGGCTATGTACTTGTTAAAGCGGGTCAGGTATTCAGCCAGAAGATCCTCCACCATAGAGCTGATGATGCCGTCTATGTTGTTGTCGAACTGGGTTCGGGACTGGAATGGAAGTTATAGTTTAATTTCGTTCAGCAAGCAACATCGACTGATTTTATTTCTTGTTAAGGGCCTCATCATGTCAGCCGAAAGATATCCACTGCAGGACAAAAGGCTGGTGTTTGAGCTGAGCGTTTGGAGTTATGGACCGCGACAGCCACTTTTTGATAAATATTCTGCTTCAAATTCTTAATTCAGTAATCGGTGGATAGACCTCCCTCAAGCGTCACCATATCGACCGGTCCTGTGTTTCTGTGATCCAGCAGATTCCAGCAGGCACTAGGCGTCAGCAAGTGAGATAAAAAAAGTTAATAAAATAAAAAAAACCCGAATGCATAAGCGAACTAAAAAGGCTCGATCGGTACGAAGGATACATATTCGCGAGCTGGCTGACCAAAACTATATCCCCCAACAGCACAGCATGATTTTCTTCTTGATAACATCTTTTTAGTTCACATATGCAGTCGGGTTTTTTGATTTTATTAACTTTTTTATTTACAACTTTTTAGTTATAATTTTATTTGAATTTTTTTCAAAGACAAAGACAAAGATATTTTATTTCAAGTAGGCCACCAAGCGGCACTTTTGAACGTTAGGAACATTAAAATTTACAAGTTATAAAAGTTGATTCTACCGTGCATTCGGAAAGTAGCTTGTTATGGAGAAGAATGCACAAGAAACTGAAGAATGACATTTAAACATAGAAGTGGTATATATTTTTGTAATCACCTGTAAAAACCCTTTATTTTGATACCCCACTTGATGGGTTTGAAAGGAAAAAAAAATTGGGATCCCCACAAAATACGACCAAATGTCGCAACGCAGCTCTTGGGTTTTTAAGACGAATATAATGATACCTTAACTGTCGCAATCCATCCAGCCATTTGGAAGATACGAGGTAATAGAGAAAATTACAAATAAATATACATACATACATACGTACAAGATACTCGCTAAAAACATAACCCATCCTTGGCAGTCAAGTAAAAATAACTGGAAAATAATTAACATATTTCATTGTTATTTATTTGTAAAACAAAGGTGTAAATATGTACATACTTAAACACTCATCATATCAGCTGAAAGACGTCCACTGCTGGACATAGGCCTCCCCCAAGCGTCGCCACATTGACCGGTCCATTGCGTCCCGCAACCAGCGGATTCCTGCAACCTTCACCTAGTCATCGGTCCACTTGGTAGGAGGCCTTCCAACGCAACGTCTTCCGGTTCGCGGTCGCCACTCCAGAACCTTTCTGCCCCATCGGCCATCCGTTCTGCAAGCAATGTGCCCTGCCCACTGCCACTTAAGTTTGGCAATTCTTCGGGCTATATCGGTAACCCTGGTTCTCTTACGGATCTTAACATTTATGATTCGATCACGCAAGGAAACGCCGAGCATAGCCCTCTCCATTGCCCTTTGAGTGACTGTAAGCTTTCTGATAAGGTCCATTGTAAGCGACTACGTCTCAGAGCCATATGTCATCACTGGCAACACACACTGGTCATGGACTTTTTTCATGAGACACTGTGGTAAGTTGGAAGAGAAGACACCGCGTAACTTTCCGAACGCTGCCCAGCCGAGTCAGATTCGACGGTTGACCTCTTTCTCGAAGTTGGCCCTACCCAACTGGATCGTTAGTCCCAGGTAGACATAGCCGTCCACAACTTCGAGTGTAGAGTCTCCAACCTTGATAGGAGTGGGTGTAACATGGGCATTCAACATCACCTTGGATTTGTCCATGTTCCTTTTCAGACCCACTCTTTCGGAAGCTCTACTGAGGTCATCGAGCATTGTACTGAGGCTCTCCATGGTCGCAGCCATGACCACTATGTCGTCGGCAAACCGAAGGTGAGTGATGTACTCGCCATTAACGTTGATGCCTAGGCCGCTCCAGTCCAGAACCTTGACAACAGTTTCGGAGAAATGACGTCTCCCTGTCTCACACCACGCTGGAGAAGGATTGGTTCCGAGGTCTGATCCTGAAGATGGACTGACATGGTGGCGTTTCAGACAGACACTTCAACACTTCGATGTACCTGTAGTCAATTTGGCACCGTTGGAGAGACTGCAGTACAGCCCAAGTCTCGATCGAATCGAAGGCTTTCTCGTAGTCCACAAACGCTAAACTCTTCGGTCTTCTGTATAACCTGCCGCAGCGTATGTATGTGATCTACGGTGCTAAAGCCTTTTCGGAATCCGGCTTGTTCGGGAGGCTGGAAATCGTCAAACATGCGCGCGAGACGATTCGTGATGACTCTTGAAAAAAACTTGTAGACATGGCTAAGAAGTGAGATGGGCCTATAATTCTTCAGCCGGGCATTGTCGCCCTTTTTGAAGAAGAGTACCACCACACCCCTGCACCATGCCTGTGGCGTTTTGCCCTCGAGTATGACGGAGTCAAACAAGCATATAAAATGGTGTACTGTCGTATTAGTGTTTAAGTATATCCGTGATGGATATACTCAAATACTAAACAAAAGTAAAGTATACAAAATTATACTAAACCTAACTACTTACACTATATACAAAAGAAAGGTACACTTACACTTTTTCATTGATTCATATTGAGAAAGGCCGAAAATTATATCTGAAGTTCTCTTATTTTGTACTTCTTATTAATAGTGCTAATGTATCGTATCATATTCCGAATTTAGTTTTTGGTTTATTGTTCAGAGTTCAAGTTAAATGTTCTCTTATTTTCAATATTTACAATCGTTGTGTGTCTGTTGAGTCCACTTACCACAATACGTTCTATACTAAACTCCAGCTCTTCAATCTTGTCCAGGAGTATGGATTTGCCATCAGCTGACTGCTTCAAGAATACTGTTCCCCATAACGATATGTTTTGTATTTCAATGCTAGAAAACACAGGTTATTTACTACATTTTAAATTATTATCAGAAAAGAAACACGGACATTTCAAACATCTAGGCACTTGAAGTTTGCATATATATTTAGGCGATAATATTCCCACTGCTGGGGCACAGGCCAACTCTCTGTGAGAGGACGAGGGCTATAATCCGCCACGCGGGCCCAGTACCGGTTGGTGGATGTCACATGTCGTCAAATGTTTTGGTTATAATACATGCCGCTTTCCTCACGATGGTACCCTTCACAATTTTAAGACCAGTGTTAATGAAATAATTTACACAAAGTAAACTACCTGCCTGGATTCGAACCCACGACCTACAACTCGTAAGACTGTTACCACTGGGCCAGCACTGCTTATGTACTTATTCCATATAATTTACTAAAACTCTTTGTTATACTCACTTGGCTATGCCTTGTCCTTTTATAGGCACTGCTTCGTATATACTACCGTCCAACTCATAATATTCTGTAAAGAAATAGATACCTTAATTAACTAACCCAAGTCCTCCAAATCACCTTTAATTAATTAAATTCTTAAGGTTACACTAGTCGACGGCACAAACTATTTTGTGCGCGGGGTTAAAATGCATTTTATATCAACCGAAAACACGTGCGGAAGAGATAGATGCTGTGATGAGCAGTAGGAAGCTAGTTCGCGTACGAATACACACTTTTGCAAATTTGTAGCGAAATGGATAATGATTTAGGACAAAACCGAGCGCGCGAAATTTTATAATCAGACCTTTGGGAGTCTGGATATCATGAAAAAACGACTAAACGTTAAAATTAAATTATTTACATTGTTGAACTACTACTAATCTATCCCTGTATGGAGGCCGTTTTTCAATTTTTCGTCTTCTTATGGCATTTATTTGCGCCCAAAAATGCGTTAAAATTAGTGTCGAAATGTAGAACTTTCGACGCTCATAACTTTCAAATGTTTTCTTTTTTTACTTTTTTGCTTCCATACAGGGCTAGATAAAGATGAGACAAATTGATATCACTTTTTATTTTGAACGTACATCGTCAAACAGTGGAATAGTTCCTAGACTACGTTTGTATGGAAGAATTTTCGACTAGTGTACCCTTAAACAAATAAAATAATGTTTTACCTATTACGAGTAGTTAAGACAAAAAAAATATTATTGACTTAATTTTTATTACCTGAATAAAGCTCCAAGGATGGTATAACAATGTTCAATTCAATCGAAATGTCACTCTTGGAAAAGTTGAATTCTTTAAGCTCGTAGTTTGCCAAACCAGTAAGTTTTCCGTCCGTTACGTTCACGCTAGCTCTGAAACATGAAGTTTTAATCTTACATCTTCTATCTTCTAATATTATAAATGCAAAAACTAGGATGGATGTATGTTTGTTACTAAATCACGCCAGAACGGCTGAACGGATCTGGATGAGATTTGGCACAGAGATTATAGACTGTACAATAGCACATAGGCTACTTTTCATCGCGGTATAATGTTCCCTTGGAATAAGAATTCGCTTTTCACGCGGGTGAAACCGTGGGCGGAAGCTAGTTAATTATAAAAACAAGAAATGTTTTAAGTTCAACTTGTAATGGTAATTGCTGAACTGGATTACGGACCAGAAGTGGGCAATTGCCTTGTGCGATAAGACCGCCCCTTGAAGGCTTGAACACTAGTTTAGTGAACGTTTGTCCTGTATTTTTTTCTGGTGTACAATAAAGTATATAATGAATAATGTAATTCCTTTTTAACGAGTAATTAATAATCTGAATATCGGAAACGGCTCCAACGATATTCATGAAATTTTGTACGCAGGGCCTTTCGGGGGCGATAAACCGTTCTAGCTAGTTTTCATGTTTAGAAAACGTCGCCCAGGTATAATTATTAGGCAGATTATGTGACCTTAAGATTCAATCCAAGCGTTTATTTGAAAAGAGAAGACGGTGATAATATGTAAAGGCAAAGAGGTATTTGTAATACCCAGTCGAAATGACTATTTTCTAGTTTCAAGTTTTGAAGGGTACAAGGCATAGGCTGAAACTTTCAAATAGCTGTGTACGACATACTTAATAAAATTTTCTCCGGCTGCTAAGTTTACTTGTCTCCATTCAAACTCGTAGGGGTCTAGAACTGGTACTCCATTGTCAATATCTCCGTTGATGATCAGGTTCCTCACATGTTCTGAGAGGAGGTGAATGATTTCTTCAGTAAAACTTCTGACGCTGGTGGAACTGGCGTCTGAAAACCAATTAATATTTACTGCCTACCTATAGCTAGGTCCACCGATTTCCCTCCATCCCTAGGAAAACGGTCGGATTATGTATCTCCCAACTTAGGGAATAGTACAAGTTTCATCAAAATCATTTCTGCAGTTTTCACGATGATGGAACATACATCCGAACTCCTTCATGACAAACAGCACGAATATGTAAATTGAGTTATTATGGGTATTTTGTCAATCGTTTAGGTATCTTAATTTAGAACTTGCTCACCTTTTAGTGATGGAGTACTAAACTAAAAAGAGAAAAACAAAATTTTCACAAAAAATAAAACGACTTCCAAAAACAACACTAAAAAGAGCGAAAATAACTTTCGTTTCGGCAGTCAGTGTCGCACTCACAAAAACACAAAAAATAAAAGGTACCTATAATAGGTCAAAGACACCGACTTCTGAAAAGAATGTTATATAAGCTCTTTTTAACACGCTTTTATTAGCTTGGTATGTATCTACTCATCGATGTATCAATGTAACGGCATCTTTGAACGTGATTTTCACCCTCTTGAAAACGTCGGATTGATTTGAAAATTTGCGACGACAATGCAATAATTTAGTCAAAGTCAAATATATTTATTCAACTAGGCCAAATAAGTGTCACTTTTGAAAGTCTAACAAAAAATTAAATTTACAAGTAATAAAAGTTGATTCTACCGTGCGCGTTTAAATAGTTTGTCCCATTTAGCCTTACCAAGATCTTCAGGATTAGCGACTTTTTAGTTCAATTTACCATTATAGTGTGTTTTTTAGTTTTGAGAAGTATAATTCCTTAGTTTTGTTATTAAAGCGTGTTTTTTAGTTTTTGAAACAATTATTTATTAGTGTTTTGCTTTGGAAGTCGGTTTATTTTTTGTGAAAAATTTGTTTCATCTTCAAATATCGAAACGAAAGGGAAGGAAAAAGAAGGAGTTGATATCGATGTCCAAAACATCTGCGGTGTTTCATCAGCTTATTCCATTTGACCATGTCCTACTTAGTTATACACATCATAAAAATAAATTAAATTAGGCATATAACGTAGCACCTACCGCTACCGTGGCAATTGACATTTTCATTTAAAACAATTACTAACACTAATAACGAGATAAGGATTTTCATTTTCACACGACACACTCCAAAATCTTAGCTATATATAAAACAAGAGAAGATTTTGTCTAATGCCTCAAAAGTGAAATATTGTATTTATGCACTATTTCAAAAACAAATGAATGAGATTGAACGAACACTGCAACGATAACTTATAGAATACAACGTTTTGTGAATTAAACGTTAATTTAACCTGAAAACTTTATCGTTGCAGTTTCGAAATCCGTATTTCACTATCAGATTATTGTATTAGTTTAATTTGTTTGTTTTAGATAAATATCTATAGTATTTGGAAATAATACCACTAAATAATTGCGACACTTTATGTATTTATAATGTATGCATGTATCAGTAGCGTTTCCTGCGGCTTCGTTCCCGTGGATTATACCGCAGGTACCTTGCATTTGCCGGGATAGAATAAGTAGCGTATGACACTCAGTTCAGCGATAGTGTATCAGCGTATCAGCGAAATAATTTTCGAAACTGGATCAGTACTTCCAGACAAACAAACATACAAGTTGACCTACCTAGAGTAATTCTATTATCTATACTAATATTATAAAGAAGAAAGATTTTTTTGTTTGTTTGTACCGAATTGGCTCCGAAACTACTGGACCGATTTAAAAATTATTTCACCAATAGAAAGCTACATTATTCCTGAGTGACATAGGCTATTTTTTAATCCCGGAATTGGGTCCTGTGGGAAGGTCCACGGGAGCGAAGCCGCGGGCATCAGCTAGTACTTAATATTATAAAGAGGAAAGATTTTTTTGTGTGTTTGTTTGTTTGTACCGAATAGGCTCCGAAAGTACTGGAACGATTTAAAAAATTATTTCACCAATAGGAAGCTACATTATTCCTGAGTGACATAGACTATTTTTTAATCCCAAAAACGGGTCCTGTGGGGTGGTCCACGGGAGTGAAGCCGCGGGGTACAGCTATGTTATTATAAAGCTATCTTGAGATATTAGAAAGTCTAGAATAATTACTTTTAGTACTCACTTCGGTCTAATGATTAAATCAGACAAACGAAGCTGTCCTTCAATGTTGACCTGTCTAATAACAAATAAAAAATGTGACAGACGGTGTTACAAGTAACAAGAGGGTCAAGCTCTGCCCCTGTCCAGAGCTTGACCCTCTTGTTGGAGTGCTCCAAGTCCTGCACTTTTGAGAACTTGATGAACGCCACTGATGCCGCTATTCATGAGCATGGCCACCAACTGGGCTCAAACTACCTAGGGGCACAAATCCACTAGCAATGAAGACGAGATTATAAAAAAATGTTTATCGTAATATGGCAAACGCAACCGTACAAAAAAAAAAGGAGTTAAGTTTTGCATATCAAAACTACTTATTATTGGACAGGGTTCAATGTCTTTCACGGTCAGCATAGAACTCAATCAGGCCTATATTCAGCCAACCATTGTCGAATCGTACATCAAACGTATGTAAACTAATTCAATTAATTTTCCCATGAGGGCTAGACTATTGTACCGTGGCCTTGACACATTTTAAGATGAAAACGTTTAAATGCATATCTGTGAGTTGATCGCCACACCCGTCTTCGTGGGGACAGAGATAGCGAACCTATGGTATGTGTTATGGGAACGGTTTTCATTGAGGTAAATCTATAATAATGATAATAAATTTAACTAGCTAACCGGCCTGGCTCGCCTGTAACAGTTTAAGCCCAGCTCCTACCTATATTTGCGTTCCTGGAGAAACGCAGATTACCTATAACAGAATAATAGAAAACCGCATTCAAATCCGTTCATTGGTTGTCGCTTGAGATTAGTAATCAGTCATACATTGTCTACTTAGGTAATCTTATTAACAAAGGATTTCACTATGAGTTATTTTTGTTTATTATTGTCAAATTTTATAGCTATCTTACTATGTCCCGAGGGGTAATCCCTGTCGCACTTCCACTTCTCTTCTCCTTCGTACCCCACGTTACACTTCCAGTCGCTATGATTGCTCCTTCTCTGTTACTGCAGTGCGTCTCTGGAAGTCTCTACCACATTCCCTACGCGACAGCCCTTCTCTGAATGTCTTCAAGAGTCATTTTCTTTCGGAATGACATAATATTTGTATATATTATATAGGTTATATTGTATAGGTATACATATTTTTATATATATTTTGTATATATACATGTATATTTATGTTTATTTTATATTATTCTTTAATTGTACACTAGACTACTTAACTTAAAGGAAGAACCAATGAGGAAGGAAAATCTATGGAGACGGCCTATTCTACTATATGAAGAATAGTTATACACATATCTATCAAATCGACACACGCATGTCAAAAAGCGTTTTGTCTCTTTTTAACTAACCAAGAACTACATATGAAAAGAGAGACATCTAAATGTTTGTCAAGGACCAAACTTGGTAACACTTTTGTGTGACGTCAAAATCATGTCTATGCGTGGCCGGTCGCCATGTTGATTACCGAGTAAAATTGGTAGTTGTGTGCTGTTTATGTACGTTTATCTGTGTAGTTGTGCTGTCAAACAGTTGCAAATGGCCTACCTCATTGGCCAATGGGCAGCCATCTTAAGTTCCCGATTTATGTAGGTATCACGCTAATTTCGTAGGTATGGCAAGTCCATAGGTTTATAAGTCAGTGGGAAGAACCTGTTGTAAACTCTCTCTATCACTCTAAGGTTTGCTGGTAGAAAACTCTTATTTGAGTTCAGCTCGCCTATGTACATCATCTTTATAATCACTCATGTTGTATGTGTATTTTTTTGTGTACAATAAAAATTAAAGAAGCTATCACAGATGAAAGTCTTGTGCAGGAATTTTCTTTTAGAAAAGGTTCACCATCTCTGTCCCAGGGTTTATAGCACTATTGTAGAGTGTGACATTGCATAACGTATCACCATAATAGTCGAGACAGATTGTGTTCGCTGAAAAGGCATTCTAATTTATGGTCCACATGAGTCATTTTATGTCGAAAACTACGATAGACATAAATGTTTGGATCGTTGACCTGAACGGCCTAGAAAATACATATGCTTTTTTTTGTAAGTATTTAAGACTAGCTGTGCCCGCGGCTTCGCTCCCGTCATCTGCCTGCCAACCCTACCATACTTACCAGCCTGCCTGCCTACTCCACATACTCTAAAATATACATACTACATACCAATTTTTTTTCTAGTGTCATTCTTTCGCGTAAAATCTTAACACCGCGAATCAGAAAATGACTTTAAATGCACAATGCCATCTATCGAATAGCGAGTTCAACTGTCCGAGTGACTGAATTGCGTGAGCTGTGATAATTTTACTTCTTGAACACTTTAAATTCATCTAACTTTTGATAGAGTGAACCGATTGCGATGAAACAAAAACTAAGTAATTCTTCAAGATACGCACAATTTTTATGTATAAAAGTTATCTACATTGGTTTCGTACATTTCACGTGATGCGTGCACAAATAAACAGACAAACAGACAAAAAATCCAATAAAAACTAGAAATGGGTTCTGTTGGTTATCCTTTAACACCCTGGCTATTTTTTTTGGATTTTTTTTCGATGTACAAAAAATATTTTTCTACAGATTTATTATATGTATAGATTCGCCCACCACTCCCGTCTATACGGTCGGTATGGGAACACTTTATTTGTTTACGTTATTTCTAAAAATGCTAGTGTTTAGTTTATATCTATTTTTAAAGAACATCAGTCCATCACATTCATTAGGTTTTGATTATGCGATGGATAAATTGTAGTACCTAATGATTGTTGCATGAGTTGAGGCTTGGGTGTTGAGGGTAACTTTTATTATTTTTATTGGTAGGCCTTGCCAACTGTTGTTTTTCATTTAATACCACGACTTGAATAAAGGCTTTTTGACCATTTATGAATGGTTTATGGTGATCCGAATCAGGAGCTAACCATAAAGACTAATTAAATGGTGTACACATGTCATCAAGGCTTTATTTTTCTCTTATACATATATGCTCCTAACTTCGTATATAGCTATTTACGGACGAAAGTCATAATTTTCTCGCCTTCTTAAGATTTAGGTAGGGACATATATTATAATAACATAATTTTATGGCGGAATGCTGAAACATTTTCGTCCTTGTAACTAATGACACAATAATATTAGTTATGTTCCAAAATCTAGCACACGCTTACGCATTAGTTTATTAGTGTACCATGTCCCATAAACATTTGTTTGGGTTAATAAGTTGACATTCACTCGTTACATCTGTTAAATAGAGTGTTTACATTCCCCAATTAAATTTGTGGCCACTTTTATAGCGCTATTGCTGAGCTGGTCCTGGGTCCGATTCTAGAGTCAGCAAAAGTAAATTGGGGTTTTCCAGTTTTCTGAGTTTCCTTCTCATAGCTCGTAAGTAGAGAGATGGAAAGGCTCGCCCCTAATACGTTGAAATTTGGGTACACTCCCGCTTTACCCTTCGAGGACTACATGCGTAATTCATGGTTTCTCTTAGTTGGAGTACTATATGGATGGAATACAGATTGATATGGAGGGAAGTGGAAATTTGTAATTTTTCCTACTCCTCCGTTATTCTTTTCTGATTAATTTCGTTGACAGTTAAATTAATTCTCCGGGAGTGTCCGGGACTTCGTCGAGCTTCATTGCTTCGGCGCTTTTCTGGTGGTCGCCACTATTGATTCTGGCTTTCAGGAGTTGCAGTGGTTTGGGAATGGTGCGATGGGATCGTACCAAAAAAAATACAGACTTTTATGTTGAAAATAATTTTAACATTTCTCTGGAACATCATAAAGAAAGTTGAAACCAATTGGCATCTAACAGAGAGGTTAATAACTGTCGGGCCAAATTGATAAATAGGAGGGCAATCCTCTATCAATTATGGCGAATAACCGTCACATCTGGAAAACACACGGACGAAACTGCGAGCAGAGCTATTGTAGGCATAGATATAGCTACTCAAATCATGTCAACACAGAGGATACGCATCTGTCATGTCCACCTTTGAGTGATATGAATGCATCTATACAAACGTCGCGTCGGCTCGATTGCTTCATCGATAGTTACGACTCAGATTTATAACCCTGTATTATTTGTGTTCCGATTCGGCGCACGCGCCGCCAGATGTCAAAAACATATCATGGCGGACAAAAAGCCGTTGACATCAGTCAGTTGAGAACATCATGAAAGTCGTAAATCAATTAGTGACTGACGCCTGACTGTAAAATTATTTTTTATGGACAATTTGGCGCTGGTGATCGGTTTTGGGCTGCTAGAAATAGGTCATTCAGAACTGGATGTGGAGCGTAACGGAAGAAAATCGATGGCACTGCAATTAAAATAACTTTTTAATTTTGTGAGACGTGTGATGTAGTCTTACTGGATTTCTGGAGTCTGAAGTATCAAAGGGACGCATATTAGCTTTACTGGACAGTAGATTCTGTATTTAAACCAAACTGAATATCACTACATTTTATAAAATAAAGGCCCCCGCCGCGTCTGTACGCGATATACTCGAAAATTACTGAACGGATTTTCATGCGGTTTCACCCATAGAAAGAGTGAGAATCGAGGAAGGTTTTTGTGTACCTATAACTTGTCACGAGCGAAGCCGGGGTGGGCCGTTAGTACTTTATAACCATACATAAGAAACCGGTGGCAGTTGACACTCTTGCATGGTTTTTGACATTCTTCATGGTGATTGCCGAATTCTTCCTCTCAAAGCTTTTTCTGGAAGTGATGTTGGTGGAATGTACACCTACCTACTTATCACGATTCTAAAAACTATTTAATAGAGTCTCAAAAACTCTAGTAAATAAACACCTACTGAAAAATTTCATTAACAACTGCTGTAAGTGTACAGGGAACTTCACAGTACCTAAATACGTAGAAGTACAATACATTTCTGGCACCAATGTCAAATATGCCAATGATGAAACGTCTGAAAACGGCCGACTTCGTCTTTATTTTCATAGCGGCGGCGCCAATATTCTGTAGTACAGTATGGACTTAATGTTTCCTTAGACAAACGCAGGTACCTAGGTACATGGTAATTACGTATCATGTAACCAGATTTACAGTTTCTAATTAATGGCTCTGATCCATATCTACTTTTTTTTTCAACTGTTTATTATTTATTTATATATATGTACATTATTATTTACAAACTAATATTAGAACTAAAATAAGAATAAATATGTACAATTACGGAGCGTCAAAAAATTCGTCCACATCGCTGTCAACAGGCAAAGTGCCTAGAAGGCTGGCAGCATTGCCACGTTGGATGGCAATGCTGATTCTTTGGCCAAAAAAAAGGCCAGCCCTCAGGTCTCGTGAAGAGTCGACCAACCGCTTGGCGATATCCCGAAATAATAGGTGTGCACTCGGACCCCACGGCCCTAGTGTTTCAACCCCAAACGGCTCAAACACATAATTTCCAATTAAGTGAAATTAATTAAAAAAATAATTACTTTTCTTGGTTATTTTTGTGAGCAGCCCTGTTCAGCTTTCTAAGGTTTTATTCACCAGAGATATACTTCACAACATTATACTCGGATACGGCTTATTATTAAATGCGTGTCACTTTGTCCTCATATTTGCCTGCCTACGGTACTACGAGGCAGGTTTATAATACAATACAACCGAATTATAAGTGTCTCTTACGTTCTAACTGAATCTGTAAAATTCAGTAACTACGCAACATTTTCAGATCATGATGGGCTGTTAAGGTTACACTAGTCGAAAAATCTGCCATACAAACGTAGTCTAGGGATTATTCCACTGTTTGACGATGTACGTTCAAAATAAAAAGCGATATTAATTGGTCTCATCATTATCTAGCCCTGTATGGAAGCGAAAAAGTAAAAAAGGAAAATATTTGAAAGTTATGAGCGTCGAAATTTCCACATTTTGACACTAATTTTAACGCATTTTTGGGCGTGAATAAATACCATAAGAAGACGGAAAATTGCAAAACGGCCTTCATACAGGGATAGATTAGTAGTTCAAAAATGCAAATAAATTTATTTTGAACAGATAAATTTAGTAGTTTTTTCATGATATCTAGACTGCCAAAGGTCTGTTTATAAAATTTCGCTACAAATATACAAAAGTGTGTATTCGTACGCGAACTAGCTTCCTACTGCTCATCACAGCATCTATCTCATCCGCAAGTGTTGTCAGTTGATATAAAATGCATTTTAACCCCGCCCACAAAATAGTTCGTGCCGTTGACTAGTGTACCCCTAATGGCAATGATAAGACGTTATTAAAACGGTTTTCATCACACTTTCAATTGTAATAGATCATTGTCACAGGTGTAATTAATTAACACACATAGCCAATCTAATATATCATGCAAAAGCCTATACCTAAAACCTAAACCTTGAAAAGCTATCGCCACGCCACGCAAAGGCTATGCAATTTACATAAACGGTAGGGAGCGAACCCGTAACCCGTTTAGTGCAGTCGATCAATCACTCCACTATGCATTGAGCTACTGTGCCAATCAAGAGCTCAAAAATCACATAATCAATGTGTCCGGATATGTAGTAATAAAACTTTGAGTTCGCTATATAAACTTAATTTTATAGATAAAATTACTGCACAAATGGGATTTAAGCCCCACATGACTTTACTGCATTTCCTAAAATTCTGAGATGGTATTTTAAGGCAACAATAAAATTAAAACTAATTTGCTTAGAGCTGTGTGTAGACCAACTCAAAAACTAACAAATAAAAAACATGCAGAGTTTTAGGTTTTTATTAAAAACTTGTGAAATTACGTTTGAAAATAAAATAGTCTTTTATGGCTCAATAGAAAAATATCTTATCTTTTGAGTGTTAGTTGTTTTTTTTTGGATTTTCTATGTTATGGCGGTAAATGTAACAATAAATGAGAACTAGGTCCAACGTTATGGTTGTTAGACTATGTGGATATAGTAATAAGTCAGGTACTAAAATTGCTCTATCTTTGAGGGTGTTGTGATTGCTGCCCTTATATGAGGTATTTTACGGCCTTAAAGTTTTATTACTATAAGTCTGGACACATTGTATATTGAGGATGTAGTGTAGGAACCATTCATAAATAGTGTACCTACTACAGCTGTCTATTTCTAGACGTAGTTATCTACACTATGTAGGTAGATACGTAAAAATACCTGTGTTCAAACGTATTGGTAACAATAAATCAGCTTTAATGCTTTTTTTAGACAGTTCGCCGCTGTTGCCAGCAGGTGTTGTGGAAACAATAAATTCTTTTGGTTCGTGCCTGTTTCCCGTGTCCGAGCTATTTCGGTCGAGGTCGGGTGTTGCCGGGCCCTAAAGGTAGGTCGGTACCTACTATTTGTTTACTGAGATGGAAGCTGTGACTAGGTAGAGGCCGTTGAGGAAAATGATTGCGGTAAGGCGGTATTAGTGCTCGCCAAACTTCTGGGTCGCCATGAAGTGGCTTTCCGATGCACAAGGCACGAAACTGTGCTGTTTTTGTATGAGATTTTTGATTTTTTACTACTGCGCAGCCATTGTAGCCAACTTCAGCAGCCTTATTGCGTAATGAATTCGGCAAGGCAAAGGGTAAAAAGTGTGAAAAATTTACCAATCACATGCGAGATGTAAGACGCGATGTGGATTTCCGTTTATGTGATTGGTCGATTTTTCAAACTCTTTGCCCTTTGCCTTGCCGAATTCCTTACGCAATAAGGCTGCAGGGCGGCCAAGAAGTTTGGCGAGAAATATAAGCTATATAAAAAAGTACTCTGTGACTATAACTGTGCCGTTTCGTAGCGGGTGAGGGAAAGGTGCTACGAATTAGTGCTACGAAAAGTCGTAGCAAATTAGTACAAAAATTATATTTCGTCTATCTTATTTTTTACCTAACGCTAACAAGTATGTATTTCAGAATGTTAGAATTTAGGATTATATTTTAATAAAACTAAAGTTTTCATTAATAAGATATTTCTAACAAATCATTGCTTCGAATAGACGGACAGAAATATTTCAGTATTTTATTGATAAATCTAAACAACTTGTGTTAACGGTGTTGGCAGGTGAACAACTTTACATATATATCTGTATGATACTTTTGTAGCCTTTGAAAATGTTTAATCGCATTGCAATTGCAATATCATTATAGAAGTCACAATAGACCTATTTTGCTATTCATGGTGCATAGAAAAATCTACGAAAATATGTGGGTATGTTCCGAAGTAGGTATGTCATTGAATTACTATTTACCCCAACGATATATATGGACTACCATACATGACGGTCGTAGACCGTATGCAATCAAAAGTAATTAAATCTAGAGTATTATATGGCTTTTGATATTTCGTCCAATGTATAGACTACTATTTATTCCCAGCGATCCGACTACATCTCGTGCAGTACACGTTGATCAGTGACACCATAGAGTCCGACCTCTCCTAAGAACGCGCGAAACGAATTCGAAATTTAAACTTCAAAAAAGATTTGACATAATTTGTTGGTGAAAAAAAACGATAATTTTTGTGTACCTATTTTTTTTCAAATTCGAAATGTGGCGAACAATTTTAGGCCTTTCAGTTTTCTTGTATGCTATAGTTTCGCACGTTACTACAGCGCCAACACATTATCACGGTAAGTGATATTTATTTTCGTATTGTTTTTGTTTTTTTTTTGATTTATTAAGTTCCTCTGAAAAATAAAGGTTTGCCAGCTTGTGCACTGAGTAGATAAGTTGACCACACGTTGCATCTATTGGATAAAAAGGTAGAAATTAAAACATTTAAGCAAATTAGACATAAGGAGTTAAAATAAAAGGATTAACACAACTTGAGCCGGTATCAGTTATTTTTTATAAAGCTATATAATTTGTATCTACCTAACTGTACATGTAGATATATTATATTGGCGTATGCTATTTTCTGCCGTTGTATATTTAAAGCTGTGCACATTGCACTGTCAATCATGAGATTGGAAACGGTCTAGCCGTTACACATAATATATTTTTAAAAACAAAACATTTAAAACAATGATTGTTTAACAGCTTTGAAATTACCGTGTTCTTGACTCCTAGCATGTTCAAGAGCGGAACCAATAGGTGTCTATTACTCTTATCCACATCGAATTCGGGACCAATTTACAGATGTATGTTAAGTGATTGACCTAGTTTTTTATCTAACTATACTTTGGAGATCATTTAGAACATTGAGCTTTATTAAAAATAATTTGGTACATTGTATCTTTATACAATTTTACCAACAGTTTTGACTAGGTACTTATTAACAGTGACGTATCTATCTACTTATCTCAAGGATCCTAAGATACCTTGTATTTAACACGCTTTTATTAGCTTAGTATGTAACTATGTATCTATGTATCATACATGCATACATACATAAACTCACGCCATTTTCCCATGGGGGTAGGCAGAAACTACAGAACGCCACCTGCTACGATCCTTACATACTTCTTTTGCTTCACTCACAATCATACATCTTGTCATACACACACGCCGGTTATGAGTACTGCGCACCTTGCCTTTCTGAAGAACATCACCTATAAGGTCTATGTATGTCTTCCTAGGGCGTCCCCTCCCGGCGTTTCCATTCACGTCTGCCTTGTAAATACCTTTCGTTAGTCGCCTATCATTCATCCTCTCAACATGGCCAAACCATCATCAATGTAACGGAATCTTTGAACGTGATTTTCACCCACTTCAAAACGTCGGATTGGTTTGAAACTTTGCACACCTATCAAGGACCGATGACAATGCAATAATTTAGTCAAAGTCAAAGTACTTTTGAAAGTCAAACAAAAATAAAAATTTGCAAGTAATAAAAGTTGATTCTACTGTGCGCGTTTAAATTGTTTATCCCAAATGCCTTACCAAGATCTTCAGGATTAGCGACTTTTTAGTTCAATTTACCATTAATGCGTGTTTTTTAGTTTTTAGAACTACAATTTTTTTTTTATACTGGCCGTAAGCTATGTATATACAATGCTTGTTAAAAATTAAACAATGCTTTGTAGGGAAGTAGGACGCACCCTATTTGGCTACGTATTGAAGTACATAATTCCTAGGTAAGCTAGCCAAATTCAAGATAAGTTTTGAGACTCGAGCCATTCATGACCTAATAGGGTATGCAATTACTTTCTTGGAAACTCTTGAATTTGAAAGCATAATAAGCCACTTTAGCAGATGTGGCTGCATATATATTTTATCCTGTAAAGTTTTAAAAGTACTACATGTCGATTATCTAAGTTTAATACCCCAGGGGCAGACGAACAGTTGTGTCGGTGAATCGTTCGTCGGTGAAAGGTTCTATCGATGAAATTTTCAAAAGTGTATCGTTCTGTCGGCGAATCGTTCGTCATTGAAACGGTCTATCGGTGAAAAAATTCAAAGTGAATCGTTCTGTCGGTGAACCGTTCAACGACGAAACGAATGTCGGGGAAATGATTCAGAGTCGTCTGTCACACAGGTTTGAGACTACACTGAGCACAGTTAGAGCTACAGTCTTCAAATTTATGTTTAAGCATCTGTTGACCCAAAGCCATACTTATTTTAATTTTTTCGTTTTAATTTTATTCCATACATCTAAAGTGGGGCACGAAAAATCCATTGACTTACCCCATCGAGTGGGGTATCGTTGTTTAGAGCTCGTTGAGTAGATAAATGCTATATTTTGTTTAAATATTGGTGTAAAAGGATTGAGAAGCCACCACAGTGAGCTATTTTTTATTCACTGCCGAAGGAGGGTAATGTGTTTATCAGTCTATGTATGTATGTTTGTTCCTATGTGGCGTTCTAGAGACCAAACGCGTTGGCCGATTTTGATAATTCTTACGTCAATCGATTCGTCTTAACTCTGCGAGTGTCACTGAAAGAAAAAAAATTTTTTCTTCTTCCATACCCATCGTGTGGGGTATAAAAATAAAAGGTTTTTAGAGGTGATTTCAAAAATATAATAAATTACACCAATATATTGATAAACCAGATTTTTCTTTGAATTTTCCAAATTATTCTATAAAAAATTAAAACCAAATTGTTTTTGCGGTTTGGTACGGGACCCTAAATGTGCAGTGTTCGACACGCACTTGGCCGGTTTCTAAGTAGTTTATGCAATGTTTGAGAACACTTAGATTAGCCGAAGTTCCTGTTATAAAATTAAACTTATACGAGTAACTTTTTTGTTTGTTTTTGTATTTGAACCTTCAAACGTTTGGGGAAAAGACCAGGTAGTGTGAGATTTTTACCTCACTAAAACCACTCCGGTGATCACCATCGGCACCTGGGAGGGGCACCGTGTCTTCTTACAAGACCACCCCGCAACCCCCGCTGTGCAACGCCTGTTAGGGCACATCCCTGTGGAGACAGAAAGAGTCTCCCCTGAGCTTCGCTGTGCACGGCAGCACGTGATCACCACCGCCTTATCTGGAGTCACCCCGCGACCCCGGAGTCCCGCCTGCCTATCATGAAGTCAGGGTTTCGGCGTTTTAAGCGGCGTGGCGGTTGCCTCCCCAACGACGCCTTCTTCTTCGAGCGGGATCGGCTCTGTCACGATCTCTCAAGGCAGCCTCCTTCTGCACCATCACGGTCTCATAGAAGGAGGCCATTTCTCTCCAATTTTCTGTCTCTGCCAGCATGGCACTTACTACTGCTGGCAGAGACAGCTTATGCCAAGTAATCAAGCATTTACCTACTGCCTATGTGAGATACCTACAGAGTACAGCGAGCCGTTCAAGAATCGACCATTACAATGTTTTCTTTGGCAACCCTAAGGCGGCGCGCCGCCGCCTTCGTACTTTGTAAGGTCAAGCTTTGGTTAACTACCCTACAGTTTTTCAGATTTAGACTAACGAAGGATTGAAATGGTACCACACTCCAAAGGTATTTTTAGGCGGATCTCATTGGGTAACGACGTCGTGGCGGGTTCAGATGGAAATAGATGGAGAGGAACCATGGAAGAAGAGTAGGCAGACATATTACCACATAGAACTACAAAAATAACATAGGTACAAAGCTTTGATTAAGTTGTAAATTTACATTTCCCACAGCCCGAGGCCCAAGCTATACGGTATCGAATGTCCCCGAAGCACATCCGAGCAAGCCTTACCTTGAGGTTCGTAACTCGACCTACCATGGCAGTGGGCCGCGTGAAGAGGCGCGGGCAATGTGCTCAGTCAAGACACAGGAAGTTAATGCTACAGCCAACGCAACTATTACAAGGAGGCTGCATGGAGTCGTTACTTCTAGTAAGTATATCTTAAATAGTTTACCTACTGTCAGCACGCTTGTAGTACCTTCCTGTAGTTATCTAAACAAGTATGTACCTAATGTGGCCTAATCGGAACTAATGCCGCCTACTTGTTTTGGATCTTTGTTTAGATACCTACTAACAGCTCCCTTAAAACATCTTTTAAGCTCAAACGCAAAAACGTACTTGTAGCACTGTTAGCGGCATTCCCTACAATGCCTTTCTTGCCCGTGTTACTGGTAGTAACACGGGCATAACTGTTAATTTGATCTCCTTTCTCACTACTGCAGTATTAAGTTGTTAGAAGGGTTATTACAATTTGCCCTTATTAATAATATTTTTTTTTTTGAGATTCTCGTGTCCGCGAGTTGGCTTCGGCCCCTGCCACGCCTTTCATAGGTCCGGGGCTGAGTCCCGAGATTGTTAAACACATATAAAATAATATTAATAATAATATTATTGGTAGTAGTAACAAGGCCAAATTGTAATTACCCTTCTAACTACTTACTACTGCAGGAGTGAGAAAGGAGATCAAACAGTATTACTACTGGTAGTAAAATTGGTATTATAGTAACTGTGGGCAACAAAGGCGACAATGTTGGCAGAAGTTGACACACATTTTGCCTGTTATGTATTAAGGGAAAAAAGTTAAATGTTTTATTTTTTTCTATTGCGATTCCATTTTTTCGTGAGGAACAACGCAAGCCATTGATCGAAATCGGGCTACCTAAAATGGGAAGAGGCGCTTAGTTGAGAAGATTAAAACAAACGAGGTCAACGCCACTGAAAGCTACTGCACGGCTAATCCCGCGCGATTTTGCACATACTTCACACATTGATTAATTGAGTTGTTGCCCTAAGAAATATTAGGTAATTAATTGACTAGTACGTTCGCTACAGCATAAAAAACGGCGTAGATTGTTTATTATTTCAACTATGTAGGTAGTAAATAAATATTAAACATAGGTAGGTACATAGTTTATATGTATAACAAATAGTTTCTTATTTTACGATTTTTTGCGTGCTGAGTTCGATTATCGTTTGTAAAAAAAAATTAAGGGACTATAGACAATAGACATGGTAACTTACATTGAAGTTGTTCACCTGTCCTCTCATAGATGACGCTTGTGTCGTAACAGTGGGAAAATTACCGACTGATTATGGTATATGTATTTACCTATGCCACGCTTCAAATAATATCGTTCTACATAAAACCCAATTATTGTTCTCATTTTTTCAGGAGAGCTCCACACTTCGATCCAGCGTCTAGAAGTGATAATCTTCGGTCAAATGCAGCAGCTCTGGCAGAGTTTAGACGCTTTGCGCACACAGCTCACCAGCCGAGTCCCCCGCTCTAACAACATTAATGATAATAATGTGTACCCCTCTAGGAATACCGTGTCGTTCAGATACCAAAGCCCACGTACATACCAACCCCAGAGAGTGTGATTTGTATCTAAATATAGCATTTTAAAAACAATATTTGTCTAGATTATAGGTACTAGTATTAATCGAAAATCGAGTATGACTTTGTTCCTCGTTATATATGATTGGTACAAAATCACACTCGGGGAGAAAGTCGGTTACGCGTGACCATTTAAATTCGGTTTTCATGTAAGTTTTGGGGCCTAAATGTAGATATAGCATACATGACTTAAAAAGCCACAAGTAGATCTTTATCTTCAAAGTCGATGCACTTCGAGATACCTACCTACCTACTCGCAAGGTTATCTGAAATCTAATTAGAGCTCCACTAATGAAATTATAACGATTACAGCGAACCTACCTGCCTATTATCTTGCTAGAATGTAGGTAGTTGTTAAAAATAACGCGCCCTTAGGACCAGTTTTTTGATCCCTAGTTAACTAAACCAATGGTTTCAAATTTTTTGTGGTGCTAACAGAGAAATAAATAAGGTTGGGCAGATGTTTGAGTATCTATCTATCTTTATAAAATTATGGGAAATGCTATCGTATTAAAATAAATCAAATCTTTCCGTAAAAAATCTAATCTTTCCGTCTTGCGCTGATACTCCACGATGCTCTATGCGATCAAGGTTGTTCAAACTTTTGTATTATAATAATGTTTACTACATATTGTAAAATGACAAATAATGATGACTTTTTTTTTAATCTCTGGCTATTTTGATAATGTCGCCATATATTATGAATGATTTAAGTATAAAGATGAGTCAAGTACCTTTATGATGGAAAATTGAGGAATAAGTATGTCACTAGTTGTATAAAACAAAACAACAATATTTTTTATTAAGTTCAATTTATTAACAATTAGTAACTGAATAATTCAGCAGCTTACGGGCTCAAATTCACATCGGTGTGGTTAAACGAACTTGAGCCCGTAATAACAATAAACAAATACCTCGTTAGTTACAATAGTTAAGTTAAATGATGTAAAACTAAATTTAATGTCGTTATTAATAAATATTAACAAACAAATTATTATGCATTTATCTCTAAAATTACATTTAGAATTTTGCATTAGAATGTACCTGTGTACTTATAAAAATACAGAGATTCTATTAGACTATTAATTTTAATACCTTTTATTCCGATGACGACGCCGTTTCTTTAGAAAATCGTACAACTGCAGAAATTACTGGTTTGCCTACTAACTACCTTATAAACAACACATGGACGGATTATTACATTTTGCAAAATTACTACTAGAACAGTAATTCATTATGTTACTGATAAAATACAATAAATAAAACTTCACATTACTTCCGATATAAAATGTTTTGTTCGTTCAAATTTTATCGTGTTTACGATTCGGATTGCGTTATATAAGTAAAAAGATTACAATATCAGAACATTTTTAAGACGTTATACGTATACTAGATGTTAGATCCAATCAATCGTATAAGTTCTAGTTGAATAAACCACTAATGAAGTTTTTTTAATTAAAATCTTACTTAAAATAAGGCGTTTAATTTGTTGAAGACAATATTTGTGAATTATATAGTGTGTTATAACCATACGAAAAGTAAAAACCCAAGTGAAAACACATCTATCCAATTTTAGAAATTATTTGCTACCAACAAAGTTAAATCAATAGCTATATTTTATAATGTGTTGGTCACATTGTGTATTCCTCATTTAAGCTTTTACTTCCCTAAAAACCGATTTTCCAATTGCCAAATAACTTTTATTCGAAGAACAAATATGGCGATATGAGAAGTTTTAAAAATTATGGAAAATCGGCCATAAATATAAAATAAAATATTTTTTGTAGGTTGGGTAGTTACACAAAATGTTACGTAGGTGCAAGTAGAGGGGGTGTCAAGCGGCAGAAGCTTGCATGTAGCGGCGCAGTTCCTCCTGCGTGTCGAAGATCATGACGGGGAAGGGCGAGCCAGGGACGTGGCGGCCGGCCCATCGGACTTCCACGCGATAGTCGCCGGGCTCGGTGGGTGAGAACTGTGGGTGAAAGAAACATTAATAGGGAGCTGTCTTAATCGTTGAAATGTTGTCGAGTTTTCAGGTTAAGGGGTCATAAAAAGGTAAACTTTAACAACTTTAGTATTGTTAACCTTTACGGCTGGTGTTGGAAAGCAATTACAGCTTTATTTTTGTGAAATAAGCTACACAAAATACAAAATTATAATCTTCTCCACAATATCAGGCTTTTTTGCTCAAAGGACAATGTGTGCAAGTAAGGGAATAATCATCATCAAATATCAATATCTAAAATAAATAGAGGACATAACGTTGAGTAATAGTTGGAAAGTTGCACCGTCTTAATTTAGTTTTCCCTATCCACGAGGGCCCTACGCAGTAAAATTCCAGGACCCTGCCTTACAACGTGATAATTGTGATAAAGGAATGTTTGTATCATTCAACGCAAACATACGTTGGGTACTTACTAAATACTGTATTATGACAAAATGATAAGCTGATAGACCAAGGATTGTGCGATTTAACAGATCTTTATCTACCATTTTAAGCAAGTATTATTAATTTAAACTATCCTCATTACTAACATAAATACCTACATCTCTTAATGAAAAGACATCAATAATAATTCGTTCCTAGCCTGATTTTATTATACCTACACGGTAAAATATAAACACATCAACACGGTCTAGGGATATTTCATACTCAATTAAATAACTCGAAAAGTACTGGCCGCATTGGAATCTTTTATACACCGATTTGTTTGTAATTTATCTCAGATTAATTCCAAATCCAAATTTTTGAAAATTCTTTTGTTTCGGTGGCATAAAAATGTCTTGATGTGTAGGAGAGGGCATTTTCATTTGTACGAAATTTAGAAAACAATACGAATTACGTTTAGTTACAGTTTTTTTTCATTTTTAAACGAAAGATAAAGTTAAAATTGAGGTATTGTAGCCATGCAACGCCAACATTTGACGAGGGCGGAGATGTTACGAGCTGTGGGAATGCTGGAAGCTGGGTCTGTTCAGCGTAATGTTGCTGAGGCCATAGGGACCCACCAAAATGTAATTTCAAGATTGTGGACACGCTATCGTGCCACAGGTGAAGTAGCGGAGAGACACCGGGGGCCAAGTCGCATCACTACCCCCAGACATGACCGATTTTTGCAAATTACTGCGCGAGCTCAACCAAATGCAACGGCGAATCAATTGGTCCAAAGGCTGCGAGTGGAACACCAAGTGCTTGTGAGTGACCAAACTGTAAGAAGACGACTGCATGAAAGCAATCTACGCTCTCGTAGACCACTCCGGGTCCCACCTTTACGGAGAGGCAATCGTGGACGACTATTAGAATGGGTTCGGAACCACGTGGACTGGGGCCGTGAGCAATGGTCCAATGTGCTGTTCACGGATGAATCCAGGTTCGGCTTCCATCCAAATTCACGAAGGACGCGTGTTTGGCGAGTTCCTGGACGATGGAGCCGTCTTCAGAACCCTCAGGAAGTTCACCCATACCAAGGAGGAACAATTATGGTTTGGGCAGGAATTCGTCTTGGAGGACGGACGGATCTCGTTTGGGTGCTGGGCAATATGACGGCAGAACGATACGTCCAACAGGTGCTGGGGCCCGTAATCTTGCCCCACAGAACACAAATGGGGCAAGATTTCCTGCTCATGCACGACAATGCCCGGGCACACACGGCGAGAACGGTAGCAGCTTGGTTACATACACACAATGTTAGGGCCTTAGACTGGCCTGCTCAATCGCCAGATCTAAATCCTATTGAGCATGCGTGGGATATGCTGCAAAGAAGAGCTCTGAAGGAAGTTCCTGAAAATCTGGCTACAGAAGATCAACTTTTTGCGCACCTCAGAAGGACATGGGACAATATTCCGCAGCAAGCCATTGACAACCTTGTTCTGAGCATGCCGAATCGTTGCCGATGTGTTATGAACATCATGGGCGCTTTCTCAGACTACTAACTTCAAGTTTATAAACACAAATTAAATGATTTTTCTATTTTTTTCAGTTTTTACTCATAAATTAAAAGTTAATTCGTATACGGTTTCCGTCTATGCTTAATTTTTTTTCCATAAAATCCTGAAATTTTAATCGAAGTACCTTAACCATTATTAAAAAATGGTAGAATATTAAATAACGTATCTTTTAAATATATACATGTCATATAAATAATTAACACATTGATAGTAATTCGCTTTTTAAAAAATATCCCTAGACCGTGTTGATGTGTGTAATCACAAATTGAGAATTTATCTATTTTTGAGTGGGTATATTTTTTTACATGTTCATAATTATGTTAACTGGGGATATCCGGTTCGGCGAATCTGGTACCATTTACTACTTACCATATCCGGACCAGATCCGGCGAAACAGATTAAACCAGTATATTTGTGCAAAATAGGAGTAGATACTTATTACGAAGCCGATTGGGAACGACACAATTAATACCATTTATATCCTTTAGATCGTTCTTACACACCCAAGTGTGTAGAAAAAGATTAACAATTTATCATAGTTTTCTAGAAATATTGTTACAAACATAAGGGAGCAGTGGTGGCCCAGTGGTACCAGCAGCGACTTACATGTTGTAGGACCTGGGTTCGAACTCAGGCAGGCGCTTTACTTTGTGTAAATTATTTTATCACCACTGCTCTCAAAACGGCGAAGGAAAACATCGTGGAAACCAGCATGTCTTTGAACCAAAAAAATCGAAGATTTGTGACATCCACCAACCCGCACTGGGCCTGCGTGGTGGATTAAGGTCCATTCCTTCTCACAGGGAGGAGGCCTGCACGCACAACTGACCAAATGGGAGTCTAAGTATGGAAAAGGGGGACCATCTATCCTATATTTTTACAGCCACTACTTGAATTAATTAAGTTAGATGTTAGTTTTGAAGAAAACTTTTGGAGAATGTAACACCAAACGTAGCGATTGTCGCTTATCATTATTAATATTTACTCAATAACATAGAAATCTTGAATATTTTTCATGTTGCCCTCGATATCAGTACCTAGATCGCACTGAAATAGATGGAACGGAGGACTAGTGCTAAAATTAAATGTCCAAAAGTCAATTTGAAACACTATTATTTTAACCTACTTTCACAAAGCCGATATAAAGTGATAATTTTGATTAAATGTTTTTTTTTTTAAATAACTAATCCGGCTGGAGCCGGGATTCCACCGGATTAGCCGGATTTAAAAACATATCGACTTGCAATCATTAATGGAAAAAGTAAAACAGGTTAGTCTGATGATGACCATCAGATTATTCACTGAAATTAATCTTCTTGAATACATAATTTGTCCATTCCAAGGTCCTTTTAACCTCCCACCGAACATTCAACGAACCCACACCGGGTTCCAAGTCCACAATTACTTAATTCTTATTTTTAGTAAGTAACGTAAGTTTTCCAAATCCCAAAATGATTTGTTGACATGACAAATTCCATGTCAAGGTATTTTAATTTTAAGGCGTTCCTGTGATTTTTTACTATTTGAAAAATAGCTACACAGGTCTTCCGATGTTTCTAGAAACCTTGGTAGATAACTTTTTACCTGCTTAACGTATTCTCAACAAAGCTTCCAATCTAATCGGAGTATTTTAGGGACTACTGAATAGCACGTCATTAGCCTCAAAACCTACTCGAATATTGTTCCGAAACCGTTCAAAACTCAACAAAACACTGGTAAATTATTTTGCATAGTATAAGTTCTCTGGGTCTCTTACTGTATTTTGGCAGACGCCCTTGATTCCGCACCGCACGCATATCGTACAGTAAGTGAGAATAGAACGTTGTGAGGACTCCTGGCTACACGCCAGAGCAATATATCCCTTATTTACAGTCGATTAAAAACGCCTGTGACTTACTCTGCAAAGTATATTGCGGTCCTTAGCATACGAAGTGAAACTGGAAAGTATTGAATCTAGGCCAGGGGAATATACCCCTTATTTACAGGTAGTTAATACTCACTTTGCAAAGTATAGTGCGGTCCTTCTGGCTCTCTCGCTGCATCTCAACGCGGAAGGCGCCCTTGGGTCCCCGCACGCGTACTGTGAGCTGACCTGCGCCCGCGCCGCGCGTGTCGCATAGGAAGCGAGACTGGAACGTCGCGAGCACGCCTGGTTCTACGCCCGGACCGTATACACGGACCTGGATAGAAAAAGAGGAAGATATAGTGTAAGCAAGTAAATCTGACACTTGACTTTAAAAAAAACCCCGACTCAAAGAGTAAAATGTGCATAACTTTTGAATGGCTGAACTGATTTTCATCAAACATAGCCAATATTTAAATTTTCGACAGTCACCTTTCAAACCAAATCAAAATCGGTTCATCCGTTTAGGTGCTATAATGTCGAATTCGATTTCCATATCGGGTTAAAGAGAAACTAATGTAGGGAGGGCCATGTACAGTTTGACTTTGGGAATCAAATTGGGAACAGAAGAACATACATACAAACATTCGTACCCACATACCGGTCAAAAACATAAACCTCCCTTTTGCTTCGCCATAGTCGGATAAAAAAACCATCATTAGAAAAATTCGAGCTCGTCACATTAAGACAAGGGTAGGACAAGGCAATTTGAGCAATTGGAATCGGGAAAGTCACAAAGTTGCAAAAAAGAAAAGTTATCTGGACATTCTAGAGCGCGGTTATTTTATTTTCATTTTAAAGCAAATCAATCAAGCACCACGGGAATAACAATCTGCCGATTTGCACAAGCCGAAGTAGCTAAAATCATAAATTTGGTGTGGTGCGCGCAACCGCTGAGAACTGTATTTCCCACTTCGAGCCTCTCTACCTTTCTCACTCTTTCTCTATCTCTCACTCTCTCGCACCGTCTTTATAGTACGTCCCGTCACTCATAATCAGTATTGCCACATCTACGAACTTTTCGGTTCTACCGCCACAATCCAAAAATCTACCGTTTTTTGATGATATCAACATTTTAACAAAAATATAAACAGATTTTTTTTTGTTTTTTTACGCTGGTAACAAACGTTACCTGCGTTTAAATTTAGTATTTTAGTTGCTAAAACAGTTCTATTGAATCTCATGATGAACAGACTAATCATAGAAACCTTCGAAGGATTTTTGCATACAAAACGATTTATTGCCAAAAAAACGGGGCACCTAGCTTTAAACACTTAGAACTGTTTAACAAAAACATGTAGGTATAGTGTTGTATAGTGACACACACGACTGAAAGAATCATCCTTCACGTTCGTCGGCTCTGTTCGAGATATGAAAGGTAATATAAACAATATCGTACCTTTGAAGGGTCAGGAGCGCCGGCTACTTTGAGCACAAAAGGCGATCCTGGCACATGCTCGCCCGCAAATTGTATGCTCAGCATGTGTCGGCCCGCTTCCGCTGGCTTCACGTTCAGCGTGAACGTGCCGTCTCCATGCTCATATAGTTCACAGTACGCGACCTGAAAGAGATTCATATTTAGATGTTGAAAAAGCTGTGGGAATTTCGCGACAGCATCCATGGTGTGAGCTGTGCATAGTTCCATAGTACATTATTTATTTTGCGGCGAATTATAGATATGTCATTTACACTGAACGAGGTCAGGTTGGTGATTAGATGGCTACAGTGCATCGTGAGTTGTTGAAGGCTAGACGCGTTTTCACAGGAAGAACCAAAGACGATGTACTCGATATGACCACTTCTCTCATTCCTGTTGCGTTAGGCGCCCGCCACAATCGCTTTACTATGGTCTCGAATGTGAATTGTGGTGTTTGATATTTTGCGCGGTGACGCAAAAAAAAAACCTTTTCAATACAGTTGTTAAACATGGCGTACTTTCAGAGGCTATAATTATAATTCGAAAATTAAATCTTACGCACAGGCATCTTTCTATTACGCGGTCGTGACTTTTGTTTACGAGCTCGATCATTAGTTTTGCAGTTGAGATTTAAATTTATAAGTCAACTAGCTGACCCGCGGGGCTTCGCTCCCGTCAACTGGCTACCCTGCCTATCCAGTCTACCCTGCCTATCCAGGTATACCTACTCTACCTGCTCTACCTACTCGACCTACTCTATCTACTCTACCTAATCTACCTCCTCTACCTACTACACCTACTCTACCTAATCTACCTACTCTACCTACTCTACCTAATCTACCTACTCTAACTACTCTACCTACTCTACCTACTCTACCTACTCTACCTACTCTGCCCACTCAACCTACTCTACCTATTCTACTTACTCTACCTATTCTACCTACTCTACCTACTCAACCTACTCTACCTGCTCTACCTAATACCTAATCTACCTATTCTACCTACACTACTTACTCTACGTACTCTTCCTACTCTACCTACTCTACGTACTCTTCCTACTCTGCCTACTCTACCTAATCTACCTACTCTACTTACTCTACCTACTCTGCCCACTCAACCTACTCTACCTATTCTACCTTCTCTAGCTACTCTACCTAATCTACCTACTCTACCTAATCTACCTACTCTAACTACTCTACTTACTCCACCTACTCTACCTACTCTGCCCACTCAACCTAATCTACCTACTCTATCTACTCTACCTACTCTGCCTACTCTGCCCACTCAACCTACTCTACCAACTCTACCTACTCTACCTACCTACGTAATAATTTTCTATCTATCATCAATAGTTTTCTCAGCGCACGCCAATGAATGAATTTTATAAGCAACATTTTGCTACCTTGTTTTCTTTGTAAAAAAAGACGCGCCATTTTCTGAAAATTTTATTTTTTGTGAATAAACAAATCTAATTCTTTGATTTGTTTTTACAACTTCCCACAACTGTATTGAAAAACGTCGTGTGATACACGGGTGTGTAGGTTATTGCAAACTCGTGTCATTAAAAACCCTCGCCTTCGGCTCGGTCTTGTTAATAACAGCTCGTTTGCAATAACCTACTTTCCACCCTTGTATCACAATGTACTATTGCACCTGTACGATTGATATTGTACGTTAAACTAATTCGGCTGATACGTTCACTATGTGGTCTTTGTTCTCTAGTTACTCGTACCTTGTTGGGCCCGGTGCAGTGCGCGGTGAGCTCGCCGGGCCCGGCGCGGCGCGTGTCGAGCCAGGCGCGGATGTCGCGGCCCAGCACGCCGCCCGCCAGGCCTGAGCCCGAGCATACCACGCGCGACGCGTCGCCGCTCTCGGAGCTAGCTGACACGTTCACTGTGAGTGGACAACCTGGTGGAACAAAGGAACTATCAAATTAGCTGGTGTAGACCGACAGTTGAAAATATTTGCATAAACAAAACGACGAATAAGAGCCATCATTTTGGATTTCAATTTCGACCTCATTTTCGGCATCAGTGCCCTCGAACACCTTGGGAATTATATACCACAACACCAACAGAATACTACGAGACGAACGACAAATATAGCGCTTCTCATACATCCCCCCACACGATTGCTGTTTAGACAGTTTTATGACCGACTAAATGATCCTTAGCTGTGTCCAGTCCATAGCCTACAAAAAGCATATAAAATGCACAGGGAGTGTATTACAATACCTTTAACAAGCCGTCCAGCCCACAACACCCGCAGTTGATGGTCAGCAGCGCGGCGCGGCGTGTATGTGGCGCGCCACAGCCCCGGCCCCGCCGCTGCTAGCGCCACGGGGATGTTGTCGCCGTCCGGTGACGTTAAGGACGCTTCCGGAGCTCCAGGACCGGCTGCACTGCCATCTGAATAGAGAGGGTTGTTTTTAGATATCATTGTGAAATTGAAAAACTAAGGCCCGCTAGCAGCAACAATGACAAAATTACTTTTAGCGCTAAGCACATACTGATGATAGAGTTGATGTGTTTGAGAATTTAACGATGATTTAAATTAGGTTAGCGCTAACGTGTTCGGTGATATGTTGCGCTAATGCGTTTTCCTAAATGACGGTTATGTATCCGATTAGTAAACCTATTGTCTAATCCAAACAGAGAAACATCGTCAACAATAAAATAAAACTGCTGCTTCATACAAAAATGTAACACTTTAGTTACATACCCAATCAAAATGTATGGCAAATTTTCCATTTTAGTCCAGTAAAAGAAAAGTAAAGTTAAAGTTTTTCCATTTTCATGACTGTGATATTTGTGAAATCTAACATATTTTTATATAGTTAGCAATAATGCGTAAAAGATTAATTATACCCTACGTATCTAGGACTGCGTAATTATGATAAGCTAACGTTTGTGATTATTATCTTTGGGTTGTACTGATTTATTAATTAAGATAACAGTTGACTAAGTTTTTAATTAGTTTAGGAATTATTTTTATCATATATTTATCTTCATGTTTCT
The DNA here is from genome assembly GCA_948252205.1 of Orthosia incerta. Lineage (NCBI taxonomy): Eukaryota > Metazoa > Arthropoda > Insecta > Lepidoptera > Noctuidae > Orthosia > Orthosia incerta. The sequence goes on from OX411741.1 coordinate 16,466,836, forward strand.
ATTGTAGAGACGATAAAAAAAAAAAATCGCAAAAAGAACATTTTGACCCCGACGTGATTTGAACACGCAACCTTCTGATCTGGAGTCAGACGCGCTACCGTTGCGCCACGGAGTCTTATGAGCATACATCTGAATTTATAGATCGTTATCAACTGAAGTGGTCTTACACTTAATTACAATCTGGGTTTGTCTGTAATAATTTTAATAAATTTAAGGAACTTAATTGGTTTTGAGCTCGATCCTCACTATGGTAATATGCATATATTATGGATATTCACGGGGTTGATATCGTCTATTATGTCTATTATGAGTGGACTATATTGCCAATTAGACGGTCTTTTTAGGAATCCGTACCCAAAGGGTAAAAACGGGACCCTATTACTCCGCGATCCATCTGTCTGTCTGTCCGTCTGTCACCAGGCTGTATCTCATGAACGGTGATAGCTAGACAGTTGAAATTTTCACAGATGATGTATTTCTGTTGCCGCTATAACAACAAATACTAAAAAGAGAATAAAATAAATATTTAAGTGGGGCTCAAATACAACAAACGTATTTTTTTTGCGATAATAGTACGGAACCCTACGTGCGCCAGTCCGACTCGCACTTGGCCGGTTTTTTTATTATTAATTGTCTGGCTCGCGTAAGATCACCATCTCACTTGATGGTTATCGATGATGTGGTCGACGAAGAATCACACAGAACAATCTATGCAATTTTGATCTCCATGTAATAACTATCAAGAAACAGATTTAAGCAGAGAATTGCACTCGTTTGCTGTACGCACAATTAAAGTTTTCCCAAGTTGTATTTGTGTATATGGGTAGGATATTCACTACGTACACTGCTATATGTCCGGCTATCCGTTGATGGTACTCACATAAGAGTGGTACTCAGCTGCACATTGATTGAATACAATTTACAATTGTACGTACCGATGGTGAAGACCGCAGGCGTATGCGGCGCGGCGTGCGCGAGCCCCCTGCCGGCCAGCGTGACGCGGTCCGCGCTGGCGGGCGGCGCCAGCAGAGCACGGCGGGGGGCGCCGGCTACCAGGGCGCCGTTGTATGTCAGTTCTAGTTCTGCGTCCCCGCCTGCATTGCCTTCGCCGCCTGTTAGGGTCACTACTGCTCGACCGGATACTGTTTCTACGCCTGTAAGGGATATAAAAAGCTATGCATTTTAACCAAGACTGTGCTAAATTATACTATAAATACGACTCAAAAGTACGTGACATCGCTGTTAGCACTGAATTTATGAAATAGTGATCAAACAAGATTTGGATCAATAAAACTGCTATTAAAACTCTTATGACAACTTTAGCGCTATTTGATTAGTGCAATAATTTATAAATAAAGATGCTTGTAAACTCACGTTGATGCCTGCCAGCTAGTAAGCACTCTAACGTGCCAGGTCCCGCGTTGCTAGTGTCGAGGACAAGTTTGGACGGCGCTCGCACTCGGCCCGAGTTGTCTGTGCCCCATCCTCCAACTGGCATGATTGCTGATGTGTCTATCACCTTTAGTAAAATAAAAATAAAAACATTATTTATTTATCATTTGAATATTAATTTACAGGTTATAGGTACGATAGTCTTTTAATCCGACCGTTACCAGTGTTATAGAGGGTGCTTTGGACCAGAGCTGCCATTTAATGCACTTTAACCTTATACAAATATATCGCCTCGGTTTACCATTTTTATTGATTGGTTAAAGGGCATCAGTTTTTATCGTAAAAAATGTTTTATTCACCGGTTGGTATAGGTTTTATTGCTCACCTTAACAGAGAAGGGGCTGCCGGGCAGTGGTCCAGATGAGGTGAATATCCTGACTTCGTACAGTCCCACGACGAGCGGGATGTACGCACAGAGCCACTCTCTAGGCGCACCCGCCACTACTCGACATTCTAGCAGACCAGTCTCTGTGCTTTCCTCTTTATCGTCTGTTGTTAGTCTTTCGACCTGAAAGAAACGACTTGGTTGAGTATTACATGGTAAAATAAACTGCTAAAAGTTACGCTTATTTTTGGAAGAAACCCGCCACATATATAGAATATTCGTATACGTTCGTGTTGAATATTGACAGAAAGGCAAGCTTGAAGGAAAATAATCCACTCTTAAATATATCATGACCTGCGAGAAATTGAAATCGGTTTTTGTTGGTGAAGGTATATGCCGCTCTGCTGCACATACGCAGCGTCAACCTAATGGCAGATGCGAAATCACACTTAGACGCACCCAGGGACACTGCACAGTAACACATGCAGCCCAAGCTACGAAATTATGAGATGCACACTGTAAACGGCCCTTAGCCTTGCGACAGACTTGCTTTTTCTAGAGACAATCTCAAAAAAAATAAGTTTTTGTTTAATGAACTCAGCACAAAATTAAGGAATATTGGGCTCTTAATTCACATTTCAAGGATTATTTGAATGGATCATTTAAAATTGATTCCAATAGATGTCACAGTTTTAAATTTCTGAGGCATCTACTCGATTTTTTAAATTTGTTTTGTAACATATTATCTTGGTAAAATGAAACTGTAAAAACGTACATAAAAATACTATAAAACAAATCGTTGCTGTATTTAAAAAAAAAGTATTCCCGACCCGAGTAAACTCTTTTACTTGCAAGTCCCTGCTAACACCATCTATATCCGTGGAACGGAGACGAAGTTCTTAGAAAAATAATCAGTTTAGCCAGACGAAAAACGTTAGTTACGTCGGCACGGTTTCTTTGTATGGGATGAGGCATCTGTATGCTAGTATTATATTATCTGTGTCCCGGGAAAGAGCACTGGTTCATGTGATTCAGTTTAATTACCAAGCGCAAGAGTCTGAGGCATTACACAATTTATAACCCTTTCTTAATTAAACAATTTCCTCATTTACCTGTACTACTGGCGGCGTGTCTTCAGTACAGTGTATGGTGAACGCGGCCTCCTTGCCCACGTGTGCATGCGCTAGTCCTGTGCCGGCACATTTTGCTATGCTACTGCTTTTGCCGCTTAGAACACCTAGAGATACTGGACTGCCTGATACGTTTGCTCCTGTAATGAAGTAGTTGCGTGTTAATGTTTTGGAATGTTTACCATTATCCTGACCAAGAATAATAGTAAAGAGGGAATGGGCTTCCAGCCTAGCAAGGGGTTAAATCTATATCAAATTCAAATTCATTTATTTGCTAGAATGTAGGTTTACAAAGTATGATCTTAAATCTATGACGGTCCCTTTACATTCTACCATTAAATATGGTGTGCAAATATTTAATTTCAGATTGTACTATCATCTAAACTTATCTTTAATAAATTAAGAAAATAGACAGTAAATAATAACAAAAATACCTCATACAATTCTAAAGGAACTAATTAATTAATTGATGTCACAGTCATATTATTATACCAATGTCAGTTTAAACAATGTCAGATCAATATCTTTATATATTTAATGCTACTGTACTGACATACACACGATGTCACTGGACGCGTTTGGGTGGCGCCCTGGATGCTTTAGATTCACAATAGGGTAGGGTGGGATAGGTAGGTTAGGGTATGGTAGGGTAGATAGCGTAGGGTAGGTAGGTAGGGTAAGTAAGATAAGGTAGGGTAGGGTAGACAGTGGACGGGAGCGAAGCCGCGGGCACAGCTAGTACAAAAAAAAATTATGAAAAACAGGTAAGGTATGGTTTATTAGTTTACTATTATGATACAGAGAGATGATGTTATGATACCAGCTGCATTTGAATTTTACTTGAAAGCAAATGATTGAAATCCTATTTATTTATCAAAACTTCATGCAACATACAGGTATATGCGGACTTAATGCCTGAGGCATTTACTACCAGTCAACCAAAGGTAGTGGAGAGATAACATGACAGGTGCATAAAAAATAGAAATAATCCTATATCTTTCGTCAGACATTAAGAGCGGACTCTAGTCAACAAGAATTTTAAAAATAGGTATTTGAAGAAACTATTGCCGTCGCGCAGCGCCCGACCAAGCGAGCTATCAATGTGTGAACGAGTAATGTATTTGTGTGTGTAAGAGCGCGCCGCAGCGGCCGGCCGACTGCACGGTGCACGCGCCCGAGCCGCGAGTACCGAGCCGCTTTACACTTTACGAAAAAATTTAAAGAGTTGATTAATTTTGGAGAAATGTAGTTTTTTTTTTAAATGCCTTCCGCCAGAAATAATTGATGGTCGTATACCACGAAATTTACCTGCAAGTGAAAGGATTGAAATTACGATAGATAAATGCACATTTTTACACGACTGCCCAAAAGAGGAGAGTTATGTTATGTTTATAGCGCTCATGTATGTTTGTGAGATTCTTTATCCCACCATAACTTCTAAACGGCTTAACCGGTATCAATTTATGTGGTATATTTAGAAGCGTAACGTTATTAAAAAATAAAAATAAAAAATGATATTTCATAAAAAAATTACTACCTATTCTATCATCGTCTAGCTAGTCTAGAGTTTACTTAGTATATATATAATAATATATAACAGTAGTATTGAATAATCATTTGTTCCCTAATAACATACCAAAAGAAATTAAATAAATATAACAGTAGGTACTATTCAATATCCCATAGAAAACTTATAAAATAAATTGTTTTTGCAAAAATATCGTTTTATTACTAAAAGAGCTATGATATAAAAAATAAATCATTAAAAATAATTAAAAATACGCCTGCCTTGCAGTCGGGGGATCGATCCTTGGATCAGTTTTTTACAGGTCTCCCGACTTGAAAAGATTGGTTTTCAGTTGAGCCCATTCAACACAAAATTAATTTCCCTTGTTTTTAATTTTTTCATTCACTTTTCGACAAGCTGCCTTGTCAAAGAGTGCTTTTCTATACTAATATTATAAAGAGGAAAGATTTTTTTGTTTGTTTGTTTGTACTGAATAGGCTCCGAAACTACTGGACCGATTTGAAAAATTCTTTCACCAATAGAAAGCTACCTTATTCCCGAGTAACAGGCTATTTTTTATCCCGAAATTGGGTCCTGTGGGGTGGTCCACGGGAGCGAAGCCGCGGGCAACAGCTAGTAATTAATAAGCGTGTTTTTAATTATTTTAATTTAAAATTCTATATTTTAATTTAAATACCCACAAACCCCACTTCTCCAAAATTCAAAAATCATTTTTATAAGTATCTGCTTTATAAGAAATCAAAATTTAGTTTGCATGATACTGGGTGTAAGACCAACCGAAAGAATGCAAATCAGCAGACAGGACGTAAGATGAGCAAACGATTCAGTACATCAAAGGCATCATTTTGAGGACCGGATCACCCGCGTCCGTAGGAAAATAAGCGTTTTGATTCCCTACACGTGGTCCCCGGATGGTGCTAATCATGTGATATACTGGTGGTAGGTTTCGACCGAAGGGCTTGTGACCACATAGCGGGCAAAGACATACTGCCAAGTGGCCTAGCCGTGATCCGGTTACGATGCCCGGTGCAGCCATTAGAGGAGTTGGGTCGAGATAGCTGTTCCACTGATGGAAGGCCGGCCAGACTCACGCTGTTATGGACGTATCGGGAGACTGGTCGCAGAGGGCAGTGAGCAAGTACGCAGCCACTTTAAAAAATAAGATGCAATATACCATTCGTATTATGAATTTGTAAATTTATATTGAAATTTTAAAGTAACATTTCATTTGAAAGTCATTGCACCGAAAAAGGTCAAATACCATTTCTAAAACCTTTGGAAAAAATAAATTTATTATATTTATATTATACAGCGAGCGTCTTTTGTTCACTAAAAAGAGCCAATTCCATCCAGCTCCATCTTTCCGAGGTGTAACCGTGCCGATAACCGACCATATTAAGCTTCTTGGCGTATGCTGCTAAGAAGTTGAGACGGTACTTCACGCCAGAACAGGTGATTAAGTTGTATCAAGCGCAAGTTCGATCTTGCATGGAGTACTGTTCTCATCTCTGGGACGAATCTGCCAAATACCAGCTTCATGCACTAGATTTGATCGAAAAACGGGTCAGGAGGGTCATCGGCAATGAGATCGAGTCAAAGCTCTAGAGCCTTGAAATCGTCGCAGAGTTGCCAGCTTGTCGGATTTTTATCGGATGCATTTCGGAGATTTTGCGATGGAATTGCATGATCTAATTCCATATAGCCCGTTTCATCATCGGACATCATTCATCTACAAGACGTACGGCGATGCGCCATCGGTACAAGGTGGATATCCCGCCCAAAGGCACTAAACATTTTGCGTACAGCAAGGAGTGGAATTCCTTGCGTCTGTGTTGCCCGATAGCTACAACCTCGGGGTCTTTAAGTCAAGAGTGAAGTTACTTCTGGGCAAGTTTGCTACACCGTAGACCACATCATGGCTTACCATCAGGTGAGATAGTGGTCAAGAGCGAGCCTATCTATAATAACAAAAATCAGCGATTTCTTTTCAACAACATTTGTTAGTTCGTTCGGTTGGTCTGTACCGAGCATTTTTCTGGATCCTGGCTTAATTTTCTTAACAACTTTTGATCGTGTATTTGCAACTGCACTTGCCAGATCTTATGCATGCCTAAGTTAATCATTCGACAAGTGCCTTCACCAATAATAAATAATACTCACAATCACACGATTTATTAAATAAAATCATTGTATAGTGTAAATATCGACATCGGTGTATATCACTAGAGTATCGATAAAAATATCGACAACTGCCACTTCCCTATTAGTGTACGTGTAAGCCTACCCTCCCTCACCTCCAACCTCCACCCGTAAAGTGCGAAAGGGACAACTGCAGCTCAGGCTGATTTTACCTACAAAAACCTTGACCAAAAGGCGTTTCGTATTCCGCTGTTTTCTTCTTCAAAACTGGCCTGATCTTAAAAAATCTTATATCAAAATTTAAAGGAAAAGTATATCTATGCTTCTGTCATTTTTTTTTTTGTTAAAAAGTTATCAATTTTGTCTGAAAGTCGTCTGAACATGGCGGTAAAAACGGGCATTTTTTTCGGGTTTTTGGATTGTCATATTTCTTTTAGTGATTATGTTTTCGAAAAAAGGAAATGATAGGGGCACGTATTAATTAGACCTTGATTTTATGGGAAAAAATCATTGCTCTGGAGGCATTATCCACGAAGAAAACAGCGGAATGTTTTTGTATGGAGAAAGGCCCAATAGAGTACCCTCTTAAGGATAAATAGACAGGGTTAAATGACACTCATCTTGATGATAAAGATTCTAATACTTTTCTCAACTATAGTGTCAAGCATTTGACGTAAATAGTGTTGCTGTTCACAGTAGAAAAAAAAAATAACTTTAGATTTCAGAATGCATATTTACCTCCATAAGTGATATAAATTCTGTAGTGCGCTGGCACTGAAGGTCGCAAACGAACTCTGTAGGTGTTCCCATCCTCTCTAATATCGACCGGCAGACGAATGCGACGCTCGCCCATAGCTTCGCATATCACTTCTAGTTCCGCTACACCTGCGTCTTTTGTGTCAACTGAAAAATATAAAAGAATAGCTTGTTAAGGACACGCGTTAAAAGTTAAATAGCAAAAAATGTGGTAACACTGGGATGCCAGCTGACAAAGAAGCATGGAAGAAGACACGCTTGCAGCCAGTCATTAGGATTTAAGAGCGACCAACAAATGGTGCTATACGGCCTGCAAACAGCCCAGGAATAATTATAGTCACCGAAATCAAATTTCATCATGGCAGGCAGAATAATAAATAATCATATTTATAATGGTGAGTTACCTGTAAAATTGATGGGTGTTTGTGCAATAATATTTCCAGTAGGTAATCCAGATATGATGACTCTGTTAGAATCGAACGATTCACAGGTGTAAGGACTTCCTGACACAGGTTTTGATAAGTGTAGTACCTCTGAAATAGAAAATGGGCATTATCAGTATTTTGCTGTAAGCTGATGGGTCAGTAATATAGTTGAAGAAATACACATTGTAAGGCAACCTTCGTATGTAGCGTAGCTTTTGGTTGAACGTATACGCTACACACAATGCGCTGATGTACAGACAATATACCTCCATGGCTCTCTATGAATGTGGCGAAAAATAAATCTTAGATGGATAATACTAGATTTGACTGGTGTTTGACATTTTCCAGAATATTTGCATTGTAGCTTTCTATTCCGCCACGTTTATAAAGAGCCATGTCGGGATCATGTCTACGCGAAGTGCGAAGGTACTCTAAATCCTACTTTATACCAACCTATAGTGCTTTGCCCAACATCAGTGATAGTATATTCAGCCTGCAACAACCCCGATTTGGTCTGGTAACACCTTACAGGCAGGGCTCTCGATCCAGGGCCGGACACTACGACGTCAAACTCTCTGGCCGGTCTGCCGAGCGTGTCGATACTGAAGGATGCTACCCTGTTCACTTGGGCTTGGTATAGACCGAGGCCGGAGGCAGCTACCTGGAGTAAGAGAAACTGTTGTTTAGTAAGGAAATACAGGACGTTTTGATAAAGTGGTGAAAAACTTCCCAAATGTGAAGGATTGGTGAAAACAAAAATGTTGCACTGAGGGCTTGCGAGTTTTTACTCATGCTTGATCGCGTTAACGTAAACTCTCCCGTTCTCTTATGTCAATTTGTATACAAAAAAATAGTACATTGTGATACAAGGGTGGGAAGTAATGAATAATAGTCTCGTGTGTACATTGTGATATTTTCTACGAGGAAAAATGAATGATTCCGTACGTTTTAGCATTGAATTCTCAAAAGTCTTTTAAATGGTGTTTAATATATTTAATTACCAGTTTTAATTTAATTATTTTCACATCAACATTTGTCAAAAATCGAATAGGCTGTATAGGCTGTTTTCGTTGAAAAAAAAATATGTCCAGTTGCAAAAACGCGCCATTATTATAAGTTAATTTAAAAAAGTTTATAACAAGGAGTTTTCATACATAGAATAAAATGGGATAGATTTTATACGAGGAAAAATGAATGATTCCGTACGTTTTAGTATTGAATTCTCAAAAGTTTTTAAACAAAAGACAAAGACAAAGATATTTTATTTCAAGTAGGCCACCAAGCGGCACTTTTGAACGTTAGGTACATTAAAATTTACAAGTTATAAAAGTTGATTCTACCGTGCATTCGGTAATTAAATATATCAAACACTTGTTTAATATATTTAATTACCAGTTTAAGTTAATTATTTTCACATCAACGTTTGTCAAAAATCGAATAGGCTGTATAGGCTGTTTTCTTTGTAAAAAAATATGTCTAGTTGCAAAAACGCGCCATATTGAAAATTTTACTTTTTGTTAATAAACAAATCTAATTCTTTGATTTGTTTTTACTATTTCTCACAACTGTATTGAAAAACGTCGTGTGATACACGGGTGTGTAGGTTATTGCAAACTTGTGTCATTAAAAACCCTCGCCTTCGGCTCGGGCTTGTTAATGACAGCTCGATTGCAATAACCTACTTTCCACCCTTGTATCACAATGTACTATTTCAATACAGTTGTTAAACATGGCGCACTTTCAGAGGCTATAATTATGATTCGAAAGTTAAATCTTACGCATAGGCATCTTTCTGTTAGAGTGCGCGCAAGATAAGTCTGCGCGCGGCCAAAATTGGAACTAATCGTTTGTCATTTATGTCAGATTTCAAGAGAGTGTGTTGTATTTCGTGTTTTTATTCGTTTCCGAAGTAAATAATCGCCATCATTATGCCAAAAGTAATTTAAAATGCTGGCAGAGATGTTTTCTTGAAGTGAACATGACAATAACGGGCCTACGGTGCCATTTTACAAAGATAGAGCCCGCGTTGCTTATTTGACAGGTAACTTTTAGGGATACCATTATACTAAAATTTCCCTAAATATTCGTACTACCGGTGCCTGACAGTACCTATTGGTTTTTGGGTGGTACATAAATAAATATACCAGCAGCGGGACAGGACCGGCATCATGTAATATGATGCATCATTGTTATTTTGTTTTAGGCGTTTCTGAACGCACCGTCACCCAAATAACTCAAGAGGGTTATGTGGCAGCAGCTTCTTCAAAAATTGTTGAAGAAGATATTAAAAAGAATTGAAATTGAAATGGACGGTATTAGTCACTGCAGGACCATTGTAAGACCAAATTTAACAGTAGGAGGTACTACTAAGTATTCAATAAAAGATTTACAATAATTTCATGAAGCTTTTTTCATCATATTCTATGCAAGTACAAAAAGCTAGTAATGCATTATGCTTAACTTAAATTACTTTAATTTCGAGTTATAAAAAATGACTAGTGATTAAATGAAGGAAAAAAGATCAGTTATGCTGGCAACATTAAGCACGCCACCCGTCGCGCGCAGACTTATCTTGCGCGCACTCTACGCGGTCGTGACTTTTGTTTACGAGCTCGATCATTATGTTTGTAGTTTAGTTTTAAATATCGAATAGGCTGTATAGGCTGTTTTCTTTGTAAAAAATATGTCCAGTTGCAAAAACGCGCCATATTGAAAATTTTATTTTTTGTAAATAAACAAATCTAATTCTTTGATTTGTTTTTACTGTTTCTCACAACTGTATTGAAAAACGTCGTGTGATACACAGGTGTGTAGGTTATTGCAAACTCGTGTCATTAAAAACCCTCGCCTTCGGCTCGGGCTTGTTAATGACAGCTCGTTTGCAATAACCTACTTTCCACCCTTGTATCACAATGTACTATTTCATTACTGTCACCAGATGGCGCTCATCCAGTTTATATACAAATTGACCATTACATTAACGCGATCGAGCACGTGAAAATACGCACACTAACACACTGTTAATTTCAAGAAACTCGTCATCCAGCGCTCTTTGATCTCGTAGCGCCCCGTTACGTAAAATTATGCGTTCGGAAAATCATTTTTCTTTCATTTCTAAGATATCGAAGTCTATCAGATCCATACAACTTCACCTTGTATAAGAGCAGTTATGTTGATATTTATCGACCAAGGCAATCGTCAGAGATCTGGAAAAACACATTGCGCACGCATCTAAAGAAAAAAATATCACGAACCGAGTAAACCCTGTTACTAGCAAGTCGCTGCTAACACCATCTATCTATCGCCGTGGAACGGAACCGAACACGTTGGATGTACAAAAATGTATAAGTTTAATCAAACGAAAAACGCTAGTTACGTTGGCACGGTCTCTTTGTATGGGATGAGGCATACGGTATGCTAGTATTATATTATCTGTGACTTTAATATTAAAGAAATAATTAAAACACCTTTATTTGTCACAAGCCACTAGAGCACATAATATAAAAAAGAAATCTTAAAACTATACAACAATAAAAAAGAGAAAAACAACCGACTACTATTACCGACTGCCCATAGTGCGCCGGCTGCACATCAACTATAAGTGGCTGCACAGTAGAGTGAATTTGTGCAGAGCGGCGCGCGCGGGGTGTTATACGAGCCCAAGTCGCGCCGCACGACGCACGCAGTGGGGTACAGATCCACCCCGTATGTTACGTATGTTATGACGAGATAGACTAGACTACAGGTCTATTACCTCTTGCCCATGATGCGCCGGCTGTACGTCCACAATAAGCGGCTCCTTAGCTACAGGCGCGCCGCTCCACAGAAGAGTGAGCCTGTGCGGCGCGGCGCGTGCGGGGTGCCACACGAGCTCTTGCCTCGCGCCGCCGCGGCGACGCACTGAGTGGGGTACGGCTGCACCCCCGCAGGTCACGCGCCCGGAGAGCCGGCCGTTGCCTGCTCCGTTGGTGGTTACTGCAAACAAAAACTTATGTTGTAGTAGAGATGAAGGAGTAATTTGTAGTCTTGGAGGTTATTCGGCGTTGATTTTAAATGTAACACAATATTGTTTATACCATTCCCCCTCTAAAAAGCTTGTTTTATTCTCTGAAAACAGTGAATAAAAAGCACTTTTTCTCACTGTTTTGGTGTTTGAATTTAGAACACACCAATATATATTCGACGTCCATCTCAATGCTATACAACCTCCTTGCGCTTAAAATACTCGATACAAACTCCTTGTGCAAAGAATATTCGACTTTCAAACTTCTTCATCGATTTAATTTTCAGTTTGTTAATATTTAGGATTTCAATAATGTTTTTCATGATTTTGATTGTAGTCTGGGATGTTTAGTGAATACTTATTTGTATTGTAATTCTAATACTAATTGCATTGGTGCTTAGTTAATTATAAGTATGTAACGTAACGGAGGTGGTCACTGGCCCCTGAAACACAGATGCTGTTACCTAGCTCAGCTTCAATTTACAAAAAATGTGAAACCCCGAGTTTTATTTTTTTTTGTAAATTTTGAAGGTAATCAAACATTTATTTATTATTATTCCTTGTGCTTTTCGCTTAAATATTTCTTATTCTCGTAGTCATGGTATAAAATATAGTATGCAACTCTTGAATAAAACGGATTTATATCGAGGGCCATGAATCACTCGCGTCGCTCAGGATTCTAACACTTGAATCACTCGCTATGCTCGTGATTCAATCATCATGAATCACTCCCTACGGTCGTGATTCAGTTGTTAGAATCCTTCACTTGCTCGTGGTTCATCTATGGCCCTCGCTTTAAAACCGTCCTTTATTCACTAGTTGCATAATATACTATTTTCCACTACCTTGTATTATGTAACACATTGCCAAACTCTCGACTTTTTATGCTCGAAACGAAATGTACTATTTGCATCTTATAGCAAGAATATTTCATGACAACGTTAACTCGTGGACTTGAGGGACTCAAGTAAAGAAATAGCCCGCTACGAAATACCCAAACATCTGCCTGAAAACGCTTCCACGTTTAGTTTCTGATACATTTTAAAATTTACCCTATTTATTGATCAGCCAAGATTAAAGAAACTTACTAGTACATAGCCGGTCGAGCGCCACCGCGTCGCCAATAGACAGCGAGCAGACGCGTCGAGCACCTTCACATCAGCGACGGGTCCCCTCGCGCTGCTCCCCACATATTTGCCCACGCGACTGGCAAGGAACATCAGTAGCCCGGTGTCTTCTGTTAGTTATAACTGAACACTTACCGGTAAGTATGGCCGGTCGATGAGCCACCGCGTCGCCAATAGACAGCACTTTGACGGCAGACGCGTCGAGCGCCTCCACATCAGCTACGGGACCCCTCGCGCTGCGAACCACATATCTCCCCACGCGACTGGCAGGGAACGTCAGGAGACCGGTATCTTCTAGATGTGCTTCAGCTACACGGGTTCCAGTTGGTGAGACCACTTCCACTTCAGATAAGTTCTCGTCTATTTCTACTGTTGCTACGCCGCCTGGACAAAAAACAAATAAATGTTAGGAATGAGCTTCAAAAAAATTACTTCCTTCTAAATAAAAGAATACTAGTGCACTACAAGCTTACAAAGTTAAGAGGAGTACAGCGGGCACGAAGGCAATAGTTTGTAAATTATACAATATACTGTATGGTGATCATTGATCAACTACGATTGACAACCAATATCCAAATTATAAAAATTATAACGAACTTAATTACAACTAAATAGAAGATCTTACACACAACGTGCAATGTTTTTATCGTTGTGGTTTACTTCATTATCAATTTGAATGAACACTTCTCGGGCATATTACTGCTTAGACCCCGCTGACTGTTAAACACAAGGCTTTGTAAAATGATAATAACAATAAAACGAAGATTAATATGGCGGAGTAGACAAAATCCATTATATTAATGACGGTTGTAGCTGGGTTATTTAACTAACTCCGATTTAGGAACAGCTAACACGGGCCCATTTTGAATGACTTATTTTAATTTAACCTTGTGTTAGCGAAATTACTAACTCTGATTAAAGTTTTTGTCTCAGAGAGCTAAACAAGATAATAGTATTCTAAATTGTTACGAATTTTGTAATAAATAATGTTTAAGGGTTTTTATTTCCCAATGGTGAAAACAGATAAATTTACCAATTTGAACATAAGTGTGGGGTTCGCTGACTCTGCATACAAAGGGGCTGCCAGGGACAGCTTGTTCGTTGAAAGTGACGGAAACACGGTGCGGCTCGCGCGATACTGGCACGAATGTTACATCGTACAGGCCACGTGCTACTGCTACCACCTGGAGAATGAGATAATGTGAAATAGGTGCATTTAGAGCTGATTATTCTATAGGTATGCGGAACATGATGGAAACACCCGCAACTTCCACTGAAAAGGAAGGATCCTCCAACCCGACGGGTGTTAGGGTCTGGTGGGCAAGTGCCCGATGGTTTTTTCGAGCTGTTGTATGTTTTCAAATCGCGCGGCGAAGTTTCATAGCGCGATGTAGGATTTTCTGTGACGTCAAGTCTTTATAGCTTTCGTCTTTGTCGTGTTGATGCGGGTACAATTCGATAGTTATAGAACTAGTAAATGACAAAAAAAGTGGTTTGACAGCTTTATAATATAGATTTAATAATAATATTACACCGTCATATAATCAGCCGTTTAAAAAAATATAAACTTCTATCACCTACAAGAGACACTGGGAATTGAAGAGTTAATTTAAGTAAAGTTTGCCAACTTCACAGAATATTGGTTGATTTTACTTACCAATTGGCTTCATTGCCGCGGGCGGGATTATCATTACTTGAAATTTTCAGTGCGCAGTAAATAAACCGTAAAGCTCGTTGTGCCAGATCACATGGGACAGGATGGGTGTTAGTATGATATCTAAAGTATAGACAAAATTTGACAGTTCTGTTATTCTTTGGCTACATACCTCCGCCTTCACAGTAGTGGAGGGTGTGGACACGACTAGCTCCAGAGTGCCCTCCCCCGCGCCGGCCGCGTCCACGCTGAACGTCACCGGCTTGCCTACTTCCACTCCTCGTTCTTCATCGACGCCCTCGTCCAAGCTGAGACCTTCTAGCGTGCCTTCCAGTTCTGCAAAGGAGCCAATTGGTTGATACAAATTATTAAAATGACTTGTTTTTTTTTGTTTATGCTAAAAGCCAACATCATTTGATTTAAATAATACTTTATTACAGTACGGTCGTGCTAACCGAAATCGATTTCCGTGGCAATAAATGGTTTTTCTTTTCTTTTTTGATTTGCCGAGAAGCGTCAAAGACAGAGTGACTGTAGTTCACAGATAGATAAAAAAAAAACAGCCCGTAAACGCAGGCTATAATATATTATGTTTTCCTTTTCGCATTCGTTTTTCTGATTCGTAAAACATTCAAAATTACAAACATAGTCGTTGCGTTTTTAAACCTTTATCTATGAAATAAAAGAAACACGGCACGTTCGTGATTTGCAAAGACTAACAGAAAACAAAATTAAACACCTACCACCAGGCCCCAATCCAGTCACCCTAACTCGTCGCACATCATACACGTTACAAGTGAACGGTGATCCAGGAACATGCCGTCCAGCACAAGTCACTTGCACGGTATGTCGGCCAACCGCTTCTGGGGTATACGTCGCCGTGTACCGGCCTTCGCTGGTCGAGGACACGCGCGACCGAACGTTGGTGCCCCCTGGACCAGCTACGTAGACAGTTGGCTCGCCTGCTGCAGGAATAAAGGGAACTAATGAGACATGGAGTATGGTACATACAGATAAATTTATCGCACTACTCAGTGGTAGCGTCTCTGACAGTTCCCGCTTGTTGTGTATTTACTGAACATTTCCTCGTTTAACTATAAGCCCAAATCACTAAGGCCGAATTTACACGGGTCGCGTCATTGACGACATGTCATGATTTGTGTGTGACGTGATGTGTGTGAACAAGGGCATATAAAAAACATTGCGGCCGTAGAAAAAACAAACGCTTCTTGAAAAATTACGATACGTCAATCGTCCTCGTGTGAATGAGCACTAACTAATGATTCTACTGAATACCGCAACTAGCATGGTCGAGAATACACGTACCCGAATGTTGGTGAACCCTGGACCTACGCTAACGTATACTGTTGGCTCGTCCGATAAGGACATATAAGGGGATTTAGGGACTAAAGAAGCTATGGTAGAAGTGCTTAGTTATACAGGTTGATATCGAATTGTTGGCCTCTTTTTATGGGGTGAATTAATGTGCTTTGAATGTGACCTAATGCTCTAGTTACGTCTTAAAATAAATAATAGGTACTGTTTACAAAATTGATGCCAAATTTCTCACTTCCAATCACACAGGTATGAGAAAGATGCAATGCTTCGCTATTCCAGAGTTGGTCCCATAATTAAAGTTGTTCATAATTTAACACTATTTTCACCTCCTGTTAGGATACTAATAAGTTAAAAATCTCCCGGTACAACAAGTCTGGGTGTTCGAGGTAACTTTCTTCCAATATTTTCTCCGTTGGAATTTCACATGGTATATGCTGCCGCGTTAAAGGGGATAAGATATTTCACATTAAATGCTTAACTTTTGTAAAACAGGTACAGCGACATTTCACACAACTCCAGAGAAATGAATTTATGCGACTTCCAACCCGCGTCGACATTTGACTGCTGCTACTATTTGACTGCATAGTGCAATATGTTTCCAAATAATAAACATTCGCATGGACAATGATGCTACACACAAACAATAGCTCATAGTATTGAATCTAGTTTCTATTTGATAAACATAAACTATCTTTACAAAGGAAGAATTTACAGTGTGAGATTAAGTAAAATGTGAAAGATGCAGACATTTGAACAATTTGATTTGAAGTTGTTTTAGAGAGACAATGCCACCAATGTTATAATAGCAGCTGTTGTAACGAACATGACACAAAACACCGGGGGTCAATGACCCCTTTTTTCACTGTGTATCTGTAAAATGTATATAAATATCTATGTATTTTTATAAACTTAACTAGCTGTCCCACGCGGCTTCACTCCCGTCTACTGGCTGCCTAACTACCCTACATACATGAATGTTGCGTAACTTTAACCACTTACGCAGCGCACGCAAAGGAAGCTCTCAAACGGGAATAATTGTGCCCGTTTTTGCAACATTTTTCATTTATGCGCCGCCCCTATTGGTCGTAGCGTGATGTTATATAGCCTATAACCTTCCTCGATAAATGGACTATCATCCAGCTCAAAAAGATTTTCAATTCCAATCAGTAGTTGATTAGCGTATAGATTAGCGCGTTCAAACAAACAAAGTCTTCAGCTTTATAATATTAGTATAGATTACTAACAAATACAAATCTACTCACAAGATCCAGCTATACAGACACCTTTCATGTCTTTTTCGCATCGTTTTTTGGAAGTGGGCTGAAACTACATCCTTAGGCGGCGTTTCCACCAGAAACGTGCGAGGATGCGTAGCGAGGGATGTGTTTGCTAAGAACCAATAGAATCACCTAACCTAGCCTCTCTCAGCGCAAAAATCAGCAAAATCGCTAGAACGGGCATAATAAAAAAAGCTAAAAATAAAAACATATTAAACCAATTCAGTAAAAACACTTTCATCTTTGCTTTTGCTGTGTTAGTTATAAGAACTTGTACCTACAATTCAAAATCAAAAGAAATGTTAACCGGATATTGAGATAAAATACCACTGACACTGGAAGTTGAAGCTTCTCCAATATCTCCACCAGCGGCAAAACTGCTCGCGTCCGTCCCTAACACACATTCATCGCACAAATTCCTCAAAACACATCCCTCGCAAGACATTTGAACACATCCTTCCCTTGTTTTGTATGTACAAAAACTATGCGCGGCTGAGCTGTTTCCACTAGAACTACTCGGAGAGACTGGGTAAATGTAGTGATTCTAACACATCCCTCGCTACGCATCCTCGCACATCTCTGGTGGAAACGCAGCCTTAAATATACCTTTTGCCTCATTTAGTTAGTCAAACACGCACGCCGCGAGCCGGTTATAATTACTGCAATGCGCAACAGGATATCTGAAGGACATAACCAATAAGATTCATGTGTGTCCTTCTAGGGATTGCTCCTGGCATTTTATCACGTCTGCCTTTTGTTAGTCACCTTTCATTCATCATCTCAACATGGCTAAACCATCTTAACCATCTTTTTGTCAGTTTTAAACCACAACGTTGTCTTATCACATCATTCCTAAATCTATCATTCATGTAACACGACACATTATCACCAATGTTAAAACAAACTTACTATGAAATCCAGTCAGCTGTATTTCAGCGGGCTCAGCTCTGGGCGTAGACACGAGTCCCGGACCGGTCGCACGCGCATCCGCCGCCGCCGCCGGCGCGGACACGGCGCATGTGAACGGAGAGCCCGGTACGGCCTGTCCGTTGAACCGGACTGAGAGTGTGTGCGGGGCTGCTTCTACGGGCTTGAAGTTTACCTGGGGGATGGATGGCAATTGTTGGAATGGATGGATGTAAGGTAGAACAAGGGCACATCCTAGGCTTTAGCAATAAAAAATATAGTGATACAAAAGTTTATGATATCATGAGACAAAGTTTTTTAGGAATAAATCCAGCCTATTGCAAACATTTCTGGCGTTCACTTACTAGATGTATTGTAAAGCAAAGACAACCAAAAACAATGGAATTGTTGCCTAAAACACAGCACTGTCAGATGTAGAATGTGAGATTAATAGTGCAGAAAATAAAAATTTAAAAAATAAAGTTTATTGATTCAATAAAAGAGTGTTACAGATAAAGATGTGACACTGGATCCTGCACTAGGATACCCTGTGTCGCAGAATCCAGTCTCTCTCGACAAATAATATGGTTTTTTGATTAGAAGTATCAAATGCAACGGTTCCAATCATTAAACAAAAACTGAAAGGTAACTAAAAGTGTAAGCGTAAGTGTGTTGGTATGTAAGAGATGGAGAAGAAGAAGTACATTTCGTGTATTATGTTTTCACTTACTTTGAACCTGGCATTTCCTTCACTTTGTACATAATTTGGCACATTCCGCCCGTTCACAGCTACGATGATTTCTAAATTACCGGCACCTGAAACAGACAACAAAAAAATCAATGATGCCGGTCATTTCGTGAAGCCTTGCCTATTCATTAAATAAGGCCCTGCAGTCTTATTGGATAGGTGACCATTTCAACATACCGAGTTTCCTCCGTGCCTCGGAAAGCACGTTAGGCCGTTGGTCCCGGCCAGTCGTTAGGGGTAGTCAGAAACTTGAGATCTGACACCAGTCTTGCCAAGGGGTACCGTGTTACCCAGTTACTGGGTTGTGGAGGTCAGATAGGCAGCCGCTCCATGTGAAACACTGGTACTTAGCTGAGTCCGGTAAGATTGGAAGCCGACCCCAATATAGTTGGGAAAAGGCTAAGCAGATTGATTTTAGTCTTATTGCGTAATGAATTTGACAAGGCAAAGGGCAAAGAGTATGAAAAATCGGCCAATCACATAGACGGATATCCACATCGCGTCTTTCATCTCGCATGCGATTGGTCGATTTTTCATACTCTTTGCCCTATGCCTTTCCGAATTCATTACGCAATAAGGCAGCTAATCTTTAACATATTGATGTCAAAGAATTCCATGAAATATTACGAAAGGTTCTTACCAGCATGTGAAGCGTTGATGGTAAAAGAAACAGGTCTGCCGACGATTCCGGGCGAGATATCGGTGACGTTGACTCGAGCCGCGCTGTATGCCTTGACGAGGAATGGACTGCCTTCGACGTGGCCACCCATCGCACCGGCTCGCACCTTTTAAATAAGATTAGTTTACAATAATATGTACTGATTCATAATTTATTACTTTCTGTGTTAGTATGTCTAGGCTGTTTAGATAGATAAGAATAAGATAAGATTAATGCTCTTTATTGCAAACCGCAGTATTACCTTTTATAATAGCGATTGAATCTGATCTCTGATCATTGGCTTATTAACTGGCAATCGTTTGAAAAGTTCGTTTTGATGGTATTGGTGAAGAATACTTTGCCATAAAAATGAAATATGGGTTTAGAGTACTGCCGTCCTATAACTAGAGTTTCATTATCGGACATTTGGCCGTTTTTAGGGTTCCGTACCCAAAGGGTAAAAACGGTACCCTTACTAAGACTCCGCGATCCGTCTGTCTATCAGTCTGTCACCAGGCTGTATCTCATGAACCGTGTTAGCTTGGCAGTTGAAATTTTCTTTCACAGGTGATGTATTTCTGTTGCCGCTATAACAACAAATACTAAAAACAGAATAAAATAAATATTTAAGTGGATTCCATACAACAAACATGTTTTTTTGCCGTTTTTTGCGATAATGGTACGGAAACCATCGTGCGCGAGTCCGACTCGCACTTGGCCGGTTTTTTTTAACTCCATAATCAGCAAAAAAATATCTATCGATCTCTCTATGCAGTATTTATTCTATCATTAAACAAAACGTACGAAATTGCTATTTGAAAACGTATTTTTGATAAAATTCTGTAGATTTAAACTAACAATATGCCTATTCGAAAGTAGTTTTTCATCTGTAATTCAAAATATGATTTTACACCTCTGCATTCCCCGTCGGGGAATAAAGGGGTGATATTGGGTACTAGCAGGCTAACCATACCAAAAAAGAAATACAAAACAATAAAAATTAATGGAGCAGGTACTTACCTCAATACTATGATCGCCAACGTCGACCGGTACAAAGGAAATGGTGTACCTTTTACTAGCCTCATTTTCTCCTATAGTCTCTTCGGCAGATACCTGAAACAGTTCATTTGTTGCAATGTTTTTGTATAAGCGAGAGTGTAACGAAACATAAATGTTGGCTGATAACGGAGTACCACCAAGAAAGTCAATGAAGAAGAGTGGTGGTACATAGCGGTTGCATTCTATGCTCACAAATCACCCCTTGACATGAGCGTATAACT
Source organism: Orthosia incerta (assembly GCA_948252205.1). Taxonomy (NCBI): domain Eukaryota; kingdom Metazoa; phylum Arthropoda; class Insecta; order Lepidoptera; family Noctuidae; genus Orthosia; species Orthosia incerta. Next base: position 16,487,582 of record OX411741.1, read on the forward strand.
CTGCTGCAAAAAAAGCGTGAAGATCCATCTGTTGCTAATACAATACACAAGACATACGAAGGAATTATCTATCCAGCCTATTTTGTCCCACTGCAGTGCATATATATATGCATAGAAATTTATCTCCCTTTTCCACACAAATTTGTCTTCTACCAGAGCTGGTCTTCCAGGAAATACCCAATCTGTTGTTAATACAACACACAAGGTTAACGAAGAAATTATCTATCCAGCCTATTTTGTCCCGCTGCAGGGCATATATATATGCATAGGCATTTATCGCCCTTTTCTACACAAATTTGTCTTCTGCCAGAGCTGGTCTTCCAGGAAATACCCAATCTGTTGCTAATACAACACACAAGGTTTACGAAGAAACTATCTATCCGTATCCAGCCTTTCATTGTGCGTACAGCTAAGGAGTGGAATTCCCTACCGGCGTCTTTGTTTCCTGATAGCTACAACCTAGGGGTCTTCAAGTCAAGAGTGAATAGGTTACTTCTAGGCAAGCGTGCTTCACCTTCGACCACATCATCACTTAACATCAGGCGAGATAGTGGTCAAACGCGAGCCTATAACAAATAAAAAAAAAAAAAAAAAAATTGTCCCGCTGCAGGGCATATATATATGCATAGGCATTTATCGCCCTTTTCTACACAAATTTGTCTTCTGCCAGAGCTGGTCTTCCAGGAAATACCCAATCTGTTGCTAATACAACACACAAGGTTTACGAAGAAACTATCTATCCAGCCTATTTTGTCCCACTGCAGTGCATATATATATGCATAGAAATTTATCTCCCTTTTCCACACAAATTTGTCTTCTGCCAGAGCTGGTCTTCCAGGAAATACCCAATCTGTTGTTAATACAACACACAAGGTTAACGAAGAAATTATCTATCCAGCCTATTTTGTCCCGCTGCAGGGCATATATATATGCATAGGCATTTATCACCCTTTTCTACACAAATTTGTCTTCTGCCAGAGCTGGTCTTCCAGGAAATACCCAATCTGTTGTTAATACAACACACAAGGTTAACGAAGAAATTATCTATCCAGCCTATTTTGTCCCGCTGCAGGGCATATATATATGCATAGGCATTTATCACCCTTTTCTACACAAATTTGTCTTCTGCCAGAGCTGGTCTTTCAGGAAATACCCAATCTGTTGCTAATACAACACACAAGGTTTACGAAGAAACTATCTATCCAGCTTATTTTGTCCCACTGCATAGGCATTTATCTCCCTTTTCTACACAAATCTGTCTTCTGCCAGAGCTGGTCTGCCAGGAAATACCCAATCTGTTGCTAACACAACACACAAGGCATACAAAGGAACTACCTATCCAGCCTATTTTGTCTCACTGCAGGGCATTGGCATTTATCACCCTTTCTGCACAAATATGTCTTCTGCCAGAACTGGTCATCCAGGAACTATCTAGAAGTATCTAACTAGGTAGAGACTGGGTACAAACCTGCACAGGTACGGGTCGCCTGGCGGGGCCAAGCACCTCGACGTGCGGCGAGGTAGGCGAGTCCACGCTGAAGGTGTACGCTTCTCCCACTGACACCTTATCCGGAGATTCGCCCGAACCAGCGCCGATGACCCGCGCTGGTGCTGACACGTGGCAGACGAAGGGACTGCCTGGGGGAAGACATCTTGAACATTAACAATGATAAAAAAAAAAATACATACTCCTTAGTAACGGCTAGGTTAAAAGGTTTGTATAAAAAAATATATATATTTATTTTTGATTCATGTAGGTACATTATTTTTGAAACAAGGTTATTTCGTGTAACTTATAGGTTTGCTTTAAAAAAATAATTAAAAACACGATGTTTTTTCGCAACTTTTGGGTACCCCTCCCAAACGACTTGGATGTTTAAAAATAATTTTACAAAGAAAAATTGATGGCTGGAATTTCTTCATAACCGCAATAGCATATAAACTCACACACACAAAAACGGTCTCATTGTTTGTGTATGTGAGTTTATATGTTTATAAATGATCCCACGATACAGGAGAAATTCCTGGTGTGGGCAAAGACTACGAAAAAAGTAATAATAACATAGTGCCCAAAGAGTTTGGCAGAGACGTACAAATAGTATATACCCACATTCGCCCATCTTTTTTTTAAGCAACTGAAAGTAATTAAAAGTAATTAAGTATCATATTTACCAGGCACATGATCTCCATTGAACCGCAACTCCACAGTGTGTGGTCTGGGGTCGCGCGGTGTGAAGCTGATGGCGTACGTGTGAGCCCCTTGAGCGGCCGCCGCGGTTGGCACGCGGCCACCGTTCACAGTGACCTCCAAGTTGCCGGGACCAGCTGCCATTGTTTCCACTGTAGTGAGATTTAGAGGGTTACATAACTTCGTAAGTCAAGAGATGTGTCAAGTGTGATATTACAGTTTCTAGAAAAGAGGAACAGTTTTCCAATCCACATGTTGAGGACTGCTATACCGGAAAATGGGTAAACAATAATCTTACGAGTAACTAATAATAATGACCATTGGGATACTCATGAAACGGGATGCCCAAATTGTACTAAGTCCCATCTTGTTTCATAAGTATCCTAACAATATTATGTCTAAGGGAGTGTGATGTGGACAATGAGAATTTTAAAACACTTACCCAAAAATGTGACTGGTTTTCCAACGGTACCATGTGTGACATCCTTAACTCTAATGGCGGTGACATCGTACACCTACAAATAAACAGAAATGTTACTAACAACCATACTCTTTTAAAATCCCACTTAGGAAAAGAAATGGCACCACTATCGCACTATGGCCTCTAGTCACAATATGCAATAATATTATGCGATGTGTTGCCTACTTAGACTTTTAAAAGCATGTTCTCACTCACCTTTAAATGAAACGGGCTCGCCGGTATCGGCATGGAGTCCACCAGCACATTGAGGCGGTGCTCCCCCACTGCCCTCGGCACGAACTCAGCACGAAACACACCAGCTCCGGCAGACGAGACGGCCGCCGGCACGGACGCACCGTTCGGGCCTGCACGCGACAGCCGGCTCAGTACCGCCCCGCCCTAACTACCCCTTCCCCATCTGACATGGTTGTTAGCAGTTAGGGCGAAGCGGATGAGCTTAACAAAGTATGAATGTTACGTTACGTCGTCATGTTATTATTGAGTATTCTCTGTAAACTGAAATCTTATTATTTGGATTTATGAACTTACTTGACTATCCCGTTAGTTTATCCTACAATAATAAGTGTTGTTAGTTTTGTTAGTACTAGTAACTAAGCTATAAGTGAAGTTGTTAGTGCGGCTAAGCATTTATGATATTTCTTTCGTAATAAACTATTTCGCCTCTATATAAAACTCCTTTGATCACCATGTCCTACAAAATTCCCTCAATCTGTTTGTCTAATCTTTTTCAGATAGGTATCCAAAAAGTATTATATTGTATCTCTTTCATTTATACCACCCTGGAAAAAAGAACCAAATAAGTTATAATGCATTTCCTAGCTTAAAAAGCAAACAGCAAGAGGGTAGGTAATGTTACATAGGAGAAGCCACATGGTGCAAAAGTGGACTAGCTTTAAGCCATATCTTTAATACCTGGTGTGGTGTGTTAGTAGAATTTTTACACAACAATGTGAGAGATCTTGCTAAAAACACTGCTAAATAAAATATAAAAAAGTGAACTACAATGCAATACAAGACAATAAGCAATACAATGAAGTATTTCCTGTTAAAACAAAATGCCTCTACCTATGGTGAATTAAATGGTGCATATTAATACATAATTATCATGTTCTTACTTTACTCCAAGGAGTCAGACATAAAAATCAAGAAATTTTAAATGTTACTATTTGAGTTAACATTTATAATACTGGTTAGTTGTGACTTGTAAGGTTTAGTCTCACTGCAGTAGAGTGGCTACACAAGAACTGACTTCCTGATCCTTTTGATCTGATTCTAAAGCTACACACCTCTGCTATGCTAGTATGATATTATATGTGCCTCTGCCTAGCCCTTCAGGCAATACAGGCTTGAAGTCAGTGAACCCTGATCATCACAGCTTTTTCACAACCAACTTGCATTATCTAAATATACATGTAAAGTGCAAGGTCTCACCCTCAACATTGACTTCAATCTGGTCAAGTGAGGCAGATGGGTGGTGCAGCGTGAGTGCGGCACTTTGGTGCAGGGGCGCAGGCCCTGGGACTGTGACGCGAGCGCCGCCGCCACCGCCTTCTGACACTTGGATGACCAGCGGGCAGCCTGGGACGCGCATCTAGAGAGGTAGTAGGTATTATTATAGCATTTTGGCCTGTAGGATAGAAGCATCTCTTTTTGATGCATCCTCTGAGGGATATTCAAAACAAAATAGTGCATATTGCCAATGAGAAGTAGGCAGATGATTTTCTAAATGCCATATTTATAAATTAGATCAGGCATTAAAAATGTTCTTAGAGAGTAGTAAAAGTTGAAATACTCACTTTGTTAAAAGATACATTGACAACATGTTCACAGGCCTCTGTTGGTGTGAAAGATACCATAAAGCGTGCATTTCCCTGAAAAGAAAAAAAATATAGTTATTAGTTACTGCCTTTCAACATTCCAATTTCAAATAACTCTCAGTATTATGTACAAATGTATGTGAATAAGTACTTACTTGTGGATGTACTTGTGTTGGAATATTCAATCCTCGGGCAGCAACTGTAATTTCAAGATTGCCTTCTCCAGCTTGAGCAGCATCTACTGCTAACTGTACCGGTACTCCAACTCTTGCAGCATTACCTCCACTCACACTCACAAGCTTGCTGTCATAGGCCTTGCAAACAAATGGCGTATCCTGAAAACAAAGATGTTTTATCATAAAATGTGGAATGGAATGAAAATGTTTTATGAATACAATATATATTTGATGTTTGTTACAAATTTTATTATGTGATGATGAGATTAACATATTTAATTAATAAGAATTGATGAAATAATTGAAGTTGCTTTACTTTATTTTGTTGTTTACAACATTGTGGTGTAAACATAACCAATAAACATACCGGTACTATTTGATTGTTGTATTGTGCGGTGAGCGTATGAGGTCCGACATTTTTCGGGGTGAAGCTGGCCACTAGACCTGTGACAGCGTCTCCGGTCAATCGCACAGGAACTTCGCCCCTCGGTCCTCGTACTGTTACAGTTAACTCGCCGCCCGCAGAACCTTCCACTCGAACTGAACATGACGCTAATTCACCCACGGGGATCAGTTCTAGGGAAAATAAACATAATACGTAATGTAATCACTTTAAAGACAATTAATCCAGTCGTTTGTTAATAATGTAAATAATTTAATTTCCCGCCAATAATGACTGTCTGTCCTGACATGTGTCAGATGTTTGAGTCACCAACCCAATGAGGTAGGAAAACTATGGAGACGGCATATTCTACTATATGAAGAATAGTTTTATACAAATATCTATAATATCGACACACGCATGTCAAAAAGCGTTTTGTCTCTTTTTAACTAACCAAGAGCTGCATATGAAAAGAGAGACATCTAAATGTTTGTCAAGGACTAAACTTGGTAACACTTTTGAGTGACGTCAAAATCATGTCTATGCGTGACCGGTCGCCATGTTGATTGCCGAAAAAATTGGTAGTTGTGTGCCGTATATGTACGTTTATCTGTGTAGTTGTGCTGTCAAACAGTTGCAAATGGCCTACCTCATTGGCTAATGGGCAGCCATCTTAATTGCCCGATTTATGTAGGTATGCACGCTAATTTCGTAGGTATGGCAAGTCCATAGGTGTATAAGTCAGTGCACCAACCAACCACCAACATATTATAAAATGTACTCTGTGGTCACCAAGGAGTATGTAACGTAGTGTTACAATGAGATGAGGTAGGAAAACTATGGAGACGGCATATTCTACTATATGAAGAATAGTTATACAAATATCTATAATATCGACACACGCATGTCAAAAAGCGTTTTGTCTCTTTTTAACTAACCAAGAGCTGCATATGAAAAGAGAGACATCTAAATGTTTGTCAAGGACTAAACTTGGTAACACTTTTGAGTGACGTCAAAATCATGTTTATGCGTGACCGGTCGCCATGTTGATTGCCGAAAAAATTGGTAGTTGTGTGCCGTATATATACGTTTATCTGTGTAGTTGTGCTGTCAAACAGTTGCAAATGGGCCATTGAGGTTATAAGTCAGTGCAATAGGGCAGCCATCTTAATTGCCCGATTTTTGTAGGTATGCACGCTAATTTCGTAGGTATGGCAAGTCCATAGGTTTATAAGACAGTGTAGTGTTACTAAGTCCATGGTTTTCAAATTTTTTTTTTTTTTTTTGTTTGTTCCTTACGGAACAGGCTAAGGTCTGAGACCATGCTGCCTAGTCATCAGTATTTTTCTTGAATTCATTAGAATGCGGATGTAACGTATTCTAATGTTTTTTGGAGTATTTGGCAGCAAATTGTATCGAGTCAGCCTTCCCAGTAAGCTTTGCGGAGGTAGTCAATACTACAATAAAATTCTCCGCTCCATTACACCGAGATCGCTTCTGTCAATGATTTCACATATTGTCCAGTTGCGTAGACAGTTGAGACACAAAACTACACCACTTTTATATCACATTATCCACTAGGAATCAATTTGCAAATAATATTAACAGCCGCTGAAGTTCACTCGAAAAAATCCCGCCAAAAACTCCCCATGGTTTTCTAATCTTTGGTTTGAGTGATGAAAGCAATCACAGACAATCAATTGTGTCACAGATAAAAAACCGGTACCGTTCACAAAGAATATTATTTTAAATGTAACTGTTTTTACAAGCTATTTTTGATAAAATATAGTCACATTAGGTTGTGTTAAGAAACTAGTAGAGAAGTGTGTAAATGGCGTGGCAAAAAATAACACTTTAAAAAATGTTGGAACGGTTTATACTGGCTGGTGAGCTATAAAAAAAAAACATAAGGCCATTAGCACCGAGAAAAATAAATGGGCTTTTATTATTAACGCAATTTTATAGCTTTTGAATAAATGTTTATAAGTAATTTGACCAGTTAGAACACATTTACAATCTTTTTAGTAGACCGCAGAGCCATCCGAAAAGATTTGCGGAGGTAAGACTAAGCGAAACTAAAGATGAATGCAAGTTAAACTCAAAAAAACCCCTTAAAATAACTGATAGTTGAAGATAGATGCCTTAGTCAGACTAGCACACTAATATTATAAAGGCGAAAGTTTGTGAGTGTTTGTGTGTTTGTAACTTCTTCACGCTCAAACGGCTGGACGGATCTGGATTAAATTTGGCACAGAGATAGAATATAGTCAAGAATAGGACAGGATACTTTTTTTCCCGGGAACATGTTCCCTCGGGATAATTTTCGACTTTCACGCGGCCGAAGCCGTTTGCAGAAGTTAGTAGATAATTAAAAAAATTGTAATTACTTGAGAACGTAGAGGTTATTATTGACCACTTACCAACTTGTGACGTCTCTATAGTGACTCTCTGAGCTGGAGCGACGTGGAAGATGAAGGGAGAAGATGGCACAGGCTCTCCGTTGAATTTGATGTCCACCCGGTGAGGGGTGGTTGCTTCTGGCCGCCAAAACACGAGGCATCGTCCTCCACCAACCACCTAGAACAATGTTGAATAGTCATTTACTTAATTTAAGAATCTATTATTCTGCCTGACCTGTCCCCAACTACCTACCTACATATAAAATTATGTCTAACAAGATGCACTGAATACCCAGTACACGCGGAGCGGCTGCCTTTTATTTATATATTTATGGTTTATGTAAAATGGGCCTTACTACCTATCTCAGACACCCTTCTCCATACAAGGTCCCTCTTAATACGTAATATTATGATAGTCACTGTATTTTGATGTCGAGATAAATAAAGAATTTTTGATTATTTGATTATTTATATCTGACTCCCACAACCCAGTAGCTACTTACAATACCCCTTGGCTAAACTGCTGACAGTTTGTCTGACCTCTGGCTACTTGGCTACTTCCCCTTCTATTGTCAAAAATCTACAATTGACAGCTGGGACCAAGACACCTTAAAGCGTTTTCTGACGAGCGGTGGTGTATTGTATCAGCAGCGCCGGCTCTGGGGTAGAGCGAGAGGAGCGGTCGCTCTAGGCGCCAGATGGCAAGAGGCGCGTAAAAACCATAATCCATAAACAATAAGGTACATGCGCAAAATAAAATTTTGAATGCGACTTTTGCTCGTAGGTATAAGCAGATTTTTGAAAATTTGGTTTGGTATTATTATTTATCTATATTCAGTCGCGGGTTGCGGCCGAAAACGCACGATCCGCCCGTAGGTATGTATGATCCTTATAGACTCCGAAACGGCTGGACCGATTTTAATGAAATTTTCAGACAATCTTTAGATTGATCCAGTGGATAATCCTGTAGTAAGTTTGGTGGCGATCGGAGCATTTTTTTTAACTTTGAACGCGGGCGAAATAATCAGCATGAGATATGAGCATTCCTATTGGCCTAGCGGCACTGGTGGCGCATGAATTACAGCAGCGAATACGCCCAGATTTTAGAATAAAATCTTTATAAAATCGAATATTGGTCTTTTGAAAAAACAAAAACATACAAAATGTTCGTTATAAAATTGTCTATCCATTAGTGTTAGTACAAAAAATAATTAATGAACACTTTACGAGTAGATGCATGTTATCAATAATTATTTTAATTTTTATGGTTTTGTTGGAAGTAGATTAGTGAAACATATACCTCTTTAAAAAAAAAGTGTACTACAATTTTAGAATCAACAGTATGTAGAAATTTAATGTATTTTTATTAATTGACATTTCTTTTAAAATATAGAGTAGATAGCACTTAAAAACTGCACAAAAACGACTAGCGCGGCGTTTTGCTCGGGGAGGCGCCTTAACATAAAACCGAAGTAGAAAAGCGTCGAGTAAAGGGCGCTGAAAAATAATTTCGATCTTCAAATTCTCAATCAAGAACTAGGGTCGGCGCTATATGTATCGGAGTGTAAGAGCAGCCACAGAGTCAAGTGCTAACCTATATATAGTGTGAAAAGCACACCTAATTCCTCCCTAGTATCTCCATAGTTTCGCAATCAGATTATCAATGAATAATCTCATGAATATTTATTAGGGATATTAAGAATAATGGTATTTTACTCCACATTCCATTAAGAACTCGTTACCATTAATTAAAACAATTTTGCCACATTTTAGGTTGATAACAGACATTTCGACAATTCTCGTCAACTCGGTACCTAGAATAACTATTGAATCATAGACACAGTTCTAGCCATATAACTTTTTAAAATCCAATTTAAAGTTTGAAAAGCGAATGAAGGGCCTCATTTAAAGTTACAGATTACGAGTATAATGACGCGAGCTTACCTGCACGTGATTTGGAACTTCGCCTTCGTTTATTGAGATTTCCAACTGTCCTTCTCCGGCAGCACTGGCGTCCACTAAAAAAACAAACTTTCAGTCAGTTTTATCACGTGTCTAAAAAAGGTATAATGCTTTCTTCATTAGAACTTGGAAACCTACCGATATTTTTGCATTGTCGAACTAATAAAAAATCAATTTCTTTACCAGTTAACAATCTCTATATCAATTTAAATCGTATTCAATTTGTTATGCTATCGTTCTAGATTTAGCCAGGTACCAATTTCCGGTAAAACAGCTTTTAGGCAATTAAGCAAAATTTATTATAGCCAATTAAATTAAAATCTAGATAGCTAACCAATTGTGGAAGTAAGAGGTATTATGGTAAGAGGCGCACGTACCGACCCCTTGGTTCTAAAATGTTCAATGGGGAAAATGTCCCCTTCTTCCCATAGGCGGTGTAATTTATGTTCCGGAGGGGATAATACCATAATCACCGTGCTCGGTGGGTTTTAAGAGAATTTACTTTGAACTGGAGAATTTTGCTTTTGAAATCTGAACCTACAATTAGAAAAATACGTTATTTTTTACTATTTGTATCTACTTCGGCGCAACGCAGGCTACGCTAATGCCCGGCATCGAACAAGCCTCAGTTCTCTTCCTATGGCTTGAATATCATTCCTGTGATTATTGTCGTTCATTATAAAGAAGTATTAGGAACGAAAATCCTGCCGGACGGGATATCTAATCATGCCTAGTGCACAGGGTGACCTAACTTTTATATTAATTATTACAGGTAAATGAAGAAAAACTTAAGCTAGCAGTGCTGTCGCATGTGCATCACACACACGACTAATAAGACCAACTCGCTGTCGTGAGATAGATCAACTGTACCTACAGTACTGGTACCAATTACCGAATATTACCGATCCGATGCCGATTTAGGTACCGATTGCGCTATTGCGATTGTGTGACGCAAACTGGCTATCGGTTCGTATGACAAAGGCCTAGCGGCTAGCCTGTTCTAACGCGGTAAGTGCCTACCTCTGAATTGGCATTGTTGTCCGACCACCGCATTGCCAACGTCTGTCACTTTGATGAGGCTGGCGTCGTAAACCTTGGCGACCAGTGGGGCTGCTGCTAGCTTGTCGTCTGCGATTGAGACCTGAAACAATTCAATAAATTAAATACAAAATTGTAATTCGTCGATGCTAGTACGATAAACCTGTACCTACTGAAAGTTTTCGTTGAAATCCATCAATCTGGCTAGCCTTAACCTAACTATTTTAAAGTCGGCTTCCAAATATACGGCATACAAACTAACAAAGCGGAAAGTGCAAAGAATACAGCTAAATATCAATGTTTTTCTTGGAGCGACTGCGTAATATGACTTCTACAAACCTATAACTGGGTAACAAGATGCTCCTACGTAAAGCACTATTGTACCAACGACGGCGACAAAGCGATTAGCTTTCGACTATTTTCTCGCTGAAGAAACGAATACAAGATACAGGATCCTGTGTCAATAAAAGAGTAAATTAATAGTTGATCGCTGGCTGTTCACACTGCCGGCGAGTACTCTCTAAACACAAGTTTGTCGCAGCAACAAAGCTATCAAAGATGATACTCGCACAGCGATACTCGCTCGGCGATGCTCGCTTGGCGGTCAGAACTCACGTCCAGAGACCATCCTATCAAAGCATGCAGAACTGACCTCCCAAGCGAGGGATGCGAGTAATCGGCCGTCGCACAAAAACACTCGCTTTTCACTGCTCGCCAACTCGTATCTAGGTTCTAGCTCTACTCGCTGCTCGCTGATCGTCAACGGTGGGACAAGTATCAAAGATCTTCATATGATAGCTGTTTGCCAAACGGCTTAATGTGGATGCCGCTACGGTTCGTAACTTCTTGTTGAAAAACGTCACAATTAAGCTAATAATAAACTCGAATCCCTTCGATGGCTGTTAAAGCAGAAGAGTAGGTACTTACCTACACCTACTTTAGTGAAGATGGCGAATCAGAAAACATAACGTAGGAGGGTTCCCAGCTAGATGAACCAAAAAATCATGATAACGGGCAGTAGATAGATACTTATTTGTAGATCTGTGGGTTGTGGCGTAACTTAGAATAGACAAAGGAACTTAAGGCAACAGTATAAAGTTTCTGAATTGAGTATTTGAAGTTAAGAACTTGTCAAGCCCTACCTTAATGCCAAAGTTTTTGCCAAATACTCAATTACAAATTCTCAATTCAGACATCGGGGGATAGGCTGGTTGATTAATATGGAAACTCAAATCGATGTTCCTAAAAATACAAACAGTTGGAAAAGTTGGGAAACTTTTTATTATAACTTTATGCTTAGATAACCAAGCGTGAAAATATTATAAATAGCACCGATGAGAATATAATATTGCTATTACGGGGCGAGTTTTCACTGCATTTAAATAAGTACTATAGTGAAAGTGTTATGTAACGCTTCGAGAATGTTAATCAGCTGATAATCTTAATTTCATTACATTTTAATATGAGATTTGAGTGATAAGTATTTAAAACTTTATAACGGATAGGTAGGTACTGCAGATAATTTTCCAAACATGCCAAGGTTGATCTAAATATCTATCTATGCTACATACCTGAGTTATGTAGGTTATTACTATTACATAAGTTAGCTACAAATATACGACTAGTTCAATTCATGTTCAAGAAAATTAATTTCTTAAGATATGGTTTAGGCACAAACGACTAACAAAACGTAGTTATTGAAATAAAAAAAGTTAACTAAAAAAATCAATAATACCCGACTGCACTAAAAAGACGTAAACAAGAAGAAAATCATGCTGTGCAGTCGGAGGATACAAATTCACGAGCTGGTGACCAAAACCAGATGTATCCGACTGCATAGCATGATTTTCTTCTTGTTTACGTCTTTTTAGTACGCATTTTAATCGGGTTTTTTGATTTTTTTAAATTATAATTTGGTAGTTAACATTTTTTTTCGTATTACAGGTACATTTAAACAAAAACGTGTTATATATTTTTGAAATCACCTCTTCAAACCCTTTATTTTGATACCCCGCACGATGGTGCCCAAAATCCGCCATTTTTATATTTTCCAATTTTAATGTAGCCAATGACACTCGCAAGGTTATGACGAATGGATTGACATATGAAGCATCAAAATCGGAAAACGCCTTTGGCCTCCAAAACGCCACAAAGGAACAAAGCAGTCTCAACAGTCTATGTAAGACTGATAAACACACTACCCTCCTTCGGCAGTCGGGTTTGTCAATCGTTAATTGCATTCGTGTTACGAATAGACCTTCATTAATAGGTAGGGTTTCCAAATCCTTAGAGCAACTACCTCAAGGCTGCAGTGCAGTCTTAGTTAATGTGGGTAGTATATAGTTCAACCAAGTATCTACTTACATCGATAAGGTGAGTTCCGACTTCTTCAGGAGTGAACTCGATACGGTAAACCCCTGGTCGCTCCGCTACATCCAGGACACGAGAGGCCACTGGCCTTCTGGACGGAGCTGTTACTGTTACGCCAACCTGAAAGCAAAACGTAGTATCTAGAAATTTAAAAATCATAATATATTATTGATAATAATTAGGTATAATTATAATATATGATTAATATTCTGGATAATCGGGCAAATGCCGATATATAAATGCTTACGTTTGTTGTACCTTACAAGAAATTGATAGGTTTTATCCCCAGCCACCGTACCATGAAGTGTCAAAACTATCATGGTTCGACTGTGAAAAAGGGACAGATGTATGCAAGTCATATACATCTGGTTATAACGCACACTCGAAATAACCTTGCTCGACTAAGAGCTTATGTTTACCCCCCTGATTTCCTGTTGTTTTACAGATTCGACACATATTTTCAATTAATAAATGATTGTCGTAATTTTTTCGAACGAATTCTGTTGTAATTTTGCTATTGTACAGTCTAGTAAAACAAAGGTACAAACATTTCAATAATTTCATTACAGTTTCAGAGCTCCCCATTGAACGCGACGAACCCTTGAATGAAGAGTTAAATTGATACAAATTGGTACGAGTTGAGTGCGTTGGGCATCGAGAACACATTGGCATTCGGGAAAACATCGCACCTCTTTAATTAAATGACGTATTCATAGGAACGTTTTTTATCGGGTACATTACGGGTAGTACCTACGCTTTGGAAATGCACAATTTTACCCTACCAAGCCCGTTACATCATCGGACTACAAGACGTACGGCATTTCGGTAAATGGTAGACATCTCAGCATCCCAAGATCCCACCCAATCGTCAATATGCACAATGCACAATATGCACAAATCGTCTTAGGCATATTCATTGTGAGTACCTCCAGCTAGGAATTCCCTGCCGGAGTCTGTGTTTCCTAATATCTACAACCTTGGGTTTTCAAGTCTAGAGTAGGTAGATACAGATAGGTTATTTTTAGGCAAGCGTGCTCCATCGTCGACCACATTATTCCTTACGAGATGGTGTTCAAATGCGAACCCATCAATAATAGTAATAATAAAAATACAATGCATATTCAACTTTCCAACGACACCCAGGCATTTATGAAGTCGATTATAAGAATGCCAATATAAAGGGTAGTTGAGAAAAATTTATATTTATTTAGTCCGTCAGTTACATAAACTAAAAATATTGTACACAATTTTGCCACGTAAATAAAAAATTACGGTACGCAGTGCGTTGAAATATCGTGTGACGTCACGGTGTGCTATTCTTTAAACTGACAAAGTGACGTCACAAGCCCCCACCCCACCCCTGGGGGGTGACAGATGTATACAAGTCAGATACATCTGTCCCTTATTCGATCTCAAATTGATACCGCTCTAAGAGCTTATGGTCACCCCCCTGAACTTTGATGCGCTTTATTTAAAATTTTTGTTGTGTCAGACAAACAACACCAAAATCACAATGTTCAATATTTGAGTGTGTACTAAGTTTGAATTTGAACACATCTTACCAATTCGCCATTTCCAATCATCAAAAGAACTTACCTCATTCTTGCTGAAGGTAGCTTCTCCTGCTGAGGTGGAGATCTCAAAGACGGCTGGTACTCTGGCAGGGATCAGCCGAGTGGGCTCCCCTCCACCGCCGCCCAACGGCCCTGCCATCACCTCGACCTTCCACGGAGACCCTGGGGAAGAGCAAACGAAATTAGTTAAAATCTGATTGAAAAATAAAAGACAACAATCTGGACTTAGTAGTACTTCTACTCGCAACAACGGAAATGCCACAAGTACAACCTACCTTAGGTACTGAATTGGAAAGATAGAGACAACAATGGTTTTTACAACTTTTATCTTGGATCAGAACTACTGCACAAAACACCAAAACCGGCCAAGTGCGAGTCAGACTCGCGCACGAATGGTTCCGTACCATTATCGCAAAAAAAACACGTTTCCTGTATGTTTTTATAGCGGCAACAAAAATACATCAACTGTGAAAATTTCAACTGTCTAGCTATCACGGTTCATTAGATACAGCCTGGTGACAGACAGACGGACAGTGGAGTCTTAGTAATAGGGTCCCGTTTTTACTCTTTGGGTACGGAACCCTAAAAACGAACTTGCTCAAGCATTAGCCTAGTTATCACCATCCGAAATTAGTGGTTCCCTATTTACCTGATCTGATTAATTTTAAATCGGGATGCTACTGAATAATTTGCAATATAAAATCATTTTTTAAACAAGCTTTTTAGCTTACCGTGCATTGTCATCCAAACCAAACGCGTATACAAATTTCATCTTGATCAGTTGAGGATAACTGCTTTAAAATTCAGTTGCAAGATTTGACCCGAACACATACATACATTGCAAGTTAATAAAAGGCTTGTAAAAAGAAGCGAAATATACAAAAATACATGCGAAAATCTTATAATCCTTCTTACGTCACGTAAAAATAATAGGACGCCCTTCTTTTCGTCGGAAACGAGACTTATTTAGTGCAAATCGAATGTGCTTAGAGCTCTTACACACGGCGTTTTTTTTAGGAGCCGTCGACGCGCGTTCGCTATCGTGCGTTGTCGGCGCTGCTAAACTTGAAATAGGCAGATTACTTGCGATTGCATCGCTGCAAACTCACGAGAAACTCGCGACAAACGCGCGTGACAATTCTCCTTGCAAAATAAAACGCGCGTAGCACACGTCGAACTAGCGTGTATCACGCTGTACGTGTGTGGCAGCTAAAGAGACGCACTGTGACAGCGCGTCCGTATCGATGTAACTCCGGGCTAGTAGAGCGCGTCTACAGCTCGCGAATAAGTCGCCGTCTGCTTTCTACTATTTTATGAACGTGTGAATAGGTAAATTGGTTGCGATAACATCGCGTTTGCAGCGCGTTATAGTTGCGTGCGACGCGCGTCGACGGCGCCTGAAAAAAAATGCCGTGTGTAAGAGCCCTTATAGGTACACAATAAATGTCAATGTAGGGCTTATGAAAACTGATGAAGCTTCACTGAGCGCGGGGCGCGAGCGATGGCAGGCGGGCGGCTGAGGAGGCAGTAATGACATACCACATGATATATGTAGTGGCTGATGGCACTAGCGGGTAGCGCGTATCCACGTAATAGACATCATTACGGGTAACTTTCTCATATAAAACAGGTTTTTCTATTCCCTGAATATTTCATTGTATCTTACAGGAGATTGTTAAGAAATAAGCAAGCTTTTATGGGTTTCTGCGAATACCTCTGGTGCCTTTGATAAAAGCCTGTCGACAACTTGAATTGTTTCTGCCAGTTCCGAGAACGTACCTTTATTTCATAATAATAAAATGTTTGATCAAAAATATCAGCGAGTTCCAGAAATAACTTGGCTTAGGAGTTTTGATAACTTAACTTATTGAATTAAGCTATCTTTGGTGTTCCAAACTTCGAAATTAATTTGGTCGTTTTTTATCAAAATGAGTCAATAATAACAGTACAGCAGCTTTATTCCACATAAGTATAATTATAATGTGAACAACGTAAATATTCATCACTGTATCAGAATTGAAAGTAGTTAACCTTTAGATTCATTACTCATTTATTTTTTAGCAAGCGAATAAAGCTTTTGCTTGCTTGAAATCATAGGTGATACCTATGTTTCTACGTAGCTACTATTTTTTCTTCGAAAGAAAACGAGGTCCATTAAATCATGTATTTGTTCATAATGATCCGCACCTGGTGCATAGTCAAGAAAATTGCGCGTTTAACATTACCTTGCACGTGAGCAGTTATGCAGTAAACACCAATACGTTCTTACAAACATAGTAATCACTGACAGACCAGTACCAGTAGTTACTGTCTAATTAGTACTAATTACAGTCATTACTAATAGGTACTACCTACCTACTCCTGCAGATGTTTTCGAGAACACTTGGTATGGAAGTATCCAACGTATGAGCTAAGAGTAACCGTTTTGCAATACCAATGCAACAACGATGCAATGTGCTACTAAAACTTTATGGTCAATTTTAAAACGAATGTTTACTAGTCAGTTAACTATATTTTATGTCTTCACATCGTTACTGAAATATTTACTAACTATAAACTGCCCAAAAAAGCAGCCATACTCTGTGATACCATATGAAAGTTTCGCTAAAACAATAGCTGTGTGTAATAAAATGTGTTACGAAACTTTAAAGGTCGACATGGCGGAACCGATTGCCACGAGGTCGTTTAGTTAGAAAATAGACAGTTGAAACTTTTCAATCACCTGTGGACACACATTCCATGCAGTTTGCAGGCACACCTTGACGGTGAGAAAATAGATATTTTGCGCAGTGTGCTACAGACTTTGTTGTGAAAGATTGCTGTGTGTTTGAGCGTGTTTTGGCTAAGCTGCATTGTTGCAGAGCGCCATTCATGTGGCTACATAAATCCTGTCGAGACGGAAGCGACAGTTGGGATGGTCGGTGCCGGTTGTCGTACGAATACCTATGACTGTCGTTATGGGCAGTCAGAGGTCCGAATGCCTAACAACTGGATTGACCTGATCGATACGGCGGTAAACGACACCAATGCAAAATGTATGGTTTCTAACATTTTAAAAGTGGATTTAATGATGATGCTGCATAATTTGCATGAGAGAACAGAATCCACCCCCACTCTAATATTTTAAAATATCTTTTAAAAACACAGGTGGTATACTCTCATGTAATTCCCATTTCTGTAATTAGCACATTTGTATTCAAGACTCTTGTTATAATATCGGTGTTCCCTAATTCGTGTTGTAGAGATCAGGGGTTACTGGTAGGTATTCAGATTCGAAATCAAATTTCAACATTGTAAAGACAATACAAGACAGCTGTATGGTCTGAGGCAGACAAAGCAGGTGGTCTATCTAATGGTGCTAGTATTGTTTTATCTGTGGATTATCCATAGATATCAACTTAGGTCATCGTTACCTATTAGAATAGTTCTTCCGTTGCCTTTGCTATCTCAGAGACAAAGGGGAAATGTCTGTGACTGTAATTACACATACTCAAATCTTCAGAACTAGAAGTAGAAGATACGTCTTTACAAGGATGAGCTTCTTCACAAACAGCTCAACCATCTAGATGGTTCTTCATATTGTTTTAAAGTTTCTAGTACATTACGAGGTTATTATCGCAATGATTGTCTGACATAACCCTTCCTTATTAGTGGTGACCTCGGCCTCGGCTGCTATTTAATAATACATGTGGGAAGATGCTTCAATGCAGACACGTTCGACGCGCTATTGTTTTGTTTTAAATTAGTTATCGAACTCATCGTGGCGGTTTTAGCGATTATTTGAATGAAACATTTTAAGGTTATGAGGTAGATAATCTATGTTTTAGCGTATGGAAGTTTTCATTTCACGAAAATCACCCGGGGTGTTTTTGGTAATATGTTGATGCGATCTGATTCTGTATACCTACAGAAGATGTCATTAGCAGTACGTAGGTACAGAGCACCTATGATCTTCTGCTGGCTGGCTATCTAGTCGCAATGAACTTAAAATTTTCTCAGCGGCGAACTCGGGTAAGTACCACTGCTTATTAGCGATTCTTATTTCACTAACTCAGCGATTTTCTTGCCTGCCAGTCAGTTACTTAATTAAATAAAAAATCTGTTAATGTAATTGTAGATAAATATTTATATAAGATCAGCATGGAGAGTGACACCCAAACTATGCAATTGTGTATATTTTGTGGGTTAGTCTTTTCGTTCGTTAGTCAGCCTACCTTATTGACGTATAATTACATAATTGTAATTGTACCTAAGTAATCCCTTTACATCACAAATAAAACCAGCGACTAGTCCTACACATTCTTTGCTATGGAATTGAACGACCGTGACCGATCATACCGAGTATAATTGCGTACTTTATAACAGGTACCTAGTAGCCAGCCCATCGACACACTTGTTCAACTCGGGCCGGGCCGTTACTGGCCCATGCCACTTCGTAACATAGTACTGAAGATCGGTCATGCGAATATAACTAACGGTTAATGATAAACGACCAATAAGAATTATATTCGAGTGCCATAATTAAAACCTTTGGATGGGAAGACTGTGAAATACCGAAGGTATTTTTTGATATTGGTTATTAAATTAATGGGTATATAAATAGTAATGCCTTTTTGTAATTAATATTATCTGAACTTACTTAGGTAGGTTACTTTGTGGGATATGGAACAACAGATTAGTGAAAGTTCTATTGACTTACATAGTTTAGTACGGAATGATTTTATAAATGTGTGAGCCCGACTCGTTCTTCACCGGTGCCTTTAATGAATTCTGTCTGTCCCTTGTCATGCCAACAATATTTTGTACCCAATTATCACCGCCTTCATCTAAAAATAAAAACATATTCCAAGGCTCTTCAAGACGTTTGTTCTAAAAATCGAAAAGATACAAAAGAATTTCGAGTCTAAGTGAGTGATTAAAGTTGAAGAGTCCTTTAGTCCTGGAGAGGGATGGTCATGACAATCGTTACAAACACGACCAGTCCGCGAAAGCAACCGTTTATTTGTGCCGAGATTCAGCAGAGATAAAAGAGGGCCATTATAAAATACATCTCTATGATTTACAAGTTCTCTCTGGTTTATAGAGGTGAGTTTGTTGTTACATGCTGTTAGTGCTGTGATCACAGGAACATCCTCTAACTGTGAATTGGCGTAAATAATGAGTGTGTGAATATAAACACTGGATATTATTAAATGGAAATGATTTTATCAACCGATCAATAATTCTATTATTCTAGATACTATCAACGTTACCATTTGTAATATATTTATATAGTCTAAGAAGTAATTTCGCCGTCTATCACGAGGGACCCAGACAGAGCATTTGAAGAATTTTGGCTGGAGTTATGACCAAAGATTTAACTTAACAGCTTATAAGTTCAAGACTAGACAATAAATACAATTTCATAAAATTATCGCAGTAATACTGACGTCTTGTTACCGTGCAATTAACTTCGCTGTAATAGATTAACAGTTAATTGTGTAATAATTGGTTTCGTCAACTTTCTCTAACAGCTCCGAGTGACTTCTTCTGCTGTGGCCAATATTTACGTAACCGGATGACTCGCGATACCAGCTTCTATGTAATGGCGATGTTGTGCATGTCAACAGAGATTTATGGTATACATGACAGTTTTAGCAGCAGTGAAATAAATATGTCAAAACTCAAAGTAAATTCTAATGAAGATTATAAGTTTAAAACACAGGTTTGAGAGATCCAGTCTCCGAAAGATAAGAATGTATAAAATGCCTACAGCATTAAGAGGAAATATGGGCAGAGAGGGCCGACAGAATTTCCTTAGTAAAAATCATAATTCGAGGTTTGGCTCTCGCCTATTTCCTCCTCCAATATTGGACCAATTTAAAAGATATTCCATAAACTGAAAATTAAAGATAGTCTACTATGGCCCTATGTTTTCCTTTTTGATTATATATTATCTTTAGAAGCACTAGAACCCTAAAAAAATGCTCAAAATTGCGCTGTCAACAGAGGCTTAGTGTACAAATTTAACAAATATAAATGAAAAAAGGAAAACATAGGGGCATAGTATATATCTTCTTTTTTCCAGTTTGTGGAATATCTTTTAAATTGGTCCAATATTGGAAGAGGAAATAGACGAGAGCCAAACCTCGAATTATAACTTTTTATACTAAGGAAATTCAGTCGGCGCTCTCTGCCCATATTTCCTCTTGTTTGGCTCTGTACATTTGAAATTTAATTGCCCCAGTCCAAATTAATTGGCATAAGGACAGGAGGAGGATGATAATAGTATATTATGCAACTAGTGAATAAAGGACGGTTTTAAAGCGAGGGCCATAGATGAACCACGAGCAAGTGAAGGATTCTAACAACTGAATCACGACCGTAGGGAGTGATTCATGATGATTGAATCACGAGTATAGCGAGTGATTCAAGTGTTAGAATCCTGAGCGACGCGAGTGATTCATGGCCCTCGATATAAATCCGTTTTATTCAAGAGTTGCATACTATATTTTATACCATGACTACGAGAAGAAGAAAGATTTAAGCGAAAATCACAAAGAAAAATAATAAATAAAAGTTTTACTACCATAAAAATTTAAAAAAAAAATTAAAACTCAGGGTTTCACATTTTTTCTAAATTAAAGCAGAGCTAGGTAACAGCAAATGTGTTTCAGGGGCCAGTGACCACCTCCGTTACGTTACATAATTGTAATTAATTAACACCAATGCAATTAATATTAGAATTACAATCCAAATAAGTATTCACTAAACATCCCAGACTAAAATCAAAATCATGAAAATCATATTCACTGCTTTCAGTGAATAAAATAAGCTTTTTAGAGGGGGAATGGTATAATAATAATTTAAGCTATGTCCATTCTATCTAGTAAGTAATGCCTACGTCAGTTAGTCTGCCCCAAAAATATATTTAAGTGGGTGATATTTTACATGTGAGATATAAAAACAGAGAGACACACTTTCGCATATACAATGTTAGAATGTCACCTGTTAGACTGCTACGCATAGGTTCGGTATGATTCATAGAACCAGTTATTAATGTACTTTACTACAGATGGCGGATCATCATCATGAATCCATATTTTATTATGTAAATTGATAAATTAACATATATAATATTTAAACCTGGTCTATGAGGCCTGTAAAATTGTTATAAACTGCCTATTAACATGGATTATAATTATTTGAAACTAGTTTTTTCCGTGGCGAGTAGCATAAGAACTGTCCGTTTTCCGGTTTAATAAAAACATTTTAACAAAAAAATTGGTACCAAAGACAACGACTTTCGAAAAGAAACTGAGTTTCCGCTTTGTAGTGTTTCGTTTTGGAAGTCGGTTTAATTTTTTTGTTAAAAAGTTTTTTTAATTTTTCTCTTTTTAGTTCTGGTAAGTACCTTATATTACCATGTAAATACGCATTATTAAGTATAACTTCTGTGCAGTCGGAGGACACATATTCGCGAGCTGGCTGACCTCCTGATCCTCCGACTGCACAGCATGATTTTTTCTTTTTGACAGCTTTTTAGTTCGCATGGGAGCCTTAAAAATATTTTTTGTCAACTTGTATGGCTCCGTGTGTACAAGATACTTATACTGTAAAAATTTGAAGACTGGCAGCAAAAAAAAATCTAAATCTATGGGCTCCAAGCACTGACCTCTAATATACAAGTACGCTGGACTTCATATTATCGATGACAAAATTAAGACATTTGATTTTCACCATTTTGGCGCTGATAGCAACGTGACTTAACGTGAGATTCCATGGAACTAATATTAGAGATGGGACATAGCCTTCGGTATAAAAATACGTGAGAATTATTTAATACTTAGGAGAACAAGAAAATCCCAATTATTTTAATTGAGATTCATTTCTAAGTAATAGAAAACTTGCTGTAAAGGTTAACTGAAAAATACTTTCAATCAGATTGCAAGCTATAAACTAGTGGATAGCGTGCTACTAAAGTTATAGCGCATTACTGTCAGATCAGTGAGATTTAAATATGGGGATAGGCTAACAGCTTATCCTTAAAACTAGTGTTTTTGAGCAAGTATCTGCTCGCTCAAGTATACTAGTTAGTTAATATTTACATTTACAATAGTTTGGATTCACTCGGTTGGAACATCATTCAGTAGATGAGTGATACGCTTTGCCAAGTCTACTATTTTGATATTAGTGTAATTTAAAAATATTACTAATACTCATATACTCGTATTAGTTAAAATAATATAATATTTCCAGGCGAATATATTAGTATTACCTAATCTTAAGAAATATCGGTATTAACCTATCTCTAAATGTGTCAATTTTAGTTCCTGAGAACGTCGAGTGGGGCGCTTTGATTCGGCACAAAAATCAACTGTCATTTCATCTAATATATGTAGTCCAGCGTACTTGTATGATAGAGGTCAGTGGCTCCAAGCGTTTGGTTGTAAATACCGTGTGACAGACGACGGACAGGAGGGACAGAAGTACACGTGAGTGACGGCAATAGGACTTTTTTTGGACCCTTCGGGTACATAACTCCAAAAAAGAACAAATAATTTACCTCTATATAATATTAGTTTAAAATTATGTGTCATTATTAAAATAACTAACCAATGCATTGTCTGACACATTCCTATGCATATTAAAATAGGTAGTTAACCTTGAATTTATATAACTATGCGAGATTAATTGCATTCGTACCGCGATTTTTATGCCAGGATAGCGAATATAATATTCTGCATATTCGGTAGATTTATTTAATACATGATGGGCCAGCTCTTGTCCCTCGATCTCGCCTGATGGTAAGCAATGGATGGGGTCTAAAATGTAACCAGTGAGATCAGAAGATGCCTGGTCACTTTTGCTTTGAAGGCTAGAATTGTATAAGGTTGTTGTTTTTAATGGGTCTTAAACTCAACCCTATTCCTATTTCCACTCAACTTAACCGCCCTTGACCAAATTAATAGTAAAGTTATAATAATAATAATTTTTGACATTGATCAAGGGTATTTTTAAGATGCCATGGGGCGATTGAATCGATTGTAGTGAAGGCATTATTTCTTGAAAAGTATTTAGAATATTGGTGAACATTGGAGCAGGTCGTTGTATATAATCTAATCTAAATTAAATTAAGTCTACATACAGGTACTGCTTTTATCCTAGAGCGCTAACATTTGACCTACAAGATATAGCGATCTATTGTAAGTCGTAACACAGTATGTTGAATGGTAATAAGCTGCCAAAAGTGATGTAAACTAGACAACCAGCATTTATCAAAGATAATTTCTACTCTCGCAAATTATTCTTCAAATTGCTCGTTTTTATTCGAACTCATTTGCATATTTATAGGCAAAACATGGCGAAAAAAACAATCTACATAAAACTTGAATGTTTGTGTTTACGGCCAATTACTGATTAGTGTGAAATAGGTCCACTAGAGGGATTATACCGTATTATGGCCAGCAAAGCTATGTCCACGCCTATTAAGAGGGGTCTCTATTGGTCCTTTCTCCATACAAAAACATTCCGCTGTTTTCTTCGTGGATAATGCCTCCAGAGCAATGATTTTTTCCCATAAAATCAAGGTCTAATTCATACGTGCCCCTATCATTTCTTTTTTTCGAAAACATAATCACTAAAAGAAATATGACAATCCAAAAACCAGAAAAAAATGCCCGTTTTTATCGCCATGTTCAGACGACTTTCAGACAAAATTGATAAGTTTTTAACAAAAATGAAAATGATACAAGCATAGATATACTTTTCCTCTAAATTTTGATATAAGAATTTTTAAGATCAGGCCAGTTTTGAAGAAGAAAACAGCGGAATACGAAACGCCTTTTGGTCAAGGTTTTTGTAGGTAAAATCAGCCGAAGCTGCAGTTGTCCCTTTCGCACTTTACGGGGGCAGGTTGGAGGTGAGGGAGGGTAAGGCTTACACGTACACTAATAGGGAAGTGGTAGTTGGCGATATTTTTATCGATACTCTAGTGATATACACCGATGTCGATATTTACACTATACAATGATTTTATTTAATAAATCGTGTAATTGTGAGTATTACTTATTATTGTTGAAGGCACTTGTCGAATTAACTTAGGTATGCATAAGATCTGGAAAATGCACTTGCAAATACACGACCAAAAGTTGTTAAGAAAATTAAGCCAAGATCCAGAATAATGCTCGGTACAGACCAACCGAACGAACTAACAAATGTTGTTGAAAAGAAATCGCTGATTTTTGTTATTATAGATAGGCTCGCTCTTGACCACTATCTCACTTGATGGTAAGCGATGATGTGATCTACGGTGTAGCAAACTTGCCCAGAAGTAACTTCACTCTTGACTTAAAGACCCCGAGGTTGAAGCTATCGGGCAACACAGACGCAAGGCATTCCACTCCTTGCTGTACGCAAAATTAAAGTATTTCCAAAATGTTTAGTGGCTATGGGCGGGATGTCCACCTTGTACCGATGGCGCATCGCCGTACGTCTTGTAGTCCGATGATGAAACGGGCTATATGGAATTAGATCATGCAATTCCATCGGAAAATCCCCGAAATGCAATCGATAAAAAACCGACAAGCTGGCAACTCTGCGACGATGTTCAAAATTCTGGAGCTTTGACTCGACCTCATTGCCGATGAGCCTGCTGACCCGTTTTTTGATCAAATCTAGTGCATCAAGCTGGTATTTGGCAGATCCGTCCCAGAGATGAGAACAGTACTTCATGCAAGATCGAACTTGCGCTTGATACAACTTAAGCACCTGTTCTGGCGTGAAGTACCGTCTCAACTTCTTAGCAGCATGTTGAGGCATTCCTCAATATAATGGTAAAAAATTTAGTATCGATGTTGACATCGACACCCAATTTTTGACCATATCGGCACGGTTACACCACGGAAAGATGGAGCCGGATGAAATTGGCTCTTTTTAGTGAACAAAAGACTAATAAATTTATTTTTTCCAAAGGTTCCCTTCTAGAAATAGTATTTGACCTTTTCCGATGCAATAACTTGCAAAAAAAATGTAACTTTAAAATTGCAATATAAATTTACAAATTCATAATACGAATGGTATATTGCATCTTATTTTTTAAAGTGGCTGCGTACGTGCTCACTGCGACCAGTCTCCCGATACGTCCATAACAGCGTGAGTCTGGCCGGCCAGCCATCAGTGGAACAGCTATCTCTACCCAACTCCTCTAATGGCTGCACCGGGCATCGTAACCGGATCACGGCTAGGCCACGTGGCGGTATGTCTTTGCCCGCTATGTGGTCATAAGCCCTTCGGTCGAAACCTACCATCAGTATGTTACATGATTAGCACCATCCGGGGACCACGTATAGGGCTTCAAAACGCTTATTTTCCTACGGACACGGGTGACCCGGCCCTCAAAATGATGACTCTCATGAACTGAATCGTTCGCTCACCTTACGTCCTGTCTGCTGATTTGCATTCTTATCTGGTCTTACACCCAGTATCATGCAAACTAAATTTTGATTTCTTATCAAGCAGATACTTATAAAAATGTTTTATGAAATTTGGAGAAGTAGGGTTTGTGGATATTTAAATTAAAATATAGAATTTAATTAAATCATAATAATAAAAAAAAACACGCTTATTAATTAAAAACACTTTTTG
This sequence comes from Orthosia incerta, assembly GCA_948252205.1. Classification (NCBI taxonomy): domain Eukaryota; kingdom Metazoa; phylum Arthropoda; class Insecta; order Lepidoptera; family Noctuidae; genus Orthosia; species Orthosia incerta. The sequence goes on from OX411741.1 coordinate 16,513,594, forward strand.
ACAAGGTAGGTAGCTTGTCGAAAAGTGAATGAAAAAATTGAACAAAAAAATTAAAAACAAGCGAAATTATTTTTGTGTTGAATGGGCTCAACTAAAAACCAACCTTTTCAACGAAGTCGGGGGACCTGTAAAAACCGTCCCCCGACTGCAAGGCAGGCCTGTTTTAAGACGACGACTAAGGCTTAGCACGCACTGCGATTATAATTCGCGCGAATTTAATTCGCGCGAATTTTTGTCCGCGTACTGAATTTAACTAACACGCACTGCGGATAAAATTTCGCGCGATTTTTGTCTCTTTCTACCTGTTCATAGAGTTCAAAATATTCGCGCTAATTTTATCCGCGCCCTGGTGCGGTGGATTCTGTGGCAAAACACGGATTTCTTGCGATATTATTTCCGCGCGATTTTTTTTCCGCAGTGCGTGCAGCTTCATACATTTCCATAGGTCACAGATGTGCGGAAAAAAATTCGCGCGAATAAAAATCGCAGTGCGTGTTAAGCCTAACGCCAACGACCTTGAGGGAACAAAACGCGCACTCGTTTCACACCCGCGCGACCCAAAATTTAGTAGTTTTTTGTACTTTCCTTATTATTCTACGACTTTAAAAAAAAAAGCCTCAGATCAAAATGTAGATAATTAAATTATCTTTGAGATGGTGTCGATTTCATTAAAATACGCCCAGCGGTTTTAGTGTGATTGTCGTGTTTTTGTCCGTTTTAGACATAACTTTACAAATTAATTACACTATGTTATACGAATAAAATTCAAAATTTGCTCAGATCAAATTATTAAGAAAATAGTTTAATATAACATATATTTTTTCCAAAAAATTACGACTGGCCATTTTGACGTGATTCTCATTTTAAAATCAGTTATTCAAGGGAATCGGCGCCTTAAATTATTTTTAATGATTTATTTTTTATATCATACCTCTTTTAGTAATAAAACGAAATTTTTGCAAAAACTAATTATTTTATAAGTTTTCTATGGGATATTGAATAGTACTTACTCTTATATTTATTTAATTTCTTTTGGTATGTTATTAGGGAACGAATGATTATTGAATTCAACTGTTATATATTATTATATATAAACTAAGTAAGCTCTAGACTAGCTAGACGATGATAGAATAGGTAGTATCATTTTTATGTTTTTTGTTGCCCATTAGATTTTTTAAATTTTTTAATAACGTTAAGCTTCTACAGATACCACATAAATTGATACCGGTTAAGCCGTTTAGAAGTTATGGTGGAATAACGAAACTCACAAACATACATGAGCCCTATAAACATAATAGCACTCCGTTTTTGGGCAGTCGTGTAAAAATGTGGAGTATCTATCGTAATTTCAATCCTTTCACTTGCCGGTAAATTTCGTAGTATACGACCATCAATTATTTCTGGCGGAAAACTTTTAAAAAAAACAACATTTCTCCAAAATACATCGTCTCTTGAAAATTTTTCGTAAAGTGTAAAGCGGCTCGGAACTCGCGGTGAGGGCGCGTGCACCGGAGTCGATCGGCCGCTGCGGCGCGCTCTTACACACACAAATACACTACTCGTTCACACATTGATAGCTCGCTTGGTCGGGCGCAGCGCGACGGCAATAGTTTCTTCAAATACCTATTTTTCAAATTCTTGTTGACTAGAGTCCGCTCTTAACGCGTGAATCAGCTATCTAACGGTGAAAACTTGTTTGTAATAGAAAATTGTTGTTGCATCCATTTTAGTAAGCTAAGTCTAAATTATAAATGAATAGATTGTCGAAAATGATATAAAAATGTCTAATAAATTAGGTAAGTACTTCAAAGTCAAACATAAAAACTGTTGTGGTTGATCTAATTTCGGTACCTAAGTAAGTGGTTTCAAACATTGTAGCTGTATTTTATGGTAGAATTTCGAACACTATGTTTTTATCATGATTTTGGCCTTTTACCAAAATCATGATTCATCATAAATGCAAATTAAGAGTCTGAATGTTGACAGTAAATTGCAGTGTTGTATTCTTTTGCTGCCAATTTTATGCAATTTCGGGACTCAGGAGGGCATTTAAAAAATCTTGGGTTTTCTGAAATGGCGTATACTAGGTGACAGAACAATGTTCGTAGCGTATAATAAGCGCTTTGACAGGTTCAAGCACCTGTCACCGCGCTTATACGTCATATTACGACATCATTAGTAACGTCATGTTGACATCATGAAATAACGTTTTCAAAATAGAGTAGATTCTAGTGTTTTATTTAACCCTCATCCCCACGAAATAAATTACATCAGACAAATGTATATATTACTAGCGGACGCCTCGCGGTTTCACCCGCGTAGGTCCCGTTCCCGTGGGAATACAGGAATAAAAATAGCCTATGTCACCCGGGGATAGTGTAGCTTCCCAACGGTGAAATAATTTTTGAAATCGGTCTAGTAGTTTTTAAGTTTATTCGTTACATACAAACATACAAAAATAAAAATCTTTAAACTTTATAATATTAGTATAGATTTATCTACGCATTAATACACCTGTACCAATCCCTTCTAAGAATGCCAAGCGTGACAGCGTAAGAGAAAATGTGTGGACATTAGCTCTCACACAATTTCCGTTGAAGTACGTGTATGTGGTACACACAAGTTATTTAGGTGCACGCATTCATTCGCGCACACTCGTTCACAACGGAAGACATTTGTAAATATGGTGGCGCGAGAAGCGATTTGCCGTGTTACCGTATTTCTGTTACACCTACCTATACATATTGGATCCTGGACTTCTGTATTGAGAATGTTATGTTGAGTATACTCAAACACTACTATAACCTGTTAAACTTTGGCACTCAAGTATGGTTCGACACGTTCTTAACTCAAAATTACTCAATTCAGAAACCGTAAGGGCCGGTTGCTGGTACTCTGCCTGGCTGTCAACGTCATGTGAATGCGATAAGAAAAGAGCGACAGAGACAAACTGATCGTACAGCCAGTTATTGCCGTTTTCTAGAAATCTGTTTGGTTCACGGCACATGCTGATAGTGTCATTTTCGTCACGACCACCTCCAGAAAAGAGTTATTGACCACTCCGCACATTAACTTACTACAGACTAGTCAATTTTGTAATGCTCCGTCCAGTTCTCTAAGTCTATGGCTACACCTTAGTTACAAAAGTTATTCTCGATACGACACGGTTACAATTTAACAACTATCGCTGGATCTTAACGCTCGAGAGACTAAGTTCAACAGAGTATGATCGAATGTTCGCCAAGTATGTATATTAATAGGTAGCAAACTTTATAACAACAGCTGATATAACATCTCGCTTTGGTAACGTAATACGTTTGTTTAGAGTTTGAAACTTACTCCTAGGCAAGCGTGCTTCTCCGTCGACCACATCATCGCTTACCATCAGGTTAGATATTGGAAAACAATTCCTGGGACAACTTGGGGCAGACCTTTGGTAAAAGTATAGGTTTGTAAAAAAGAGTTCAATTAATAATCTAAGCTAATTTACGGGCCAAGAGGCTTATCGGCAATAATGCACTGGTTGCCTCAAAGCTACAGAGCCTTGAACATCGACGCCGACTGGCCAGTCTGTCGGTTTTTTATTGGTTACAATTCTGGGAGTGTGCGATGGAACTGCACAATTTGATTCCGCCTAGCCCTTTCCATTATCGGACAACAAGACGTACGGCAATGCGCAACCGGTACCTACATGGTAGACATCCCACCCATACGTACAAAGCGTTTTGCGAATAGTTTCATTGTGCGCACAGCTAAGGAGTGTCATTCCCTGTCGGAGTCTTTGTTTCTTGATAGCTACAACCTTGGGGTCTTTAAGTCAAGAGTGATATAGGTTCCTTCTAGGCAAGCGTGCTTCACCGTCGACCACATCATCGCTTAACATCAGGCGAGATAGTGGTCAAACGCGAGAAAACCGCCAAAAAAAAAATGTGATTGAATCATAATTCTATACCATAAAAACGTGTATTCTGCTAATCGACTTTCTAAATTGCTACCTAGAGTTTTCCATCGTATTATAAAAGTCCAATGATTCAATAAGCTAATTACGGAACTAAATAAATTGTGGCCATTTTAATTAAAAATTCTGGGTTATTCGAGTTATTCGTATACTTAGAGGTATATTGATGAACAAAACGGGTGTTTTTAATTTCCTATTTGATTTAGTAATTTAAAAAGTAAACGTGGTTATCGAACAGGTTGGTAAGCACAGTTATCGCAACTAACAACTTACCATAAATATGCGATATATTTCTCAACTAGGGAAACGTTCATACATGGAGTCAATGATTAACTTGAAAGTAGTATACGTGGCACGGTATTTCTTACAAACTGTTTAAGTTCATAATATATTCTTGGAAGTGAATACTTAACCCTATTTTAATTAAAATCATACACATACACAAATTACACAATACTAAGTAGATGAAAAACTTGAAATGGCTCTCACTTTATCTCTAAAAACAACTGCTTTTAGGATTCCGTACCCAAAGGGTAAA